>OY288281.1:28106189-28759779 GCA_958450335.1 Hibiscus tridactylites
AAGAGCAGAGGATTAATGCATCATCATGCATTAAAATCACCAGCCAACTAAAAAACTCGCTGCTCTACTCAAAAACACCATTTCGGCTACCCAAAACAACCGAAATCATCTCCAAACTCTTCCAAAACAAAGCCCAGCCAAGACCTATCACTTCTAAACATTTCTAAACATCAATCAACCCCAAAAATCACCATAAACTCGTCCTTATATCTCCAGCAACAATAGAACACCAAAACCACCAATCTAGCATGCAAAACTTAGGAATCCAGACATATTCGGGATTTGTTTGATAAAACCTCATTTATAACATCAATTACCATCCAAAATACATTAGAAATCAACCTCAAAACATAGCCTAACCAGTAGTTACGAAAATCATCAAGATCTCTCCAAGAATCTTGAGTTTTAACACAATTTCATGTTTCTAACATTAAAGTAACTCAAAAATCATCAACAAAGGATTGATAACTTGGGAATTTCAGTAAAGAACTGATCATTAGAGGAGAAGGACGAAGGTTACCTCTAATGGCTGATTTCTCTGTAATTTAGGCAAGTTTTCTTGAAAATCCAAAGTGAAAACAAGAGGATTTGATGAGGAAAAGATTAGGAATCCATAGGAGATTGAAATCTCTTCAAAAGGAATGAAAATCAGAGGTTGATTGATGAAGGAAATGTGTTTGGCTGAGTGGAAGTTGAGAGAAAATGAAAAGAGGGAAAAAGATCGTAAAGTAGTTATGAAAGTCAAAATAGGATTTTCTCTTTTAATTCCCTTTATTAAATCATTATTAAAACACCCAAAATTAGAGAGAAATCTAATAAAAACTTTTTGGTAAAATTAGCTACTTAAAGATTCAAAGTTTCAATCCTTTACAAAACAATCACTAGTCAACTTTTGCAAAAACTGCGATGTGGTCACTACACCGAAATGTAGCATTTCCAAACCATATTTTGTAAAATTTTGTTCACCATAATCATTCATATAATAAATGAGGATTTTTAGATATTTTTCCATATTTTTAAAGCATCCCGAACTAGGTGTTCCCTAAATCTCCCTTAAAGATTCGAACCGTTCTCGACCGGCCCAATTCAAACTCTAAAACTTCTAGGCCCAAAAATCAGGGCGTTACAACTCTTCCCCTCTTAAGAAATTTCATCCTCGAAATTTACATGGAGGAAAAAGGTAGGGAAATTGCTTCTTCATGTCTTCCTTCCTTTCCCATGTGGCTTCCTCAACACCACGATGTCTCCACAAGACTTTGACCATCTCAATGGTCTTACCTCGAAGAACCTTACCATCCGAATCCAGAATCTCAACAGGTTCCTCATCATACGTCAAGTCTGGATTCAACTCAACCTCTTCCACAGGCATAACATGTGGCGGATCTGTTCTATACCTCCGAAGCATGGATACATGAAACACATTATGTATCTTTTCTAACTCTTGAGGTAGTCTAAGCTTGTAGGCAACATGACCCACACGTTCTATCACCTCGTATGGTCCAATGAACCTTGGGCTCAATTTGCCCTTCTAGCCAAATCTCATCACTTTCTTCCAAGGTGAAATTTCAAAAACAAACGCTCGCCCACAACAAATTCAATCTCCTTACGCTACAAATCCGCATAGGACTTTTGCCGATTCGATGCTGCCTTCAACCGCTCACAAATGAGCTTCACCTTCTCGGTGGTTCCTTTTAACAAAGCTGGCATCGAAACCATCTTTTGTCCAGTTTCAACCCATCAAAGAGGAGTTCTGCACTTCCTCCAGTATAAAGCTTCATAAGGTGCCATTTGAATACTTGCATGGTAACTATTAATATAAGCAAACTCCACCAAAGGCAAGTGCTTCTCCCAAGAGCCTTGAAATTCAATAACACAGCACCTCAACATATCCTCAAGCACTTGGATAACACGCTCCGACTGTCCATCCATTTGCGGATGATAAGAAGTACTGAAATTCAGCCGCGTACCCAATGCTTGATGCAAACACACCCAAAACCTTGCGGTGAACCTCGGATCTCTATCCGACACTATAGATTTTGGCACTCCATGCAACCGTACAATCTCAACAATGTACAACTCCGCAAGCTTATCCAAGGTATACGTAGTATGCACAGGCAAGAAATGCGCACACTTTGTAAGGCAATCCACAATCACCCAAACCAAATTCTTCTTTGATGGCGATAAAGGCAAACCAGACACAAAGTCCATGGTGATCCTCTCCCACTTCCATTCAGGAATCCTTAACGACTTCAACAACCCTGAAGGAAATTGATGTTCAGCCTTAACCCGCTGACAAACCATGCATTTACTAACATACTCAGCGACATCTTTCTTCAATCCCACCTAATAGTACTCATCCTTCAGATCACGGTACATCTGTGTACTACCAGGGTGCATAGCAAAAGGACTACTATGAGCTTCAATCAGAATAGTGCGCATCAATTCAACATCATTCGGCTCCACTATCTGACTCGCAAAACATAAAACACCATCATCATTGAAACAGAAATTCGATGGTCTACCTTCTGCGATATCCTGAACATGTGGCACCAAAGAATCATCCAACAATTGTTTATCCTTAATCAACTGAACTAGAGATGATTTCACTTGCAATTCAGCAACAAGACCCCCATTCCGTAATATGCTCAAGCTAGCAAACATCGCCCTTAACTCCACCGCCACTTTCCTACTCAAAGCATCGGCCACAACATTGGCCTTCCCCGGATGATACTTGATCGTTAGATCGTAATCCTTAAGCAACTCCACCCAACGTCGTTGCCTAAGATTTAACTCCTTCTGAGACATCAGGTACTTCAAACTTTTATGATTCGTTTACACAATAAACTTCTCACCATATAGATAATGTCTCTAGATCTTTAGGGGAAAAACCACTACAGCCAACTCAATGTCATGCGTAGGGTAATTGCGCTCATGCACTTTCAACTGTCGCGATGCATAAGCCACAACCTTATCCTCTTGCATTAACACACACCCCAGCTCAACAAAGGATGCGTAACTATACACCACAAACTCTGTAACCCCCTTAGCCTGGCCTAGACGGTTGACCCGAACTACGAAGATTACATGGGGAAAACCAAAGTCAACTCGAAAGTCAACCTTGATTAACGACCCCTTTTTTTCTTTTTAATCTTAAATAGATGCGCGTTAACCCTAAGTGAGTACTCATGTAACATATAGGTGAATGGCACAACGATCGAACAACAAGAGGGACTCAATTGCACTTAATACAAGTTTAGGGACCAAAACATAAATTATGTAAATTTGAAGGTCATAACTGATTTTAAAGTTACAAATATGAAATTAGTCATATTACATGCTTCACTGTCAAATATCACCTTAATTGGACAACTCGAACTCATACAATTGCAAAAACAACTTTCGGGACTAAAACGTAAAGCTCTCAAACTTCAACATCATTCAAATTGGTGCCCAACGGTCACCTGTTTCAAAACACATAGAACCCGTATCGAAACACAGGCAATCACTCACCCGTTTCGATATTGGTTCTGAAACACGGCTTTCCAGTAGCCAAATTGTTTCGAAACAACCTCTAGCCGTTTCGAAACACGAAGGCCATTACAGGCCCCCGTTTCGAAACGCCAGAGAGTGTTTCGATACGGTTTTCCCAGAAACTGCAGATTTTGCTGGTTTTTCATACAAAACTCCACTCAAACACAACCTAATGACATCCTAATCATGCCAACAAGTCATCATACATATATAGAGCATGTTTGCTAAACCCAAACACATTCATGGCATCCAACATGTGATTTCAAAAGTCTATAGGCATGCTTCCTATTATCCAAAACCAAACAACCAACCAAACTTCAAAACAAGCATTAATAGGCCATTTACAAAATCAAGCCGTCAAAAACAACATGCCAAAACCTAGGGAGTTCAGACATTTCCCAAAACACATCTTAGGTTCCCATTGCCAAGTTACCAAAACTAATAGTGTATGAAAACATCACCATACATGAGCTTGGTTTCCCTTGGACACTCTTAGCTTCCTTGTTGCCCTCAAACACTTCAATTATCTGCATTGTTGGTACAAAAGAGAGAGCATAAGCACAATAGCTTAGTGAGGCATGCTTTAAATAAACCAACTCAATAATGCATTTTTAGAAAACATTTAAGCAAAGCTTAAAACCACATGCCCATCTCTTTTCATGCAACATTGCATACTTACAAGCAACTCTTGCTTCAATATATTCAATACAACATATTGGCTTTCAAGTGATAGTTTATAACCATTTACAACCCAAAACACAATCGGATACGCGGATTACAAGCGTTGTCCCACACGCTTCATACACACTACCGAAAGACATAAGGTGGAGTTTAACGGTACAATCACAACCCCTCAACACCCGTGATGGAGTTTAACGGTACAATCACAACCCCTCAACATCACTCATCGGTAGTTGTATAATTCCACTAACGAGTGCAAGGGACACATAACACAAGATCCACACACGGACTTTTAACCACCGTTGTGATCTTACCTCACTCGTTAGGGTACTTGGATGGAGTGTACGGTACAATCACAACCCATCAACATCCAAGGAGACTTTATTCACGGTGCACCCAATCCTATAGCCGGTTAACTATATCCGATTCAAGTACTTTAAAACCATTACATCACTTGCCAATATACATCATATAACATCAACAATTCATTGTTTTAAAGTATTAAACAAAGCCATTTAACATCATGCATCACTATGCATCAAAACCATCTTTATAATATGTCAAACCAAGGATCTCTTACCTTGAGCATCCTTCAACACATGGCTTTCAAAACCAGCATTAACCATGCTAAAACATGCTTTCCAAAACAGAATTTAAACATGCAAAAATGTAACCAATGCATCAAACCACTTCATGGCACATCCGAGGGAGTTTTTCCGAAAACTTACTCTTGAGCTTAGCTAAGTTGTTTAGACTTAAACTAATCTCCCAAAACCTCCAAATAATTGTTTCAAAGCTGGAAACCCAACTCTACTCACCAATTACGTTTCGCTTGCTTGCCGAAACGCCAATTAAGCTTCAAATCAACTCCAAAGGTGTCCGAAGATGTCTCCCTTGTTTTAAACACATCAAATCAGAGGATTAATGCATCATCATGCATTATAATCTTCGGCCATCACACCTAAACTCGCTCCTCTACTTAAAACCAACATTTCGGCTACCAAACACAACCGAAATCACCTCCAAACTCTTCCAAAACTTAACCCAGCCAAGATCCATCACTTCTAACCATTTCTAAACATCAAATAACATCCAAATTAAACATAAACTCGTCCTTATACCTCCAGCTATAACAGAACACCCAAAACACCTCAAAAACCACCATTTTCATAAGCAAAAACTTAGGAAATACAACCTATTCGGGATTGCATTAATAAAACATCATTTCTAACATCATTAGACATCCAAAATACATTAAAGAACCATCTCAAATAGAGCCCAATCAAAACTCAACGAAATTCTTCAAGATTTCTTCCAAATCTTGAGTTTTAAGCCAAAATCAAGTTTCTAACATTAAAACCATTTATAAAACTTAAATTAAGGATTGATAACTTGGGAATTTCAGTAAAGAACAGAATATTTAGAGGAGAAGAACAATCTTACCTCTTAATGGTAATTTCTCCTTGATTTAGCCAATTTCCTTGAAAATTCAATGGGGGAAATCAAAAGGATTTGGTGCAAGATTGATTAGGAATTAATTGATGATAGAAATCTCATCAATTGAAGTGAAGATCAATGCAAAAGTTGCTGGAGAAAAGTGTTTGGATGATGGAATTTTGAGAAAAAAAGGAATGAGAAAATTTTAGGAAAAGGTAGTTATGAAAATCCAAAAAGTAGTTTCCCTTTTTCTTTTAATTAATTAAAACATTAATTAAATCACCCAAATTAAGGAAAAATCTGGAGAAATCATTTTTGGGTAAATTAGCTCCTTAAAGATTCAAAGTTTCAATCCTTACAAAACAGTCACCACTAAACTTTTCAAAAATCGGATTTTGGTCACTACACCGAAATGTAATATTTCCAAACCTTATTTTGTAAAATTGATTTCACCACTCTCTTATATATATTAAAAGATGGTTTTTAGATATTTCCCCATATTTTTAAAACATCCTGAACTAGGCTTTCCCTAAAACCTTCTTTTATATTCGAACCGTTTCTCAGACCGGTCCAACCAAAACCTAAAACTTCTAAGCCCAAAATTGGGGTGTTACAACTCTCCCCCCTTAAGAAATTTCGTCCTCGAAATTTACCTGGAGGAAAGAGGTACGAAAACTGCTTCTTCATGTCATCCTTTCTTTCCCACGTGGCTTCCTCAACACCACGATGCCTCCACAACACCTTAACCAATTCAATGGTCTTGCCTCGAAGAACTTTACTGTCCGAATCCAGAATTTCAACCGGTTCCTCATCATAGTTCAAGTTTAGATTCAACTCCACTTCCTCCACAGTCATAACATGCGAAGGATCTGATCTATACCTTCGAAGCATAGAGACATGAAACACATCATGTATCTTTTCCAACTCTTGCGGCAACTTCAGCTTGTACGCAACAGGACCCACACGTTCAATCACCTCGTATGGTCCAATATACATAGGGCTCAACTTACCCTTTTGGCCAAACCTCATCACCTTCTTCCAAGGCGAAACCTTCAAGAACACACGATCACCCACTGCAAACTCAATCTCCTTACGCTTCAAATCCGCGTAAGACTTCTGCCGATCAGAAGCTGCCTTCAACCGCTCACATATGAGCTTCACCTTCTCGGTTGTTCCTTTCAACAAAGTCGGCATTGAAACCAACTTCTGACCTATTTCAACCCAACAAAGAGGAGTTCTGCACTTCCTCCCGTACAAGGCTTCATAAGGTGCCATCTGAATACTTGCCTGGTAGCTATTGTTATAAGCAAACTCCACCAAAGGCAAATGCTTCTCCCAAGAGCCTTGAAACTCAATCACACAACACCTCAACATATCCTCAAGCACTTGGATAACACACTCGGACTGTCCATCCGTCTTTGGATGATAAGAAGTACTGAAATTCAACCGTGTACCCAAAGCTTGATGCAAACATTCCCTGAAACGCGATGTAAACCTCGGATCTCTATTCGACACTATAGACTTTGGCACACCATGCAATCGCACAATTTCAGCAATGTACAGCTCTGCAAGCTTATCCAAGGTATACGTAGTATGCACAGGTAAGAAATGTGCACACTTCGTAAGGCGATCCACAATCACCCACACCGAATTCTTCTTCGATGGCGACAAAGGCAAACCTGACACAAAGTCCATGGTAATCCTTTCCCACTTCCACTCAGGAATCCTCAACGGTTGCAATAACCCTGAAGGAAACTGATGCTCAGCCTTAACCCGCTGACAAACCATGCACTTACTTACGTACTCCACCACATCTTTCTTTAATCCCACCCAATAGTACTCATCCTTAAGATCACGATACATCTTTGTACTACCAGGGTGCATAGCAAAAGGACTACTATGTGCTTCAGTCAAAATAGCACGCCTCAACTCCGCATCATTCAGCACTACTATCTGACTTCCAAAACATAGAACTCTATCATCATTAAAGCAAAAATCCGATGGTCTATCCTCAACAATATCCTGAACATGTGGCACCAAGGAATCATCCAACAACAACTTATCCTTTATCAACTGCACCAAGGATGGTTTCACTTGCAATTCAGCCACAAGACCTCCATCTCGCGAAATACTCAGGCTAGCAAACATATCCTTTAACTCCACTGCCACCTTCCTACTCAATGCATCCGCTATAACATTAGCTTTTCCCGGATGGTACTCGATCGTCAGATCGTAATCTTTAAGCAACTCCACCCAACGTTGTTGCCTAAGATTCAACTCTTTCTGAGACATCAGATACTTCAAACTTTTGCGATCCGTGTACACAGTACACTTCTCACCATACAAATAATGTCTCTAAATCTTCAAAGCAAAAACCACCGCAGCTAACTCAATATCATGCGTAGGATAATTGCGCTCATGCACCTTCAACTGGCGCAATGCATAAGCCACCACCTTACCCTCTTGCATTAACACACACCCCAAACCAACATATGATGCGTCGTTGTACACCACAAACTCTTTCCCTGATTCAGGTTGAACCAAGATAGGAGCTTGCGTCAAAGCTACCTTAAGCTTCTCAAAAGCCTACTTCCGTGCTTCTGTCCACTCATACTTGACATCCTTTTGCAACAACTTCATCAAAGGACCATCAATCTTTGAAAATCCATCCACAAACCTCCGGTAGTATCCTGCCAACCCAAGGAAACTACGAACTTCATGAACAGTCTTTGGAGGCTTCAAATTCATCACTGCCTCAATCTTCTGAGGATCAACACGAATCCCCTAAGCAGAAACCACATGACCAAGGAAAACAACTTCTCTAAGCCAGAATTCGCATTTACTCAACTTAGCATAAAGCTGATTCTCCAAAAACGCCTGCAACACAATCCTTAAATGCCCCTCGTGCTCCTCCTAAGTACGAGAGTACACAAGGATATCATCGATGAACACCACAACAAACTTGTCCAAGTATTCATGGAACACTCTATTCATCATGTCCATAAAAGCTGCAGGAGCATTCGTCAAACCAAACGACATCACAAGGAACTCATAATGCCCATACCTCGTTCTGAAGGCTATTTTTGGTACATCCACATCCTTCACCTTGAGCTGGTAATAACCTGACCTTAAATCAATCTTAGAGAACACAGCCGCTCCCCGAAACTGATCAAAAAGATCATCAATCCTCGGCAAAGGATACCAATTCTTGATAGTCAACTTTTTCAGCTGACGATAATCGATGCACGTTCTCATAGTGCCATCTTTCTTCTTCACAAACAAGACCGGTGCACCCCAAGGTGACACACTCGGCCGAATGAAACCACGATCAAGCAACTCCTGAAGTTGCGTCTTCAACTCCTTCAACTCCTTGGGTGCCATGCGATAGGGAGCAATGGACACTGGAGTTGTATTTTCATATAGCTCAATTCCAAACTCCACATCTCGACTAGGAGGTAATCTAGGTAACTCCTCCGAAAACACTCGAAGAAACTCTCGCACAGTCCTGATATCTTGGACTCGCAACTCCTTAGAGCTAGGATTCATCACAAAGGCCAGGTAAGCCTCACAACCTTGCCTCAGCATCTGGCTTGCTTCCAATGTAGACACCACATTGGCAAGAAACTTCACATTCTGACCAACCACCACTACCTCATAATCATCTGCAAGTTTCAGCGAAACTCGCTTGTTCTCAAAATCCACCACAGCTCGATGTTCAACAAGCCAATCCATTCCAAGGACCACAACAAAACCATAGAATGGCAATTCCATGAGATCAACCAGAAAAACATGGTTTTGAACTTTCAAGGGACATCTTCTATACAACTTCCGTGTCACAACGGTCTTACCAAAGGAACTAGTCACACGCATACCAACGTCCAAAGACTCAACAGGTAACCCAAGCAATTGAGCATGTTCATGCAATATGTATGAATGTGTAGACCCAGAATCAATCAAGGAAAGTAATGATAAGGATTGCAAAGTAAAAGTACCTGCGATCACATCCGTATCATTTCTCCCCTCTTGCTGAGCATACACTCGAGCCTGGCCACCACCCTCAGGTTGAACGGCTACCACATGCGCCACATTCCTCCCACCATCATCTCTGCACTGGAAGTTACCACGGCCGCGCCCACGACCTCTCTGTGGTGCAACTATCCCAGGAGCACGTCCCTGACCACCACCGGCCAACAAAGGACATTCCTTCCTCATGTGGTCTGCCGAACCACAATTCCAGCATGAATTACCGATCACTGCTACAGGGGCCTGTACCTCCCTCGCTGTTCGAGGACAATCTAGCCTCAAATGGCCACGAGATCCACACGTCCAGTATGTGTTCTGGTTAGCCCTCATCCTATCTCCTTGAACAGGCGCACCATGCCCTCCATTACCACGCCTAGCAGAAGACTAATACCTCTTATCTCGTCCTCTCTTGTTCCGTCCACCACCGGAACTATAATCAGCAGCTCTTTTGCCCGAGCTAGAACTAACACCTCTGAAAGACAAACCCAGGTTCTGCTCGATGTCCTTCGCTCTACTCACCAACACATCAAAATCTGTATACTCAACCGCTAGAATAAAGGTCTTCAGGTCCAACACCAAACCATATCGGAAGCGTTCACACCTCTCCCGCTTACTAGGGATAAGCTCAGGTGCGTACTGACTAAGACGGACAAACTGGATCTCATACTCAGCCACCGTCAAGCTTCCTTGCACAAGAGACATAAAATCTCTTTTCTTCTCATCTAGGTATCGCACATCCAGATACTTCCGCTTGAACGCGTTCAAGAAGAACGTCTAAGTCACATCATTTTCCTCCATTAGAGATAGTGGTCGTCCACCACGTATAAGCATCATCATGTAGTAGTGATACCACACAACCCAATTTCTGGACATTGTTGCAGTTCATTTGCCCCAAAATCCTCTTGGTGCTTTCCAGCCAAGATTCGGATCCTTCCGGAGATAAACCTCTGAACTCAGTCCCTCCTAGACTGCGGAGACGTTCCAAAGGCAATCTCACGTTAGCATCACCCTGATGCGCAGCTCCGTGAGCTCCAGCTACTGCCTCCTGGAAGGCTCTCGCAATAGCCTGAATCAATACAGTCATGTCAGGAGCAGCTTGCCCCTGCCCACCTTCAGGTCCGGCGACCCCAGCACCAACACCAACATTATCACCTTCAGCACCACCACCATCGGGTGGTCCACAACCAGGGGGAGGAGGTATATCCACAACATTATCAACTTTTTCCTCATTCTCATTCTGAGCCATAGCTCTCGTATTCACCCTCATCTCCCTACGAGGCCCCATTCACAAGAAAACAATGCATTGACACAAATGCAATAAACATAATTAGGCTCAACAAGGTAAGTAATCCAAGTACACAAGCTCATTTTCCAAAAACAATTCCTTTCATTAGTTTTGACATGGCAATGGGTTCCCTTAACATGCTTCAACACAACATAACATCACAATTGCAACCATACTTCACAATTCATAAAACATACTTTCACCCAATAGGCATATCATGCAAATACATATACATCATCCTCATACAATCCCATAGATACGAGAACTAAGCTCTGATACCACCAAATGTAACCCCCTTAGCCCGGCCTAGACGGTTGACCCGAACTACGAAGATTACACGGGGAAAACCAAAGTCAACTCGAAAGTCAACCTTGATTAACGACCCCTTTTTTTCTTTTTAATCTTAACTAGATGCGCGTTAACCCTAAGTGAGTACTCATGTAACATATAGGTGAATGGCACAGCGATCGAACAATAAGAGGGACTCAATTGCACTTAATACAAGTTTAGGTACCAAAATGTAAATTCTGTAAATTTGAAGGTCATAACTGATTTTAAAGTTACCAATATGAAATTAGTCATATTACATGCTTCACTGTCAAATATCACCTTAATTGGACAACTCGAACTCATACAATTGCAAAAACAACTTTCGAGACTAAAACGTAAAGCTCTCAAACTTCAGCGTCATTCAAATTGGTGCCCAACGGTCACTTGTTTCGAAACACATAGAACCCGTATCGAAATGCAGGGCATCACTCACCCGTTTCGATACTGGTTCCGAAACACGACTTTCCAGTAGCCAAATCGTTTCGAAACAGCCTCTAGTCGTTTCGAAACACGAAGGCCATTACAGGCCCCCGTTTCGAAACGCCAGAGAGTGTTTCGATACGGTTTGCCCAGAAACTGCAGATTTTGCTGGTTTTTCATACAAAACTCCACTCAAACACAATCTAATAACTTCCTAATCATGCCAAAAGTCATCATACATATATAGAGCATGTTTGCTAAACCCAAACACATTCATGGCATCCAACATGTGATTTCAAAAGTCTATAGGCATGCTTCCTATTATCCAAAACCAAACAACCAACCAAACTTCAAAACAAGCATTAATAGGCCATTTAAAAAATCAAACCATCAAAAACAACATGCCACAACCTAGGGAGTTCAAACATCTCCCAAAACACATCTTAGGTTCCCATTGCCAAGTTACCAAAACTAATAGTGTATGAAAACATCACCATACATGAGCTTGGTTTCCCTTGGACACTCTTAGCTTCCTTGTTGCCCTCAAACACTTCAATTATCTGCATTATTGGTACAAGAGAGAGAGAGCGTAAGCACAATAGCTTAGTGAGGCATGCTTTAAATAAACCAACTCAATAATGCATTTTTAGAAAGCATTTAAGCAAAGCTTAAAACCACATGCCCATCTCTTTTCATGCAACCTTGCATACTTACAAGCATCTCATGCTTCAATATATTCAATAAAACATATTGGCTTTCAAGTGATAGTTCATAACCATTTACAACCCAAAACACAATCGGATACGCGGATTACAAGCGTTGTCCCACACGCTTCATACACACTACCGAACAACATAAGGTGGAGTTTAACGATACAATCACAACCCCTCAACACCCGTGATGGAGTTTAACGGTACAATCACAACCCCTCAACATCACTCATCGGTAGTTGTATAATTCCACTAACGAGTGCAAGGGACACATAACACAAGATCCACTCACGGACTTTTAACCACCGTTGTGATCTTACCTCACTCGTTAGGGTACTTGGATGGAGTGTACGGTACAATCACAACCCATCAACATCCAATGAGACTTTATTCACGGTGCACCCAATCCTATAGCCGACTAACTATATCCGATTCAAGTACTTTAAAACCATTACATCACTTGCCAATATACATCATATAACATCAACAATTCACTGTTTTAAAGCATTAAACAAAGCCATTTAACATCATGCAACACTATGCATCAAAACCATCTTTATAATATGTCAAACCAAGGATCTCTTACCTTGAGCATCCTTCAACAGATGGCTTTCAAAACCAACATTAACCATGCTAAAACATGCTTTCCAAAATAGAATTTAAACATGCAAAAATGTAACCAATGCATCAAACCACTTCATGGCACATCCGAGGGAGTTTTTCCGAAAACTTACTCTTAAGCTTAGCCAAGTTGTTTATACTTAAACTAAGCTCCCAAAACCTCCAAATAATCGTTTCAAAGCTGGAAACCCAAGTCCACTCACCAATTACGTTTCGCTTGCTTGTCGAAACGCCAATTAAGCTTCCAAATCAACTCCAAAGGTGTCCGAAGATGTCTCCCCTGTTTTAAACACATCAAATCAGAGGATTAATGCATCATCATGCATTATAATCTTTAGCCATCACACCTAAACTCGCTGCTCTACTTAAAACCAACATTTCGGCTACCAAACACAACCGAAATCACCTCCAAACTCTTCCAAAACTTAACTCAGCCAAGATCCATCACTTCTAACCATTTCTAAACATCAAATAACATCCAAATTAAACCTAAACACGTCATTATACCTCCAGCTATAACAGAACTGTAATGCCCCGTATTTGGGCTTAGTAGTTTTGGGCGTTGACCGGTTTGGTCAAAGTGCTGTTCGAATCTAAAGAGGTGAAATTAGGAAAGCCTAGTTCGGGTTGCATTAAAAATATGGAAAAATGTTCTAAAATCATCTTTTAATATAATTAAGTGAACTGTGAAATCAATTTTGGAAAATGAGTTTTGGAAGGGTGACATTTTGGCTAGTGACCAAAATGTAATTTTTGAAAGTTTGGTGACTGTTTTCGAAAGGGTTGAAACTTTGAATCTTTAAGGAGCTATTATTCCAAAAGTAGTTTCTCCAGATTTTTCTAAGATATTTTAATGATATATTCTGATTTTAAAACATGTCAAAAGAGGAGGGAAAGCCATTTTGGCTATTTTGATAACTAACTTCCTATTTTCATTTCTCTCATTTTCTCTCAACCCAAACACCTTCTTTCCAGAGAATTGCTTCTGATTTTCTCACCTAAATCTCTCCTTTCAACTCTCTTTTGATTCCTAATCAACATATCTACAAAACCTCATCATTTGCTACTTGATTCATCAAGGTTTTTTATTCCAAAAAGAGGAGAAACTCAAGTTTGGAGGTAAGAACGTCCTTCTCCTCTAAACTATCAGTTCTTTACTGAAATTCCTAAGTTTTCAATCCTTAATTGATGTTTTATTAAAGGCTTTTAAGATGTGAAATGGATCTTGGCTTATAATGCAAGATTTGGTGATTTTTGATGATTTTCGTTTGATCTGATTAATCTGTGATTTGAGATGTGTTTTTGATGTTAATTGAACACTAAATTGATAAGGAATTGAGTTTTGATTAATGCAATCCCGGATAGGTTGAGTTTCCTAAGTTTAGCTTGTGATTCTTGGTTGTTTTTGAGGTGATCTTGTGGATCTGATGTTGCTGGAGGTATAAGGATGTTAATAGGCTCTTTTTAGATGTTAAATGATGTTAAAGGATGTTAGGTTTTGATGGTTTATGGCTGGGCTTTGTTGAGAGGTGGTTTGGATGCATTTTCGATTGTGTTTGGTGGCCGAAAATGGAGTGTGGATGAGAGCAGCGAGTTTAGGTGCTTTCATTGAAGCAATTAATGCATGATGATGCATTAATCCTCTGCTTTGATGTGTTAAAACAGGGGAGGCATCTTTGGATCCAAGAGTTGTTGATCCGGAAGCTTGATTTTGGTGCTTCGGCAAGAGGCGAAGTGGAATCGGTGAGTGAAATTGGGTTTTCGGCTTTGAAACCAATGTCTTGGGAGCTTAGTTTAAGTCTAAACAACTTTGCTAAGCTCAAGCGTAAGTTTTCGGAAATACTCTCTAGTGGTGGCCATGGTTTTGTTGTGATGCAATGTGGTTTATTGCATGATTTAAATACTGTTTTGAAAGCATGATTTAGCATGGTATTTGCTGTTTTTGTAAGCCATATGTTGAAGGAAGCTCAAGGTAAGAGTTCCTTGTTTTGGTGCATTGATAAAATGTGGTTTGATGCTTTTAAATGCATGATGTATATGACTTGGTTTAATGCTTTAAAACAGTGGATTAATTGATGTAAATGATGTATATTGGCAAGTGATGTTTTGAAAAGGTTAAGGTCACTAAGGTGGTTAAAAGTCCTTGAGTGAGCCTTGTTTACTTAAGAACATCAAGGTGGTTAAAAGTCCTTGGATGGTTCTTGTTATGGACACAAAGGTGGTTAAAAGTCCTTGTGTGATCCTTTCCATGGTGTTTAAAAGTCCATGGGGCCATGGTGTTTAAAAGTCCATGGGGCCAAGGTGTTTAAAAGTCCTTGGGGCCAAGGTGTTTAAAAGTCCTTGGGGTGAAACTTGATGCAGACACAAAGGTGGTTAAAAGTCCTTGTGTGGTCCTCTTTCATGGTGTTTAAAAGTCCATGGCCAAGGTGTTTAAAAGTCCTTGGGGCCAAGGTGTTTAAAAGTCCTTGGGGTGAAAGTTGATGAACTTGTTTTTAAAGAAATGGAACTTATCACTTGTGGCCAATATGACATGTTATGATATGAAGCATGAGATGCTTGTTTTAAGTATGCTTTTGAGCATGTGCAATTGATGATTTGAAGCATGATTTATAAATGTTTTATAAATGCATTATTGAATGGTTTTATGAGCATTCCTCATTAAGCTTTTGCTTACGCTCTCTTTCGTTTTCTTAATTCAATAATGCAGAACATTAGAGTACTTTGAGGGTAGCAAGAAGGGCAAGCATTCAAGTGAAAGTAAAGCTCAAAGTATGGAAGGTTTCTTAAGTACATTTTTAGCTTTTGGTAATTTGGCAATGGGGGACCTATGTGTATGTTTTGGGAGAGGTTTTGAACTCCCTAAGTATGTTGAATGTTGATGAGAATGCTGGTTTTAGTGTTTGTCTTTTATATGCTTGAATTGGAAGTTTATGCTTGTATGGCTTGCTTGTGTAGGAAGCATGCCTATAGATTTGGGGCTTTTCGTATATGATGTTGTTTTGATGAATTGTTGTTGCAAGTATGTCTCAAATATGTTGAATTGCATGCTGGTAAAGTTTGGTAGCATTTGGAGCATGATTGGATGTTTAATTGCATGTTTAAGTATGCATTTTGGGGCAATCTGTGCAGGGTGTTTCGGAACAGTGCCACCCGTTTCGGAACAGGTGCCTTAAACAAGCCCAGGCGTCCGAAACGGGAGAGACCGTTCCGAAACGGTTTGGCTACTGCCAGCCCGTGTTGCGGTACGCGTTGCGGAACGGCCCCGCGTTTCGAAACGGGCTCTGCCTGTTTCGGAACGGGTGACCGTTAGGGGCTGACATTGGCAGTTAAATGTTTTGAATTGTTTGCGTTTTGGTCCCGAATCTTGTTTGTGCAATTGTATGAGTTTGGGAAGTCCTTTTGAGCTGAAATTTCACAGTGAAGCATGAAACCTGATTAATTACAAACTGGTAACTTTAATTTGAGTTAAGTCCTCATATTTATCAGAAATTACAATTTGGTCCCTAAAGTTGTAATTTGTTCAATTGGGTCCCTGTTTGATCTCTGATGTTTGTGATCTTTGAGTATGATGTTTGAGTGATCACAATTAGGGCTAATGTGCATCTAGACAAGATTAAAAAGAAAAAAAAAGGGTCGTTAATCAAGGTTGACTTTCGGGTTGACTTTGGTTTTCCCCGTGTGGCTTTCTTAATTCGGGTCAACCGTCTAGGCCGGGTTAAGGGGGTTACAAGAACACCCAAAACACCACAAAAACCACTATTTTCATAAGCAAAAACTTAGGAAATACAACCTATTCGGGATTGCATTGATAAAACCTCATTTCTAACATCATTATACATCCAAAATACATTAAAGAACCATCTCAAACAGAGCCCAATCAAAACTCAACGAAATTCTTCAAGATTTCTTCCAAATCTTGAGTTTTAAGCCAAAATCAAGTTTCTAACATTAAAATCATTTATAAAACTTAAATTAAGGATTGATAACTTGGGAATTTCAGTAAAGAACTGAGTATTTAGAGGAGAAGAACAATCTTACCTCTAAATGGTGATTTCTCCTTGATTTGAGCCAATTTCCTTGAAAATTCAATGAGGAAATCAAAAATATTTGGTGCAAGATTGATTAGGAATTAATTGATGATAGAAATCTCATCAATTGAAGTGAAGATCAATGCAAAAGTTGCCGGAGAAAAGTGTTTGGATGATGGAATTTTGAGAGAAAAAGGAATGAGAAAATTTTAGGAAAAGGTAGTTATGAAAATCCAAAAAGTAGTTTCCCTTTTTCTTTTAATTAATTAAAACATTAATTAAATCACCCAAATTAAGGAAAAATATGGAGAAATCATTTTTGGGTAAATTAGCTCCTTAAAGATTCAAAGTTTCAATCCTTATAAAACAGTCACCACTAAACTTTTCAAAAATTGCATTTTGGTCACTACACCGAAATGTAATATTTCCAAACCTTATTTTGTAAAATTGATTTCACCACTCTCTTATATATATATTAAAAGAGGATTTTTAGATATTTTTTCATATTTTTAAAGCATCCCAAACTAGGCTTTCCCTAAAACCTCCTTTTATATTCGAACCTTTTCTCAGTCCGGTCCGACCAAACCCTAAAACTTCTAAGCCCAAAATTGGGGTGTTACAAACTCTTTTCCTGATTCAGGTTGAACCAAGATAGGACCTTGCGTCAAAGATGCCTTTAGCTTCTCAAAAGCTTGTTGTCTCACTTCCGTCCACTCATACTTGACATCCTTCTGTAACAACTTCGTCAAAGGGGCCGCAATCTTAGAAAATCCATCCACAAACCTCCGGTAGTAACTTGCCAATCCAAGGAAACTATGAACCTCATGAACAGATCTAGGAGGCTTCATATTTATCACCGCCTCAATCTTCTGAGGATCAACTTGAATCCCTTCAGCCGAAACCACATGGCCAAGAAAAACAACTTCCTTTAGCCAAAACTCACATTTGCTCAGCTTAGCATAAAGCTGATTTTCTAACAGTGCTTGCAAAACGATCCTCAAATGACTCTCATGCTCCTCCTCAGTACGAGAGTACACAAGGATATCATCGATGAACACCACAACGAACTTATCTAAGAATTCATGGAACACCTTGTTCATTATGTCCATGAAAGCAGTAGGAGGATTCGTCAGTCGGAACGACATCACAAAAAATTCATAATGCCCATATCTCGTTTGAAAGGTTGTCTTCAGCACATCCACATCCTTCACCTTTAGCTGATAGTACTCTGACCTCAAATCTATCTTTGAAAACACAGTCGCTCCTTGAAACTGATCAAAAAGATCATCAATCCTCGGCAAAGGATACTTGTTCTTGACGGTCAACTTATTCAGCTAACGATAATCAATGCACATCCTCATTGTGCCATCTTTCTTTTTAAAAAACAAGACCGGTGCACCCCAAGGTGACACACTAGGCCGAATAAAGCCTCGGTCAAGCAACTATTGAAGTTGCGTCTTCAACTCCTTCAACTCTTTGGGTGCCATGCGATAGGGAGCAATGGACACCGAAGTTGTGTTCTCATATAACTCAATTCAAAATTCAACCTCTCGACTAGGCGGCAACCAGGTAATTCATCCGGAAACACTCCAGGGAATTCACACATTGTCCTTATATCCTGTACGCGAACCTCCTTTGTACTAGGATTCATAACAAAGGCTAGATAAGCCGCACATCCTTGACGCAACATCCGGCTTGCTTCAAGTGTCGACACCACATTATATAGAAACTTCACATTTTCTCCCACCACCACAACTCATAATCTTCCGCAAGTTTCAGCGAAACTCGCTTGCTTTCAAAATCCACGACTCTATGTTCAATAAGCCAATCCATGCCAAGAATTACATCAAATCCATAGAATGGTAATTCCATAAGATCAACAAGAAACACATGATCTTGCACCATTAATGTAACACCCAAAATTTGGGCCTAGATGATTAGAGTCTGAACTGGATCGGTCTGGAAATCGGTTCGAATCTAAAAGAGGGTTTTAGGGAACACCTAGTTCGGGATGCTTTAAAAATATATAAAAATATCTAAAAATCCTCATTTAATATATAAAAGAGAATGGTGAAATCATTTTTACAAAATAAGGTTTGGAAATACTACATTTCGGTGTAGTGACCAAATCATAGTTTTTGCAAAGTTTAGTAGTGATTGTTTTGTAAAGGATTGAAACTTTTAATCTTTAAGGAGCTAATTTTACCAAAAATGTTTTCATCAGATTTTTCCTTAATTTGGGTGATTTAATTAATGATTTAATTAAAGAAAATAAAGGTCATTAAAATAGAAAAACCACCTTTGACTTTTCATAACCACTTTTCACAAATTTTCCCTCATTTCATTTTCTCTCAAAATCCTATCAACCAAACACTTTTTCTCCAGCAAGTTTACTTTGATTTCTACTTCATTTGATGAGATTTCAATCACTCTTTGATTCCTAATCAATTCTTCAACAAATCCACTTGATTTCTACATTGAATTTTCAAGGAAACTTGCCCAAATCAAGGAGAAATCATCCATTAGAGGTAAGCTTCGTCCTTCTCCTCTAATGATCAGTTCTTTACTAAAATTCCCAAGTTATCAATCCTTTATTAATGATTTTTAAGTGGTTTTAATGTTAGAAACAAGAAATTGGCTTAAAACTCAAGATTTTGGAAGTGATCTTGAAGATTTTCGTGGTGATTGATTGGGCTCTGTTTTGAGATGGTTTTCTAATGTATTTTGGATGTTAAATGATGTTATAAATGAGGTTTTATCAATCCAATCCCGAATAGGTTTGTTTTTCCTAAGTTTTGCTTGTTAAAATGATGGTTTTTGGGGTGATTTTGGTGTTCAGCTATAGCTGGAGGTATAAGGACGTGGTTGTGGTAGTTTTTGATGTTATTTGATGTTTAGAAATGATTAGTAGTGATGGATCTTGGCTGGGTTTGGTTTTGGAAGAGTTTGAAGGTGATTTTGGTAGTGTTTGGTAGCCGAAATGTGGTTTTTGTGTAGAGCAGCGAGTTTAGGTGTGTGGCTGATGATTTCAATGCATGATGATGCATTAATCCTCTGCTCTTATGTGTTTAAAACAGGGGAAACATCTTTAGACGCCTTTGGTGTTGATCCAGGAGCTTAGATAGCGTTTCGGCGAGCAAGCGAAACGTAATCGGTGAGTGTGTATGGTTTTAGAAGTCCTTGAGGGACAAAGAAACAAGGTTTGGGGATTTAGGAAAGGTTTGAAACACCTTCCTAAGTCTGAAAGTAAGTATTGGCTAGATTGCTCTCTTGAATGTGGTGAATGGCCCTAAAATGCTTTTACATGCTCATGGTTTTAGATTGGTAAATTCCTACTGTTTTTTATGCATGAATTATAGCATGAGATGATGCTTGAAATGATTTCATTAAGTAACATGTTGCATAGTTGATATTTGAGCTTTTATGTTAAACATAGCAAATGTTATGATTTTGAAATGAGATGAGAATGTTGAGTTTTAATGCATGAAAAACAGTAGGTGAGATGTTGATTTGACATAATATATTGGCATAGATGTTGAGATACTTACCAGACATAATTGATCGATCAATAGGATGAGAGTGCACTATAAATTAAAAATTCGTATGTGCTCTTTGGTTAAGCCAAAGGGAGAGAACCGACGATGGGCATTCCATCGGGTAGGACTTGGTGAAATACCCAAGCTTTGTGGCGATGAGAGATTCCGCTATGTGAGTACAGTGATGTGAGATTCCATCGGAAACTATGTTGCTAGACGAGTGAGTAAGGTGATGAGAGATGCCACCGGAAGTGTCTAGTGAGATGGCTGCATATCCGAGTAATAAAGAGATGTGAAATGCCAATATAAAAAATATGTTATGGTTTTTGATTCACATGTACCTTTGATGTAATGGTTTATGCTATGAGAAATGCAAATGTGGTTTGATTAGGAAATGCTTTAGAGTACAAGCATGAATTTGGCTTTGCCATGAGTTTTTCATTGATTTAAATGCATGAGATAGAATGAAGGTACATGTGGTTTCAATGAGAAATTGCTTTGAAAGGTTTCCAAGCATGAGATAGATTGAGCATGTGGTTTAAAAGCTTTTGAGAAAGTGTTTTCAAGATGTGCATTATTGTGTTGGTTTCTTTAGAGCATGCCTCACTAAGCATTTGTGCTTACTCTCTCTCTTTTACCAATAATGCAGATAATTGAGGTGTTTTTGGGCATCAAGGAAGCTAAGTTCATCCAAGGAAGTCCAAGCTCATGTATGGTGAAGTTTTCATACATTTTAGTTTTGATAGATTGGCAATGGGAAACCAAGAATTGTATTTGGGAGATGTGTAAACTCCCTAAGGATTGTGGCATGTTTGTTTTAGTTTGCTTGGGTTGTAAATGGCCTTAATTGCTTGTTTTGAGGTTGGATTGCCTATTTTGGTTTTGAAATTAGGAAGCATGCCTTTAGAATAATGGAATTTTGTGTTTGTTGATATGATTGTGCTTGAATGTTCCAAATATGTTCCTTATATGTATAATGACTTGTTGGTATGATTAGAGAGTCTTTGGGGCATGTTTGAGTAGGTATTTGAGTGAAAACCCAACAATTGCTGCTCTTTCTAGGCAGGGTGTATCGAAACATCCCATGGTGTTCGGAACAGGAGCCTAAAATGGCCTTGGCATTTCGAAACGAAGGGAGCTGTTTCGATACATTTTGGCTACTGGAACTACATGTTTCGGAACTGGTCTCGAAACATACCCGCGTACCGAAACGGTCAACACCGTTCCGATACAGCGTTTCGGTACGGTGAGTAGGCGTTTTGAAACGGGTTACCGTTGGACCCAGATTTGAATTGTTTTGATGTTTGCATGCTTTACATTTTAGTCCCCTATGTTGAGATTGTAATTTCTTGAGCTTGAGATGTCTTTTTAAGTTGAAATTTGGCAGAGAAGCATGTAACATGACTAATTTCATAATGATAACCTTAAAACCAATGAAGTCCCTCTAATTTACAGAAATTACATTTTGGTCCCTAATCTTGTGTGAAGTGCAATTGAGTCCCCATCTGTTATCCTATCGATGTGCCTTTTTCAAACATGATTCGTGAGTACTCACTTAAGGTTAACATGTATCTAGACAAGATTAAAATGAAAAAAAGGGTCGTGAATCAAGGTTGACTTTCGGGTTGACTTTGGTTTTCCCCGTGTAATCTTCGTAGTTCGGGTTAAGCGTCTAGGCCGGGCTAAGGGGTTACCATTAAGGGACATCTCCTATACAACCTTCTTGTTACAACCGTCTCACCAAATGAACTAGTCACATGCATACCCACATCCAAAGACTCAACAGGCAAACCAAGCATTTGAGCATGTTCACGCAATATGTACGAGTGTGTAGATCCAGAATCAATCAAAGAAAGTAATGACAAGGATTGCAAAGTGAAGGTACCTGGGATCACTTCCGTGTCAATCCTGACCTCTCAATGGGCATACACTCGAGCCTGGCCACCACCTTCAGGCTGAACAGCTACCACATGTGCTACATTCCTTCCACCTTCATCTCTGCGCTGAAAGTTACCACGGCCGTGCCCACGACCTCTCTATGGCTCAGCTGCTCTCACCGGAGCCTGAACCTCTCTCAACGGCTGAGGACAATCTTTCTTCATGTTCCCTCAATTACCACAGTTCCAGCATGTACCAAGATTACCCCAACACTCACCAATATGTCTCCTACCACACCGTTTGAACTCAGGAGTCCTGAAGAAAGAATTTGGTCCTTGCTGACCTCTCCCAGGGTTACCACCCCCACGTCTAGAATCACCATGTGGCCTTCTATCTTTATGCCTCTTATAGCGATCTCTACCAAGATCACGTTCTGCAGCTCGCTTCCCTGAGCTAGATCCTCCTGCTCGACTCGCCAAACCAAGATTCAGCTTAATGTCCTTGGCTCTGGTGACCAAGACATCAAAATTAGTATTGTCTGCTGCGAGCATATAGGTTTTCACATCCGCCACCATCCTGCAACGAAATCGTTCACATCTTTCTCGCTCGCTAGGAATCAGCTCAGGTGCATATTGGCTAAGGCGTACAAACTGCACCTCATATTCTGCCACCGTCATGCTCCCTTGCACCAGGGACATGAATTCCCTCTTTTTCTCATCGAGGTAGCGAACTCCCAAATACTTTTGCTTGACTGCATTCAAGAAGAATGTCCAAGTCACATCATCATCATTCATCCCCTATATTGTGGTTTTCAACCACGTATATGCATCACCATGCAACAGGGACACAATGCATCCCAACTTCTAAACATTATTACAAATCAGCTGCCCGACTATCCTCTTGGTACTCTATAACCAAGACTCGGAACCTTCCGGGGTCAACCCTCTGAACTTAGTCCCTCCTAGACTGCGGAGTCGCTCCAACGACAACCTCACATTAGCACCATCCTGTGCTGCAACTCCAAGAGCTCCAGCTACTGCTGCCTGAAAAGCTCCTACAATAGCTTGTATCAACATAGACATATCAGGAGCAGCTTGCCCCTGAACTCCCTCGAGTCCAGCAACCCCAGCTCCACCACCATTGGGTGGTCCACTAGGGGGAGGAGGAGGAGGAGTTAGATCCTCAATATTCTCAACATACTCATTCTCAGCCGTAGCACTGGTGTTAATTCTAAGCTCTCTATGTGGCCCCATAATAAAACAATGCAACTGGCAAAATACAATAAATTCAATTAGGCACAATAAGGCAAGTAATCCAAGTACTCAAGCTCATTTTTGAAAACAATTATTCTCAATAGTAATGATATGGCAATGGGATCCCCAACTATACGCCAAACATAGCATATCATCTCAAACTCATCTCAATAGAACCAAACATCAACTATCATACATCTTACTTTCATCGAAAGGTCACAAACATTCATAATCACATACATTAACCACTTACCAAGCCCCAAACATCGCTAACCTGGCTTTGATACCAACAAATGTAACCCCCTTAGCCCGACCTAGACGCTTGACCCGAACTACGAAGATTACACGGGGAAAACCAAAGTCAACCCGAAAGTCAACCTTGATTAACGACCCTTTTTTTTCTTTTTGTCTTTTCTAGATGCACATTAAGCCTATGAGATTACTCAAGAATCATAGGAGAGAAAGGCACAGCGATCGGAAATCCTTTAGGGGTTAAATTGCAAGAATTACACTTTTAGGGATCAAAACGTAAATTTTGGAAAATATAAAGACATTGCAGATTTAAAGTTTACCAATATGCAATTAGTCATTTTACATGCATCTCTATCAAATTTCAGCTTAAAAGGACATTCCAAGCTCAATCGATTGCATGCACAAGTTCTAGGACTAAAATGTAAAACATGAGAACTTGAAACAATTAAAAAACAAAGCTCAACGGTAATCCGTTCCGAAACACAAACCCTGGTATCGAAACGGTGTTGACCGTTTTGGTACTCGGGTGCGTTCTGTGACCAGTATCAAACAGGCCTCTCCAGTAGCCAAAGTGTTCCGAAACACCTTCATCCGTTCTGAAACATTATGGCCATTTCGGGCCCCTGTTTCGAAACAGATAAGGGTGTTTCGATACACTCTTCCCTGCAACAACATAATTTTCTGGTTTTTCACATCTTTTCACACTCAAACATATCCCAAATCATACCATAACTTACCAGCAACATGATTAGACATAAAAGAACATATTTAAGAAGCTTAAGCTAAAACATGGCATCAAACACATGAACATTTAGTCTATAGGCATGCTTCCTAACGACATGAACAAAATATGGACCTCAAACCTCAAACCAAACCATATAAGACCATTTACAAACTTCAAAATCCATAACAAACTTGCTACAAACATAGGGAGTTCCAAAAACATCTCCCAAAAACAACCTTGATGCCCCATTGCCAAATATCAATACTAGAGTATGTAAAAACATCTCCATACATGAGCTTTTCACTTCCTTGGAGGTTCTTAACCTTCTCGATGCCCAAATCGTCTCAATTATCTGCATTGTTGGTAAAAGAGAGCGTAAACACATTTGCTTAGTGAGGCAAGCTCTAAAGAAAACCAACACAACACTGCATTATTCAAAACACTTTCTCAAAAGCCATTTTCAACAACATTCTCATTCTATCTCATTCTTGAAAACCATTTCAAAGCAAATCTCCATTTGAAAACACATGTACCCTTGTTCTATCTCGTGCATTAAACCAATGCAAATCTCATGGCAAGGCCATACACATGATAAAGGAAAACAAAGCATTTCATATCATACTCTCATATGCATTTCTCATAGCATAAAAACATCTCTTCATTTGGTACAGGTGAATGAAATACATTTTCATATATTATATTGGCATTTCACATTTCATCTTTACTCGGATATGCGGAATAGCTTGACTCAAAGTCAAGTCCTCCTTCGGTGGAATCTCTCATCACCAGACTCTCATGGCAGTATCTCTCATCACCACAAAGCTTGGGTATTTCACCAAGTCCTACCCCGATGGTATCTCTCATCATCGGATTCTCACTTTGGATCAGGATGGAAATACCCTCATTGCCCGACTCCAAAGAGCACGTACGAATTTTAGTTTATAGTGCACTCTCATCCTATTGATCGATCAATTATATCTGGTAAGTATCTCATCTTATATGCCAATATATTATGTCAAAACATCATCTCACCTACTGTTTTTAATGCAACATTTCTCAAATCTTTATCATCTCATTTCAAAATCATAACACATGCTTTGAATTAAATCAAAATCTCAAAACTCTTCAATGCAACATGCTATCTCAGGAAATCTCTTCAAAGCATCATCTCGTGCTACTAATCATGCATAAAACAGTAGGAATTTGTCTAACTCAAATCAAGAGCATGTAAAAGCATTTTAGCGGCAACAACCACATATTTGAGAGCAAATCTAGCCATACTTACTTCCGGACTTAGGATGGTGTTTCAAACCAATACTAAATCCCCAAACCTTGTTTCTTTGTCCCTCAAGGACTTTTAAAACCATTCGCACTCACCGATTACGTTTTGCTTGCTCTCTGAAACTATATCTAAGCTTCGGCACTTCCGGATTAACACCAAAAGCGTTCGAAGATGTCTCCCCTATTTATTACACATAAGAGCAGAGGATTAATGCATCATCATGCATTGAAATCACCAGCCAACTAAACAAACTTGCTGCTCTACTCCATAGCACCATTTCGGCTACCCAAAACAACCGAAATCATCTCCAAACTCTTCCAAAACAAAGCCCCGCCAAGATCTATCACTTCTAAACATTTCTAAACCTCAATCAACACCAAAAATCACCATAAACTCGTCCTTATATCTCCAGCAACAACAGAACACCAGACCACCCCAAAAACCACCAACCTAGAATGCAAAACTTAGGAATCCAAACCTATTCGGCATTTGTTTGATAAAAACTCATTTATAACATCAATTATCATCCAAAATACATTAGAAATCAACCTCAAAACATAGCCTAACCAATAGTTACGAAAATCATCAAGATCTCTCCAAGAATCTTGAGTTTGAACACAATTTCATGTTTCTAACATTAAAGTAGCTCAAAAATCATCAACAAAGGATTGATAACTTGGGAATTTTAGTAAAGAACTGATCGTTATAGGAGAATGACGAAGCTTACCTCTAATGGATGATTTCTCCTTAATTTGGGCAAGTTTTCTTGAAAATCCAAAGTGAAAACAAGAGGATTTGATGAGGAAAAGATTAGGAATCTATAGGAGATTGAATTCTCTTTAAAAGAAATGAAAATTAGAGGTTAATTGATGAAAGAAATGTGTTTGGCTGAGTGGAAGTTGAGAGAAAATGAAAAGAGGGAAAAAGATCGTAAAGTAGTTATGAAAGTCAAAATAGGATTTTCTCTTTTAATTCCTTTTATTAAATCATTATTAAAACACCCAAAATTAGAGAGAAATCTGATAAAACATTTTGGTAAAATTATCTCCTTAAAGATTCAAAGTTTCAATCATTTACAAAACAATCACTAGTCAACTTTTGCAAAATCTTCGATTTGGTCACTACACCGAAATGTAGCATTTCCAAACCATATTTTGTAAAATTGTTTTCACCATAATCATTCATATAATAAATGAGGATTTTTAGATATTTTTTCATATTTTTAAAGCATCCCGAATTCTAGGCCCAAAATCAGGGCGTTACATTGAATCCTTGCTATATCGGTCGACCCTCGAATGACGTTCTGCAACGCCCTGGTTTTGGGCCTAGATGTTTCAAACATCGGATCAGACCGGTCGAAAATGATTCGAATCGTATTAGGAGGTTTAGGGAAATCAAGGACCGGGAAAGGATAAAAATATGGTAAAAATTGCTAAAATCGTCTAAAATCATGTTTAAGGGGATGGTCAAATCAATTTTACAAAATAAGCTTTGGTAGTGGTACATTTTGGGTAGTGACCAAAATGTAAAGTATCAAAATTATGGAAAAATGTAATTTCAAAAGAGGAGCCAAAAATCTTAGAATCTTTAGGGAGATATGGTGCAATTACACCTTTCTTAAATTGACATGTGTTTAAAATGATTTTTGGTTGATTAAAATAAAAAAAGGTTTTATTTAATTAAATTGGTAAAATAGGAAATTGAGATTTCATTTCACGTAACTAACTTTCATTTTCAGCAAAATCATTTTCTCAACACTTTCTCCAGAATTTTTTTCTCCCAAACACTATCTCTTTGATTTCCAAATCAATTCCAAGAGTTCTATTCAAGATTTTAAGTTTTGTGAAGCTAAAACTTGTCAAATATTAATGAAGGCAATTATTAGAGGAATATCCCGTTCTCAACCTTTAATCAAGGTTCTTAATTGATATTCCCAAGATCTTTGGCTTCTAATTGTTGTTTTTGGCTGAGTTTTTATTATAGTTTTGATTTGAGATTAAAATCTTGCAAAAATATTATTTAAATCTTGATTTTCAGATTGGTATTGATGAGCTCTATTTTGGATTGATTATAATTGAGTTTTGAGTTGATTATTATGTTGAAAAGGGCTTTGATAATATAAATCTCGAAATCCTTGAGATCCTTGAGTTTCTTGATGGTTTTAGTTGGATTTTTGAGGTGAAATGATGAAGGTATGCTTGCTGGAGGTATAAGGAAGGGTTTAGGTTGTTTTTAGATGTTATTTGATGTTTAATAATGGTTGAAAGTGATGTAGGTTGGCCGGGCTTGGTTTGGGAAGCAATCGATTGAGTTTTAGGTTTTTTCGGATGAGTAAATTGGTGTAGTTTTGGTGAGCAACGAGTTTGTGTTTAGTTGATGGTGTTGAAATGCATTTTAATGCATTTGGATCTCTGTTTTGATGATATAAAAATAGGGGATCTTGATCCGATAGCAAACGAAGCATTTTTTCGAGGCTTTAGAAGGGTGATTCTCGCGTCGGGGAGCGAGGTTTCCCGTATCGGTGAGTGGAAATGGATTTTCCAGCTTTGCAACGCTTTGAGCAAACGGAGCATTTTTTGGAGGCTTTAAAAGGGTGATTTTCGCGTCGGTGAGCGAGGTTTCCCGTATCGGTGAGTGGAAATGGATTTTCCAGCTTTGTAACGCTTTGAGCGTGGTCTTGGGAGCTTAGTGTAAGTTTGAAACACTTAGCTAAGCTTAAGAGTAAGTGATTGAAAAGCCTCTCCCGAAATGTGCTATGTTTTTGTTGGAAAATGCACTTGAATTAAATGCGGTTTTAATTACTATTTTAAAGCATGTTTTGAGCATTGATAATGCTGGTGTTTAATGCCATTTTGTTAAGGATGCACTTGGCAGGTGATCCTTGGATTTAGGAGATGTATGCATTTGAGTTTTAGCATGTTTATGCTTGTGAAAATGGAATTGTGATTTATGCTTGTAAAACAATGGAATAATGATGTTAAATGATTATATTTGCAAGTGATGGAAATGGTTTTTGGTTACTTTAATCGGATATAGTTAGCCGACTATAGGATTGGGTGCACCGTGCATAAAGTCGCCTTGTATGTCGAGGGGTTGTTATTGTACCGTATACACCATCCAAGTACCCTAACAATTGAGGCTAAGATCACAACGGTGGATGATTTAATCCCGTGTGTGGATTTTATGGTATGTGTCTCGTACTCTTGTTAGTGGAATTATACAACTACCCATGAGTGGTGTTGAGGGGTTGTGATTGTACCGTTAAAATCCACCACGAGTATCACAACAATTGATAGTCTAATCCCGTGTGTGAGCCTTGTGTAGTCCGGTAGTGTGTATGAAGCGTGTGGGACAACGCTTGTAATCCGCATATCCGATTGTGTCATTTGTGTTGGTTTTGATATGGTTTGAGAATTGATCACTTGCGAGCCAATATAATGTTGTTGACTAATGATTTAAGTATGTGATGCTTGGGAATTATGCTAGAATGCACGTGATGCTTGGTTTAAGCATGAGCAAGGGATTTTGTTGTTTTTTAATGATGCTATGAGCATGTAGTTTAAAAAGTGCATTGATGCTTTAAAGAGCATGTTTTAGAGAAAGGTATGAGTTGGCATATGATGATATTTCAGTTTTGTAAAATGCATTGATGAATGTTTGGTTTTAGCAATCCTCACTAAGCTTTATGCTTACGCTCATTCGTTTCATCAATGTAGAGAATTAAGCCATTGAGGCAGCGAGAAAGCAAGTGGATTCCAAGTATCTTTGACTAAGCAATGTATGTGGTTTTACCTTAGTGTAATAAGAGGCAATGAGAGGGATTTATACTCTTGGTTATATTTGGTGATGTTAAACACCTTGATCATGTTTGGTTTGCTTATTCGGTTTTGTAAATGGCATTTGAGTATTGGTTTTAGCCTTAATGTGGCATTTAGCCTTTTTGTTGTTTTGACATCTAGGAAGCATGCCTATAGTCCTTGAGATTGCAAAAATGATGCTATGATATAGCTTGTGCTTCGTATTGGTAGTCCTTGATGTTTACCTGTGTTGTAAGTGTGTTGGGACATGTGTCAGAATGGTTCTGGAGGCGAATACTTGTTAAAAACCAACATTTTGGGAAATTGCAGGCCCATACGTTTTGATACACCCTTATCTATTTCGAAACGAAGGCCTGTAATGAACATGGTGTTTCGGAACAGGAACGTACGTTCTAGTACATTTTGCCACTATGAACCAACGTACCGAAACGGGTCCCTTGGGGTCTCGGAACACCCCCGCATATCGAAACATTCATTCTTGTTTCGAAACGGCCGTTTCGATACAGGGACCTTTCTTCCGAAAGACTTGACTGTTGGATGCCGAATTTGAATTGTTCTGAGTTCATGTTTCTTATGTTTTGGTCCCTGAGTAATGATTGTTCAATTGGTTGAATTTGGATGGTCTGTTTGAGATGAGATTCGACATGCTGACATGTTATATGACTAATTATGGATTAGTAACTTTAAAATCTTGATAGTCCATACAATTCCTGAAATTTACAAATTGGTCCCTAAAAGTCAAATGAATGTAGTTGAACCCCTAATTGAACTCGGATCGCTGTGTTTTTTTCGCCTAATCACTTTGCTAATCATATAGGATAATAATGTGTATATAGAAAAGATAACAAGGAAAAAAGAGTTGTTAATTGGGGTTGACTTTTGTGAGTTGACTTTAGTTTTCCCCGTATAATCTTCTTAGTTCGGGTCAGGCGTCTGGCCGGGCTAAGGGTGTTGCGTGTAAAATAGTCTATCGCAATGGTAGTGCAAGTGTACACGACGCAAGTAGTAAAGTGATAAGAAGTATCGGATATCGTCTCCACAGGGATTGGGCTAATAGCTTCACCTTAATTCACTGCACGAAAGTAAAGAAAATATTTAAGAAAGTTGTCACGAGAATAATAAAGTAACGTAAATAAAAGAGTAGAAATATAAGATAGAGAGAATGGGCTGGTATTGAATTGCTCAGTAGTGCAGGTATTGCATTGCTTAGGAAATCCAGTTCTGTCGTCGCGCCCGTCGCGGACAGCACCTGTCGCGGCAGCAGTCTGTTGGTCGTCGCGGCAGCAAACACACCAACTAAGTACTTTCAAGTTTGGCAAGAATCCCAGATCTGCCTTGGCCTATCCCTAGGTCCAAGTCTGTCGATGATCACGTCTTGATGATACCTCCCGGCGTGAATCGAAGGATGAACACCGATGTGTATGAATTCTTCTTTAGCCACTTAACCTCGCCCTATCCCTAGGCACGAGATAGTTCAACTATAAACTAGAGAACTAGCTCTTATTTCTTTCGTATACTTAACTCTCCCGATGCTAAGTAAATGGATAACCTCACAATGCTCTACCGATGCTCTTGCAAGATATTGATAACCAAAATAAGAGAACTTGAAGTTTATTTTATTGAACTGAAAAATCCTAAAACAAAACAACCCTTGCAACTACTTTACAAATCAACCCGTGGCCCTAAGGGGTGTTTAGAACATATCGATGGCGGGTAAACGACGGAGGGTTTTGGTAGTCGGTTTTGGGGAAATCGGCTATGGGTTCTGGAGTGTGTTATATCCTAGGTTAAAATACATGCCCTTATATAAGCTTTGGGCTCAAGTATTCTAAGTTAACAAGGATTACAACTTTAATTAAAAGTATGATTCTAATAAAGACTTAATCTTCAAGGATCCTACTTTTCATCCGTCCTCCTTGTTTCTTGGGATTTTCTCTCCTTGAGCTTTGGCTTGACATATCTTTTGATCCGGGGCTTGGAAAAATATATGGTTTTCACATGACAGACGAGCAAAATTTTCTCTATCTATCGAGGTCCACTTTGCTTTTTCTCTCCATAAAACTGCCGTCACCATGCTGTCACGACAGCATCATGGCAGCATCGTCCTCTTTGTCTGCTTGTCTAGTTCACCTCTTCTGCTTCTCTTCCCTATGCCTGCCTTCTCCGTCTACTATGGTGGCAACCTGCAAAATCAGCCATTTTTAGTAGAATCTGTGCCTTTTATATATTTGTGATGTTTTGCTGTAAACTAACCTAAATGCAATGGAATGATGCTTGAATGCAACAGAAATATAGGTTAAAAAGGGTGTAAATAATAGAACTTTTACACACTCAACACACCCTCAAACTAAAGTTTTTGCTTGCCCTCAAGCAACTAAGACCTAATAGAAAAATGAAATATTTTTGTTTTGGCCTTCAAACAGTGAACTTTCCCTTACCCGTCGTTCGTTCCCTGTGGCGGCAGCAACCTGTCGGATAATTTAGGATCTGTCCGGAATCTCACTATAGTCCTCGTGCAGTGTGTGTATGCTTGTGAACAGTTATATGCCAAGACTCTCTTAGTTTCACTAGAATATTATACTTTAGCATGTTTAGAGTTTTTCTTACGAGAATGATTTCTCTCTTTTCCTTACTAGAGCCAGAATTGGGCACCTCTAGTTATTTCCTTTTTTCTAATTTCTTCTCTTTTCTACTAGAGCCAGTATTTCAGGCACCTCTAGTTAACTGTCTAGAGCCGGTGATAGGCACCTCTAGAAGTTTTTCTCTGGTTATCTGCCTACAGCCAGTGGTGGGCACCTCTAGGTTTCTTGAGATTCTAGTCTCTTTTCTACTCTAAGTGCTAAGTTTTCTATTCTAGTTTGGCTAAAAGAAGTCTAAGCAGTATAACAGTCACAATGGTGTTTAAGTTTTCAGAACTATAGAAAGGCTCTAAACTTTTCCTTAAACTATCCTAAAGTTGCTGTCACGACAGGTAAGTTCAATTCACAGTTTTCAGCAAAAATTTCCAATATTTTTAGTTTTTTTATAGAGAAAAATAACTAAGTAAAAGACACAACAGTTAATTAAGATGTACCAAGACTCCATTAAAATGGAGGGTTGCCACCCCCAAACTCGAGGGTTGCATTGCCCTCAATGCAAATGACAAAATAAAAATGCAGGCAGTACATCACAAAATATAGATAAGGCGGGCAGCAATAAGAAGAAAATAAGAAACTTAAATTTTAAGCACTGTCTTCACTGCTGCTGCTGAGGCGGATTTGGCGGCGGATTCTGCGCTTTGGGGCAGGCTGGGCTGGTTGCTCTACGACCTGGATATCCGAGCTGCTGCCGCTGTCCCAAGTGCTGCTGCTGCTGGTGGTGGTGCTGGCCTTTGGCATAAGCTTTCTGTCGGCCATCTTTTTCTGCCTCTTGACAGGCGTGATTCCCTTCTCCAAATTCCTCCGAATAGGGGGTTCTGACTCGCTTTCTGCCCAGACAGAGGAAGAGGAGAAACCAGCTACAAAGGCATCGATGTCATCCGAGGGCTGTCGCTTTGTTCCTCGGGCGGATGTGTCGACCGGAGGACTGCCAGCTGCCGTCGAGGCAGGTGATGGGGTGGAAGCAGCAGAATGTGTGTGTGGGGAGGTAGGTGGTGTAGGTGTGTGGGCAGGGGTGAGGTTGGTGAAATAGTGGGCAGGGAAAGTGGGAAAGACAACATCGGGATAATTTAAAGTATGGGCAATAAAATTTACCGTGGAGTTTGCGAAATCCTTGATGAATGTCATCAGACCCAGCTGTCTGTCCTCTATCCTTTGAATGGCAACACGGATCTGAGATGGGGGTTTCTACTATAAGCTACATGAGGCTGATAATATTCTTGTCTGTCCAGCCCCGTCCTTTCACTAGTCGGTCGGTGGTGGCTTCCAGTACGGCAGAGCATCGGCAGAGAGAAGTGATCAGGAAGGGCAGGCAGAGGAGGGCGGTTGATCTGTGGGTGCAGTCCAAGATACTCTCCCTCATGTAGCGTCCCACATTTATGGCCCGTTTGTTCATGATGGAATGGATTGGGGCTAGCCTCTGCTGGTCCACTGTCGTTTGGTGGGAGGACGGCAGAATTCGCTTCTTAATGAAAGCGTTCCATAACTTAGCTTCTGGAAGCAGTTGCCCCCGTCGGACGGTGTTTGGATTTTTCTTGCTCGTGTTCCACTCAGTTCCTTCTTCTGTTACCTCTACCATGACAGCATCGAAGGTAGCGGTGTCGAGTGTGTCCAGGAACTGCTGGTGGGCATCGTCGTTGGGACCAAAATAGAGGCCATACATATGGTTGATGCTCTCGGCTGTGAATGGTACCTTTGTCCCTCAAACAGTTACTGTTGTTGTCGTCATGCTGTCAATGGCAGCATAGAATTCCCTCACCAGCGTTTCATTCATTTCGGTTGGTTGCTCTGCAAATTTCTCCCACAAGAGAGCCTTGATCGCCCTTGCGATGAACGGTTTGAGTCCCATATTGACGGCCTTTCGAGCGTAAATAAAGCCTCGTTCTTCCCATATATCTCTGGTGGTAAAGAGCTGTGGGGTAGGTGCTGCCGATGAAGGAGTTGAAGCAGCACTGCGGCGGGTTCTTCTGGAAGACATGTTAGTTGCAAGGGTTTGTGAAAGTAAAGAAAACAAAGAAAAACGAAAGGGGAGAGCAAGTAAGAATAAGCAGAAGTGAGGAAAATGAAAATGAAACGGGGTTTTATAGAGAAAGAGTTGCTGCCCGTTTAATGCTGTAACGGCAGGCGTGAATAACGGGGCGACTGTTGAGCTTTAACGTGTCTGACACGTCTGTGACGCATTAATGCGTCTGTTACGTGTCTGTCACACGCTTCTGCGTCTGCCGTGACAGTCTGATGACAGCCTGTCTTATCCGTGTCTGCGGCGGCAGCTGGAACGACATGCTTTAATAATGGGCTTTGTTGGGCTGATGGATGGATGGTGGGCTTGGGTCACTTCTCCTTTTCTTCTTTACTCCTTTATTTCCTAAAAACAGAAAATAAAAACATTATTCAAATAAAATAAACCTTATTTCCTAATAAATGATAAATAATAAAAATAAATAAAAATAAAATTTAGGTTAAATTAGGGATGCCTTGTGGGGCATCTCCTAAGGTAACCACTTCCTGTATTCTTGGGGCTTCAGTCCCCTGATAATGCTTAAGGTGTTGTCCGTTGACTTTGAATTGGTGCCCGTCTTTTAATGATCGGATTGTGATGGCACCATGGGGAAAAACTTGTACAACTTGGAACGGGCCGGACCATCTAGATTTCAGTTTCCCTGGGAAAAGTTTCAGTCTAGAATTGAACAACAATACAAGCTGCCCTGGGCAGAACTGTCGTGGCAGCAACTTCTTATCATGCCACTTCTTAGTTTTCTCCTTGTAGATTCTTGCATTGTAGTAGGCCATTGTCCGTATTTTTTTCAATCTCGTTCAAATCTAACAACCTTTTCTGGCCTGCCTTATCCAAATCCAAATTCACTGCCTTGATCGCCCAATATGCCCTGTGTTCTATCTCGACAGGCAGATGACAGGTTTTCCCATAAATCAATCGGTATGGAGACATGCCCAATGGAGTCTTAAAAGCTGTCCTATATGCCCATAATGCATCAGTAAGGAGTAAAGACCAATCTTTCCTAGTTGGCTTAACCATCTTCTCAAGAATGTTCTTAACTTTTCTATTAGATATTTCAGCTTGTCCATTGGTCTGTGGGTGATATGCTGTCGCGATCCGATGCTTGACACCATATTTCTTCAAGGCGGCAACAATTACCCTATTGTCAAAATGTCTCCCTTCATCACTGATAATCGCCTTAGGGATGCCAAATCTAGAAAAAATGTTTTTGTGTAAAAACTTTTGGACTGTCTTGGCATCATTCTTTTGAGTGGCGATAGCTTCAACCCACTTAGAGACATAATCTACTGCTAGGAGGATGTATAAATTTCCACATGAAGATGGAAAAGGTCCCATAAAATCAATCCCCCAAACGTCAAAAATTTCGACTTCTAGAATGTTCTGCAGTGGCATCTCGTTTCTCCTTGAGATGTTTCCTGTCCGCTGGCACCTGTCACAGTTCTTGTAGAAGTCCTGTGCATCTTTATACAGTGTCGGCCAGTAGAACCCTGACTGCAGCACCTTGGCAGCAGTTTTGTTGCCTCCTAAGTGACCTCCATACTGTGAAGCATGGCAGTGATGAATAATGTCTTCTTGTTCTTCTTGTGGTACACACCTCCTTATAACCTGATCTGCACACATTTTGAAAAGAAGAGGTTCGTCCCAATAATAATGCTTAACATCATTTTGGAACCTCTTCCTGGCTTGATAATTAAGATCAGAAGGAAGTATTCCGCTAACTATAAAATTAACGAAATCAGCATACCAGGGGAGTTGAGAAGACTTACCTGCCGCCATGGCTGTCGCGGCAGCGATTGCCGCAGCAAAGAGCTGCTCATCTGGAAAGGTCTCCAGTATGTTTGTCTCGTCTATTGGAAGACTCTGTCCCTTCTCCAACCTTGACAAGTGATCTGCCACGTCATTTTCTGTCCCTTTCTTGTCCTTGATTTCAAGGTCGAATTCTTGTAGTAGCAGAATCCATCGTATCAATCGAGCCTTTGCATCCTTTTTTGCGAACAGATATTTCAGGGCAGAATGGTCTGTGTGCACTATTACCTTCGTCCCAAGTATGTAAGAACGAAACTTGTCGATGGAGAACACCACAGCTAATAGCTCCTTTTCTGTGGTGGTGTAGTTCACTTGGGCGTCATTCAGCGTCTTGCTGGCATAGTATATGACATGAATTAACTTATCTCTGCGCTGCCCAAGTGCTGCCCTGACAGCATAGTCACTAGCATCACACATTCTATCAAATGGCTGTGTCCAGTCTGGTGGCTGTTGTAACGCCCCGGTTTTGGGCTTAGGAGTTTTGGGCGTTGACCGGTTCGGTCAAAGTGCTGTTTGAATCTAAAAAGGTGAAATTAGGAAAGCCTAGTTCGGGTTGCATTAAAAATATGGAAAAATGTTCTAAAATCATCTTTTAATATAATTAAGTGAACTGTGAAATCAATTTTGGAAAATGAGTTTTGGAAGGGTGACATTTTGGCTAGTGACCAAAATGTAAATTTTGAAAGTTTTGTGACTGTTTTAGAAAGGGTTGAAACTTTGAATCTTTAAGGAGCTATTATTCCAAAAGTAGTTTCTCCAGATTTTTCTAAGATATTTTAAGGATTTATTCTGATTTTTAAACATATCAAAAGAGGAGGGAAAGCCATTTAGGCCATTTTGATAACTAACTTCCCATTTTCTTTTCTCTCATTTTCTCTCAACCCAAACACTTTCTTTCCAGAGAATTGTTTCTGATTTTCTCACCTAAATCTCTCCTTTCAACTCTCTTTTGATTCCTAATCATCATATCTACAAAACCTCATCATTTGCTACTTGATTCATCAAGGTTTTTGATTCCAAAAAGAGGAGAAACTCAAGTTTGGAGGTAAGAACGTCCTTCTCCTCTAAACTATCAGTTATTTACTGAAATTCCTAAGTTTTCAATCCTTAATTGATGTTTTATTAAAGGCTTTTGAGTTGTGAATTGGATCTTGGCTTATAATGCAAGATTTGGTGATTTTTGATGATTTTCGTTTGATCTGTTAAATCTGTGATTTGAGATGTGTTTTTGATGTTATTTGGACTCTAAATTGATAAGGAATTGAGTTTTGATTAATGCAATCCCAGATAGGTTGAGTTTCCTAAGTTTAGCTTGTGATTCTTGATTGTTTTTGAGGTGATCTTGAGGATCTGGTGTTGCTGGAGGTATAAGGATGTTAATAGGTTCTTTTTAGATGTTAAATGATGTTAAAGGATGTTAGGTTTTGATGGTTTATGGCTGGGCTTTGTTGAGAAGTGGTTTGGATGCATTTTCGGTTGTGTTTGGTGGCCGGAAATGGAGTGTGGATGAGAGCAGCGAGTTTAGGTGCTTTCATTGAAGCTATTAATGCATGATGATGCATTAATCCTCTGCTTTGATGTGTTAAAACAGGGGAGGCATCTTTGGATCCAAGAGTTGTTGATCCGGAAGCTTGAATTGGTGCTTTGGCAAGAGGTGAAGTGGAATCGGTTAGTGAAATTGGGTTTTCGGCTTTGAAACCAATGTCTTGGGAGCTTAGTTTAAGTCTAAACAACTTTGCTAAGCTCAAGTGTAAGTTTTGAAAAGAACTCTCTAGTGGTGGCCATGGATTGATTGTTATGCAATGTGGTTTATTGCATGTTTTAAATTCTGTTTTGAAAGCATGATTTAGCATGGTTATTGCTGATTTTGTAAGCCATATGTTGAAGGAAGCTCAAGGTAAGAGTTCCTTGTTTTTGAGCATTATTAAAATGTGGATTGATGCTTATAAATGCATGATGTTTATGGCTTGGTTTAATGCTTTAAAACAGTGGATTATTTGATGATAATGATGTATATTGGCAAGTGATGTTTTGAAAAGGTTAAGGTCACTAAGGTGGTTAAAAGTCCTTGAGTGAGCCTTGTGGTTTCTAAGAACTTCATGGTGGTTAAAAGTCCATGATGATTCTTGTTAAGGTCACTAAGGTGGTTAAAAGTCCTTGAGTGAGCCTTGTTACTTAAGAACATCAAGGTGGTTAAAAGTCCTTGGATGATTCTTGTTAAGGACACAAAGGTGGTTAAAATTCCTTGTGTGGTCCTTGCCATGGTGTTTAAAAGTCCATGGGCCAAGGTGTTTAAAAGTCCTTGGGGCCAAGGTGTTTAAAAGTCCTTGGGAAGAACACTAAGGTGGTTGAAAGTCCTTATGTGGTTCTTGAAGATTATAAGATCACAATGGTGTTTAAAAGTCCATGTGTGAGTCTTATGTTGATCTTGTTTTTAAAAGATGAAACTTATCACTTGTGGCCAATATGACATGAATTGATATAGAAGCATGTATTGCTTGTTTAAGGATGCTAGTGAGCATGTATATATGATGCTTTGAAGTATGATTTATAAAGTGGTTTATAAATGCATTATTGAATGGTTTTTAAGAGCATTCCTCACTAAGCTTTTGCTTACGCTCTCTTTCGTTTTCTTAAATCAATAATGCAGAACATTAGAGTACTTTGAGGGCAGCAAGGAGGGCAAGTAATCAAGTGGAAGTAAAGCTCAAAGTATGGAAGGTTTTCTTAAGTACACTTTAGCTTTTGGTAATTTGGCAATGTGGGACCTATGTGTATGTTTTGGGAGATGTTGTGAACTCCCTAAGTATGTTGAATGATGTTGAGAATGCTGGTTTTGTGTTTGGCCATTACATGCTTGAATTGGAAGCTTATGCTTGAATGGTTTGCTTGTGTAGGAAGCATGCCTATAGATTTGGGGCTTTTCATGTATGTTGTTTTTTTGATGAGTTGTTGATGCAAGTATGTCTCATATATGCTGAATTGCATGTTGGTAAAGTTTGGTGGCATTTGGAGCATGTATGGTTGATCAATTGCATGTTTTAAGAAGCCTTTGCTGCAATCTGTGCAGGGCGTTTCGAAACAGAGACTACCGTTCCGGAACGGGTGCCTTAAATGAACCCAGGCGTCCGAAACGGTAGGCACCGTTCCGAAACGGAAGGGCCACTGCCAGCCCGTGTTTCGGTACGCGTTGCGGAACGGCCCCGCGTTTCGAAACGGGCTCTGCCTGTTTCGGAACGGGTGACCGTTGGGGGCTGACATTGGCAGTTAAATGTTTTGTATTGTTTGCATTTTGGTCCTGAATCATGTTTGTGCAATCGTATGAGTTTGGGAATTCCTTTTGAGCTGAAATTTGGCAGTGAAGCATGAAACCTGACTAATTACAAGTTGGTAACTTTATTTTGGGTTAAGCCCTCATGTTTATCAGAAATTACAATTTGGTCCCTAAGGTTGAAAATTGTTCAATTGGGTCCCTGTTTGATCTCTGATGTTTATGATCTTTGAGTTTGATGTTGTATGACCACATCTAAGGGTTAAAATGCATCTAGACAAGACTAAAAAAAAGGGTCGTTAATCAAGGTTGACTTTCGGGTTGACTTTGGTTTTCCCCGTGTGACTTTCTTAATTCGGGTCAACCGTCTAGGCCGGGTTAAGGGGGTTACAGCTGTACTATGGGAGCTGTTACTAGTTTTTCTTTCAGAACCTTGAATGCTTCAGTACATTCATCATTAAAGTTAAAGGGTCGGTTCTGCTCCAAAAGATGGCATAGGGGCTTGGTGATTTTTGAGAAATTTGCAATGAATCTTCGATAAAAACCAGCATGCCATAAGAAACTTCTAATGCCCTTGACTGTGGTCGGCGGCGGCAGCTTCTCGATCATTTCAATCTTAGCCCTGTCGACTTCTATCCCACGACAGCTAATCTTATGGCCAAGGACTATCCCTTCATCCACCATAAAGTGGCATTTTTCCCAATTTAAGACCAAGTTTGCCTTTTCACATCTTTCAAGTACCTTTTGTAGATTGCCTAGGCAGCTCTCAAAATCGTCTCCAAAGACTGAAAAATCATCCATAAAAATTTCGAGGAAGTCCTCCACCATGTCGGAGAATATGGCCATCATGCACCTTTGGAAGGTGGCGGGTGCATTGCATAATCCAAATGGCATCCTCCTAAAAGCATACGTTTCATAGGGGCATGTGAAGGTCGTCTTTTCTTGATCTTCCGGTGCGATGGCAATTTGATTATACCCTGAATAACCGTCAAGAAAACAATAGTAAGGTTTACCCGCTAATCTATCAAGCATTTGATCAATAAAGGGTAAAGGAAAGTGGTCCTTTCGGGTAGCTTTGTTAAGCTTCCGATAGTCCATACAAACCCTCCAACCGGTCACAGTCCTGGTTGGGATTAACTCATTGTTTTCGTTGGTCTCCACGGTCATTCCTCCTTTCTTGGGAATGCATTGCACCGGGCTCACCCATTTGCTGTCAGAGATGGCGTAAATAATACCAGCATCTAACCATTTGATTATTTCTTTACGAACCATCTCTTTCATCGCATGGTTTAACCGCCTTTGGGCATCTATAGTCGGCTTATTATCTTCCTCTAGAAGGATTTTGTGCATGCATAACGCCGGACTAATGCCTTGAATGTCAGCAATCGTCCATCCAATCGCCTTTTTGTGCTGCCGTAACATGCCGATTAGCTGCCGTTCCTGTTCCTGTGGCAGCTTAGAAGAGATGATTACGGGCAATGTGTCATTTGAACCAAGAAAAGCATATTTTAGCTGCCCTGGCAGGGGCTTCAATTCTAAGGCAGGTGGTTCAACAGTTGATGGCTTTTGAATTAAATGGTTATCCGAAGTATAATTCAAAGGTTCGAATAACTTACCTGGACGATTGCCTATCCAGTTTACCTCCTCCTGATCTTCAGTATCAGATGTATTGGAGTCAGAGGAGTTGTTGTCATCGTTGCTGTCGTGACAGGCCTGTAGGTGGCTACCGCGGCAGTGCCCAAATTTAATATCGTGACAGCCCGACCTGATGCAGGGTTGATCAAGGGTAACATCAGTGGTAGCCTTGCATTCCTCGTCTACATCAGCATGTTTCATTGCTTGGAGAACATTCAACTTAATCTCTTGATCGTTCACTCGCATAGTGAGTTCTCCTTTCTCCACATCAATCAATGATCTTCCCGTGGCTAAGAAGGGTCGCCCAAGGATGATTGGTGCATTTTCATCTGATTCACAATCTAAAACAAGAAAGTCAGCAGGAAAAACAAATTTATCCACTCTTACCAGAATATCTTCTATTTTTCCTTCGGGATGAACGTACGAGCGGTCTGCCAGCTGCAGAGTTACTGTCGTGGGCCGCGCCTTTCCAATACCTAATTTCTAAAAAACAGATTTGGGCATTAAATTAACACTAGCACCAAGATCACAAAGTGCCTTACCCACAAATTTATTTCCGATTACACAAGGTATGATGAAGCTCCCCGGATCCTTCTTTTTCTAGGGTGGCTGCCGATGAAGAATACTCATGCAACCTTCTGTCATCTTTACCGTTTCAAACTCCCCAAGTTTAGATTTCTTTGACATGACATCCTTGAGAAATTTGGCATAACCGGGCATCTCCCTAACGGCATCTAACAGCGGAATATTAATATGAACCTGCTTAAAAATATCATAAATCTTTTTAAGTTGAGATTCTTGCTTAGCTTGTTGTATCCGTTGGGGAAAAGGGGGTGGGGGACGGTAATCAGCAATACGTCCTTCCCACTGCATACGAATCTGAGGACGAAAATCATCTTTTTTCTCCTCTGTCGCTTCTGCTGTCGTGACAGGCTCATCGGCAGCAGTCTGTTTGTTACCTGTCGGGGCAGCTTCCTCTGTAGGTTTGTCCAAGGCTGGTTCCTTTACTGTTTCAGCTTCTTTTTTCGGCCCTGGTAATTTCTTCCCACTCATAGTAGTAATTGCCTTACACTGCTCATGTGTGGGCTGCCTAGCATTTTCAGTATTACTAGGGAATCCTCCAGTCTGCCCCGGCTTAATATGTTGGGAAACCTGACCCATTTGTGTCTCTAGAGATTTCAAAGTAGCTTCATGATTCGTCATCCGCATCTCTGTTTTATCTATAAAATTCTATGTCTTCTTGACAAACTGATTCATATTCTCAATATAAGTACCGGTCTGAGACATAAAAGTGGCCAAAGTCTGTTCCAGTATACTGCTCGTGGCAGCTGGTTGCTGCTGCGGCGGCAGGTGCGGCGACAGTTGCTGTCGCGTCAGCAATCTAGGTCCTCCCTGATTCTGATTGTGTGCTTGTGGATTCAGGGCATTATTAGGGTTACTCTAGGAAAATTTAGGATCCTTCCTCCAATTTGGATTATAATTGTTGGAGTTGTAATTCGGCTCGTAGTTTCCAACATATTTTCCCTCTTCTAACTGTATCGGGCACTCATCTGAACTATGATTTCCCTCACAGATTTCACATACCTCATCAACAGCAAATCCATGTTGTCCATCATCATTCAATAACTTTTTCATTGCTTTAGTAAGGAATGCTACCTGTGATTTCATTGTGCTGTCGGCTTCATAATCCTTGACAACAAGTACCCGTTTACCCCCTCTTCTTGCTGTCGAAAACTGCTCTTATTCTTAGCCAGATTTTTCAATACTTGCATTGCCTCGTCCGGATCTTTATCCAATAATAGTTCGTTTGCTGCTGAATCAATTCGAATACGAGTTTGTAAATTGGCAGCATTATAAAACTTTGTTACCTGATTCTAGACGGGGAATCCATGCATTGGGCAGTTCCGTAGAAGAGTTGTAAATCTGTCCCAGGCCTCGTGCATCGGCTCGTCATCTTCCTGTTGAAAAGTAGCAATTTCGTTACGTAATCGCTCAGATAAATGCGAAGGATTAAAACGAGATAAAAATTCACGAGATAAATCTGCCCAAGTTCTAATTGAACCCGGCGTAAGTTTATTCCACCAAGTCTTAGCTCTGTCCCTCAATGAATGGGGGAATAACCGAAGCCTCAGTATCTCCGATTAACTCCTGGTAGTCTAAACGAACCACAGATCTCTTGGAACGTTTTTAGATGCTCCCTAGCATCCTCTGTAACAGCACCACTAAACTGCCTGGCATTGTTGATCATACTAAACATGACAGGTTTCAGCTCGAAGTTATCAACATCAATATCTGGCAGCGTGGTCTCCAACTCTACATGATCGTTCAACATGTAGTCACGACAGGATCGTCGGCCGGCGGCAGGTTGCCGACAAGTAGTATCACATCGCCAGCAGGCGGGTCGTCTCCAACGTGGGCCATCTTCTCTAGCTGTTCTTCAAGGTACTCGTTCCTGGATAAAAGATGACGAAGTTGTTTCTTGAGATTGAAGGAACGTTCAACTTATGGATCTAATGGATACTCAGGATCTTTACCTCGATTCGATCTGCGCATAAACAAGAAAACCTTGTGAAAAGCAACAGTTGAGTGCACCAACGAAAAATAGAAAAATAAAAATAAAAATAAAAACAAAAATAAAACGAAAAGTGCAATAAAAGAAAGGTAGAGTTATGTTGCCAATCCCCGGCAACGGCGCCAAAAACTTGTTGCGTGTAAAATAGTCTATCGCAATGGTAGTGCAAGTGTACACGACGCAAGTAGTAAAGTGATACGAAGTATCGGATATCGTCTCCACAGGGATTGGGCTAATAGCTTCACCTTAATTCACTGCACGAAAGTAAAGAAAATATTTAAGAAAGTTGTCACGAGAATAATAAAGTAACGTAAATAAAAGAGTATAAATATCAAGATAGAGAGAATGGGCTGGTATTGAATTGCTCAGTAGTGCAGGTATTGCAATGCTTAGGAAATCCAGTTCTGTCGTCGCGCCCGTCGCGGACAGCACCTGTCGCGGCAGCAGTCTGTTGGTCGTCGCGGCAGCAAACACACCAATTCAGTACTTTCAAGTTTGGCAAGAATCCCAGATCTGCCTTGGCCTATCCCTAGGTCCAAGTCTATCGATGATCACGTCTTGATGATACCTCCCGGCGTGAATCGAAGGATGAACACCGATGTGTATGAATTCTTCTTTAGCCACTTAACCTCGCCCTATCCCTAGGCACGAGATAGTTCAACTATAAACTAGAGAACTTGCTCTTATTTCTTTCGTATACTTAACTCTCCCGATGCTAAGTAAATGGATAACCTCGCAATGCTCTCCCGATGCTCTTGCAAGATATTGATAACCAAAATAAGAGAACTTGAAGTTTATTTTATTGAACTGAAAAATCCTAAAACAAAACAACCCTTGAAACTACTTTACAAATCAACCTGTGGCCCTAAGGGGTGTTTAGAACATATCGACGGCGGGTAAACGGCGGAGGGTTTTGGTAGTCGGTTATGAGGAAATCGGCTATGGGTTCTGGAGTGTGTTATATCCTAGGTTAAAATACATGCCCTTATATAAGCTTTGGGCTCAAGTATTCTAAGTTAACAAGGATTACAACTTTAATTAAAAGTATGATTCTAATAAAGACTTAATCTTCAAGGATCCTACTTTTCAGCCGTCCTCCTTGTTTCTTGGGATTTTCTCTCCTTGAGCTTTGGCTTGACATATCTTTTGATCCGGGGCTTGGAAAAATATATGGTTTTCACACGACAGACGAGTAGAATTTTCTCTATCTATCGAGGTCCACTTTGCTTTTTCTCTCCATAAAACTGCTGTCACCATGCTGTCACGGCAGCATCATGGCAGCATCGTCCTCTTTGTCTGCTTGTCCAGTTCAGCTCTTCTGCTTCTCTGCCCTACGCCTGCCTTCTCCGTCTACTATGGTGGCAACCTGCAAAACCAGCCATTTTTTAGTAGAATCTGTGCCTTTTATATATTTGTGATGTTTTGCTGTAAACTAACCTAAATCCAATGGAATGATGCTTGAATGCAGCAGAAATATGGGTTAAAAAGGGTGTAAATAATAGAACTTTTACACACTCAACAAAGGGGTTTACATTTGTTGGTATCGGAGCCAAGTTACGAAAGAATTGGTGATGATGGTAAGTGAAATTGGTATGTTTTAATGTATGATTGTTTGAAAAGGCATATTTTGATTAAATGTTGGAGCTTATTCTATGCTTGATTGTTATAAATCATATGTGCAATAAATATGATTGTATGCTGATAATGTGATAAAGATGTATGCTGATTTCGGATGGTGTAAAGCATGTTGATTATGAAATGCTATTGTATGCTATGTTATGCTTGAGCGAAATCGGGGTGCCCATTTCCTTATTACACCAGTTAAATGTTTTCTGAACTTGGATCCTTGCTTGAGTCTGGCCTAAATCATGGTTCGATTTGTTTTTGTTGTTATGACTTGTTAAAAATAGCACTATGGGTTCGAGGAGTGAGCTTAGGTCAAACAAGATTGTGCCTGTGGCTGAGCAGGGCAATCAGGGTAACCAAGGGGCTGAGGTTCCTCCCGATGGAAACTTACCTCCTCCGCCACCACCACCTGGAGGTGGAGAGACAGAGTAACAAGGACAAGACGGTCCAGTCTTGGGTGATCTAACGCTATTGGTTCAGGCAGTCACCGGAGCATTTCAGGCTGTGGTAGTCAGAGCGCATGTTCAGGACCCTACAGCTGGGTAGGTGGGTTTGGGAGCTGTTGAGTTCTATGGCATGTCTCCTGAGGTGTCGGAAGCCTGGTTAGCCAGCACGATCTGTATCATGGATCAAATGGGATGTAATGATGTGCGCAAGCTGGGATGCGCAGTTTCTTTTCTCCAGGGTGATGCTTATAGTTGGTGGACGACTATCACCACTGGTATGGAACCCAACAAGGTAGATTAGGAGTTCTTTCGAAGTGCCTTTAAGAGGAAGTATCTTGGTGTGAGATATTTGGATGAGAAGAAGCGTGAGTTTATGTCGCTTGTTCAGTGAAACCTTTCGGTGGCTGAGTACGAGGTCCAGTTCGTACATCTGATCCAGTATGCACCGGAGTTGATGTTGAGTGAGAGGCATCACTGTGATCACTTCTGATATGGGTTGGTGCAGGGAGTAAAGACCTATATGTTGGCTACGGACTACACATATTTCGATGTGCTTGTATGCCGAGCTAAGGACATCAAGCAGAACTTGGGTCTGTCATGTCGTGGAGGTGGTTCTAGCTGTGGTAAGAGAGCAGCTGAGTCTAGTTCCAGTGGTGGACGGAACAAGAGAGAACGAGATAAGAGATATCAACATGCTGTTAGGCGAAGTAATGTTGGACATGGTGCACCAGCTCAAGGAGACATGATGAGGGCGAAATAGAACACGTGCTGGACGTGTGGTTCTCGGGGTCATTTGCGGCGAGATTGTCCTCGTGCGGCTAGGGAGGCACATGCTCCTATTGTGGTGGCAGGGAATTCTTGCTGGAACTGTGGTTCAACAGACCATTTGAGGCGTGCGCGCCCTCTGTTGGCTGGCGGAGGCCAAGTACGTGCACCTGCTATGGCTGCACCTTAGAGAGGCCGTGGGCGTGGCCGAGGGAATTTTTGAGGAGAGATGAGGGACAACGTGGTATTTCTCATGTCGTAGTAGTTCGGCCTGAGGTTGGCGGTCCTGCGAGGGTCTATGCTCAGCGTGAGGAGCGCAACGATACTGCTGTTATCGTATGTACCTTTGTTCTTCAGTCTTTATCATTGTTGGCTTTGGTTGATTCTGGATCCACACATTCAAATATCTTAAGTGAGCATGCCTATTTGCTCTATACACTTGTTGAGTTGCTTGAAGTAGGAATGCAAGTGACTAGTTCATTTGGTGAGATTGTAGTCACTAGGAAGTTGTATCGGAGGCGTCCCTTATCTGTTTAGAGTCATCTTTTTCTTGTGGATTTGATGGAGTTACCCTTTTATGGTTTTGATGTAATCCTTGGTATGGATTGGCTATCTGAGCATAGAGTAGTGGTTGACTTTGATGTTAAGCGAGTCACCTTAAAGCTTGCTGATAATTATGAGGTTGTGATAGTAGGCGAGAATGTGAAATTCCTATCTAATGTGATTTTGGCTTTGGAAGCAAGTCGTATGCTGCGGTTGGGTTGTGAGGCTTATCTTGCATATGTGATGAACCCTGGTACAAAGGATGTACGTGTGTAGCACATCGAGTTGTGTGAGAATACGACTCCAGTGTCCATTGCTCCTTATCGCATGGCACCTAAAGAGCTAAAAGAGTTAAAGATGCAACTTCTAGAGTTGCTGGATCGAGGGTTCATTCGACCGAGTGTGTCAACTTGGGGTGCGCCTGTGCTGTTTGTAAAGAAAAAAATGGGATGATGCGGATGTTTATAGATTATCGATAGTTGAACAAGTTGACGATCAAGAACAAATACCCTTTTCCAAGGATTGAGGATCTCTTTGATCAGTTTCGAGGAGACTTAGTGTTTTCTAAGATAGACTTGAGGTCAGGGTATTACCAGTTGAAGGTAAAGGATGTGGACGTACCTAAGAAGACTTTTCGGATAAGGTACGATCATTATGAGTTCTTAGTGATACCGTTTGGTTTGACCAACGCACCTGCTACTTTCATGGACATGATGAATCATGTGTTCCATGAGTTCTTGGATCAGTTTGTGGTGGTGTTCATCGATGATATCCTTGTATACTCTCGTACCAAGGAGGATCATGATAGACATCTAAGGATAGTGTTACAAGTGTTGTTGGAAAACCAATTGTATGTTAAGCTGAGCAAGTGTGAGTTTAGGCTTAAAGAGGTGGTCTTCCTTGGGCATGTTGTATCGGCTAAGGGTATTCGCGTTGATCCGCATAAAGTAGAGGCTATGATTAGTTGGAAGGTGCTTAAGTCGGTGACAGAGGTATGAAGTTTTCTTGGTTTAGCTGGGTATTACTATAGGTTTTTCGAGGGTTTCTTGAAGATTGCTGCAACTTTGACCAAGTTGTTGCAGAAGAAAGTTCGCTTTGAGTGGACAGATGCGAGGCAACAAGGTTTTGAGAAGTTGAAGGAAGCTTTGACGCAAGCTCCTATCCTGATTCAACCTGTCTGGTAAGGAGTTTGTGGTCTATAGTGATGCATCCATTGTTGGTTTGGGCCGTGTGTTGATGCATGAGGGTAAGATAGTAGCATATGCATCTAGGTAGTTGAAGGTGCACGAGCGTAACTACCCTACTCATGATCTTGAGCTTGCGGCTGTTGTATTTGCCTTGAAGATTTGGAGGCATTATCTGTATGGCGAGAAGTGTGTGGTGTTCACAGATCATAAGAGCTTGAAGTATCTTATGTCTCAGAAGGAGTTAAATCTTAGGCAACGCCGTTGGGTGGAGTTGCTTAAGGATTATGATATGTCGATCGAGTATCACTCAGAAAAGGCCAATGTCGTGGCCGATGCTTTGAGTAGAAAAGTGGCTGTAGAGTTGAGGGAGATGTTTGCTCGCTTGAGCATATTGCGAGATGGTGGTCTTGTTGCTAAAGTGCAAGTGAAACCATCTCTGATCCAGTTGATCAAGGATAAGCAATTGCTTGATGATTCTCTTGTCCCTCATGTTCAGGACATTACGGAGGGTAAGCCTTCGGATTTCAGTTTTAATAACGATGGTGTTCTGTGTTTTGGGAGTCGAATAGTGGTGCCAGATGATGTTGAGTTGAGGCACACTATTCTGACTGAAGCTCATAGTAGTCCTTTTGCTATGCACCCTAGTAGTACAAAGATGTATCATGATTTGAAGGATGAGTACTACTAGGTGGGGTTGAAAAAGGATGTTGCCGAGTTCGTTAGCAAGTGCATGGTGTGTCTGTGAGTAAAGGCTGAACATCAGGTTCCCTCTGGGTTGTTGCAACCTTTGAGAATTCCATAATGGAAGTGGGAAAGGATTACCACGGTTTTTGTGTCTGGTTTGCTGTTATCACCATCAAAGAAGAATTCAGTTTGGGTGATTGTTGATCGCCTTACGAAGTGTAAACATTTCTTGCATGTGCATAATATGTATACCTTGGATAAGTTGGCAGAGCTCTATATTGCTCAGATTGTGCGGTTGCACGATGTGCCAAAGTTCATAGTGTCGGATAGGGATCACAGGTTTACATCACGGTTTTGGGAATGTTTGCATCAAGCCTTGGGTACACGGTTGAATTTCAGTACTTCTTATCATCCTCAGACGGATGGATAGTTGGAACGTGTTATCCAGGTGCTTGAGGACATGTTGAGATGTTGCGTTATTGTTTTTTCAGTGTTCATGGGAGAAACAATTGCCTTTGGTTGAGTTTGCTTACAACAATAGTTACCAAGCAAGCATTCAAATGGCTCCAAACGAGGCTTTGTATGAGAGAAAGTGCAGAACGCCTCTTTGTTGGGCGGAGACGGGGCAGAAGTTGGTTTCGATGCCTGCTATGTGGAAAGGAATCACCAAGAAGGTGAAGCTCATTAGTGAGCGTTTGAAGGCAGCATCGGATGATCAAAAGTCTTACGCGGATCTGAAGCGTAAGGAGATTGAGTTCGCGGTTGGCGAACGTGTATTCTTGAAAGTATCGCCTTGGAAGAAGGTGATGAGATTTGGGCGTAAGGGTAAGCTTAGGCCGAGGTTTATTGGACCTTATGAGGTTGTGGAGCGTATTGGTCCGGTGGCATATCAGTTGAGGTTGCCTCCCGAGCTGGAAAAGATTCACGATGTGTTTCATGTCTCGATGTTGCAGAGGTACAGATCGAATCCTTAACATGTGATTCCTCTTGAGGAGATAGAGTTCAATCCAGATTTGTCTTATGACGAGGAACCATTGAAGATTCTGGATTCGAGCAGAAAAGTTCTTCGTGGCAAGACGATTGAACTTGTGAAGGTGTTGTGGCGACACCGAGGAGTTGAGGAGGCCACCTGAGAAAGCAAGGCGGATATGCTAAAGCAGTTTCCGCACCGAGGAGTTGACTTGTGTTTAAAATGATTTTTGATTGATTAAAATAAAAATGATTTTATTTAATTAAATTGGTAAAATAAGGAAATTGAGATTTCATTTTCAGAAAAATCATTTTCGCAACACTTTCTCCATAATTATTTTCTACCAAACACCCTCTCTTTGATTTCCAAATCATTTCCAAGAGTTCTCTTCAAGATTTTCAAGTTTTGTGAAGCTAAAACTTGTCAAACCTTAAGGAAGGCAAGTTTTGATTTGAGATCAAAATCTTGCAAAAATATGATTTAAACCTTGATTTTCGGATTGGTATTGATGAGCTCTGTTTTGGATTGATTATAATTGAGTTTTGAGTTGATTATTATGTTGAAAAGGGCTTTGATAATATAAATCCCGAAATCATTGAGTTTCTTGATGGTTTTAGTTGGGTTTTTGAGGTGAAATGATGAAGTTATGGTTGTTGAAGGTATAAGGAAGGGTTTAGGTTGTTTTTAGATGTGTTTTGATGTTCAATAATGGTTGAAAGTGACGTAGGTTGGCTGGGCTTGGTATAGGAACCAATCGATTGAGCATTCGGTTGTTTCGGATGGGTAAATTGGTGTAGTTTTGGTGAGCAAGGAGTTTGTGTTTAGTTGCTGGTGTTGAAATGCATTTTAATGCATTTGGGTATCTGTTTTGATGATCTAAAAATAAGGGATCTTGATCCGGGAGCAAATGAAGCATTTTTGGAGGCTTCGGAAGGGTGATTTTCGCGTCGGCAAGCGAGGTTTCCCGTATCAGTGAGTGGATTTATGAGATGTATGCATTTGAAACACTTAGTAAATTGGTGTAGTTTTGGTGAGCAACGAGTTTGTGTTTAGTTGCTGGTGTTGAAATGCATTTTTATGCTTTGCAACACTTTGAGTGTGGTCTTGGAGAGCTTAGTGTAAGTTTGAAACACTTAGCTAAGCTCAAGAGTAAGTGATTCAAAAGTCTCTCTCTGAATATGCTATGTTTTTGTTTGAAAATGCACTTGAATTAAATGCGGTTTTAATTAGTGTTTTAAAGCATGTTTTGAGCATTGAAAATGCTGGTGTTTAATGCCATTTTGTTAAGGATGCACTTGGTAGGTGATCCTTGGATTTATGAGATGTATGCATTTGAGTTTAAGCATGTTTATGCTTGTGAAAATGGCATTGTGATTTATGCTTGTAAAACAGTGGAATAATGATGTTAACTGATTATATTGGCAAGTGATGGAAATGGTTTTTGGTTACTTTAATCGGATATAGTTAGCCGGCTATAGGATTGGGTGCACCGTGAATAAAGTCGCCTTGGATGTCGAGAGGTTTTGATTGTACCGTATACTCCATCCTAGTACCCTAACGATTGAGGATAAGATCATAACAATTGATGGCCATAAGGTTTCGGAACGGGTGAAGGTGTATCGAAACGAATTTGCTACTGGAAGGGGGTGTTTCGATACGGGTCTCGGAACGCACCCGAGTATCAAAACGGGCAACCCTGTTTTGAAACGACCGTTTCGAGAAAGGGTCATCCGTATCGAAACGCCTGACCGTTGGGTTTGAATTTTGAACTGTTTTGAGTTTCTGTTTCTTGCATATTGGTCCCTAAATGTTGGTTGCTTAATTCAATGAGTTTGAATGATTCGTTTGAGTTGAAATTTGACCTGATGGCTTGTTATGTGATTAATTTTTTAGTGGTAACATTAAAACTCGTTTAGTCCTTATAAATCTAAGGATTTATGTTTTAGTCCCTAAAAGAAGATTCTTTTCAATTGAGTCTCTATTTGGGTTCCGTTCGCTGTGCCATTTTAGCTAAATTAATTTGCTAATCATATAGGTTAATATTGAGCATCTAGAAAATATAAAAGGAAAAAAAGGGTCGTTAATCAAGGTTGACTTTCGGGTTGACTTTGGTTTTCCCCGTGTAATCTTCGTAGTTCGGGTCAAACGTCTAGGCCGGGCTAAGGGGGTTACAATGAGCAAGGGATTTTGATGTTTTTTTAATGCTGCTATGAGCATGTGGTTTAAAAAGTGCATTGTTGCTTTAAATAAACATGTTTTAAAGAAAGGCATGAGTTGGCAAATGATGATATTTCAGTTTTGTAAAATGCATTGATGAATGTTTGGTTTTAGCGATCCTCACTAAGCTTTATGATTACGCTCATTTGTTTCATCAATGAAGATAATTAAGCCATTGAGGCAGCGAGAAAGCAAGTGGATTCCAAGTATCTTTGACTAAATTATGTATGTGGTTTAACCTTAGTGTAATAAGAGGCAATGAGAGGGATTTATACTCTTGGTTATATTTTGTGATGTTAAACACCTTGATCATGTTTGGTTTGCTTATTTAGTTTTGTAAATGGCCTTTGAGTATTGGTTTGAGCTTGAATTTGGCTTTTAGCCTTTTTGTTGTTTTGACATCTAGGAAGCATGCCTATAGTCCTAGAGCTTGCAAGAATGATGCTATGATATAGCTTGTGCTTCGTATTGGTAGTCCTTGATGTTTACCCGTGTTGTATGTGTGTTGGGACATGTTTTGGAATGGTTCCAGTGGCGAATACTTGTTCAAAACCAGCATTTTGTGAAATTGCATGCCCGGGTGTTTCAAAACACCCTTATTTGTTTCGGAATGGAGGCCTATAATGAACATGGTGTTTCGGAACATGAAGACACGTTCCAATACATTTTGCCACTGTGAACCAACGTACCAAAACGGGTTCCTTGGTGTCTCAACACGCCCCCGCATATCAAAATAGTCATTCTTGTTTTAAAACGACCATTCCGATATAGGGTCCTTTGTTCCGAAACACTTGACCGTTGGATGCTGAATTTGAATTTTTCTGAGTTCCTGTTTCCTACGTTTTGGTCCATGAGTAATGATTGTTCAATTGGTTGAGTTTGGATGGTCCGTCTGAGATGAGATTCAACATGTTGGCATGTTGTATGACTAATTTAAGATTGGTAACTTTAAAATCTTTATAGTCCTTGTAATTCCTGAAATTTACAAATTGATCCCTAAAAGTCAAATGAATGTAGTTAAACCCCAAATTGAACTCCGATCGTTGTTCCGTTTTCGCCTAATCGCTTTTCTAATCATATAGGATAATTATGTGCATCTAGAAAAGATAAAAAGGAAAAAAGGTCGTTAATCGTGGTTGACTTTTGCGAGTTGACTTTGGTTTTCCCCGTGTAATCTTCTTAGTTCGGGTCGGGCGTCTAGGCCGGGCTAAGGGAGTTACACATTCAAACACTCTTGAACCCGAATTTGACATCCCTCAAAATCTCGTATTTAAGGATTCGTGGAAACCTTCAATTACACAAATCTTATTTCAGTCCTTATTCATAGTACTATTAATTGAATAATTAATACATATATAAGTTCTAGTTCAAGGTCAGATTCAGAGACTTTCGGGTTATACTTTTGTGAAACGGTCTTCAAAAACGGACTCAGGACGTTGAAAAACGTAAAAAAAGGGTTTTTAGAAACTTTGACTTTTTGGTCAAAGTCAACAGTCAAAGTCAACATTGACGTCAGCAATCAAGGTCAACGCTGACATCATAGTTTGACTCGGTTGACTCTGTCGAGTCAACTCAGGTGAGTTGACTCACTAAGTTGATTCAAACGCATTGACTCACTGGGTTGGGTTTGGTACGGGTCGGGTCAGACACGAGTCATGTCGTGTTCTAAACCTGATAACGCCCTCAATCACTTAGACCAACCTGGCCCAAAACCATCTCGTCTTATACCTCAGACCAACTTATGCGAACAAGGTATTTTAAACCTATAACCCCCTTAGCCCGGCCTAGACACTTGACCTGAACTACGAAGATTACACGGGGAAAACTAAAGTCAACCCAAAAGTCAACCTTGATTAACGACCCATTTTTTATCTTTTCTAGATGCACATTAAGCGTATGTGATTACTCAAGAATCATAGGAGAGAAAGGCACAACGATCGGAAATCCTTTAGGGGTTCAATTGCAAGAATTACACTTTTAGGGACAAAAACTTAAATTTTGGAAAATATAAGAACATTGTCGATTTTAAGTTTACCAATATGCAATTAGTCATTTTACATGCATCTTTGTCAAATTTTAGCTTAAAAAAACATTCCAAGCTCAATCGATTGCATGCACAACATCTAGGACTAAAATGTAAAACATGAGAACTTGAAACAATTCAAAAACACAGCTCAACGGTCATCTGTTTCGAAATGCTGACCCTGGTATCGAAACAGTGTTGACTGTTTCGGTACTCGGGTGTGTTCCGAGACCAGTATCGAAACAGGCCTCTCCAATAGCCAAAGTATTCTGAAACACCTTCATCCGTTCCGAAACTCTATAGCCATTTCGGGCCCCTGTTTCGAAGCAGATAAGGGTGTTTCGATACACCCTGCCCTGCAAAAAGCATAATTTTCTGGCTTTTCACATCTTTTCACACTCAAACATATCCCAAATAATGCCATAACTTACCAGCCACATGATTAGACATAAAAGAACATATTTAAGAAGCTTAAGCTAAAACATGGCATCAAACACATGAACATTTAGTCTATAGGCATGCTTCCTAACTACATGAGTCAAGTATGGACCTCAAACCTCAAACCAAACCATATAAGACCATTTACAAACTTCAAAGGCCATAACAAACTTGCTACAAATATAGGGAGTTCCAAATACATCTCCCAAAAACAACCTTGATGCCCCATTGCCAAATATCAATACTAGAGTATGTAAAAACATCACCATACATGAGCTTTTCACTTCCTTGGATGTTCTTAACCTTCTCGCTGCCCATATCGTCTCAATTATCTGCATTTTTGGTAAAAGAGAGCGTAAGCACATTTACTTAGTGAGGCAAGCTCTAAAGAAAACCAACACAACAATGCATTATTCAAAACACTTTCTCAAAATCCATTTTCAACAACATGCCCATTCTATCTCATGCTTGAAAACCATTCCAAAGAAAATATCCATTTGAAAACACATGTACCCTTGTTCTATCTCATGCATTAAACCAATGCAAATCTCATGGCAAGGCCATACACATGATAAATGAAACAAATCATTTCATATCATACTCTCATATGCATTTCTCATAGCATAAAAACATCTCTTCATTTGGTACATGTGAATCAAATACATTTTCATATATTATTTTGGCATTTCACATTTCATCTTTACTCGGATATGCGGATTAGCTTGACTCAAAGTCAAGTCCTACCCGCTGGAATCTCTCATCACCAGACTCTCATGGCGGTATCTCTCATCGCCACAAAGCTTGAGTATTTCATCAAGTCCTACCCCGATGGTATCTCTCATCATCGGATTCTCACTTTGGATCGGTATGGCACAACCCCCATTGCTCGACTCCAAAGAGCACATACAGATTTTGGTGTATAGTGCAATCTCATACTATTGATCGATCAATTATATCCGGTAAGTATCTCATCTTATATGCCAATATATTATGTCAAAACATCATCTGACCTACTGTTTTTAATGCAACATTTCTCAAATCTTTCTCATCTCATTTCATAATCATAACACATGCTTTGTATTAATTCAAAATATTAAAACTCTTCAATGCAACATGCTATCTCATGAAATCTCTTCAAAGCATCATCTCATGCTACTAATCATGCCTAAAACAGTAGGAATTTGTCTAACTCAAATCAAGAGCATGTAAAAGCATTTTAGGGGCAACAACCACATATTTTAGAGAAAATCTAGCCATACCTACTTCCGAACTTAGGATGGTGTTTCAAACCAATCCTAAATCCCCAAAACTTGTTTCTTTGTCCCTCATGGACTTCTAAAACCATTCATACTCACCGATTACGTTTCGCTTGCTCGCCGAAACGATATATAAGCTCTCAGCACTTCTGGATTAAGACCAAAAGCGTCCGAAGATGTCTCCCCTATTTATTACACATAAGAGAAGAGGATTAATGCATCATCATGCATTGAAATCACCAGCCAACTAAACAAACTCGTTGCTCTACTCAAAAGCACCATTTTGGCTACCCAAAACAACCGAAATCATCTCCAAACTCTTCCAAAACAAAGCCTAGCCAAGATCTATCACTTCTAAACATTTCTAAACCTCAATCAACACCAAAAATCACCATAATCCTGTCCTTATATCTCCAACAACAACAGAACACCAAAACCACCCCAAAAACCACCAATCTAGAATGCAAAACTTAGGAATCGAAACAGATTCGGGATTTGTTTGATAAAACCTCATTTATAACATCAATTATCATCCAAATACATTAGAAATCAACCTCAAAATAGAGCCTAACCAATAGTTACGAAAATCATCAAGATCTCTCCAAGAATCTTGAGTTTTAACACAATTTCATGTTTCTAACATTAAAGTAACTCAAAAATCATCAACAAAGGATTGATAACTTGGGAATTTCAATAAAGAACTGATCATTAGAGGAGAAGGACGAACCTTACCTCTAATGGCTGATTTCTCCTTAATTTGGGCAAGTTTTCTTGAAAATCCAAATTGAAAACAAGAGAATTTGATGAGGAAAAGAATAGGAATCCATAGGAGATTGAAATATCTTCAAAAGGAATGAAAATCAGAGGTTAATTGATGAAGGAAATGTGTTTGGCTGAGTTGAATTTGAGAGAAAATGAAAAGAGGGTTAAAGATCGTAAAGTAGTTTTGAAAGTCAAAATAGGATTTTCTCTTTTAATTCCCTTTATTAAATCATTATTAAAACACCCAAAATTAGAGAGAAATATGATAAAAACATTTTTGGTAAAATTATCTCCTTAAAGATTCAAAGTTTCAATCATTTACAAAACAATTACTAGTTAACTTTTTGAAAAACTACGATTTGGTCACTACATCGAAATGTAGCATTTCCAAACCATATTTTGTAAAATTGTTTTCACCATAATCATTCATATTATAAATGAGGATTTTTAGGTATTTTTCCATATTTTTAAAGCATCATGAACTAGGTGTTCCTTAAATCTCCCTAAAAGATTCTAACCGTTCTCGACCAGCCCGATTCAAACTATAAAACTTCTAGGCCCAAAATCAGGGAGGAAAAAGGTAAGAAAATTGCTTCTTCATCTCTTCCTTCCTTTCCCACGTGGCTTTCTCAACACCATGATGTCACAACAAGATTTTGACCAGCTCGATGGTCTTACCTCGAAGAACCTTACTATCCGAATCCAGAATCTCAACAGGTTCCTTATCATACGTCAATTCTGGATTCAACTCAACCTCTTCCACAGGCATAACATGCGACATATCCGATCTATACCTCCGAAGCATGGATACATGAAACACATTATGTATCTTTTCTAACTCTTGAGGTAGTCTCAGCTTGTAGGCAACAAGACCCACACGTTCTATCACCTCGTATGGTCCATAGAACCTTGGGCTCAATTTGCCCTTCCGGACAAATCTCGTAACCTTCTTCCAATGTGAAACTTTCAAAAACACACGCTCGCCCACAACAAATTCTATCTCCTTACGCTTCAAATCCGCGTAAGACTTTTGCCGATCCGATGCTGCCTTCAACCGCTCACAAATGAGCTTCACCTTCTCGGTGGTTCCTTTTAACAAAGCCGGCATCGAGACCATCTTTTGTCCCGTTTCATCCCAACAAAGAGGAGTTCTGCACTTCCTCCTGTATAAAGCTTCAGAAGGTGCCATTTGAATACTTGCCTGGTAACTATTATTATTAGCAAACTCCATAAAAGGCAAGTGCTTCTCCCAAGAGCCTTGAAATTCAATAACACAACACCTCAACATATCCTCAAACACTTGGATAACACGCTCCGATTGTCCATCCGTTTGCGGATGATTAGAAGTACTAAAATTTAGCCGCGTACCCAATGCTTGATACAAACACTCCCAAAACCTTGTAATGAACCTCGGATATCTATCAGACACTATAGATTTTGGAACTCCATGCAACCGTACAATCTCAGCAATGTACAACCCGACAAGCTTATCCAAGGTATACGTAGTATCCACAGGCAAGAAATGTGCACACTTCGTAAGACGATCCACAATCACCCAAACAGAATTCTTCTTTGATGGTGATAAAGGTAAACCAGACACATAGTCAATGGTGATCCTCTCCCACTTCCATTCAGGAATCCTTAACGGCTGCAACAACCCTGAAAAAAAATTGATGTTCAGCCTTAACCCACTGAAAAACCATGCATTTACTAACATACTCAGCGACATCTTTCTTCAATCCCACCCAATAGTACACATCCTTGAGATCACGGTACATCTTTGTACAACCATGGTGCATAGCAAAAGGACTACTATGACCTTCAGTCAGAATAATGCGCCTCAATTAAACATCATTTGGCACCACTATCCGACTCCCAAAACATAAAACACCATCATCATTGAAACAGAAATCCGATGGTCTACCTTCTGCGATATCCTGAACATGTGGCACCAAAGAATCATCCAACAGTTGTTTATCCTTAACCAACTGAACTAGAGATGGTTTCACTTGCAATTCAGAAATAAGACCACCATCCCGCAATATGCTTAAGCTAGCAAACATCTCCCTTAACTCCACCGCCACTTTCTTGCTCAAAGCATCGGCCACAACATTGGCCTTCCCTGGATGATACTCGATCGTTAGATCGTAATCCTTAAGCAAATCCACCCAGCGTCGTTGCCTAAGATTTAACTCTTTCTGAGACATCAAGTACTTCAAACATTTATGATCTGTGTACATAGTACACTTCTCACCATAGAGATAATGTCTCCAGATCTTTAGGGCAAAAACCACTGCAGCCAACTCAATGTCATGCGTAGGGTAATTGCGCTCATGCACTTTCAACTATCGTGATGCATAAGCCACTACCTTACCCTCTTGCATTAACACACACCCCAAACCAACTTAGGATGCGTCACTATAAACCACAAACTCTTTTCCTGATTTAGGTTGAACCAAGATAGGAGCTTGCGTCAAAGCTGCCTTTAGCTTCTCAAAAGCTTGTTATCTCACTTCCGTCCACTCATACTTGACATCCTTCTGTAACAAATTCGTCAAAGGGGCAGCAATCTTAGAAAATCCATCCACAAACCTCCAGTAGTAACCTACCAACCCAAGGAAACTACGAACCTCATGAACAGATCTAGGAGGCTTCCAATTCATCACCGCCTCAATCTTCTGAGGATCAACTCGAATCCCTTCAGCCGAAACCACATGGCCAAGAAAAACAACTTCCTTTAGCTAAAACCCACATTTGCTCAGCTTAGCATAAAGCTGATTTTCTAACAGCGCTTGCAAAACGATCCTCAAATGACTCTCATGCTCCTCCTCAGTAGGAGAGTACACAAGGATATCATCGATGAACACCACAACGAACTTATCTAAGAATTCATGGAACACCCTGTTCATCATGTCCATGAAAGCAGCAAGAGCATTCGTCAATCCGAACGGCATCACCAGAAATTCATAATGCCCATATCTCGTTCGAAAGGCTATTTTCAGCACATCCACATCCTTCACCTCTAGCTGATAGTACCCTGACCTCAAATCTATCTTTGAAAACACAGCCGCTCCTCGAAACTGATCAAAAAGATCATCAATCCTCGGCAAAGGATACTTGTTCTTGATGGTCAAGTTATTCAGCTGACGATAATCAATGCACATCCTCATCGTGCCATCTTTCTATTTAACAAACAAGATCAGAGCACCCTAAGGTGACACACTAGGCCGAATAAAGCCTCGGTCCAGCAACTCTTGAAGTTGCGTCTTCAACTCCTTCAACTCTTTGGGTGCCATGTGATAGGGAGCAATGGACACCGGAGTTGCGTTCTCATACAACTCATTTCCAAATTCAACCTCTCGACTAGGCGGCAAACCAGGCAATTCCTCCGGAAACACTCCAGGGAATTCACACACGGTCCTTATATCCTGTACGTGAACCTCCTTTGTACTAGGATTCATAAAAAAAGGCTATATAAGCCTCACATCCTTGACGCAACATCTGACTTGCTTCAAGCCTCGACACCACATTAGATAGAAACTTCACACTTTCTCCCACCACCACAACCTCATAATCATTCGCAAGTTTTAGTGAAACTCGCTTGCTTTCAAAATCCACGACGGCTCTATGCTCAACAAGCCAATCCATGCCAAGAATTACGTCAAATCCATAGAATGGTAACTCCATAAGATCAACAAGAAACACATGATCTTGCACCATTAAGGGGCATCTCCTATACAACCTTCTTGTTACAATCGTCTCACCAAAGGAACTAGTCACATGCATAGCCACATCAAAAGACTCAACATGCAAACCAAGCATTTGAGCATGTTCACGCAATATGTACGAGTGTGTAGATCCAGAATCAATCAAAGATTGCAAAGTAAAAGTGCCTACAATCACATACGTGTCATTCCTCCCCTCTCGATGAGCATACACTCGAGCCTGGCCACCACCTTCAGGCTGAAAAACCACAACATGTGCTACATTCCTTCCACCTTCATCTCTACGCTGAAAGCTACCACGACCGCGTCCACGACCTCTCTGTGGCTCAGCTGCTCTCACTTGAGCCTGACCCTCTCTCAACGGCTGAGGACAATCTTTGTTCACGTGCCCTCGATTACCACAGTTCTAGCATGTACAAAGATTACCCCAACACTCACCAATATGTCTCCTACCACACCAGTTGCACTCAGAAGTCCTCAAGAAAGCATTTGGTCCTTGCCGACCTCTCCAGGGTTACCACCCCCACGTCTAGCATCACCATGTGGCCTTCTATCCTTATGCCTCTTATAGCGATCTCTACCAAGATCACGCTTTGCAGATTGCTTCCCTGAGCTAGATCCCCCTGCTCGACTCGCCAGACCAAGATTCAGCTCAATGTCCTTGGCTCTGGTGACCAAGACATCAAAATCAGTATACTCTGCTGCGAGCATATAGGTTTTCACATCCACCACCAGCCCGTAACGGAATCGTTCACATCTTTCTCACTCACTAGGAATTAGCTCAGGCGCATATTGGCTAAGGCGTACAAACTGCACCTCATACTCTGCCACCTTCATGCTCCCTTGCACCAGTGACATGAATTCCCTTTTTTTCTCATCGAGGCAGCGAACTCCCAAAACTTCCGCTTGAATGCATTCAAGAAGAATGTCCAGGTCATATCATCATCATCCATCCCCGATATTGTGGTTGTCCACCACGTATATGCATCACCATGCAGCAGGGACACAATGCATCCCAACTTCTGAACATTATTACAATTTAGCTGCCCGAGAATCTTCTTGGTACTCTCTAACCAAGACTCGGAACCTTCCGGGGTCAAACCTCTAAACCCAGTCCCACCCAGACTGCGGAGTCGCTCTAACGGCAACCTCACATTAGCACCATCCTGTGTGCATCACCATGAGCTCCAGGCACTGCTGCCTGAAAAGCTTTTGCAATAGCTTGTATCGACACAGACATATCAGGAGCAGCTTGCCCCTGAACTCCCTCAGGTCCAACAACCCCAACACCAACTCCAACAACACCAACCCCAGCTCCACCACCACCGAGTGGTCCACCAGGGGGAGGAGGAGGTAGATCCTCGACATTCTCAACATTCTCATTCTCAGCCGTAGCACATGTGTTAATTCTAAGCTCTCTACATGGCCCCATAATAAAACAATGCAACTAACAAAATACAATAAATTCAATTAGGCACAATAAGGCATGCAATCCAAGTACTCAAGCTCATTTTTGAAAACAATTCTTCTCAATAGTAATGGTATGGCAATGGGATCCCCAACCATACCCCAAACACAACATAGCATCTCAAACTTATCTCAATAGAACCACACATCAATAATCACATACATTAACTACTTAATAAGCCCCAAAAATCCGCTAACATGGCTCTGATACCAACAAATGTAACCCTCTCAACCCGACCTAGACGCTTGACCCGAACTACGAAGATTACACGGGGAAAACCAAAGTAAACTCGAAAGTCAACCTTGATTAACGACCCTTTTTTTCTTTTTTATCTATTCTAGATGCACATTAAGCCTATGTTATTACTCAAGAATCATAGGAGAGAAAGGCACAACGATCGGAAATCCTTTAGGGGTTCAATTGCAAGAATTACACTTTTAGGGACCAAAGCGTAAATTTTGGAAAATATAAGGACATTGCAGATTTTAAGTTTACCAATATGCAATTAGTCGTTTTACATGCATCTTTGTCAAAATTTTAGCTTAAAAGGACATTCCAAGCTCAATCGATTGCATGCACAACGTCCAGGACTAAAAAGTAAAACATGAGAACTCGAAACAATTCAATAACACAGCTCAACGATCATCCGTTTCGAAACGCTGACCCTGGTATCAAAACTGTCGTATCGAAACGGTGTTGACCGTTTCGGTACTCGGGTGCGTTCCGAGGCCAGTATCAAAACAGGCCTCTCAAGTAGCCAAAGTGTTCCGAAACACCTTCATCCATTCCGAAACACTATGGCCATTTCGGGCCCCTATTTCGAAACATATATAGGTGTTTCGATACACCCTGCCCTGCAACAGCATAATTTTCTGGCTTTTCACATATTTTCACACTCAAACATATCCCAAATAATGCCATAACTCACTAGCAACATTATTAGACATAAAAGAACATATTTAAGAAGCTTAAGCTAAAACATGGCATCAAACACATGAACATTTAGTCTATAGGCATGCTTCCTAACCACATGAATCAAGTATGGACCTCAAACCTCAAACGAAACCATATAAGACCATTTACAAACTTCAAAAGCCATAACAAACTTGCTACAAACATAGGGAGTTCCAAATACATCTCCCAAAAACAACCTTGATGCCCCATTGCCAAATATCAATACTAGAGTATGTAAAAACATCACCATACATGAGCTTTTTACTTCCTTGGATGTTCTTAAATTTCTCGCTGCCCAAATCGTCTCAATTATCTTCATTGTTGGTAAAAGAGAGCGTAAGCACATTTTCTTAGTAAGGCAAGCTCTAAAGAAAACCAACACAACAATGCATTATTCAAAACACTTTCTCAAAAGCCATTTTCAACAACATGCTCATTCTATCTAATGCTTGAAAACCATTTCAAAGCAAATCTCCATTTGAAAAAACATGTACCCTTGTTCTATCGCATGCATTAAACCAATGCAAATCTCATGACAAGACCATACACATGATAAATGAAACAAAGCATTTCATATCATACTCTCATATGCATTTCTCATAGCATAAAAACATCTCTTCATTTGGTACATATGAATCAAATACATTTTCATATATTATATTGGCATTTCACATTTCATCTTTACTCGAATATGCAGATTAACTTGACTCAAAGTCAAGTCCTACCCCGGTAGAATCTCTCATCACTGGATTCTCATGGCAGTATCTCTCATTGCCACAAAGCTTGAGTATTTCACCAAGTCCTGCCCCGGTGGTATCTCTCATCATCAGATTCTCACTTTGGATCAGGATGGCACTACCCCTTTGAGTATTGGTTTGAGCTTGAACTTTGCTTTTAGCTTTTTTGTTGTTTTGACATCTAGGAAGCATGCCTATAGTCATATAGCTTGCAAGAATGATGATATGATATAGCTTGTGCTTCGTATTGGTAGTCCTTGATGTTTACCCGTGTTGTATGTGTGTTGGGACATGTTTTGGAATGGTTCCAGAGGCGAATACTTGTTAAAAACAAGCATTTTGAGAAACTGCAGGCCCAAGCGTTTCGAAACACCCTTATTTGTTTCACAACGGAGGCATGTAATGAACATGGTGTTTCGGAACATGAAGACACGTTCCGATACATTTTCCCACAGTGAACCAACATACCAAAATGGGTTCCTTGGGCTCTCAACACGCCCCCGCGTATCGAAACAATCATTCTTGTTACAAAACAGTCGTTCCGATACAGGGTCCTTTTTTCCGAAACACTTGACCGTTGGATGCTGAATTTGAATTGTTCTGAGTTCATGTTTCTTATGTTTTGGCCCCTAAGTAATGATTGTTCAATTGGTTGAGTTTGGATAGTCCGTATGAGATGAGATTCAACATGCTGGCATGTTATATGACTAATTTTAGATTGGTAACTTTAAAATCTTGATAGTCCTTGTAATTCCTGAAATTTACAAATTGGTCCCTAAAACTCAAATGAATGCAGTTGAACCCCTAATTGAACTCCGATCGTTGTTTCATTTTCGCCTAATCGCTTTGCTAATCATATAGGATAATAATGCGCATCTAGAAAAGATAAAAAGGAAAAAAAGGTCGTTAATTGGGGTTGACTTTTGCGAGTTGACTTTGGTTTTCCTTGTGTAATCTTCTTAGTTCGGGTCGGTCGTCTAGGTCGGGCTAAGGGGGTTACACGTTTGAACACTCTTGAACCTGAATTTGACATCCCTCAAAATCTCGTATTTAAGGAGTTGTGGAAACCTTCAATTACACAAATCTCATTTCAGTCCTTATTCATAGTACTATTAATTGAATAATTAATACATATACACGTTCTAGTTCAAAGTCAGATTCGGTGTCTTTCGGGATAGAATTTTGTGAAACGGTCCTCAAAAACGGACTCAGGACGTCAAAAAAAGTAAGAAAAAGGTTTTAGGAAACTTTGACTTTTTGGTCAAAGTCAACTGTTAAAGTCAACGATCAAGGTCAACGTTGACATCATAGGTTGACCGGGTTGACTCTGTCGAGTCAACTCAGGTGAGTTGACTCACTAAGTTGACTCGAACGCATTGACTCACTGAGTTGGGTTTTGTATGGGTCGAGTTAGACACGAGTCATGTCGGGTATGAGTCAACGGGTCTAGGCCGGTTCAGATTGCTTGACGTGTTGAACCGATACATCAATTGGATCGGTTTGGTTTGGGGTGTTTAGACCGGTTTGGGGCTGATTTAGACCGGGTTTTACCTTTGGATTTTCATATCGTTGGCCGATCATTGGAAATGGTCGCCAGAGACGCTAGAAGCCATATTTCTGCCTGGAAATAAAGGTTATCAACCACATTTTCTAACCATTACCAGAAATCGACCAAAGAACCCAGAAAACTCACCGAACGGAGCAAAATTGACCCAAAAATACTGAAGCTCTGATGATTCCTTAAACGACAGCGGACTGATGATCGGTGTCCACGGTCTTATTCGTCTTGACACAAGAAAGACAATGGTAGAAATGACACGACAAACGACCGGTTAAGACCGCCAGAAATGCCCAAAACAGAAGGCATTTTTGGCTTCTCCGACGAAGCTACTACTAGTGTCGGACAGACGATTTACCGGTTAAGTTTTGCTCGCCGTGACGCGTTGAGTACGATGGTTAGATCAGTGCCACGAACTGACGCGAGGAACGGCTCGAAACCTTCAAATCGTTACGCACGACAAACAACTGCACTTCACCGCGAGTGGCGGTCATGGACGACATCGGCGCGAGGCGACGATCAGGTTCATAGCGGCGGTGATGACCATGAACTGGCGGTGTGGCAGATCGGATCAAGAACGCTAGGGGGAGGGAACTCAGATCTAGAACCCTCCTCATATTCAAAATGAGTAGAAACTTGGGGTAGTTGAAAAGTCTTGCTTTTAATTAATTTTCGAAATAACCCAAGAAACGGTTTAAGAGAAACTCATGGCATTCTAATACCAAGAATGGCCTTGGCTCTGTTAGCTAAGAACCTTATCCACCATGCTAAAGATGCGAGTTCAAACCCCTAGAACGACAAACCCTCTTCTCTTTTTCTCTTTTTTTTAACAATTTCATTTCAAGCTAAATAAAAATAGAGTGTTACAACTCTCCCTACCTTAAAAGAATTTCTGTCCTTGAAATTTGCCAGAGTCAGAGAAATAGAGAAACTGCTCTTTCATCTATTTTTGTACTGAAAATTTTCCATCAGAGTATCCTTATTTCTCGAGACTCTCAGACGGTCACATGTCAATGTGATAACGCCCTTAATCACTTAGACCAACCTGGCCCAAAACTATCACATCTTATACCTCAGACCAACTTATCCGAACACGTTATTCTAAAACTGTAACGCCCTTAGCCCGGCCTAGACGCTTGACCCGAACTACGAAGATTAAACGGGGAAAACCAAAGTCAACCTGAAAGTCAACCTTAATTAACGACCCTTTTTCTTTTTATCTTTTCTAGATGCACAATAAGCCTATGTGATTACTCAAGAATCATAGGAGAGAAAGGCACAACGATCGGAAATCCTTTAGAGGTTCAATTGCAAGAATTACACTTTTCGGGATCAAAACGTAAATTTTGGAAAATAAAAGGACATTGCATATTTTAAGTTTACCAATATGCAATTAGTCATTTTACATGCATCTCTGTCAAATTTCAGCTTAAAAGGACATTCCAAGCTCAATCGATTGCATGCACAACATCCAGGACTAAAATGTAAAACATGAAAACTTGAAAGAATTCAAAAACACAGCTCAACGGTCATCCGTTTCGAAATGTTGACCCTGGTATCGAAACGGTCGTATCGAATCGGTGTTGACCATTTCGGTACTCGAGTGCATTCCGAGACCAGTATCGAAACAGGCCTCTCCAGTAGCCAAAGTGTTCCGAAACACCTTCATCCGTTCCGAAACACAATATCCATTTCGGGCCCCTTTTTCGAAACAAATAAGGGTGTTTCGATACACCCTGCCCTGCAACAACATAATTTTCTGGCTTTTCACATCATTTCACACTCAAACATATCCCAAATAATGCCATAACTTACCTGCAACATGATTAGACATAAAAGAACATATTTAAGAAGCTTAAGCTAAAACATGGCATCAAACACATGAACATTTAGTCTATAGGCATGCTTTCTAACCACATGAATAAAGTATGGACCTCAAACCTCAAACCAAACCATATAAGACCATTTACAAACTTCAAAAGCCATAACAAACTTGCTACAAACATAGGGAGTTCCAAATACATCTCCCAAAAACAACCTTGATGCCACATTTCCAAATATCAATACTAGAGTATGTAAAAACATCACCATACATGAGCTTTTCATTTCCTTGGATGTTCTTAACCTTCTCGCTGCCCAAATCGTCTCAATTATCTGCACTGTTGGTAAAAGAGAGCGTAAGCACATTTGCTTAGTGAGGTAAGCTCTAAAGAAAACCAACGCAACAATGCATTATTCAAAACACTTTCTCAAAAGCCATTTTCAACAACATGCTCATTCTATCTCATGCTTGAAAACCATTTCAAAGCAATTCTCCATTTGAAAACACATGTACCCTTGTTCTATCTCATGCATTAAACCAATGCAAATCTCATGGCAAGGCCACACACAAGATAAATGAAACAAATCATTTCATATCACACTCTCATATGCATTTCTCATAGCATAAAAACATCTCTTCATTTGGTACATGTGAGTCAAATACATTTTCATATATTATATTGGCATTTCACATTTCATCTTTACAAGGATATGTTGATTAGCTTGACTCAAAGTCAAGTCCTACCCCTGTGGATTTTCTCATCACCGGACTCTCATGGCGATATCTCTCATCACCATAAAGCTTGGGTATTTCACCAAGTCCTACCCCATTGCCCGAATCCAAAGAGCACGTACGAATTTTAGTTTATAGTTCACTCTCATCCTATTGATCGATCAATTATATCCGGTAAGTATCTCATTTTATATGCCAATATATTATGTCAAAACAACATCTCACCTACTATTTTAATGCAACATTTCTCAAATCTTTCTCATCTCATTTCAAAATCATAACACATGCTTTGCATTAAATCAAAATCTCAAAACTCTTCAATGCAACATGCCATCTCATGAAATCTCTTCAAAGCATCATCTCATGCTACTAATCATGCATAAAACAGTAGGAATTTGTCTAACTCAAATCAAGAGCATGTAAAAGCATTTTAGGGGCAACAACCACATATTTGAGAGCAAATCTAGCCATACTTACTTCCAGACTTTGGATGGTGTTTCAAACCAATCCTAAATCCCCAAACCTTGTTTCTTTATCCCTCAAGGACTTCTAAAACCATTCGCACTCACCAATTACGTTTCGCTTGCTCTCCGAAACGATATCTATGCTCCCAGCACTTCCGGATCAACACCAAAAGCGTCCGAAGATGTCTCTCATGTTTATTACACATAAGAGCAGAGGATTAATGCATCATCATGCATTGAAATCACCAGCCATCTAAACAAACTCGCTACTCTACTCAAAAGCACCATTTGGGCTACCCAAAACAACCGAAATCATCTCCAAACTCTTCCAAAACAAAGCCCAGTCAAGATCTACCACTTCTAAACATTTCTAAACCTCAATCAACCCCAAAAATCACCATAAACTCGTCCTTATATTTCCAGCAACAACAGAACACCAAAACCACCCCCAAAAACCACCAATCTAGCATGCAAAACTTATGAATCCAAACATATTCAGGATTTGTTTGATAAAACATCACTTATAACATCAATTACCATCCAAGATACATTAGAAATCAACCTCAAAACAGAGCCTAACCAATAGTAACGAAAATCATCAAGATCTCTTTAGGAATCTTGAGTTTTAACACAATTTCATGTTTCTAACATTAAAGTAACTCAAAAATCATCAACAAAGGATTGATAACTTGGAAATTTCAGTAAAGAACTGTTCATTGGAGGAGAAGGACGAAGCTTACCTCTAATGGCTGATTTCTCCTTAATTTGGGCAAGTTTTCTTGAAAATCCAAAGTGAAAACAAGAGGATTTGATGAGGAAAAGATTAGTAATCCATAGGAGATTGAAATCTATTCAAAAGGAATGAAAATCAGAGGTTAATTGATGAAGGAAATGTGTTTGGCTGAGTGGAAGTTGAGAGAAAATTAAAAGAGGGAAAAAGATCGTAAAGTAGTTATGAAAGTCAAAATATGATTTTCTCTTTTAATTCCCTTTATTAAACAATTATTAAAACACCCAAAATTAGAGAGAAATCTGATAAAAAAACATTTTGGTAAAATTAGCTCCTTAAAGATTCAAAGTTTCAATCCTTTACAAAACAGTCACTAGTAAACTTTTGCAAAAACTGTGATTTGGTCACTACACCGAAATGTAGCATTTTCAAACCATATTTTGTAAAATTGTTTTCACCATAATCATTCATATAATAAATGAGGATTTTTAGATATTTTTCCATATTTTTAAAGCATCCCGAACTAGGTGTTCCCTAAATCTCCCTTAAAGATTTGAACCATTCTCGACCGGCCCGATTCAAACTCTAAAACTTCTAGGCCCAAAATTAGGGCGTTACAAAACCATACCAAACTTCATGCGGTGCTAAGCGAAAACTTGTCTCATATCTTTTATTATAAACAATCTCAATCAAGAATAAGAGACATTCCGAACTACCACAAAAGTCAATCATACAACCCAAAGGTATATCTTCTAGAATCCGAATTACTCTTCTAGGTTGACCACCGGTTTACGGACGAATAACTTTAATTGTAATTCAAAAAAGTACCCAAGGCCTCCCTTAAGGCTTTCCAGAATCAAGATGTAAACATCAAATTACAGTCTGAAGTGATACATAACGGTCTACCATGCCTCGAATTTCAAAGAATGTCTTTCTTTATATCAACCAAATATAACCAAGGTCTTGAATGGATATCTATTACCTTCAGCATAGTATTCAAGCGACTGTTTCCCTAGTGTATAAAAAGAGGCACCACAGAATATACACTTTCGGCACAACCACAAACGCTTTTCTTTTAAGTTCATAGAGTTTTATCACATTTCCATTAGGGTATTCTCAAACATGATCATTATCACCGAATACCCTTTCATGAAATCTTATATCGGTTACCTCAAATGATAAAAATTTTACTCTCAATTTGATTTGGATCGACAACTGTACTTGCATTACCCAAATACAGATCTTCGTTCAGATTAAAATTCACCAATTTTGTCCAAATGATAGACGAATGTTATAAACATTTCTTGCCATTACAGATTGAACTATAGAAGGCATAATACTTAGATTCACTTATTTCAGAAAAGGGATTCGGCATCGGAGTTCTGACTTGGAGGAGTATGATTATGCTAGGGGCATGCACACACCAAACACCATATGACAGACGATCGATCGATCTACCCAGAATGACGCAACTCTAAGCTTTGATACCACTAAATGTAACCCACTAGACCCGCCTATGCATTAATACGGATCATAGGAAGTCATATTAGGGTCACCAGAGCAATCCACGTTAAAATTTCAAATAAACAAATTGCTAAACCATTTAAAATCATAAATCGAGTTTTGAATTAAAATACAATTTCAGAAAACATTCAGACAATGAAACAAAATTGTGATAGAAGTTGTTAATACAAGTTTCATACTCGAAAATAAATCAAAATGTGACATACATGCCCCTTAATTACAGATACCATACTCTGCAAAGCAAGTAGAAGGAACTCCCTTACTGACGTTGATAGCTGCAACATGGTCGATCTTTTAACCTGTGATGGTAAAAACAACGTGAGCTTTGGAAAGCTCAGTAATACAGACTACCAAGGGATGCTAAAAGCACAAGCAAGTAAATGACAAGCTTAACATTGTCATGATGAACTGGGCAACAGTAAGCTCGAATTACAATTCGATATTTCAGTGAAGCATGATATTAGAAGGTAACAAAGTTGTTCTTTATTCAATCACCCGAGCCTGAGAAGGTGAGCCTAAAGTCGAAGATTCAGAAGGGATCCAAATTATAGAAGTTGAGTCAAGGAGTTTCGGGTGGTTCATTAAGTGTAGATTAGAAGTATGTTGAGTGTTTCAAACTTAGATACATTAATTTAGTAGGGTAGACTTCAGAAGAGGTTAGAAAATTTTATTAATTTACTTAGATACCCTCCAATCGTATGACAATATTAAGAATCTCAGAATAGTATCCAGAAAGACTTACCCTAGGCCCATCGGGCATAGGAGCTTACAGAAAGGCTTACCCTAGGCCCATTGGGTGTAGGAGCTTAGGTCTATAAGGGCTTACCAACGCTGAGTCTACATATTTTCATTCATGTCCATGATACTATACCCAGATGAATCTAGTCAATATTAAGAAATCAGTAATACCTGAAGATAGATATCAGATCTATTTTTTATACCAGAAGACATGTGTCAGATTTATTTTGTTTTATTATTATTATTATTATTTTGTATTCAAGGTCATATGTCAGATATATCTCCACATCAGAAGACATAAACCATAGATTTCTTTATTTTCGAATAACAATGTCATACTTTTAATTTTTTGGCAGACAGTCTTAGTTTAGAACAAATACTATTTATGGACACGTGGTAAACGCCTTATGACCCAACTTATTTCTCAGAGACACTCGATAATTATCAGAAATAGAACACTTTATAATTTTAGGCTAACGTCAGAACGAGGTCCCACGAAAGGGGAGTTCGATAACAATGACTCAAATCAAAAATCAAAGTTGATGCATCAGAATCATTGAGATTTCAGATTTATCGAGAGTGATTCGATCGTTAAAGCCTACGAGGGTATTTTTGGTCATTGTGACCTTCCGAGGTAATTTTGTAATTTGAACCAACAAGGTATAAACGATGATGTATATAATTCAAGAGTTCTAGTTCCTCATATGGTTTCCGAGTCCCTTTGAACTAATCGAAATCCATTAACACAATGTTTAATATCTCACCATATGGGTACACCTCAACCATTCATTTCTCATAACTGACTACAGAGTATAACAAAAATAGTTCAACTTCATCAATCGTCCACTAAACTTATTACCAGAAATCGAGCATATATTCAAGTGGTATTTTCCAAGTATTCAAACATGTGCATTGTGCCTAACTCATTCCAAAGCATTGAATGTGCCTTAGGAGAATAGATATCTCTCGCTATTAACTATGTGCTTTCTCCAAATAAATTGCACATGCATTCACGTGGTATTCTTCGATTATCATCATAGTATCTGAATTGACCAACTAACACGAGTTATATTTTATCATTTTTGGAGCCATTACATTTGTTTGGCTTTATTGGGATTTCTAATTCCATGTCTTAGAAGTATTCTCCGTCATTCTAGTATTCGAGGGTATTTCAAACATTACGAAGCTCAAAAATATTTCAATTATTCAGAGTTTCTCAATTCCTCTATCTATTCATTCATTTTAGACCTCGAGAATATATCTAATATGTCGGCCGATTGGCAATTAATTCCAAAAGAAAATATTAATCTTTAGGGTCATTCTGACCCATTTCAGGCTTATTAGAATTCAATCCTCTTTAGTCATTTCAACCAATTCAATCTTTTTCGCCCCATTGTTCAATTCATACATACACATATTTTTTCGTAAATTTATCTTTGTCGAATTATTCAGAATTCTAGCAACTCAATTACTTTACAAACTCGAGGGTTTAAGTCTTGTTACCATGACATTTCAACAATCCAAGGTTTTCAAGTGTATCAGATGTCTTACTGGATCAAGTATAGCTTCTTGGGTTATTTTTATAGATAGGCGTATTTTCGTCATTCGTTAATTGAATTTTTGAAATTTCATTTTAATAAAAAGGATAAACAGATTTAAAGATTAACCGACTCATTAATCGTCCACTAAACTCAGAAGTCCTTTCGATTAATCAAACCTCTTATTCAAATATTTTTCTTGGTCATTATTTTTTTTCATAAATAATTGACAAAGGCGGAAAGAATCATATTCTCAAACATGGTCGTGCAAACATTAACCGAATACCAACATGTTACAAAAGCATGCCGAAGGTAGTAATGTATTACCTTGAATCCTTGATATATTCGTCAACCCTCGAATGTCGTTCGAACACTATTGAACTCGAATTTGACGTACCTCAACATCTCGTATTTAAGGAGTCGTGGATACTTAGAATTAGACCAATCTCATTTCAGTCCTTATTCATAGTACACCTAATTGAATAATTAATACATATACAAGTTTGGGTTTAAGGTTAGATTTAGTGGCTTTTGGGTTAGAATTTTGCGAAACGGGCTTCAAAAACGGACTTAGGATGTCGAAAAACATAAGATAGGGGTTTTCAGAAAATTTGACTTTTTGGTTAAAGTCAACACTAACGTTAGCGGTCAAGGTCAACGCTGACATCATGCTGACATCACAGGTTGACTGGGTTGACTCGGTCGAGTCAACTCGAGTGAGTTAACTCGAACGATTTGACTCACTAAGTTGACTCGATCAATAGGTCGGGTACGGTCGGGTCAGACACGAGTCGAGTCGGGTACAGGTCAACGATTCTGGGCCAGTTCAAATGGCTTGACGGGTCAGACCGGTTCATCAATTGGACCAGTTTGGTCTGAGGGGTTCATACTGGTTTGGGGCCGATTTACACCAGGTTTTACCTTTGGATTTTCAGATTGTCGGCCGATCACCGGAAATGGTCGCCAGAGATGCTAGAAGCCACATTTCTGCCAGAAAACAAAGGTTATCAACCACTTATTCTAACCATTACCAGAAATTGACCAAAGAAGCAAAAAAACTCACCTAGAGCAAAATTGTTCAAAAAATGGTGAAGCTCTGATGATGCCTTAAGCGACAGCGAACTAACGACCGGTGGCCATGGTTTTATTCGTCTTGACATGAGGAAGACGATGGTAGCAACGACACGACAAATGACTGGAAACGCCCAAAACATAAAGCATTTTTTGCTTCTCCAACGAAGCTGCGACCAGTGTCAGATGGACGATCTACCGATTGGGTTTTTCACGCCGTGACGCGTTAAGTATGATGGTGAGATTGGTGCGAGGAACAGACGTGAGGAATGGCCAGAAAATGGCAAAATCAGGGGCAACACTCGAAACCTTCCAATCGTTACCCACGGTAAACAACTGCACTTCAGCACGAGTGGTGGTCATGGATGACATCAGCGTGAGTCGACGATCACGTCCACAGCTGCGGCGACGACCACTAACTGGCGGTGTGGCAGATCGAAGTCAGAATGATAGGGTCGATGAAAAGTCTTGACTTTTATTTAATTTTTGAAATAACCCAAGAAACGATCTAAGAGAAACTAATGGCATTCTAATACTAAGAATGGCCTTGGCTCGATTGGATAAGAACCTTATCCACCATGCTAGAGGGTGCGAGTTCAAACCCTTACAACCACAAACCCTCTTTTTTTTTCACTCTTTTGTTTTTAACAATTTCATTTCAAGCTAAATAAAAATAGAGTGTTACAAGTATGGTTACTAAAGCTCTCGGTTTTCGTTTTTAAAGCCCATGTGAATTATCATGCTCATGTTTTGAATTATGTTTGTTATTCACTATTATGCATGTTTTATTAGCATGGTATTGCTGAATTATATCCCATGAAATGATTTGATTATGTTTCAAGAGGTTATATTCTTGGTAAGATATATTATGCTACATTTGAGGCATGTTTTGAGATGAGATATGTGATGATTTTAATAATGCATTGAAAGTAGTGAGTTAACATGGATTTAAATGGTATATTGGCTTCGTGATGAGATTTCTATTATCAGATATGTTGGCCGACCAATAGGATGAGAAGTGCACTATAATATACAAAATTCGCGCGTGAGATAAATTCTTCGGTTTCACAATAGGGGTAGTGCTATTGTAATGCGAGTGATAGGGGTAGTGTTATCACCAATGGGCAATGCGGGTAGTGGCATCCTGACCGAAGTGATCTAATGGTGAGGGTTGATTCACCATGTGACTTGATGGGGATAGTTCCATCAAGGTATCCATATATACGATCATTAATGGATTGGGGTTGTGCTATCCAAGGATGGGGGTAGATTCTATTCGGTTCACTTGAAATGCCAATATATGAATTGAACATTTATCATGGTTTTAAAATACTATTGTATAAAGACTCTTATACATGATGATTATGCTTTATGAGATTTAAGCATGTGAAGCTTTGATTTGGTTTTGCATTAAGATATGCATGAGGTAATGATACATGTGGTTTATAAAAGATGCTTTTATTGTTGGTTTTAAAAGCATGAAAAGTTGAGCATGATGTGGTTTTGTTTTAAAGGAAACATTGGTTTGAAAAGTGCATTGTTGTTGTTTAAATTGAGCTTTCCCTCACTAAGAAAATATGCTTACACTCTCCTTTCCAACAATGCAGATAAGTGAGCATTTGGGCAGAAAAATAGCAAGGGATTTCACCCAAGATATCACTCGATTTACAAGTATGAGATTTAACACTTTTAACAAGGTAGAATTGGGAATGGGGATGATACCTCAGTATTTAGGAGAGGATTGTTTAAACTCCCTGGTTTGGCAAGTGTGTTTTGCCTTATAATAATTGTTTTGGGCCTTTAAATGTTGAAATGCTTTTCTCTTTCGTTTTGATACTCTATGTCGATTGATTATAGGGTGCATGCCTCTAGAGTAGCCATGTCATATAAATCATGTTTCTAGATGTCTTTGTTGATGTGTATGTGTTGGATAAATATGTTGTTGATGTTTACTTATGATTGCATGATGTTTGGTGGCCATGTGGTATGTTTAAGGCATATAAATGTTGCTATTTTAGTGTAGATCTGGTATGTATTTCAAAACAGTAGCAACTGTCTTGATACAACTTGTATATTGGTCTCAACGTTTCAGAACATTTCCAGACTGTTTTGAGACTCTTAGTTATAATTTGAACCCGTATCGAAACTCGGGGTCGTTTCGATACGACTCTGTTTAGTCTGAATGTAGTGGATGTCAATTTGGGGATTTGGTTTTGAAATGGGTAAGGCCGTTCCGAGACCAAATGCTACTGTAATGTATGGTTTTGAAACAGGGGGTGACTGTTTCGAAAAAGGGTCGTTAAGTTAGTACATGGCGTGATCGGACAATTTTGATTGTTTACTGTTGCGTGTAAAAGAGTCTATCGCAATTGAGTGCAAGTGTACACGTCGCAAGTAATAAAGTGATACTAGAGTATCGGATATCGTCTCCACAGGCTGGTATTGTCACGAAAATAATAAAGAAAACGTAAATAAAAGAGTAGAAATATCAAGATAGAGAGAACGGGCTGGTATTGAATTGCTCAGTAGTGCAGGTATTGCAATGCTTAGGAAATCCAGTTCTGTCGTCGCGCCCGTCGCCGACAGCACCTGTTACGGCAGTTGTCCGTTGGGTGTCGCGGCAGCAAACACACCAACTCCGTACTTCAAGTTTGGCAAGAATCCCAGATCTGTCTTGGCCTATCCCTAGGTCCAAGTCTGTCGATGATCACGTCTTTGATGATACCTCCCGGCGTGAATCGAAGGATGAACACCGATGTGTATGAATTCTTCTTTATCCACTTAACCTTGCCCTATCCCTAGGCACAAGATAGTTCAACTATAAACTAGAGAACTCGCTCTTATTTCTTTCGTATACTTAACTCTCCTGATGCTAAGTAAATGGATAACCTCACAAAGCTCTCCCGATGCTCTTGCAAGATATTAATAACCGAAATAAGAGAACTTGAAGTTTATTTTATTGAACTTAGAAAATCCTAAAACAAAACAACCCTTGCAACTGCTTTACAAATCAACCCGTGGCCCTAGGGGGTTTTAGAACATGTCGACGGCGACGAAGGGTTTTTGGTTGTCGGTTATGGGGTATGATGTGGGGTTTATCTCCTAGGTTAAAATACATTCCCTTATATAAGCTTTGGGCTCAAGCTATCTAAGGTAACAGGGATTACAACTTCAATTAAAAGTATGATTCTAATAAAGACTTAATCTTCAAGGATCCTACTTTTCAGCCGTCCTCCTTGTTTCTTGGGATTTTCTCTCCTTGAACTTTGGCTTGACATATCTTTTGATCCGGGGCTTGGAAAAATATTTGGCTTTCACACGACAGACGAGCAGAATTTTCTCTATCTATCGAGGTCCACTTTGCTTTTTCTCTCCGTAAAACTGCTGTCACCATGCTGTCACGGTAGCTCCATGGCAGCATCGTCCTCTTTATCTGCTTGTCCAGTTCAGCTCTTTTGCTTCTCTGCCCCGCGCCTGCCTTCACCATCTACGACGGCGGCAACTTGTTGTCGTTCTCTGCTGTCACGGCAGCTCCATGGCAGCATCGTCCTCTTCGTCTGCTTGTCCAGTTCAGCTCTTCTGCTTCTCTGCCCCGCGCCTGCCTTCACCGTCTACGACGGCGGCAACCTGCCAAAAACAGCCATTTTTAGTAGAATCTGTGCCTTTTATATATTTGTGATGTTTTGCTGTAAACTGACCTAAATGCAATGAAATGGTGCTTGAATGCAGCAGAAATATGGGTTAAAAATGGTGTAAATAATAGAAATTTTACACACTCAACACACCCCCAAACTCAAGTTTTTGCTTGCCCTCAAGCAACTAAGAACTAAATGAAAAAGAAATTTTTGTTTTTGCTTTCAAACAGTGAGTTTTCCCTTACCCGTCGTTCGTTCCTTGTGGCGGCAGCAACCTGTCGGATAATTTAGGATCTGTCCGGAATCTCCCTATAGTCCTCGTGCAGTGTGTGCATGCTTGTGAACAGTTATATGCCAAGACTCTCTTAGTTTCACTAGAATATTCAATTCTTAACTCGAATTTTTATGCCAAAGTTTATCTCTTTTTTTGAAGGCACATTTTCATGCTTCTTTGATTTCTTTGTTTTGACTCGATTTCTAAAGTTTTACTAGAGCCAGTTTTAGGCACCTCTAGTTTGCTTCCTAGAGCCGGTTTCGGGCACCTCTAGGTTTTTGAGTCTCTTTTGCTAAACTTCTTTCCTAGAGCCAGTGTTAGGCACCTCTAGGGGCTATTCAAGTGCTAAGCTTCCTATTCTAGTTTGGCTAAAAGAAATCTAAGCAGTATAACAGTCACAATGGTGTTTAAGTTTTCAGAACTATAGAAAGGCTCTAAACTTCTCCTTAAACTATCCTAAAGATGCTGCCACGACAGAGCTGTCACGACAGGCAAGTTCAGTTCACAATTTTCAGCCAAAAAATTTTAATTTTAATTTTCGTTTTTTTAGAAAAGTACTAAGTAAAAGACACAAAATTTAACTAAGATGTACTCCATGAATATGGAGGGTTGCCACCCCCAAACTCGAGGGTTGCATTGCCCTCAATGCAAATGACAAAATAAAAATGAAAGCATATGAAGGCAGTACATCACAAAATATATATGGCAGCCAGCAATAAGAAGATAAGAAACTTAAATTTTAATCACTGTCTTCACTGCTGCTGCTGAGGTAGATCTGGCGGCAGGTTCTGGTTCGCGGGGCAGGCTGGGGTGGTTGCTGTACAACTTGAATATCAGAGCTGTTGCCGCTGCTGTCACTGCTGCTGCTGGCCCTTGGTAGAGTTTTCTTATCTGCCATTCCTTTCTGCCTCTTTACCGGTGTAAAGTCCTTCGATAGGTTCCTCTGAATAGAGGGTTCATCGTCGCTATCTGCCCAAACGGAGGAGGAAGAGAATCCAGCAACAAAGGCAGCAAGGTCATCCGAGGGCACTGGTCGCTTTGTTCCTCGAGCAGATGTTTCGGCATGGGTGCTGCCGGCTGCCGTCGGGGCAGGTGATGGTATGGAGGCTCTAGATGATGAAAGGCTTGAGGCCCAGATTCTTTGCCTTTGGAGTATAAATGAAGCCTTGTTCTTCCCACAGATCTCTAGTTGCAAAGGACTGTTGGGGAGTTGTTGCCGACGAGGAAGTAGAGGCAGCATTGCGGCGGGTTTTTCTGGAAGACATGTTAGTGCAAGGGTTGTGAAAGTAAAGAAAACAAAGAAACACTAAAGGGGAGAGAAAGTAAAAATAAACAGAAGTGAGTGAAATGAAAATGAAACGGGGTTTTATAGAGGAGGAGTTGTTGCCCGTTGAAGCTGTAACGGCAGGCGTGAATAACGGGGCGACTGCTGAGCTTTAGTGTGTCTGATGCATCTGACACGCATTTATGCGTCTATTACGCATCTTTCGCACGTTTCCGCATCTGTCGTGACGATCTGGTGACAGCCTGTCTTTTCCGTGTCTGCCGCGACAGCTAGAACGACAGGCTTCTAAATTGGGCTTTGCTGGGCTGATGGATGGATGGTGGGCTTGGTTCACTTCTTCTATTCTTCCTATCTCCTTTATTTCCTAAAACAGTAAATATAAAAACATTTATTCGAATAAAATAAACCTTATTTCCTAATAAATAATAAATAATAAAATAAAAATAAAAATAAAATTTAGGTTAAATTAGGGATGCCAGGTAGGGCATCTCCTAAGGTAACCACATCCTGCATTCCTGGGGCTTCAGTCCCCTGATGATGCTCGAGGCGTCGTTTCCGATACTTCTTGAAGTCCATCCGTACCCTCCATCTGGTGATTATTCTCATGATGGGGGCTCCTTTCTTTCTCTTCCCTTTGTAGTCCATGAAGTCCTCCATTCTTGGTAATGTTTCTAAGGGCATAAATATATGATTAGAAAGAATTAATTTAAAATTCGGCCACAAACTTACCTTGTTTTCGTTGAATGTTGTTGTGGTTGAATGTATCCCTTGCTGTCGTGCCTGCTGCTACGACAGGCAGTTATTTTGACAGTTCTTTACCAGGTTACTTTACAGGTCAATGGGACATTGGTAAGTGCCGTCACTCTCTATACCAAATTATGTTGACCACTCGTAGATCTCCATCAGTAGAGACTTTGATGATTCTGTGTCCGCCGGCTTTGGTTCCTCAAATGCCTGCAATGGAATTGGTGAGTTTTCATATAATTCAAAAGGTTCGTTTATTACCTGTTCATCTTCCATCGGCGAGGCATTGTCATTGGGTAGCTCTTCTAGGTGGTCGTTCGAGTGCCATGACAGGGATGGATGTGTGCAATCTTGGTCAGGCATAATCGAGGTAGTGGGTTGAGAATTTGCCTCTGATGTGGTTGATGCTTCAGCATCAGTTGCTGTCAAGGCGGCAGTTGCTGTCGAGGCGGCAGTTGCTGCCGAGGCAGCAGTTGCTGTCGAGGCGGCAGTTGCTGTCGAGGCGGCAGTTGCTGTCGAGGCGGCAGTTGCTGCCGAGGCGACAGTTTCTGTCGAGGCGGCAGTTTCCGCTTTGACTGGGGTTTCTGCCTTAGAAGTGGTTGCTGCCGTGACATTCTCTTGGATTTCACTCAGTGTTGTCGCGGTGTTGCTCCATTCCGGCTCCTCGATTAATGCCAAGGCAAGTTGTTGCTCAGACTCATCATATGTTGGGTATTCCTTCACATGGGCATCCTCGTCATCTTGCCTCATGATTTCAGGTTCATCTGTGTCATGAATGAGGGCCGGTCTGCTCAAGATTTCATCCATCTTGGCGATACTTGCGTCCATAGAAGCTGACAATTCTTGAGTGAGTGCCATGAAGGCTTGCAGTGTGTCTTCTAAGGATTTTGACTGCTCTTGAGGATGATGACATCGCCAGGGCAGGTCGGGTTCTGTAGCAAAACTGTTATGGTATAAAAAATTTTGTGGGTTTTGATCGTACCATAAAAAATTTTGCTGCTGTGGCATCAGCATCTGCATCCCCTGTTGCTGTCGTGGCAGCATATCTTTACGGTAATTGCAAGAACTTTCCCACATCAACTCTCAAATGGTTTTTCCTAGCATGTTGATGCCCTTGAACCTGTATTTTCACCTGATTTTTTTTGTAAAAAAATAAAAATAAAAATAAAAGAAAAGTGCAGAAGCTAGGGTAAGAGTGTGTTGCCAGTCCCCGGCAACGGCGCCAAAAACTTGTTGCGTGTAAAAGAGTCTATCGCAATTGAGTGCAAGTGTACACGTTGCAAGTAATAAAGTGATACTAGAGTATCGGATATCGTCTCTACAGGGACTGGGCTAACCCTTTCCTTCGCTATCTGCACAAGGAGAAAAGAATAGATTAAGATATTGTCACGAAAATAATAAAGAAAACGTAAATAAAAGAGTAGAAATATCAAGATATAGAGAACGGGTTGGTATTGAATTGCTCAGTAGTGCAGGTATTGCAATGCTTAGGAAATCCAGTTCTGTCGTCGCGCCCGTCGCCGACAGCACCTGTCGCGACAGCTGTCCGTTGGCTGTCGCGGCAGCAAACACACCAACTCTGTACTTCAAGTTTGGCAAGAATCCCAGATCTGCCTTGGCCTATCCCTAGGTCCAAGTCTGTCGATGATCACGTCTTTGATGATACCTCCCGGCGTGAATCGAAGGATGAACACCGATGTGTATGAATTCTTCTTTAGCCACTCAACCTTGCCCTATCCCTAGGCACAAGATAGTTCGACTATAAACTAGAGAACTCGCTCTTATTTCTTTCGTATACTTAACTCTCCCGATGCTAAGTAAATGGATAACCTTACAAAGCTCTCCCGATGCTCTTGCAAGATATTAATAACCAAAATAAGAGAACTTGAAGTTTATTTTATTGAACTTAGAAAATCCTAAAACAAAACAACCCTTGCAACTGCTTTACAAATCATGTAACCCCCTTAACCCGGCCTAGACGGTTGACCCGAATTAAGAAAGTCACACGGGAAAAACCAAAGTCAACCCGAAAGTCAACCTTGATTAACGACCCTTTTTTTTCTTTTTATTCTTGTCTAGATGCACATTAGTCCTAATTGTGATCACACAAACAACATACTCAAAGATCACAAACATCAGAGATCAAACAGGGACCCAATTGAACAAATTACAACTTTAGGGACCAAATTGTAATTTCTGTTAATTAAAAGGACTTAACCCAAATTAAAGTTACCAACTTGAAATTAGTCAGGTTTCATGCTTCTCTGCGAAATTTCAGCTCAAAAGGACTTCCCAAACTCATACAATTGCGCAAACAAGTTTCAGGACCAAAACGCAAACAATTCAAAACATATAACTGCCAATGTCAGCCCCCAACGGTCGACCGTTCCGAAACAGGCTGACCCCGTTTCGAAACACGGGCCGTTCCGCAACGGGTTCCGGAACACGGGCTTGGCAGAGGCCAAACCGTTTCGAAACGGTGCATACCGTTTCGTACGCTTGGGTTCATTCAAGGCACCCGTTCCGAAACGGTGCACACTGTTCCGAAACACCCTGCACAAATTGCAGCAAATGGCATTCTAAAACATGCAATTAAACATCCAATCGTGCTCCAAATGTCACCAAACTTTACCAGCATGCAATTCAACATATATAAAACGTACTTGCATCTTCAAATCATCAGAACAACATCATAAGCAAAAAGCCCCAATTCTATAGGCATGCTTCCTACACAAGCTAGCTATTTAAGCACAAAACTTCCAAAACAAGCATGTAATGATCCAATCCAAACACCAGCATTCATATCATCATTCAACATACTTAGGGAGTTCCAAACACCTCCCAAAACATACACATTGGTCCCCCATTGCCAAATTACCCAAAAGCTAAAAAGTGCTTATAAAACCTTCCATACATTGAGCTTTACTTGAACTTGATTGCTTGCCCTCCTTGTTGCCCCTCAAGGTCCTCTAATGCTCTGCATTATTGAATTAAGAAAACGAAGAGAGCGTAAGCAAAAGCTTAGTGAGGAATGCTCTTAAAAACCATTCAATAATGCAACTAAAACCATTTATAAGCATGCTTAAAATCAACCTTTGCACATGCTCAAAAGCATACTTTAAACAAGCAATCTCATGCTTCAAAATAAACATAACATGTCATATTGGCTCAAGTGACAATTTCCATTTCTTTAAACAAGTTCATCAACTTCCCAAGGACTTTTAAACACCTTGGCCCCAAGGACTTTTAAACACCTTGGCCATGGACTTTTAAACACCATGAATAAGGACCACACAAGGACTTTTAACCACCTTTGTGTCCATAGCTTGAATCACCCCAAGGACTTTTAAACACCTTGGCCCCAAGGACTTTTAAACACCTTGGCCCCATGGACTTTTAAACACCATGGCCCCATGGACTTTTAAACACCATGGAAAGGATCACCTAAGGACTTTTAACCACCTTAGTGTCCGCAACAAGAATCATCCAAGGACTTTTAAACACCTTGATGTTCTTATGTAACAAGGCTCACTCAAGAACTTTTAACCACCTTAGTGACCTTAACCTTTTCAAAACATCACTTGCCAATATACATCAATTTCATCATTAAATCCATTGTTTTTAAGCATTAAACCAAGCCATATTCCTCATGCATTTAAAAGCATTAAATCCACATTTAATCAATGTACAAAAGCAAGAAACTCCTACCTAGAGTTTCCTTCAACATATGGCTTAAAACATCAGCAAATACCATGCTAAAACATGCTTTCAAAACAGTAATTTAAACATGCAAATCACCATTTTGCATCACAATAAAATCATGGCCACCACTAGAGAGAAATTCCGAAAACTTACACTTGAGCTTAGCAAAGTTGTTTAGACTTAGACTAAGCTCCCAAAACCTTCAAACCTTGGTTTTAAAATCTGAAAACCCAACTTCACTCACGCACTCACCGATTTTCCACTTTGCTTCAAGCCAAAGCACCAAATCAAGCTTCCGGATCAACAACTCTTGGATCCAAAGATGCCTCCCCTGTTTCAACACATCAAAGCAGAGGATTAATGCATCATCATGCATTAATTGCTTCAATGAAAGCACCTAAACTCGCTGCTCTCATTCAACCTCCATTTTCGGCCACCAAACACAACCGAAAATGCATCCAAACCACTTCTAAACAAAGCCCAGCCATAAACCAGCAAAACCACACTTCCATAAACATCAAATAACATCTAAAAACAACCTATTAACATCCTTATTCCTCCAGCAACATCAGATCACCAAGATCACCTCAAAAACAACCTTGAAACACAAGCTAAACTTAGGAAACTCAACCTATCCGGGATTGCATCAATCAAAACTCAATTCCTTATCAATTTAGAGTTCATTTAACATCAAAAACACATCTCAAATCACAGATTAATCAGATCTAACGAAAATCATCAAAAACCATCAAAATCTTGCATTATAAGCCAAGATCCATTTCACCACTTAAAAACCTTTAATTAAACTTCAATTAAGGATTGAAAACTTAGGAATTTCAGTAAAGAACTGATAGTTTAGAGGAGAAGGACGTTCTTACCTCCAAACTTGAGTTTCTCCTCTTTTTGGAATCAAAATCCTTGTTGAAACAAGTAGCAATTGAAGAGGTTTTGAAGATATGTTGATTAGGAATCAAATGAGAGTTGAAAGGAGGGATTTAGGTGAAGAAATCAGATCCAATTCTCTGGAAAAGAAGTGTTTGGGTTGAGAGAAAATGAGAGAAAGAAAATTAGGAAAAGTTGGTTACAAAATCCAAAAATAGCCAAATGGCTTTCCCTCCACTTTTAATATCCTTTAAAATCAGATTTTAGACTTAAAATATCTTAGAAAAATCTGGAGAAACTCCCTTTGGGTAAATAGCTCCTTAAAGATTCAAAGTTTCAACCCTTTATAAAACAGCCACAAAACTTTCGAAAATTACATTTTGGTCACTAGCCAAAATGTCACCCTTCCGAAACTCATTTTCCAAAATTGATTTCACAGTTCACTTAATTATATTAAAAGATGATTTTAGAACATTTTTCCATATTTTTAATGCAACCCGAACTAGGCTTTCCTAAATTCACCTCTTAAGATTCGAACAGCACTTTGACCGACCGGTCAACGCCCAAAACTACTAAGCCCAAAACCGGGGCGTTACAACTCTCCCCCCCTTAAGAAATTTCGTCCTCGAAATTTACCTGAAGGAAAGAGATAAGGAAACTGCTTCAACATGTCTTCCTTCCGCTCCCACGTGGCTTCCTCAACACCTCGATGCTTCCACAGCACCTTCACCAACTCAATGGTCTTGCCACGAAGAACCTTGCTATCCGAATCCAGAACATTCACCGGTTCCTCATCATAGGTCAAATCCGGATTCAAAACCACTTCCTCCACTGGCATCACATGCGAAGGATCAGATCTATACTTCCGGAGCATAGAAACATGGAACACATCATGAATCTTCTCCAACTCCTGAGGTAACCTCAACCGATACGCAACAGGACCCACACGCTCAACCACCTCATATGGTCCAATGTACCGAGGGCTCAACTTACCCTTCCGGCCAAACCTCATCACCTTCTTCCAAGGCGAAACCTTCAAGAACACACGGTCACCCACCGCATACTCTATCTCCTTACGTTTCAAATCCGCGTAAGACTTTTTCCGGTCAGAAGCAGCCTTCAACCGCTCACAAATGAGCTTCACCTTCTCAGTGGTCCCTTTCAACAAAGTCGGCATCGAAACCAACTTTTGACCTGTTTCAGCCCAACAAAGAGGAGTCCTACACTTCCTCCCGTACAGAGCCTCATAAGGTGCCATCTGTATACTCGCCTGATAACTATTGTTATAAGCGAACTCAACCAAAGGCAGATGCTTCTCCCAAGAACCTTGGAACTCAATCACGCAACATCTCAACATATCCTCCAAAATCTAAATAACTCGCTCAGACTGACCATCCGACTGAGGATGATAGGATGTACTGAAATGCAACCTTGTACCCAGAGCTTGATGCAAACACTGCCAGAAACGCGATGTGAACCTCGGATCCCTATCCGACACAATCGACTTAGGCACACCATGCAGCCTCACAATCTCAGCAATGTACAGCTCTGCCAGCTTATCCAAAGAGAACGTAGTATGCACAGGCAAGAAATGCGCACACTTCGTCAGGCGATCCACAATCACCCAAACAGAATTCTTCTTTAATGGAGACAAAGGTAAACCAGATACAAAATCCATGGTAACCCTCTCCCACTTCCATTCAGGGATTCTCAACGGTTGCAACAACCCAGAAGGAACCTGATGTTCAGCCTTAACTCGCTGACACACCAAACACTTGCTCACAAACTCTGCAACATCCTTCTTCAAACCCACCCAATAGTACTCATCACGAAGATCACGATACATCTTAGTACTACCAGGGTGCATAGCAAAAGGACTACTATGACCTTCAGTCAGAATAGCACGCCTCAACTCAGCATCAGCAGGCACTACTATCCGACTACCAAAACACAACACCCCATCATCATTAAAACAGAAATCCGAAGGTCTACCCTCCGCGATATCCTGAACATGAGACACCAAGGAATCATCCAACAACTACTTTTCCTTGATCAACTGAACCAACGATGGTTTCACCTGCAACTCAGCAACAAGACCACCATCTCGCGATATGCTCAAGCTAGCAAACATAGCCCTCAGCTCAACAGCTACCTTCCTACTCAAGGCATCCGCAACAACATTAGCCTTTCCAGGATGATACTCAATCGTCAGATCATAATCCTTGAGCAACTCCAACCAACGCCGCTGCCTAAGATTCAACTCCTTCTGTGACATCAGATACCTCAAACTCTTGTGATCCGTGTACACAGTACACTTCTCACCATACAGATAATGCCTCCAGATCTTCAGAGCAAAAACCACTGCAGCCAACTCAATATCATGCGTAGGGTAATTGCGCTCATGCACCTTCAACTGTCGCGACGCATAAGCAACCACCTTACCCTCTTGCATCAGCACACACCCCAAACCAACATAGGATGCATCACTGTAGACCACAAACTCTTTTCCTGATTCAGGCTGAATCAAGATAGGAGCTTGCATCAAAGCCGCCTTCAGCTTCTCAAAAGCCTGCTGTCTCGCCTCTGTCCACTCATACTTAACATCCTTTTGCAACAGCTTCGTCAAAGGAGCAGCTATCTTGGAAAAACCATCCACAAACCTCCGGTAGTATCCTGCCAAACCAAGGAAACTACGGACCTCATGCACGGACTTCGGAACCTTCCAGTTCATCACAGCCTCAATCTTTTGAGGATCAACACGAATCCCCTCAGCTGAGACCACATGCCCAAGAAACACCACCTCCTTAAGCCAGAACTCACACTTGCTCAACTTAGCATAAAGCTGATTCTCCAACAAAGCTCGCAAAACAATCCTCAAATGCTCTTCATGCTCCTCCTCAGTACGCGAATACACGAGGATATCATCAATGAACACCACAACAAACTTGTCCAGGTATTCATGAAACACACGATTCATCATGTCCATGAAAGCAGCAGGAGCATTTGTCAAACCAAACGGCATCACAAGGAACTCATAATGCCCATACCTTGTCCTGAAAGCTATCTTAGGCACATCCACATCCTTCACCTTCAACTGATAATACCCTGACCTCAAGTCAATCTTAGAGAACACAGCAGCTCCCCGAAATTGATCAAAGAGATCATCAATCCTCGGCAAAGGATACCGATTCTTGATAGTCAACTTGTTCAGCTGACGGTAATCAATGCACATCCTCATAGTGCCATCCCTCTTCTTCACAAACAAGACCGGTGCTCCCCAAGGTGACACACTCGGCCGGATGAAACCACGATCAAGCAGCTCTTGCAACTGCGTCTTCAGCTCCTTCAGCTCCTTAGGTGCCATTCTATAGGGAGTAATGGACACAGGAGTTGTATTCTCATACAGCTCAATTCCAAACTCCACCTCGCGATTAGGAGGTAAACCAGGCAACTCCTCAGGAAAAACACCAGGAAACTCCTTCACAACCCTGATATCTTGCACCCTCAACTCCTTAGAACTAGAATTCATCACAAAAGCTAGATAAGCTTCACAACCTTGCCTCAGCATCCTGCTCGCCTCCAAGGTAGAAACAACATTGGCAAGAAACTTCACATTCTCACCAACCACAACCACTTCATAATCATCCGCCAACTTAAGCGAAACACGCTTATTTTCACAATCCACAACAGCACGATGCTCAGCAAGCCAATCCATACAAAGGATCACATCAAAACCATAGAAAGGCAACTCTATGAGACCAACATAAAAGACATGTTCTTGAACAACCAAGGGACACCTTCTATAAAGATTTCGAGTCACAACAGTTTCTCCAAAAGAACTAGTGACACGAACACCAACATCCAAAGACTCAACAGGCAAACCAAGCAATTCAGCATGCTCACGCAAAATGTATGAATGCGTAGATCCAGAATCAATCAAAGAAAGCAATGACAAGGATTGCAAAGTAAAGGTACCTGCAATCACATCTGCATCATTCCTTCCCTCGCGCTGAGCATACACCCTAGCTTGGCCTCCACCCTCAGGCTGAATAGCCACAACATGGGCCACTCCACGACCACCTTCCTCACGCCTCTGGAAATTACCACGGCCGCGCCCACGACCTCTCTGTGGTGCAGCAACAACAGGAGCACGCACCTGCTCACCAGCCAACCTCGGACAATCTCGCCTCAAGTGGTCTGCAGAACCACAATTCCAGCATTCAAAACCAGCTGCCGCAACAGGAGCTTGCACCTCCCTCACAGCACGAGGACAGTCACGCTTCATGTGACCACGTGAACCACAGATCCAGCAAGCACTAGGGTCAGCTCTAGCATTACCACCCCTAGCAGAAGCACCAGCACCTCTCTTAGCTGAGGACTGATACCTCTGATCTCGTCCCCTCTTGTTCCGTCCACCTCCGGAACTATACTCGGCTGATCTCTTCCCAACACTTTTCGCAGACAAACTCAAATTCATCTCTATATCCTTGGCTCGGCCCACCAACACATCAAAATCATCATATTCAGTGGCCAGCACATACATCTTCACTTCCGTTATAAGACCATAACGAAACCTTTCGCACCTCTCCCGTTCATCAGGAATCAGCTCCGGTGCATACTGACTGAGTCGCACAAACTGCACCTTATACTCAGCCACACTCATGCTCCCTTGGGTAAGAGTCATGAATTCACGCTTTTTCTCGTCCAAATATCTCACTCCCAGATATCTCCTCTTGAACACATTCTGAAAGAATGTCCAAGTCACATCAGCTTCAGCCATTCCAGAGATTGTGGTCGTCCACCACGTATAAGCATCATCCTGAAGCAAGGATACCACACAGCCCAACTTTTGCACATCCGTGCAGCTCATCTGTCCCAAGATACGCTTGGTACTCTCTAGCCAAGCATTCGAACTCTCAGCAGACATACCCCTAAACTCAGTCCCACCAAGACTGCGCAGACGCTCTAAGGGTAGTCTCACTCCAGCATCTCCCTGATGCCCAGCTCCTTGAGCTCCAGCTACTGCTGCTCGAAAAGCACCCGCAATAGCTTGTACCAGCATCGACATATCAGGCATAGCTTGCCCCTGACCAACCTCAGGTCCTGCAGCCCCAGCACCAGCTGCTGCAGCTTCAGCTCTCCCTCCCTCAGCACCACCACCACCAGGTGGAGGAGGAGGTAACATTGCACTACCCGTGTTCTCTTCATTTTCATTCTCATTCTGAGCCGCAGCTCGCACATTACCTCGTAACTCTCTACGTGGTGCCATACTTTTACCATGCAATAACAATGCAAATAAAACAAAGTCAGGCCCAGCAAGGTAAGCAATCCAAGTATTCAAGCTCAATTTCATTCAAAATCAACATCATTTCTTTAGCTTTTGTTTGGCAATGGGTACCCTCAACATGCAACATCACAGCATACATCTCAAATGCATCAACATCTCAAGCCACTGAACACGCTTTCAAACAACAAGCATACAAGGCATACATACTTCAATCATGCATACAAACATTCCCAATTACTCGAGAACCTGGCTTTGATACCACCAAATGTAACCCCCTTAACCCGGCCTAGACGGTTGACCCGAATTAAGAAAGTCACACGGGGAAAACCAAAATCAACCCGAAAGTCAACCTTGATTAACGACCCTTTTTTTTCTTTTTATTCTTGTCTAGATGCACATTAGTCCTAATTGTGATCACACAAACAACATACTCAAAGATCACAAACATCAGAGATCAAACAGGGACCCAATTGAACAAATTACAACTTTAGGGACCAAACTATAATTTCTGTTAATTAAAAGGACTTAACCCAAATTAAAGTTACCAACTTGAAATTAGTCAGGTTTCATGCTTCTCTGCGAAATTTCAGCTCAAAAGGACTTCCCAAACTCATACAATTGCGCAAACAAGTTTCAGGACCAAAACGCAAACAATTCAAAACATATAACTGCCAATGTCAGCCCCCAACGGTCGACCGTTCCGAAACAGGCTGACCCCGTTTCGAAACACGGGCCGTTCCGCAACGGGTTCCGGAACACGGGCTTGGCAGAGGCCAAACCGTTTTGAAACGGTGCATACCGTTTCGGACACCTGGGTTCATTCAAGGCACCCGTTCCGAAACGGTGCACACTGTTCCGAAACACCCTGCACAAATTGCAGCAAATGGCATTCTAAAACATGCAATTAAACATCCAATCGTGCTCCAAATGTCACCAAACTTTACCAGCATGCAATTCAACATATATAAAACGTACTTGCATCATCAAATCATCAGAACAACATCATAAGCAAAAAACCCCAATTCTATAGGCATGCTTCCTACACAAGCTAGCTATTTAAGCACAAAACTTCCAAAACAAGCATGTAATGATCCAATCCAAACACCAGCATTCATATCATCATTCAACATACTTAGGGAGTTCCAAACACCTCCCAAAACATACACATTGGTCCCCCATTGCCAAATTACCCAAAAGCTAAAAAGTGCTTATAAAACCTTCCATACATTGAGCTTTACTTGAACTTGATTGCTGGCCCTCCTTGCTGCCCCTCAAGGTCCTCTAATGCTCTGCATTATTGAATTAAGAAAACGAAGAGAGCGTAAGCAAAAGCTTAGTGAGGAATGCTCTTAAAAACCATTCAATAATGCAACTAAAACCATTTATAAGCATGCTTAAAATCAACCTTTGCACATGCTCAAAAGCATACTTTAAACAAGCAATCTCATGCTTCAAAATAAACATAACATGTCATATTGGCTCAAGTGACAATTTCCATTTCTTTAAACAAGTTCATCAACTTCCCAAGGACTTTTAAACACCTTGGCCCCAAGGACTTTTAAACACCTTGGCCATGGACTTTTAAACACCATGAATAAGGACCACACAAGGACTTTTAACCACCTTTGTGTCCATAGCTTGAATCACCCCAAGGACTTTTAAACACCTTGGCCCCAAGGACTTTTAAACACCTTGGCCCCATGGACTTTTAAACACCATGGCCCCATGGACTTTTCAACACCATGGAAAGGATCACCTAAGGACTTTTAACCACCTTAGTGTCCGCAACAAGAATCATCCAAGGACTTTTAAACACATTGATGTTCTTATGTAACAAGGCTCACTCAAGGACTTTTAACCACCTTAGTGACCTTAACCTTTTCAAAACATCACTTGCCAATATACATCAATTTCATCATTAAATCCACTGTTTTTAAGCATTAAACCAAGCCATATTCCTCATGCATTTAAAAGCATCAAATCCATATTTAATCAATGTACAAAAGCAAGGAACTCCTACCTAGAGTTTCCTTCAACATATGGCTTAAAACATCAGCAAATACCATGCTAAAACATGCTTTCAAAACAGTAATTTAAACATGCAAATCACCATTTTGCATCACAATAAAATCATGGCCACCACTAGAGAGAAATTCTGAAAACTTACACTTGAGCTTAGCAAAGTTGTTTAGACATAGACTAAGCTCCCAAAACCTTCAAACCTTGGTTTTAAAATCTGAAACCCAACTTCACTCACGCACTCACCGATTTTCCACTTTGCTTCAAGCCAAAGCACCAAATCAAGCTTCCGGATCAACAACTCTTGGATCCAAAGATGCCTCCCCTGTTTCAACACATCAAAGCAGAGGGTTAATGCATCATCATGCATTAATTGCTTCAATGAAAGCACCTAAACTCGTTGCTCTCATTCAACCTCCATTTTCGGCCACCAAACACAACCGAAAATGCATCCAAACCACTTCTAAACAAAGCCCAGCCATAAACCAGCAAAACCACACTTCCATAAACATCAAATAACATCTAAAAACAACCTATTAACATCCTTATTCCTCCAGCAACATTAGATCACCAAGATCACCTCAAAAACAACCTTGAAACACAAGCTAAACTTAGGAAACTCAACCTATCCGGGATTGCATCAATCAAAACTCAATTCCTTATCAATTTAGAGTTCATTTAACATCAAAAACACATCTCAAATCACAGATTAATCATATCTAACGAAAATCATCAAAAACCATCAAAATCTTGCATTATAAGCCAAGATCCATTTCACCACTTAAAAACCTTTAATTAAACTTCAATTAAGGATTGAAAACTTAGGAATTTCAGTAAAGAACTGATAGTTTAGAGGAGAAGGACGTTCTTACCTCCAAACTTGAGTTTCTCCTCTTTTTGGAATCAAAATCCTTGTTGAAACAAGTAGCAATTGAAGAGGTTTTGAAGATATGTTGATTAGGAATCAAATGAGAGTCGAAAGGAGGGATTTAGGTGAAGAAATCAGATCCAATTCTCTGGAAAAGAAGTGTTTGGGTTGAGAGAAAATGAGAGAAAGAAAATTAGGAAAAGTTGGTTACAAAATCCAAAAATAGCCAAATGGCTTTCCCTCCACTTTTAATATCCTTTAAAATCAGATTATAGACTTAAAATATTTTAGAAAAATCTGGAGAAACTCCCTTTGGGTAAATAGCTCCTTAAAGATTCAAAGTTTCAACCCTTTATAAAACAGCCACAAAACTTTCGAAAATTACATTTTGGTCACTAGCCAAAATGTCACCCTTCCGAAACTCATTTTCCAAAATTGATTTCACAGTTCACTTAATTATATTAAAAGATGATTTTAGAACATTTTTCCATATTTTTAATGCAACCCGAACTAGGCTTTCCTAAATTCACCTCTTAAGATTCGAACAGCACTTTGACCGACCGGTCAACGCCCAAATCTACTAAGCCCAAAACCGGGGCGTTACAAATCAACCTGTGGCCCTAGGGGGTTTTAGAACATGTCGACGGCGGGTAAACGGCGGAGGGTTTTTGGTTGTCGGTTATGGGGTATGATGTGGGGTTTATCTCCTAGGTTAAAATACATGCCCTTATATAAGCTTTGGGCTCAAGTTATCTAAGGTAACAGGGATTACAACTTTAATTAAAAGTATGATTCTAATAAAGACTTAATCTTCAAGGATCCTACTTTTCAGTCGTCCTCCTAGTTTCTTGGGATTTTCTCTCCTTGAACTTTGGCTTGACATATCTTTTGATCCGGGGCTTGGAAAAATATTTGGCTTTCACACGACAGACGAGCAGAATTTTCTCTATCTATCGAGGTCCACTTTGCTTTTTCTCTCTGTAAAACTGCTGTCACCATGCTGTCACGACAGCTCCATGGCAGCATCGTCCTCTTTATCTGCTTGTCCAGTTCAGCTCTTCTGCTTCTCTGTCCCGCGCCTGCCTTCACCGTCTACGACGGCGGCAACTTGTTGTTGTTCTCTGCTGTCACGGCAGCTCCATGGCAGCATCGTCCTCTTCGTCTGCTTGTCTAGTTCAGCTCTTCTGCTTCTCTGCCCCGCGCCTGCCTTCACCGTCTACGACGGCGGCAACCTGCCAAAAACAGCCATTTTTAGTAGAATCTGTGCCTTTTATATATTTGTGGTGTTTTGCTGTAAACTGACCTAAATGCAATGAAATGGTGCTTGAATGCAGCAGAAATATGGGTTAAAAAGAGTGTAAATAATAGAACTTTTACATACTCAACATTTACATTTAAGTCCTTGATTATATGATATGCAATTGTGGATGTTTAATGATCGTATAATGCTGAATTTCACCTGCAAGCATGTAATGAACCTAATTAAAGGTTGGTAATATTAATTTGTAATTGATCCTTATATTGGTTGTTTGCAAATGGAAGTACATTTGAGGTTCGGATTAAATGAAAATATATTCGTAGCGCGAGAAAACATTGTAGGACTTAATTAAGCATCTAGACAAGTTAAAAGAAAAAAGGGTTGCTAATCGAGGTTGACTTTAACGAGTTTACTTCGGTTTTCCCTATGCAATTCTCTTAATTCAGGTTAAACGTCTATACCGGGATAAGGGGGTTACATTTGTTGGTATCAAAGCCAGGTTACGAAAGATTGGGATGTATGTTGAATTATGGTTGATGACATGATGTATTTGATGCTATGCACGGTGAATGCTTGTATCATGATTTGATTGATAGTATGTGATGTATGATGATTATGTGATGAATTGATATATGTGACTGGGGTACCCATTGGCAATACTACCGTTTAAGAAAATAGATTTTTGTTTTAAAAGACAGAATGAGTGACTTGGGTTCTTGCTATTTGTAAGCCTAACTATTTTTCTATTGTATTTGCATGGTAGATTTGTTTATTATATCATGGGACAGAGACGAGAGATGAGAGTCAATATATGAAATGTAGTTAAGAATAAGGTAAATGTGGATGCTAGGAATTTGCCGCCTCCTCCTCCTGGTGGAGGTGGATCTGAAACAAGAGCTGGCGTTGGAGGTGTTAGACCTCAGGCAGCGCAAGGGAAAGCTGCTCCTAACATGTCACCTTTAATTCAGGCTATTACCGGGGCCTTTCAGGCAGCAATAATAGGTATGCACGTGGCCGCACCTCAGCATGGTGTCAATACTGGTTTACTCTTAGAGCGTCTGCGCAGTTTGGGCAGAACCGAGTTTAGAGAACTATCTCTTGAGGGTTTTGAGGCTTGGTTCGTAAGTACCTAAAGGATTTTGGGGTAGATGAGTTGCAATAATGTGTAGAAGTTGGGTTGCGTGGTCTCTCTTCTTCACGGAGATGCTTATACTTGGTGGATGACCATCACAGCTGGTACGGAACCTGACGAGGTTACCTGGGAGTTCTTCATAAATGCTTTTAAGAAGTATCTGGGTGTTCATTACTTGGATGAGAAGAAGAGGGAATTCATGGCGTTGATGCAGAGCAACATGACCGTTGTAGAATATGAGGTGCAGTTCGTCCGATTGAGCTAGTACGCCCCTAAGCCGGTACCAGATGAGCGGAAGAAATGTGATAGGTTTCGCTATGGGTTGGTGAAGGAAATAAAGACCTATATACTTGCAGCTGAGTATACCAATTTTGATGTGCTTGTTATTCAAGCCAAGCATATCGAGCATAGTCTAGGATTGACGTCACGCTCAGGGAGTTCTAGCTTCAGGAAGAGAGCTGCTGATTATGATGGTGGACGTAATTGACGTAAGAGATCACGAGATATGAGCTATCAGCGAGACCATCGTCGAGGTGGTGGTGGTGGATCGGGCTGAGGCCAATATTGTCAGAATGTTACTACACGTGTTCGTATGTGTAACCGTTGTGGGGAGAATCACATGAGAGAGTGTTGGGGTAATCTCGATGCATGTTGTCTGTGTGGGGCTCAGGGTCATGTGAAGCGTGACTGTCCACAGTTGGCAAGGCAAGCACCAGCTCGTGCTATGGAGCCTCAAAGAGGCTGTGGGCGTGACCGAGGTAATTTTCAGCGATGGGAGGATGGTCAAAGAAATGTGGCGCATGTAGTTGCGGTGCAGCCAGAGGGTGGTGGACCAGCTTGAGTCTATGCTCACCTTGAGGGCCGAAATGACACGGATATGATCTCAGGTACCTTCTCCTTGCAATCCTTGTCATTACTTGCTTTGATAGATTCTGGTTCTACATATTCTTAAATTTTTCATGAGCATGCTCGGTTGCTTAATGTTCCAATAGAGTTTCTTGATGTGGGTATGCAAGTTACAAGTTCGTTTGGTGAAACCGTTGTTGTTAGAAAGTTGTATAGAAGATGTCCTTTGATGGTTTATGGTCATGTGTTTCTTGTTGATGTGATGGAGTTACCTTTCTATTGTTTTGATGTTATCCTGGGGATGGATTTGTTGTCGAAACATAAAGCTGTGGTTGATTTTGAGACCAAGAGTGTTTTGTTTAAGCTTTCCGATGATTTTGAAGTTGTGGTGGTGGGTGAGAACATAAGGTTCTTGTCCCATGTTGTTTCGGCGGTGGAAGCTCACAAGTTGATGAATGATGGTTGCCAGGCTTATTTGGCATATGTGATGAACCCAAATATGAAGGAAGCACTTCCGCAGGATATTCATACAGTTTGTGATTTTCCTGGGGTGTTTTAGAAAGAGTTACATGGGTTACCACCGGATAGGGAGGTAGAGTTCTGTATAGAAACGTATGCGGATACGGCTCCAATATTCTTTGCTCTTTATCGAATGGCACCAGAGGAGTTAAAGGAGTTAAACATGTAGCTTCAGGAGTTGCTAGATCGTGGTTTCATTAGGCCAAGTATCTCGCCTTGGGGAGCTCTAGTTTTGTTTGATCTAAGGTCGATGTATTATCAGCTTAAGGTGAAGGATAAGGACGTATCGAAGACGACTTTTCGTCCAAGGTACGTGCATTACGAGTTCCAAGTGATGCCTTTTTGTTTGACCAATGCGCCGGCTGCGTTCATGGACATGATGAATCGGGTGTTCCACGAGTACCTTGATCAGTTTGTGGTGGTGTTTATTGATGGTATCCTTGTTTACTCTCACACCGAGGAGGATCACGATAGGCATTTGAGGATAGTGCTGCAGACTTTGTTGGATAATCAGCTCTATGGAAAGTTGAGTAAATGTCAATTTTCGATGAGAGAGGTGGTGTTTCTTGGTCATCTGGAGTCAGCCAAGAATATCCGTGTGGATCCTCAAAAGAATGAGGCGGTTGTGGGCTGGAAACAACTAAAATCAGTGATAGAGGTTCGTAGTTTTCTAGGCTTGGCTGGGCATTACCGTCGGTTTGTGGATGTGTTTTCTAAGATAGCTACTCAATTGACGTAATTGCTTCAGAAAGATGTTAAGTTTGAGTGGACGGAGGCGAGAAAACAAGCTTTTCAAAAGTTGAAGGAATCTTTGGTACAAGCTCTGATCTTGATTCAACCTGAATCGAGAAAAGAGTTTATGGTGTATAGTGATACATCCTATATGGGTTTAGGGTGTGTGCTGATGCAGGAGGGTAGAGTAGTTGCTTATGCGTTGAGGCAATTGAAGGTTCATGAGCGTAATTATCCTACTCACGAACTCGAGGTTGCAGCTGTAGAGTTTATTCTAAAGGTATGAAGGCATTAACTTTACGGCGAGAGATGTACTGTGTACACGGATCATAAGAGTCTCAAGTATCTTATGTCTCAGAGGGAATTGAATCTTCGGCAACGTTGATTGCTCGAATTGTTGAAGGATTACGATCTTACGATCGAGTATCACCCGGGGAAGGTCAATGTGGTGGTCGATGCTTTGAGCCGAAAGGTTGTAGTGGAGTTGAGAGCGATGTTTGCTCATTTGAGTTTGTCGTGTGATGCTGGCTTGGTGGCCGAGCTTCAGGTGAAACCATCTTTTGATGAGTTAATTATGGAAAAGTAGTTGCTTGATGATTCCTTGGTTTCGCATGTTACGAACATAACGGAGGGTAATCCTACGGATTACAGTTTCAGTGACGATGGTGTCTTGTGTTTTAAGGGTTGGGTAATTGTGCCAGAGGATGTTAAGTTGAAGCGCACCATCTTGACGAAAGCGCGCAATAGTCCTTTTGCCATGCATCCTGGTAGTACAAAGATGTACCCGGGGTTGCGAGATGAGTACTATTGGGTGGGCTTGAAAAAGGACGTGGCGGTGTTTGCTAGCAAGTGTCTGGTGTCAGCGTGTGAAAGCTAAATATCAGTTTGCATCCGGTTTGTTGCAGCCTTTGAGGATTCTGGAGTGAAAATGAGAGACGATCACGATGGACTTTGTGTCGGGTTTGCCTTTCACGTTTTCAAAGAAGAATTCCGTGTAGGTGGTCGTGGATCGGTTGACGAAGTGTGCACATTTCATGCCAGTGCATACTACGTTTACCCTGGATAAGCTGGCAGAGCTTCATGTTGTGGAGGTTGTGTGGTTGCACGGTGTTCCTAAGTCTATAGTCTCAGATAAGGATCTGCGGTTCACATCGAGGTTCTGAGAGTGTTTGCATCGAGACTTGGGCACGATGTTGAGCTTTAGCACGTCCTATCATCCTCAAACAGATGGTCAACCAGAGCGGGATATCCGGGTGCTGGAGGATATGCTCTGGTGTTGTGTGATCGATTTCCAAGGTTCATGGGACAAGTTTTTGTCGTTGGTAGAGTTATCCTATAACAATAGCTATCAGGCGAGCATACAAATGACACCGTACGAGGCTTTGTATGGACGGAAGTGTCGTACACCCGTGTGTTGGGCAGAAGTGGGGCAAAAGTTGGTTTCTTTGCGGGATATGCTCAAGGGTACATATGATAAGGTGAAGCTCATATGTGATCGTCTAAAGGAGGCGACAGATCGTTAGAAATCTTAAGCTGATTTGAAGCGTAAGGAAATTGAGTTTGTGGTTGGTGAGAAGGTCTTCTTGAAAGTTTCACCTTGGAAGATGGTGATGAGGTTCGGTCGAAAAGGCAAGTTGAGCCTGAGGCTTATCGGACCTTATGAGGTGCTCGAGAGGATTGGCCATGTTGCGTATAGATTGCAATTACCGCCGGAGTTGGAAAAGATACATGATGTTTTCCATGTAACCATGCTTCGGAGGTATCATTCGAATCATTGGCATGAGTTGTCGGTTGAGGAAGTGGAGTTGAATCCGGACTTAACTTATAATGAGGAACCGATAGAGATCTTGGATTCAGATAGTAAGGTGCTTCGAGGAAAGACCATTGAATTGGTGAAGGTGCTTTGGAGACATCGAGGTGTCGAAGAAGTGACGTGTGAAAGGAAGGAGGATATGAGAAAGCAGTTTCCCTATCTCTTTCCACTAGGTAAATTTCGAGGCTGAAATTTCTTAAGTTGGGGAGAGTTGTAACGCCCTAGTTTTGGGCCTAGGTGTTAACCGGGTTTGGTTAGGCGGTTTGGTTCGAACCCCTTTAGCAGTCTAGTCTAGTTTCAGAAAAAATAAAATTGAAAGGTTTTTGGTTAGATAAAAATAAGTAAAAATTTCCTAAAATCATAGTTTTATATATGATTAATTTTGGTAAAGGTAATTTAAAGAAAATAATTTTGGAAGTTGGACATTTTGGTTTATTGACAAAAATGTAAAAATGATAAAGTTTGATTTAATGGCAAAAACGTAAAAGGTTAATACTTTGAATCTTTAAGGAGCAATATTACCAAGGGCTAATAGGGACTTTTCCTCCTATTTTACAATTTTAATTAAAAGAATTATATTAAAAAGACGGGGGGAAAGTTTTAGAACCGGTTTTTCATTTTTCACAAAATTGGATTTGACGTAGTCTTCTCTTCTCTCATTTTTCTCCCCAAATTCCTTCATCCAAACGACAAGATTTCAACGGTGAACTCCAATTTTTATTTAGATTTAAAAGATTTTCTTATTTTCTATTGATTCTCTATTGAATCTATTATTTTCTCTTTGGTTTTCTTTGGTTTTCTTTTCAAAAATGAAGTAAGAGCTCATCATTAGAGGTAGGTTCATTCTTCTCCTCTAATGACATGTTTTTTACTGAAATTCTCAAGTAATTAGTCTTTTGCATGTTGTTTTTAATGGGGTTTTATACATTATTTGATGAAATTGTGTTTAATTGAGGTTTCTTGAAGATTTATGGTGGATCTTTGAAATTAATCTTAGTTGTTGGGTTAGTGGCTGATTATTAATTTGTTGTTAATGGTTAATAATGCTAACTTGATGGATTTTGTTAGGTAATCCCGAAACTAGTTGGATTGCTAGATGTTAGTGATGAAATCTTGAGTTTTAGGGGCTGTTGTTGTGGTTTCTTGATAGCTAGAGGTTTATAGAGGATAGGGAAGTGTTTTAGGTTATACATGGATGAGAATTGATGGTTGATTTTGCTGGGTAATGATTTGGAACAATTAAGAGTGGTTTTGTCGGTGTTTTCAGTTTGTATCGGTTGTTAATTGCTTGGCGAATGTTGGAGTTGAGTGCGAGTTTGTGTTGCTAGAGGTTTTGATGCAAGAGTGTGCATTAATCCTTTGTTTTTCCTTGGTTAGAAGCAGGGCAAGATGTAGCTTGATCGTTAGAAAAAATATTTAGAGTTTTGAAGGCTTGGAATAGCTTTGGCAAGTGAGGTGAAGTTCTATCGGTGAGTGGACGTGGTTTGAACGTTTTCGTAAGTTTGGAAACAAGGTTTTTGGAGGTTAATGTAAGCTTGAAACGCTTAGCTAATCTCGGAAGTAAGTATGGTTACTAAAGCTCTATGTTTTCCGTTTTAAAGCCCATGTGGATTATTATTCTCATGTTTTGAATTATGTTTGTTACTCACTTTTATGAATGTTTTATAAGCATGGTTTTGCTGAATTATATCTCATGAAATGATTTGATTATGTTTCAAGAGGTTATATTCTTGATGATATATATTATTCTGTATTTGAGGCATGTTTTGAGATTGGGTATGTGATAATTTTAATAATGCATTGAAAGCAGTGAGTTAACATGGATTTAAATGGTATATTGGCATAGTGATGAGATTTCTATTATCAGATATGTTGGTCGACCAATAGGATGAGAAATGCACTATAATATACAAAATTCGAGCGTAAGATAAATTCTTCGATTTCACAATAGGGGTAGTGCTATTGTGATGCGAATGATAGGGGTAGTGCTATCACCAACGAGCAATGGGTGTAATGGCATCCCGTCTGCATAGTGTCCACAAGTCCTATTTTTTGTACACATTCCTACCCTAATTATTGATGTTCTTAAGCTCATTTCGGCATATTTAGGTGCATCGTATGCATAATAACAATATTTGCTATTTCACAATGCTTTTATTGAATATTCTATGTTTGGTTAAGAAAAGATATTGTTTTAGTTTAGTCTTCATTTTCAGATGTTGTAGCTGAGTAAAAGAGGAGATGACAGGAAAGTAAGGAGCAAAAGGAGCTGTACTGAAGCAGTTCCAGTTGCCACCAAGGACGCCACCGTAGCAGCATTGTCGTTGACTGACGCCCAGACAGGAGTTAAACCAACTTAGTCAAGATGGGGTGTGATTGAAAGAGAACAATTTCTTGAGTCCAATGAGTCCAATCTTGCAATTTTCTGAAGCCTGTAGCGGCCTGAAAAGCTGATTGAAGAGGGATAAGTGAAGTGACTTATCTTTACTTGCTAGAGAAGGCAACGTCCAAAGAGTCCACATTCAAGTCAAAAAGGAGTTTCATGTTAAGTTACTTTAAGGACTTCTACTCCAAGGAGGACTCAAATTTAGGCCAAGCCCTATATATACACATTATTGTAAGGGTATAGAGGCATATATTAAGTGGGGGTATTGGAGATCATGTCCCAATTCTCCTATAGGGTTGAGGTTTTTGTATGTAAAGTAGTTGTGAGAAACAATTGTAATAGTTTAAGTTGTGTTTTCAATAAAATACTCTCAAGTTTGCTCAATTCATGTTCTTCACTTCTTCAATTAGTTCCAAAAGTCCAGTTGAGGAAATTCATTTGTCAGGAACGAGAGTGTCAAACTCACGAAAGAATTAAGCACGATCTCATCTTGTCGAGGTGTTGACTAATTCGACTTAGACATAAGTTAGAATTTCAGCGGCTAAAAGGAGCAACAAAACGTCGACTGCCTATGTTAGTTTTAAGCTGAGATTGCTAGGTATTGCCTACATCACGTGGTGACAGAATCCTTGCCTAGACATATGAAGGATCACTTCAGAATTGCTTCGCCGAACTTGGAGTATCTGCCAAACTTGTTGCCGGGACTTCTCTCCATCTCACATGTCGAGACAACGAAAGTTACAAGCGCAGAGTTCCGATGTGGCTGCGAAAGTTGGCACCGCCTCAATCCCCCATTACCCGCCAAGGAAGTAAATTGTGGCAGCGCAAAATACACTGAGGCTTTACAACGCAGTCTACACACTACTGAGCTACAACTACCTGACCCAATCTATCAACCTTATCTCTCTCTCTCTCTCCTTTCTATCTTAAATTACTTTTGTTTTTATTTTTAATATTCAGATATTTAATTGTGCAAATTAATATTTCCTTGTGCAGGAAAACACTCATAGAAGTTGTTCAAATCCTTGTGGGAGATGTTATCTTTTATACTATAACTTGAAAAGAGTGTGCACTTGCGCTCATAAATAGAGAACACCTAAAATGCTCTACAAGTTTTTGGCGTCGTTTCCGGGGATTGGCAACATCAACTGCGTTTGAATTCCTGTACTTTTACTTTTAGTTTTTGCATTTAAATTTCTATTTATTTTATTTTTCAAAAAATATATTATGCCTCTTGTTTGTCTTTGGTGTATGTCCCGCCAGGGCGGCAAAGATGGCATCCAACACCCACCTGAGGAGGGGAAGGACATACCTGGACGAAAAGCTAAACGCAAAACCTTCAAGAAGTTGTTATGTTTGGGAAATGTGCAACACGACATAACCTAATATTTATTTTTACTTTAAGTTTATTTTTATGCATTAGGAATAGATTTATTTTTCAGTTATTTTTATTTAATTTTTGCATTTAATTTGGAAGAAGCCCAACCCAGCGACCAAAGCGGCCCTAGGCATATTAGCATAACGGCTAGCCGCAACGGCTACATTTGCAACAGCTAGCGGAACGACTATCTGCGTGACGGCTGAAATCCCGTTAGACGCGCTGCAATCATTGCCGCCCGTTGGTAGTGTGCCCGCTAAGGCATCAAAGAATAGCGGCTATATAAGGCCAACTATTCTCTCCTCATTCTTCACTTTGCTCTCTCTTTCTCTCTCAATTCTTTGTGTCTTCTTTGTTTTCAAGATCTCATATGTTTTCTTTTCTTGCAATTTCTTTCTTTTTTTTTTAGGAAACACAGTTGTTCTCACAAAAATGACAACATCAAAAACCACCGTCTCATCCTCCAAGCCAACCTTGCAGAGGTTCTTGAATGCTGATGTGGCACAAATTTACTGACAATACTTCGCGGAGCGGCAAATTTGGGAAGAGATAGGATTCCAATACACCAGGAAAGATGGGGATCTTGGCCTTGATCCCACCGTATTTCAAAGGGTCCACACATTGGGATGTGATATTTTCGCATGGCAGCCAGAGGAGATAAACACCAACCTGGTGCGAGAATTCTATGCCCACAAACCTACCCTAGGAAACCCGTTCGTCTACGTTCGCGGTGTGGGAGTCAAGCTCACAGCGGCAACAATCAATAGCTTCTATGGCATAGAAATCAGAGGGAATCCGCACGAAGAATGGAGTTCGGGTTTAACAATATCATGCTACGAGAAAAAGAAACGAGAAATCTACCAGCCCAATGCCATGTGGCTCACCAAAAAAAATAATGGCTCAGTCAACCGTTGCGACTTGCTGCCAGAGGCGATCCTTTGGAGTAAATTCGTCTAGAGCCGCCTAATGCCCACTTCGCATGGCTCAACAGTCAACAGGTTACGGCTGGCCTTTATCCATAGCATCATGAAGGGGCGGCCAGTCAACATTGGGAAAGTCATTCTTAAAGAAATCTATGCCCATGCAGCCAAACCTAACTCCAAGGGACCCCTCGTCTTCACCGCACTCATCACAGGCCTCTACGCCAACTTCCGTGTGCCGCTGCATCACAAAGATACCCTCATTATCGCCAAGGAAGGGTGGACAAGGAAGGCGCGCCTCCAGATGATGCAAGTGCCAGAGCCTGAAACGCCAACAATCGCCTAGCCGCCAACCCAGCTGCAGCGGGAAGTACTGATGCCGCCTTTTACTCCGCCATGATTCCTCTGCTGCGAAGCCTTGTAGAGAGCTGCCAGAGGATTGAGCACAAGAAGGTAATCTTCACAAGATACATCGCAGAGGTGCAAGAGGCCTTTGTGGCCTACTTGATGGACAAATACCACGACGCCAGCCCATAGTTGTCATCCTTCCAATCAGAGTTAGCAGCTTTAAAGCCGACCCAGATCACACCTCGACTAGCTGCCACTCCAGCTACCGCAGATAGTGAAGGGCTACACATCCACCCCAAAAGAAGGACCTCGCCCACTCCGATCCAGTCATAAAACCTCACATCCTCATCTGACTCTGAAAAAGAGGAGGAGACTACCGTCGCCTCCCCAGCAGCAAAGGAGGCAACTGCCAAAGAAGCCGAGGACTCAGATATGGAGATATCGGACTCCTTCGATAACGAACCGGCTGAGGCAACAAGGAAAAGGAAGCAGCCCACCAGTGCGACTAAGCCCCAAGGCGAAGGGTTTGATACTGGGCCAGAAGCACCAGCAAAAAGACCAACTCCCAGCCGCATCCAGCCGCCACGAGGCTAGACGAAGAGCCCAATTGCCAAACCTTCCACCACACACCTCCTCGTCCTACCCGCCTCCTCCGAATCCTCCTCCGATGCAGCAACAGAAACAAAGGGGAACTCCCCTAGCTTATATCACCATTTCTTTATTTTTCTTTCTTTTATATTTTCTTTTAATTTTCTATTTTTTTCTTTTTTAATCTTTTTCTGTTTTTATTTTTATATTTTGTGTAAGGCATTGAGGACAATGCTAGCCTTGAGTTTGGGGGGTTAGTCCTCTTTGTTTTCTTTAGCACAAAGATTTTTAATACCCTAGAGGTGCCCGAAATATGCTCTAGGAAGGGTGCTTAATACCCTAGAGGTGCCAGAAACACGATCTAGGAAGAATCATGAGCAAGGACACTTCGCTGCTATCAAAGTTCAAGTATCTAAAATTAGTGACGGACAAATTAGCAAGAGTGAATGAAAGCCTTCATGGGATGACTCTATTCAAAGGGTTCAGAGTTTCGTATTGTGCACCTATCTTAGCTTCAGACCGGAGAATAGTTGTGATGAGCTGAAACCCTTAAGGCCGTGATTAGAAAAAGAAGAAAATAAGTGCTTAACTGTGCTGCCATGGCAGCAACTCATATCCTTTTTCGTAATTTAATTTTTTTTAGCATTCTTTGTTTACTTGGTATACTCAACATGTATAGCATGGACACATACATGAACACACTACACTCACACTAAGAAAATTAAATTCTAAGTTATTTCATGCAATTCTCTATCACAAACAAAAAATAGGTGCCACGACCTTGAGGTAAAAAATCAAGTTAAAGGCTAAGTTTCTGTTAATTTTGTGTGTTGGACATGTTTACTAGTTAGGTTGCATTGCTTGGGGACAAGCAATAGTTCGAGTTTGGGGGTGTGTAGAGTTTCCACAAGTCCTATATTTTGTACACATTCCAACCCTTATTATTGATGTTCTTAAGCTCATTTAGGCATATTTAGGTGCATTGTATGCATAATAACAGTATTTGCTCTTTTACCATGCTGTTTGGTTAATAAAAGATGCTGTTTTGATTTAGTTTTCATTTTCAGGTGCTGTAGCGGAGTAGAGGAGAAGAGGATAGGAAAGTAGAGAGTAAAAGGAGTTGTACTGAAGCAGTTCCAGTTGCCGCCAAGGACGCCACCGTAGCAACATTGTCGTCGACTGCCGCCCATGCATGAGTTAAACCGACTTAGTCAAGATGGGGTGCGATTAAAAGAGGACAATTTCTTGAGTCCAATGAGCCCAGTCTTTCAATTTTCTGAAGCCTGTAGCGGCCTGAAAAGTTGATTTAACAAGGATAAGTGAAGGGACTTATCTTTACTTGCTGGAGAAGACAACGTCTAAAGAGGCCACATTCAAGTCAAAAAGGAGTCAACATTTAATGTGAAGTTACTTTAAGGACTTCTACTCCAAGGAGGACTCAAACTCAGGCTAAACCTTTTATATACCCATTCTTGTAAGGGTATAGGGGCATAGATTAAGTGGGGGTGTTGGAGATCACGTCCCAATTCTCCCATAGGGTTTAGGTTTTTGTATGTAAAGTAGTTGTGAGAAATGGTTGTAATAGTTTAAGTTGTGTTTTCAATAAAATACTCTCAAGTTTGCTTAATTCATGTTCTTCACTTCTTCAATTAGTTCCAAAAGTCCAGTTGAGAAAATCCATTTGTCAGGCACGAGAGTGTCAAACTCACTAAAGAATTAAGCATGGTCTAATCATGTCGAAGTGTTGACTAATTTGGCTTAGAAATAAGTTAGAATTTCAGCGGCTAAAAGGAGCAACCAAACGTCGACTGTCTGTGTTAGGTTTACGCTGAGATTGCTAGGTATTGCCTACATCATGCGGTGACAAAATCCTTGCCTAGACATAGGAAGGATCACTTTAGAATTGCTTCGCCGAACTTGGAGTATCTTCCAGACTTGCCGACGGGACAGTGAAAGATGCAAGCGCAGAGTTTTGTTGTGGCAGCGAAAGTTGCCGCCGCCTCAATCCGCCATTACCCGCCAAGGCAACAGATCGTGGCAGTGCAAAACACACTTAGGCTTTACAATGCAACCTACACACTACTAAGCTACAACTACATGACCCAATCTATCAACCTTATCTCTCTCTCTATCCTTTCTATCTTAAATTACTTGTGTTTTTGTTTTTAATATTCAGAAATTTAATTGTGCAAATTACTATTTTCTTGTGCAGGAAAACACTAATAGAAGTTGTTCCAATCCCTGTAGGAGACGAGATCTTTTATACTATAACTTGACAAGAGTGTGCACTTGCGCTCATAAATAGAGAACACCTAAAACGCTCTACACCGGCCGAAGTGAGATAATGGTGAGGGTTTTTTCACCATGTGACTTGATGGGGGTAGTGCAGTCAAGGTATCCATATATCTGATCATTAATGGATAAGGGTTGTGATATCCTAAGATGGGGGTAGATTCCATCCGGTTTACTAGAAATGCCAATATATGAATTGAATGTGTATCATGAATTTAAAATACTATTGTATAAAGGTACTTTTATTGTGGTTTTAAAAGCATGAGAAAGTTGAGCATGATGTGGTTTTGTTTTAAAGGAAACATTGGTTTGAAATGTTCATTGTTGTTGTTTAAATTAAGCTTTCCCTCGCTAAGCAAATATGCTTACACTCTCCTTTCCAACAATGCATATAAGTGAGCATTTGGGCAGTAAAATAGCAAGGGATTTCACCCAGGACATCACTGGATTTACAAGTATGAGATTTGACACTTTTAACAAGGTAGAATTGGCAATGGGGAGGGTACCTTGGTAATTGGGAGAAGATTGTTTAAACTCTCTGGTTTGCAAGTGTGTTTTGCCTTATAAGACTTGTTTTGGGCCTTTAAATGTTGATATGCTTTGCTCTTTCGTTTTTGATACTCTATGTGGATTGCTTATAGGGTGCATGCCTCTAGAGTAGTCATGTCATATAAATCATGTTGCTAGATGTCTTTGTTGATGTCTATGTGTTGGATAAATATGTTGTTAATGTTTACTTATGATTGCATGATATTTTGGTTGCCATATGGTATGTTTTAAGGTGTTTAAATGTTGTTGTTTTAGTGCAGATCTGGTATGTGTTTTGAAACAGTAGCAGTTGTTTCGATACAGCTTGCATATTTGGTCTCAACGTTTTGGAACATTGCCAGACCGTTTCGAGACTCAGGGTCATTTCGATACAACTCTGTTTGACTTTAACGAGTTGACTTCATTTTCCCCGTGTAATTTTCTTAATTTGGGTTAAAAGTCTAGACTGGGATAAGGGGGTTACAATCATGCCCTCTTTGAAAACTTTTCACTTCCTTAACAAAATCAGCATGTTAAACATCATGCAACAAGTATTAAATGCTCAACGACAAATCCATTTGCCAACACTCAACGTAAGTCTTTCCATGCATAGCTACCATATGAAAAGCTTAAAGAGTAAAACTTTCAATTTCATATTATGCATCCATATACATTTCATAACAATTTATCAATTATATTGGCTCACAAGTGATCATCAACATACTCATTTCTCATAACCATATCGAATACACGGATTCCCAAGTGTTGTCCCAACACTTTTTACATTCTCACTGGCATCACAAGGTTCACACACATGGTTCCACTGTTGTGACAACCATGGTGGAGTATTCAGTACACCGTATAAACCCCTCTACACCACTCATCGATAGATGTATAATCCCACTAACGAGAGACGAGACACTATACACTTTCGTCAATCGTTAGGGGTACTTGGATGGAGTATGCGGTACACTCACAACCCCTCAACAGCCAAGGCGACTTGTTGATAGTGCACTCAATCCTATAGCCGACTAACCATATCTGTTTTCATTTATAAACCGTTTTTCACAACATCACTTGTCAATATAATTCACATTTAGCACAAACCTCACTGTTTTCAAAGCATTACCAATAAGCCACATTTCCAAGCATCAAATCATGCCTCATTAAACATGTATAAGCATATACATAGAAGGATCACTTACCATGTGCATCCTTCATCAATGTGACATCATAAACATTAAATCTCTTACCTTAAATCATCCTTTAAACAGTAGGTAAAACACATTTAAAATCAAGTGCATCAACAAACTCATAATAGCACAATCTGAGGGAGAAAATCACTTTACTTACTTCCAAACTTAGTAAAGCGTTTCAAGCTTACACTAAGTTCCAAAAACAACCTTTAAAGTGTTTCAAAGCTGGAAAACTCATTTCCACTTACTGACTCGCGAAATCAAGATTCGCCGAAGCGAATTTTAGCGTCCGAAGCCCCCAGATATTCACCGATTGCTTTCAAAGTATTCTCCATGTTTATACCACACAAAAACATAGGATTAATGCATCATGATGCATTAAAACCTCCAGCAACTTAAAAATTTCGCTGCTCTGCCCTAAAGCACCAAAATACCCATCCAAAACAACTGAAAACTCAATCTATCTTACTCGAAAATTAACCCAGCCATAATCCATCACTTCCATTTACTTTTAACCATCAATCAACAATAAAAAACAACCTAATCCGGGATTATTATGATTAAGTCTTTACTTTAACATCAATTATCATCCAAAACAACTTTAAAATCATTCCCAAACCAATCAAAATAGTGCCCAAACGAAATACTTAGAAAATTATCACTCAAAGCTATTTTAACCAATTTTTCATTAATCAAATCATAAAACTCAGTTAATAACTATATTTAGGAATCAAAAGACTTGGGAATTTCATTAAATAACCTTGATTAGAGGGTTGATCAACTCTTACCTCCAATCTTAGCTTTTTCCCTTAATTGACAAAGATTTTGCAAGAAAACTTCAAAATTCCATTGATTAAATTGATAGATCACTTTTAGGAAATCAAAAGGAAGAGAAAAAGGTGATAGGGTCTGAGATCTTTGAGAGAAAAGAAAGTGTTTGGTTGTTTAGAAAGTGTATCAAAGCGCTTCAAAGCAGAAAATTACATTTTCACTCACCAATACGCGAAGCCTTGCTCGCCAACGTGAAAATTACTCTTCCGGAGTCTCCAACAACACTTCGTTTGCTTCCGAATCAAGATCCCCTGTTTTCACATCATCAAAATAGAGATCCAAATGCATTAAAATGCATTTCAACACCAACAATAATTCACAATCCCGTTGCTCACCCAAACTACACCAAATTACCCATCCAAAACAACCGAAAACCCAATCGATTGCTTCCTAAACCAAGAGTAGCCAATATACATCAATTCCAAACCATTATAAACATCAAAACACATCTAACAAACAACCTAACCCAACCTTATACATCCAACAAGCAAGATTCCACCATTTCACCTCAAAAACTCACTCAAAACAACCAAGAAACTCAAGGATCTCAAGGATTTCGGGATCTATGTTATCAACACTTCATTTCAACATATTAATCAACTTAGAACTCAATTAAAATAAGTACAAAACAGACCTTAACACATCAAGTCCGAAAATTAAGATTTCAACCACAATTTCACAAGATTGTGATCTCCAATCAAAACTCAACCAAAAAGAGTATTTAGAAGCCAAATATCTTGGGAATTTCAATAAAAAACTTTGATTAGAGGTTGAGAACGGGATTTACCTCCAATCCTTGCTTTCCTCAATGAATGACAAGTTTTCTTTAACCAAATCTTGAAAAGCTTGAAATGATTTCTTGAGAATTGATTAGGAAATGTTAGGAGAGTGTTTGGGAAAAAGGATTTCTGAAAAAAGATGAATGAAAGTAGTGTTTGGCTGAAAATGAAAAGAAGTTGGTAGTTACGTAATTGGAAATCTCTAAATAACTACCAAATTTAATTAATTAAAGTAAAACCAAATAAAACCATTTAATTAAAAATCATTTAAAGCACATGTCATATTAAGGAAAGGCTAAATTTCCATAAAGCCCCCTAAATATTCTAAGAATTTGGCTTCTTTAAAAATCACATTTTCAACAGTTTTGAAACTTTACAATTTGGTCACTACACAAAATGTCTCATTTCCGAAATCTGTTTTGTAAAATTGACTTGACCAACCTCTTAAACATATTTTTAGAGGATTTTATCAATTTTTACCACATTTTTATCCTATCCCGATCCTTGATTTCCTTAAATCACTTTACGCGATTCAAACCGTTCTCGACCAATCAACCTTGATTAACGAACTTTTTTTTCTTTTTATCTTTTCTAAATGCATTATTAATCCTATGTGATCACCCAGGATCATAGAAAGGAAAGGCATAGCGATCCGAATTCATTTAAGGGTTTAATTGTAAGAATTAGACTTTTAGGGACCAAAACATAAATTTTGCAAATTACGAGGAACTTGCACATTTATGTTTACCAATATTCAATTAGTCATATTTCATGCATCTCTGTCAAATATCAACTTAATCAGACATTCCAAACTCAACCAATTACATCCATAATCATCAAGGACTAAAATGTAAGAAGCAAGAACCTGAAACAGTTCAAAATCCAAACAAACAGTCGGGTGTTTCGAAGCGCTAAACCTTGTATCGAAATGGTCGTATCGAAACAGAGTTGACCGTTTCGATACTAGGGTGGCGTTCCGAGACCCATATCGAAATATGGCTTTTCGATAGCCAAAGCGTTCCGGAACACTCTTACTCGTTCCGAAACACTATGGCAATTTTCAGCCCCTGTTCCGAAACAGATAAGGACGTTTCGATACGCCCAGCCCTGCAATTGCAAACTTAGCTGGTTTTTCACACTTAAACATGTCCGGAAATGTCCCAAAGCATACCACAACATACTAGCAACATATTTAAGCATCAAAGATCATCACAATGAAGCATAAACTAAAGTATGTCATCAATCATGCAATCATTGGAACAAAAGGCATGCTCCCTAGTCATGAAAACCAAATGGAAGCCACAAGCCACAAAACAAGCCTTAAAGGACATTTACAAACCTCAAATACCATACTAAACTTGCAACTACCACAGGGAGTTCAAAATACATCTCCCAAAGCTAACCATAGGTCCCCATTGCCAATTATCATTACTAAAGTATATGTAAATGTCACCATACTTGAGCTTTTCACTTCCTTGGATATCCTTAGCCTCCTTTCTGCCCAATAATGTCTCAATTATCTGCATTGTTGGTAAAAGAGAGAGTAAGCACATTTGCTTAGTGAGGCAAGCTCTAAGAAAACTAACACAACAATGCAACTTTAACACTCTATCTCAAAATCCATTTTCAACAACATGTTCTTTCTATCTAATACTTGAAAACCATTTCGAAGCAATTCTCCATTTGAAAATGTACCTTCAATCTAACTCATACATTTAACCAATGCAAATCTCATGGCAAAGCCATACACATGCTTAAGGAAAACAAAAGCATTTCATAAACCACAAATCTCATATGAATTTCTCATAGCATAAAACATCTCAACATTTGGCACATGTGACTCAAATACAATCTCATACATTGGCATTTCATATTACATCTTTACTCGGATATGCGGATTAGCTTGACTTAAAGCCAAGTCCTACCCTGGTGGAATCTCACATCACCGGACTCTCATGGCGGTATCTCTCTTCGCCACAAAGCTTGGGTGTTTCACCAAGACCTACCCCGATGGTATCTCTCATCATCGAATTCTCACTTTGGATCGGGATGGCACTACCCACATTGCCCGACTCCAAAGAGCACATACAAATTTTTAGTTTATAGTGCACTTTCATCCTATTGGTCGACCAATTATATCCGGTAATTATCTTATCATTTATGCCAATATATTACGTTGAAATCATCATCTGTTTTGATGCAACATTTCTCAAATCTTTCTCATCCCATTTCAAAATCACAATTCATGTATTTCATCTAATCAAAATCTCAAAACTCTTTTCATAGACATGCTATCACATGGGATCAACGCATAACATCTTTTCATGTTATAAATCATGCATAAAACAATAGGATTTTGTCTAACACAAATCAAGAGCATGTTAAAAGCATTTAGGGGCATCAACCACATATTGAGAACAAATCTAGCCATACTTACTTCCAGACTTAGGATGGTGTTTCAAACAAACCTAAATCCTCAAACCTTGTTTCCTTGTCCCTCAATGACTTCTAAAACCATTCGCACTCACCGATTACGTTTCGCTTGCTTGCCGAAACGATATCTAGGCCTCTAGCACCTCCAAATCAACACCAAAAGCGTCTGTAGATATCTCCCTTGTTCATTACACATAAGAGCATGGGATTAATGTATCATTATGCATTGAAATCACCAGCCACTCATTCAAACTCGCTGCACTACCCAAAATCACCATTTCGGTTATCCGAAACAACCGAAATCACCTCTAATCTTTCTCAAATAAAAGCACAGCCAAGATTTATAAATTTTAAACACTTCTAAACCTCAATCAACAACAAAAATCACCACAAACACGTCCTTATATCTCCAGCAACAACAGAACACTAAGAACACTCCAAAAACCACAAATCTAGCATCTAAAACATAGGAATCCAAACCTATTCGGGAATCATTTGTTGAAACCTCATTTATAACATCATTTATCATCCCAAATACATTAGAAATAAACCTTAAAACAGAGCTTAACAAAGAGTTACGAAAATCATCAAGATCTCACCAAGAATCTTGAGTTTTACAACAATTCCATGCTTCTAACATTAAAAAACTCAAAAATCATTAACAAAGGATTGATAACTTTGGAATTTCGGTAAAGAACTTATCATTAGAGGAGAAGGACGAAGCTTACCTCTAATGGCTGATTTCTCCTCAATTTGGGCATGACTTCTTGAAAATCCAAAGTAAAAACAAAAGGATTTAATGAAGCAAAGGTTGGAAATCCTTAGGAGAATGAAATCTCAGCAAAAGGGATGAAAACTAGAGATTATTTGGTAAGGGAAATGTGTTTGGCTGAGTGGAAGTTTAGAGAAAATGAAAAGAGGGAAAAATATCTTAAGGTGGTTATGAAAAGTCTAAATAGAATTTATCTCTTAATTTCTTTAATTAAATCATTATTAAAACTCCCAAACTAAAGAGAAATCCGATGAAAAACAATTTGGTAAAATTAGCTCCCTAAAGATTCAAAGTTTCAATCCTTTACAAAACAGTCACTAGTCAACTTTTGCAAAAACTACAATTTGGTCACTACACCGAAATGTAGTATTTCCAAATCACATTTTGTAAAATTGTTTTCACCATAACCATTTATATAATAAATGAGGATTTTTAGATATTTTTCCATATTTTTAAAGCATCCCGAACTAGGTGTTCCCTAAACCTCCCTTAAAGATTCGAACCGTTCTCGACCGGCCCGATTCATCCTCTGGAATATCTAGGCCCAAAACCCGGGCATTACAACTCTCCCCACTTAAGAAATTCCGTCCTCGAAATTTACCTGGAGGAAAAAGGTAAGGAAATTACTGCTTCATGTCATCTTTCCTTTCCCACGTGGCTTCCTCAACACCACGATGTCTCCACAAGACTTTGACCAGATCAATGGTCTTACCCGAAGAACCTTACTATCCGAATCCAGAATCTCAACGGGCTCCTCATCATACGTCAAGTCTGGATTCAGCTCAACTTCTTCCACATGCATAACATGCGACGGATCCGATCTATATCTCCGAAGCATGGATACATAAAACACATTATGTATCTTTTCCAACTCTTGAGGTAGTATCAGCTTGTAGGCAACAGGACCCACACGTTCTATCACCTCATATGGTCCAATGAACCTTGGACTCAATTTGCCCTTCCGGCCAAATCTAATCACCTTCTTCCAAGGTGAAACTTTCAAAAACACACGCTCGCCCACTACAAACTCTATCGCCTTACGCTTCAAATCTGCGTAAAACTTTTGCCGGTTCGATGCTGCCTTCAAACGCTCACAAATGAGCTTCGCCTTCTCAGTGGTTCCTTTCAACAAAGCTGGCATCGAGACCAACTTTTGCCCCGTTTCAGCCCAACAAAGAGGAGTTCTGCACTTTCTCCCGTATAAAGCCTCATAAGGTGCCATTTGAATGCTTTCCTGATAATCGTTATTATAAGAAAACTCAACCAAAGGCAAGTACTTCTCCCAAGAGCCTTGAAACTCAATAACACAGTACCTCAACATATCCTCAAGCACTTGGATAACATGCTTCGACTGTCCATCCGTCTACGGATGATAAGAAGTACTGAAATTCAGCCGCATACCCAAAGCTTGATGTAAACATTCCCAGAACCTTGCGGTGAACCTCGGATCTCTATCCGACACTATAGATTTTGGCACTCCATGCAATCATACAATCTCAGCAATGTACAACTCTGCAAGCTTATCCAAGGTATACGTAGTATGCACAGGCAAGAAATGTGCACACTTCGTAAGGCGATCCACAATCACCCAAACAGAATTCTTCTTCGAAGGCGATAACGGCAAACCAGACACGAAGTCCATGGTGATCCTCTCTCATTTCCATTCTGGGATTCTCAACGGCTACAACAACCCAGAAGGAACTTGATGTTCAACCTTAACCCGCTGACAAACAATGCATATGCTAACAAACACAACGACATGTTTCTTCAATCCCACCCAATAGTACTCATCTTTCAAATCACGGTACATCTTCGTACTACCAGGGTGCATAACAAAAGGACTACTATGAGCTTCAGTCAGAATAGTGCGCCTTAACTCAACATTATTTGGCACCACTATCTGACTCCCAAAACATATAACACCATCATCACTGAAATAGAAATCCGAAGGCCAACCTTCTGCGATATCCTGAACATGCGGTACACGAGAGTCATCCAACATTTGTTTATCCTTTATCAACTGAACTAAAGATGGTTTCACTTGCAATTCAGCAACAAGACCACCATCTCGCGATATGCTCAAGCTAGCAAACATCACCCTCAATTCCACCGCCACCTTTCAGCTCAAAGCATCAACCACAACATTGGCCTTCCCCGGATGATACTCGATCGTTAGATCGTAATCCTTAAGCAACTCCACCCAATGTCGTTTCCTAGGATTTAACTCCTTCTGAGACATAAGGTACTTCAAACTTTTATGATCCGTGTACAAAATACACTTCTCACCATATAGATAATGTCTTCAAATCTTTAAAGCAAAAACCACCGCTGCCAGCTCAATGTCATGCGTAGGGTAGTTACACTCATGCACTTTCAACTGTCGCGATGCATAAGCCACTACCCTTCCCTCTTGCATCAACACACACCCCAAACCAACATAGGATGCGTCACTATACACCATAAACTCTTTTCCTGACTCAGGTTGAACCAATATAGGAGCTTGCGTCAAAGCTTCCTTTAGCTTCTCAAAATCCTGTTGTCTCGCTTCCGTCTACAAAAACTTAACATCCTTTTGTAATAACTTCGTCAAAGGGGCAGCAATCTTAGAAAATCCATCCATGAACCTTCGGTAATAACCCGCCAACCCAAGGAAACTACGAACTTCATGAACAGGCCTAGGAGGCTTCCAATTCACCACCGCCTCAATCTTCTGGGGATCAACACGAATCCCCTCAGCCAAAACCACATGGCCAAGAAAAACAACCTCCTTCAGCCAAAACTCACATTTACTCAGCTTAGCATAAAGCTGATTCTTTAACAGCGCTTGCAAAACGATCCTCAAATGCTCTTCATGCTCCTCCTCGGTATGAGAGTACACAAGGATATCATCGATGAAAACCACTACGAACTTATCTAAGAATTCATGAAACACCTTGTTCATCATATCCATGAAAGCAGCAGGGGCATTCGTCAACCCAAACGACATCACTAGAAATTCATAATGCCCATATCTCGTTCGAAAGGCTATTTTCGGCACATCTACATCTTTCACCTTCAACTGATAATATCCTGACCGCAGATCTATCTTTGAATACACAGCCGCTCCTCGAAACTGATAAAAAAGATCATCAATCCTCGGTAAAGGATACTTATTCTTGATAGTCAACTTATTCAGTTGACGGTAATCAATGCACATTCTCATAGTTCCATCCTTCTTCTTAACAAACAAGACAGATACACCCCAAGGTGATACACTAGGCCGAATAAAGCCTCGATCAAGCAACTCTTGAAGTTGCATCTTCAAATCCTTCAACTCCTTGAGTGCCATGCGATAGGGAGCAATGGACACCTGAGTTGTGTTCTCATACAACTCAATTTCGAATGCAACCTCTCGACTAGGCGAAAAACTCGATAATTCCTCCGGAAACACCCCAGGGAATTCACACACGGTCCTTATATCATGTACACGAACCTCCTTTGTATTAGGATTCATAACAAAGGCCAGATAAGCTTCGCATCCCTGACGCAGCATCCGACTTGCTTCAAGCGTCGACACCATATTAGACAGGAATTTCACATTTTCTCCCACCACCACAACTTCATAATCATCCGCAATTTTCAACGAAACTCGCTTATTTTCAAAATCCACTACGGCCCTATGCTCAACAAGCCAATCCATACCAAGGATTACATCGAACCCATAGAATGGAAATTCTATAAGATCAACTAGAAACACATGCTCTTGCACCTTTAAGGGACATCTCCTACACAATCTTCTTGTTACAACCGTCTCACCAAAGGAACTAGTCACACGCATACCCACATCCAAAGACTAAACAGGCAAACCAAGTATTTGAGCATGTTCACAAAATATGTACGAGTGGGTAGATCCAGAATCAATCAAAGAAAGTAATGACAAAGACTGCAAAGTAAAGGTACTTGCGATTACATCTGTGTCATTCATCCCTTCTCTATGGGCATACACTCTGGCCTGGCCAACACCTTCAGGCTGAAGAGCCACCACAAGTTCTACATTTCTCGCACCTTCGTCTCTACGCTGGAAATGGCCATGGCTGCGCCCACGGCCTCTCTGTGGCTCAGCTGCTCTCACCAGAGCCTGATCCTCTCTCATCGGCTGCGGACAATCTTTTTTCATGTGCCCACGATTACCGCAATTTCAGCACGTACCAAGGTTGCCCCAGCACTCACTAGTGTGCCTCCTACCACACCGATTACACTCAAGTGTCCGTATGAAAGCATTCGGTCCTTGTTGACCTCTTCCATGGTTACCCCCTCCACGTCTCATATCCATATGTGACCTTCTATCCTTAGGTCTCTTGAACCGATCTCTACCAATGTCACGATCTGCAGCTCGTTTCCCCGAGCTAGATCCTCCCGCTCGACTTGTCAGGGCAAGGTTCAGTTCAATGTCCTTGGCTCGAGCGACCAGAACATCAAAATCATTATAGTCTGATGCGAGCATATATGTTTTTACATCAGCCACCAGCCCATATCTGAACCGTTCACACCTCTCCCGTTCACTAGGGATCAGCTCGGGTGCATACTGGCTAAGGCGTACAAATTACACTTCATACTCCGCCACTTACATACTCCATTGCACTAGGGACATGAACTCCCTCTTTTTCTCATCCATGTAGCGGACTCCAAAGTACTTTTGCTTGAACGCATTCAAGAAGAATGTCCAAGTCACCTCATCATCATCCAACCCCACTATTGTGGTTGTCCACCACGTATACGTATCCCCGTGCAGCAGGGACACAATACATCCCAATTTCTGAGCATTGTTACAGTTCAGCTGCCCGAGAATCCTCTTGGTACTCTCTAACCAAGACTCAGAACCTTCTAGGGTCAGTCCCCTGAACTCGGTCCCTCCTAGACTACAAAGTCGCTCCAATGGCAGACTCACACCAGCACCAGCCTGAGGAGCAGCCCCATGAGCTCCAGCTACTGGTGCCTGAAATGCTCCTACAATAGCTTGTATTAACACTGACATATCAGGGACAACTTGTCCTTGTATTCCCTCGGGTCCAGCAACCCCTACTCCAGCTCCCGCAGCACCAACCCCCACTCCACCACCACCGAGTGGTCCACCAGGAGGAGGAGGCGGTACATTCTCAACATGCTCATCATTCTCATTCTCTACCGTAGCACATGCATTAACTCTAAGCTCTCTACGTAGCCCCATTTAAAAGAAATGCAACTATCAAAATGCAATAAATTCAATTAGGCAATATATGGTAAGAAATCCAAGTACTCAAGCTCATTTTTAAAACAATTCTTTTCAATAGTAATGATATGACAATGGGATCCCCAAAAAATACCCCAAACATAGCATAGCATCACAAATTCATCTCAATCTATCATCGTGCATGCATTACATCTTATTAGAGCTAGAACATCAACAATCACACATCATGCTTTCACCAAAAAGTCATAATCATTCATATTCACACCCATTATACACTTACCAATCCCCAAATATTCGCAAACCTGGCTTTGATACCAACAAATGTAACCCCCTTAGCCCGGCCTAGACGCTTGACCCAAACTACGATTATTACACTGGAAAACCAAAGTTAACCCGAAAGTCAACCTTGATTAACGACCTTTTTTTCTTTTATCTTTTCGAAATGCATTATTAATCCGATGTGATCACCCAAGATCATAGGAAGGAAAGGCACAGCGATCGAAATTCATTTAGGGGTTTAATTGTAAGAATTAGACTTTTCGGGACCAAAACGTAAATTTTGCAAATTATGAGGAACTTACAGATTTTAAGTTTACTAATACTCAATTAGTCATATTTCATGCACCTTTGTCAAATATCAACTTAACCAGACATTCCAAACTCAACCAATTGCATACATAATCATCAACAACTAAAATGAAAGAAGCAAGAACCTGAAACAGTTCAAAATCCAAACCAACGGTCGGGTGTTTCGAAACGCGGAGCCTTGTATCGGAACAGCCATATCGAAACAGAGTTGATCGTTTCGGTACACGGGTGCGTTCTGAGACCCGTATCGAAACATGGCTTTCTAGTAGCCAAAGCGTTCTGGAACACTCTTACCCGTTCCAAAACACTATGGCCATTTCAGGCCCTTGTTCCAAAATAGATAAGGGCGTTTCGATACGCCCAGCCCTGCAACTGCAAACTTAGCTGGTTTTTCACACTAAACATGTCCGTAAATGTCCCAAAGCATACCACAACATATTTAAGCATCAAAGATCATCACAATGAAGCTTAAACAAAAGCATATCCTCAATCATGCAATCATTGGAACTAAAGGCATGCTCCCTAGTCATGAAAACCAAATGGAAGACACAAGCCACAAAACAAGCCATAAAGGACATTTACAAACCTCAAATACCATACTGAACTTGCAACAACCACAAAGAGTTCAAAATACATCTCCCAAAGCTAACCATAGGTCCCCTTTGCCAATTATCATTACTAAAGTATATGTAAATGTCACCATACTTGAGCTTTTCACTTCATGTGATATCCTTAGTCTCCTTGCTGCCCAATAATGTCTCAATTATCTGTATTGTTGGTAAAAGAGAGCGTAAGCACGTTTTCTTAGTGAGGCAAGCTCTAAGAAAACCAACACAACAATGCAACTTTAAAACTCTATCTCAAAAACCATTTTCTACAACATGCTCTTTCTATCTCATGCTTGAAAACCATTTCAAAGCAATTCTCCATTTGAAAACCACATGTACCTTCAATCTAACTCATGCATTTAACCAATGCAAATCTCATGGCAAAGCCATACACATGCTTAATGAAAACAAAAGCATTTCATAAACCACAAATCTCATATGCATTTCTCAAAGCATAAAACATCTCAACATTTGGTACATGCGACTCAAATACAATATCATATATTTGCATTTCATATTACATCTTTACTCGGATATGCAGAATAGCTTGACTTAAAGCCAAGTCCTACCCCGGTGGAATCTAACATCACCGATCTCTCATGGCGGTATCTCTCTTCGCCACAAAGCTTGGGTGTTTGACGAAGACCTACCCCGATGGTATCTCTCATCATCAGATTCTAACTTTGGATCGGGATGGCACTACCCCCATTGACTGACTCCAAAGAGCACGTACGGATTTTTAGTTTATAGTGGACTTTCATCCTATTGGTCGACCAATTATATCCGGTAATTATCTCATCATTTATGCCGATATATTACGTTAAAATAATTATCTCACCTACTGTTTTGATGCAACATTTCTCAAATATTTCTCATCCCATTTCAAAATCACAATTCATGCATTTCATCTAATCAAAATCTCAAAACTCTTTCAATAGACATGCTATCACATGGGATCAACGCATAACATCTTTTCATGTTAAAAATCATGCATAAAACAATAGGATTTTGTCTAACACAAATCAAGAGCATGTTAAAAGAATTTAGGGGCATCGACCACATATTGAGAGCAAATATAGCCATAATTGTTTCCGGACTTAGGATGATGTTTCAAACCAAATCTAAATCCCCAAACCTTGTTTCCTTGTCCCTCAAGGACTTCTAAAACCATCCGCACTCACGGATTACGTTTCGCTTGCTTGTCGAAACGATATCTAAGCTTCTGGCACCTCCAGATCAACACCAAAAGCGTCTGAAGATATCTCCATGTTCATTAAACATAAGAGTAGAGGATTAATGCCTCATCATGCATTGAAATCACCAGCCACTCAATCAAACTTGCTGCACTACCCAAAATCACCATTTTGGCCATCTGAAACAACCGAAATCACCTCCAAACTTTCTCAAATCAAATCCCAGCCAAGATCAATCAATTCTAAACATTTCTAAACCTCAATCAACAACAAAAATCACCACAACCACGTCCTTATATCTCCGGAAACAACAGAACACCAAGGACACTCCAAAAACCACAAATCTAGCATCTAAAACATAGGAATCCAAACCTATTCGGGAATCATTTGTTAAAACCTCATTCATAACATAATTTATCATCCAAAATACATTAGAAATCAACCTCAAAACAGAGCTTAACAAAGAGTTACGAAAATCATCGAGATCTCACCAAGAATCTTGAGTTTTACAACAATTTCATGCTTCTAACACTAAAACAACTCAAAAATCATTAACAATGGATTGATAACTTGGGAATTTCAGTAAAGAACTTATCATTAGAGGAGAAGGACGAAGCTTACCTATAATGGCTGATTTCTCCTCAATTTGGGCAAGATTTCATGAAAATCCAAAGTAAAAACAAAAGGATTTAATGAAGCAAAGGTTGGAAATCCTTAGGAGAATGAAATCACAACAAAAGGGATGAAAACCAGAGATTATTTTGTGAGGGAAATGTGTTTGGCTGAGTGGAAGTTGAGAGAAAATGAAAAGAGGGAAATATCGTAAGGTAGTTGTGAAAAGTCAAAATTGAATTTATCTCTTAATTCCTTTAATTAAATCATTATTAAAACTCCCAAATTAAAGAGAAATCTGATGAATTTTTTTTCTAAAATTAGCTCCATAAAGATTCAAAATTTCAATCCTTTACAAAACAGTCAATATTAAACTTTTACAAAAACTGCAATTTGGTTACTACACTGAAATGTAGTATTTCCAAATCACATTTTGTAAAATTGTTTTAACCATAACCATTTATATAATAAATGAGATTTTTTAGATATTTTTCCATATTTTTGAAGCATCCCGAACTAGGTGTTCCCTAAACCTACCTTAAAGATTCGAACCGTTCTCGACCGGCCCGATTCAACCTCTGAAACATCTAGGCCCAAAACTCGGGTGTTACAGTGCAACCGCACAATCTCAGCTATGTACAACTCAGCCAACTTATCCAAGGTATACGTAGTATGCACATCCAAGAAAATGTGCAAACTTCGTAAACCGATCCACAATCACCCAAACTGAATTTTTCTTTGACGGTGACGAAGGCAATCCAGACACAAAATCCATGGTGATTCTCTCCCACTTCCATTCTAGGATTTTCAAAGGCTGCAACAACCCAAAAGGAACCCGATGCTTAGCCTTCACTCGTTGGCACACCATGCACTTACTAACGAACTCAGCCATATCCTTTTTCAACCCCACCCACTAGTACCCATCCTTCAAATCACGATACATCTTTGTACTACCAGAATGCATAGCGAAGGGACTACTATGGGCTTCAGTCAGAATAGTGTGCCTCAACTCAACATCCTCCGGCACAACTATTCGATTTCAAAAGCACAGAACACCGTCATCACTGAAGCTGAAATCCGGAGGTCTATCCTCCACAATGTCCTGAACATGCGAAACAAGAGAATCATCAAGCAACTGCTTATCTTTGATCAAATGAATCAAAGATGGTTTTACTTGCAATTCCTCTATAAGACCACCATCACGCGAAATGCTCAACCGAGCAAACATTGCCCTCAACTCCACAACCACTTTCCGGCTCAAAGCATCGACCACAACATTAGCCTTGACCGGGTGGTACTTGATCGTCAGATCATAATCTTTAAGCAACTCTACCCAACGACGCTGCCTAAGATTCAACTCCTTTTGAGACATAAGATACTTCAAGCTCTTATGATCTGTAAACACAACACACTTCTCACCATACAGGTAATGCCTCCAAATTTTCAGGGCAAACACCACAGCTGCAAGCTCAAGATCATGAATTGGGTAGTTGCGCTCATGCACCTTCAACTGCCTAGATGCATAGGCCACTACCTTACCTTCCTACATCAACACGCAGCCCAAACCAACAATGGACGCATCACTATAGACCACAAACTCCTTACCAAACTCAGGTTGAATCAGAATAGGAGCTTACGCCAAAGCTTCTTTCAACTTCTCAAAAGCTTGTTGTCTCGCATCAGTCCACTCAAAGCGAACATTCTTCTGCAAAAACTTGGTCAAAGGTGCTGCTATCTTCGAGAAACCCTCGACAAATCTACGGTAATAACCAGCTAAACCAAGAAAACTTCGCACCTCCGTCACTGACTTAGGTACTTTCCAACTCATCATAGCCTCTACCTTGTGCGGATCAACACGAATACCCTCAGCTGACACAGCATGTCCAAGGAAGACTACCTCCCTAAGCCAAAACTCACACTTACTTATCTTGGCATACAACTGATTTTCCAACAACGCTTGCAAAACAATTCTCGAGTGTCTATCATGATCCTCTTCGGTACGCGAATACACAAGGATATCATCGATGATCACCACCACAAACTGATCAAAGAATTCATGGAATACATGATTCATCATGTCCATAAAAGCAGCAGGCGTGTTGGTCAAACCAAACAACATTACAAATAATTCATAATGTTCTTACCTCGTCCGAAAAGTTGTCTTAGTACGTCCACATCCTTCATCTTCAGCTGATAGTACCCTGATCTCAAATCTATCTTAGAAAACACTGAGCCTCCCTGAAATTGATCAAGGAGATTATCAATTCTAGGCAAAGGATACATATTCTTAATCTTCAACTTGTTCAGTTGCCGATAATCTATGCACATCCGCATTGTCCCATCCTTCTTCTTAACAAACAAGACCGGTGCACCGCAAGGTGACACACTCAGCCGGATGAAACCTCGATCCAACAACTCCTACAACTGCATTTTCAACTCTTTTAGCTCTTTAGGTTCCATACGATAAGGAGCATTGGACACCAGAGTCGTATTCTAGTACAACTCGATACCAAACTCCACTTCCCTGTTTGGTGGCAACCCAGGCAATTCTTCCGAAAAGACACCTGGAAAATCGTGAACAGTTCGGATGTCCTACACACGCACATCCTTGGTGCCATGATTCATCACATAGGCAAGGTAAGTCTCGCAACCCAACCTTATCATACGGTTTGCTTCCAAAGCCGAAATTACATTCGACAAGAATTTCACATTCTCGCCTACTACCACTACTTCATAATCATCAGCCAGTTTTAAGGTCACCCTTTTGACATCAAAGTCTACCACCGCCCTATGCTCCGTCAACCAATCCATGCCAAGAATTACATCAAATCCGTAGAAAGGTAACTCCATCAAATCCACAAGAAAAACATGTCCTTGTAAAGATAAAGGGCATCTTTTATACAAATTCCTAGTGACTACAGTCTCACCAAAAGAACTAGTCACTTGCATTCCTATCTCAAGCAACTCAACAGGTATATCAAGCAAATGTGCATGCTCACTCAAGATATAAGAATGCGTGGATCCAGAATCAATCAAACCCAGAAAAGATAAAGACTGAAGAACAAAGGTACCTGCAATGACATATGTATCATTGCGCTCCTCACGCTGAGCATAAACCCTCGTTGGTCCACCTCCCTCAGGTCGAACGGCTACTACATGAGCAATACCTCGCTGCCCCTCCTCTCTCCTCTGAAAGTTCCCACGGCCGCACCCACGGCCTCTCTGAGGTGCAGCTACTACAGGAGCACGTCCTTGGCCTCCACCAGCCAACAAAGGACACTCCCTTCTCATGTGATCCACTGAACCACAATTCCAACATGAGTTCCCTGTCACCACAACAGGAGCCTGGACCTCTCTAGCTGCCCGAGGACAATCTCGCCTCAATTGACCCCGAGAACCACACGTCCAACATGTGTTCTGTTCAGCACTCATCCTATCTCCCTGAGCAGGTGCACCATGCCCAACATTACCCCACCTTGAAGCAGGCTGGTATCTCCTGTCTCGTCCCCTCTTGTTCCGTCTACCACCGGAACTACACTCAGCTGCTCTCTTCCCAAAGCTAGAACCAACACCTCGAGACGTCAGACCCAAATTATGTTCGATGTCTTTGGCTCGACACACAAGCACATCAAAGTCGGTGTAATCCACAGCCAACATGTACGTCTTGACTTCCTGTACCAGACCGTACCGGAAGCGATCACAATGATGCCTCTCACTAGGTATCAGCTCAGGGGCATATTTGCTCAAGCATACGAGCTGGACCTCGTACTCAGCCAGAGAAAGGTTGCCCTGAACAAGCGACATAAACCTGTGTTTCTTTTCATCCAAGTATCTCACCCCTAGATACTTCCTCTTGAAGGCACCTCTGAAATATTCCCAATCAACCTCATTGGGTTCCAAACCAGCAGTGGTAGTCTTCCACAAGTTGTAGACATTGCCTTGCAACAAAGAAACTGCGCATCCCAGTTTGCGCACATCACTACAGCCCATCTGATCCATGATACGGATCGTACTCGCTCACCAAGCTTCTAACGCCTCAAGAGACATACCATAGAACTCCACAGCCCCTAAGCTCATCAACCTTTCCAAAGGTAAGCCCGCATGCCCAGCTTTAGGGGCCTGGACATCCACTCCAGCAACAGCGGCCTGAAACGCTCTGGTGATCGCCAGAACCAATGGCGCCAAATCACCCAAACCAGGACCAGCATGTCCTTGCTGCACCTGCTCCCCCCTTCCAGGTGGTGGCAGAGTATGTAAATTTCCACCATGAGGGACATCAGCCCCTTGCTCACCCTGGTCACCCTGAGGTACTATTGTATTCGACCTCAGCTCTCTTCTCGGACCCATAGTGCTATATTAAACAAGCATAACAACAAAAACAAGTCAAACCATTTAGGCCAGCTGCAAGCAAGAATCAAAGTTTACATAACATTTGATTAGTGTAATAAGGCAACGGGCACCCCAATTTCCCTCAACATAGTACAGCATACATGAAACATCATGCTCAACATGCTTTCCATCATCCAAAATCAGCACATAACAACATTGCATCATCATCACGCAATCATATTCATTCCACACGCGATTCACATCAATCAAGCATAGCATAAGCTTCAAAATTTCAACCAATATCATGCTTATCAAACAACATACGTCATTTCATATCAATTTCTAATACCAACATCCCTAATTCTTTCGTAACCTGGCTCTGATACAAACAAATGTAACCCCTTAGTCTGGCCTAGACGCCCGACCCAAACTACAAAGATTACATGAGGAAAACCAAAATCAACCCAGAAGTCAACCTTGATTAACGACCTTTTTCTTTTTATCTTATCTAGATGCACCTTATTAACCTACATGATTAGCAAAGCATTTCAGCGGAAGCAACACAACGAACGGAGTTCAAACAGGGGTTCAATTACATAGAAATGTCTTTTAGGGACTAAAACGTAAATTTCCAGAATTCAGAGGACTTAACAAGATGAAAGGTTACCAATCCAAAATTAGACTTATAATAAACCAACAAGGTAAATTTCAAATTAAAAAGATCAACCAAACTCATTCAATTAAACACGTAAGGTTAAGGGACCAAAATGCAAGAAATAGAAACATGAAATAATTCAAATTTGAACTTCGACGGTCAGGTGTTCCGAAACGCATAGACCTGTATTGGAACAGTCGTTTCGAAACCAAGTTAACCGTTTCGATACTCGAGTGCGTTCCGAGACCAGTATCGAAACACCCCATTCCATTAGCAAAACCGTTTCGGTACGTCCCTACCCTTTCCGAAACCTCATGACCATTTCAGGCCTCTGTTCCGAAACAGGCAAGGGCGTTCCAATACGCCTTGCCCTGCAACAGCAGATTTTGCTGGTTAATCACATCTTTTCATGCTCGACTACATCCCAACATGTGCCACAACAAACATACAACATATTTATGCATCAAGGATCATCATTATAAGCCAAAGCTAAATCATAACATCGATCACACAAATAATGAAACTATAGGCATGCTCCCTAGTCCACCAAAGCCATACAAAGCTAAAATCAACATTTATACATTAATCAATCAATAAAGGCCATTTACAACTCAAGGACCAGCAACCAAACATGCTCAAAGTAAAAAGAAACATCCACAACCATCCAAGAGTATAAATTCCCACCCATTGCCTCTTATTACACCAAAGTAAAGCCACATACTTTGCTAAAACAAAATGCTTGGATTCCCTTGCTTGTATGTTGCCTCAATCTCCTAATTCCCTGCATTGATGAAACAAATGAGCGTAAGCACAAAGCTTAGTGAGGATCGCTAAACAACATTCATCAATGGATGCCACATGACTTGTAAAACCACCACTTTTCAACACAAGCCTTTTCATAAAACATGTCTTCTCAAGACATCAATACACCTTATAAATACATGCTCATATGCAACATTTTAAAACAACAAATAAACCTTTGCTCATGCTTTACCAAGCATCTCATGTATTCTTGCATCATTTACAAGCATTTCACGCTTCACATTAATCATTTATATTATATTGGCTCACAAGTAATAATCCATAAACCATACCACAAAAGACACAATCAGATACGCAGATTACAAGCGTTGTCCCCCACGCTTCATACACACTATCGGACTACACAAGGCTCACACACGAGAGTAACCCTCCATCGTTGGGACACCCGTGGTGGAGTATAACGGTACAATCACAACCCCTCAACACCACTCATCGGTAGTTGTATAATTCCACTAACGAGAGCACGGGAGACATAACACAAGATCCACACACGGGATTAACATCCACCATTGTGATCTTAACCTCAATCGTTAGGGTACTTTGATGGAGTATACGGTACAATCACAACCCCTCGACATTTAAGGCGACTTTATTCACAGTGCACCCAATCCTATAGCCGGCTAACTATATTCGATTAACACAACCAAAAACAATTTCCATCACTTGCCAATATAATCATTTAACCTCATTAATCCACTATTTTACAAGCATAAACACAATGCCATTTCCACAAGCATATCATGCTTAACATCACATGCATTTAATACATGAAAACCAAGGATCACTTACCTAGTGCATCCTTAACATAATGGCATTAAAATCCAGCAACATTCATGCTTAAAACATGCTTTAAAATAGTAAACAAATCCACACTTAACTCAAGTGTATTTTCATCAAACATAACACACTTCCAAGAGAGAGATTTTCGAATCACTTACTCTTGAGCTTAGCTAAGTGTATCAAACTTACACCAAGCTCCCAAGACCACACTCAAAGCGTTACAAAGCAAGAAATTGCATTTCCACTCACCGATGTGCGAAGCCTTGCTCGCCGATGCAAAAATTACTCTTCTGGAGCCTCTAACAACACCTCGTTTGCTTCCAGATCAAGATCCCATGTTTTCACATCATCAAAATAGAGATCCAAATGCATTTCAACACCAACAAAAATTCACAATCTCGTTGCTCACCCAAACTACACCAAATTACCCATCGAAAACAACCGAAAACCCAATCGATTGCTTCCTAAACCAAGCCCAGCCAACATATATCACTTCCAAACCATTATAAACATCAAAACACATCTAACAAACAACCTAACCCAACCTCATACCTCCAGCAAGCAAGATTCCACCATCTCACCTCAAAAACTCACTTAAAACAACCAAGAAACTCAAGGATCTCAAGGATTTCGGGATCTATGTTATCAACACTTCATTTCAACATATTAATCAACTTAGAACTCAATTAAAATCAGTACAAAATAGACCTTAACATATCAAGTCCGAAAATTAAGATTTCAACCACAATTTCACAAGATTTTGATCTCCAATCAAAACTATAATGAAAACTCAACCAGAAATTGTATTTAGAAGCCAAATATCTTGGGAATTTCAATAAAGAACTTTGATTAGAGGTTGAGAATGGGATTTACCTCCAATCCTTGCTTTCCTCAATTAATGACAAGTTTTCTTTAACAAAATCTTGAAAAGCTTGAAATGATTTCTTGAGAATTGATTAGGAAATGTTAGGAGAGTGTTTGGCAGAAAAGATTTCTGGAAAAAGATGAATGAAAGTAGTGCTTGGCTGAAAATGAAAAGAAGTTGGTAGTTACGTAATTGGAAATCTCTAAATAACTACCAAATTTAATTAATTAAAGTAAAACAATATAAAACCATTTAATTAAAAACCATTTAAAGCACATGTCATATTAAGGAAAAGCTAAATTGCCATAAAGCCCCCTAAAGATTCTAAGAATTTGGCTTCTTCTTTAAAAATCACATTTTCCATAGTTTTGAAACTTTACAATTTGGTCACTACTCAAAATGTCTCATTTCTGAAATCCGTTTTGTAAAATTGACTTGACCAACCTCTTAAACATATTTTTAGAGGATTTTAGCATTTTTTACCACATTTTTATCCTATCTCGATCCTTGATTTCCTTAAATCACTTTACACGATTCGAACTATTCTCGACCGGTCCGATCTGATGTTTAAATCGTCCAGGCCAAAAACCAGGGCGTTATAGTAGCCTCCTCCTTTCCAGCCACAAAGCCATCCTCTGCTACAAAAGAAACTGCCCGACGACAGCTCTGCATAGACAGCAGCAGTGACAAAAACACTTAAACTTAAGTTTTTTTTTTACTCTTTTTGTCGTCTGTGGTTTTATTTGTGATGTGTTTTTATATTTTTTTATCATGCTTTAAGGGCAATGCAACCCTCGAGTTTGGGGGTAGGCAGTCCTCCTTTTATTAATGAACTTATCTTATTTTTGTTTCATTACTATTTATTTTTGTGTCAACAAAAATTGGCTTAAGTTTTTGAACTTATGTTATATGTCGCGGTACTTACTATCATGGCAGTAGCTTTAGAATGCTTTAGGAAATATTTAGAGCCTTACTATAGTTCTGAACTGTTGAAAACACCGTTTGTGACTTTTATGTTGTTATGAATCTGTTAGCAAACTTAGAATAGGAAGCTTAGACTCCTAGAGGTGCCTAATACTGGCTCTAAGAAACCAGCTAAAAGTACTCCTAGAGGTGCCTAACACTTGCTCTAGGAAATTAAACTAGAGGTGCCCAAAACCGGCTCTAGTAGAAATAGAAAAACTTTAGAAGAAAACTAGAGGTGCCCGAAATTGGCTCTAGTTAAGAATTATTTTTGAAGTAAAACTCAAGTAAGTTAAGTAACTATTCTGGTTGCTAAGGATTCTAAACTCATATTTTTTCACAGAACCTGCACACACTCACACAAGAATTATAGTATTGCTCCGGATAAATCCATAAACACTCGAAGAGGTATTGATCTCGATGGTGAAGGTGTTGTAGGTAATAGTTGTTCATTGAGTTAAGCTAAAGCCAATAAGTGTCATTTTTAGTTAGATTGCATTTGCTTGAGGACAAGCAATAACTTGAGTTTGGGGGTGTGTTGAGTGCATAAATGTTCTATATTTTAGCCATGTTTAGTTGCATTTTAGGATAGATTTTGCATAAACACCACAAATGAATAATTATTGCACAGATCCACTTAAGCATGTTTAGTTGCATTTTAGGATAGATTTTGCATAAACATCACAAATGAATAATTATTGCATAAATGCTGCTGATTTTGGTTAATTCTTACAGGTACTGTCGTGGCAACATCTAGGGCAGTAGAGGAACAGAAGATAATTGCAGAGCTGGAGCAAAGGGTCAAAGTAAACTGCCTTATACTCGCAGTCGTGACATCTGCCGTGACAAAAGTGGCGACAGTGAAAAAGAAGAGATGGACAAATGCAAAGTGGAGTTCGACTGATAGAGGATTTCAAGCCTAATTTTATGAGACCACTTGCATTATTTTTGGAGTCCAGAAGCACAAAGAAGGCCTTGCCCAAAGTTTGAAGCAAAAGTCAAAGCAAGAAGATAGGACGAATTAAAGGAATTCTACTCAGAGATTAAGTCTTTAAATGATTTGTACTTTAATTCGAACTAGTATTCTTGGCCATTAAGAAAACTTGTACCCAATGCCTATATATATGCTTGTAATTCGACCTAGAGAAGAATAACCTAGTTCCTAGTCGTCTTCCATCACAAACCATAGTTTTTCTCCTTCTCCATCATGTTCTAAACTTCCCCCAAGGGCTAAGTGTTGATCTTGCAAAGTAGTTGTAAGGGTTAAACTGTTTCTTAGGATTTTCCTGTTCAATTCAATAAAACTTCAAGTTTATTTACTTTGGTTTTCATATCTCATAAGAGTATCGGGAGAGCATTGTGAGGTTATCCATTTACTTAATATCGAGAGAGTTAAGTATATGAAAGGAGTAAATACGAGTTTTCCAGTTTATGATTAAACTATCTTGGCCTAGGGATAGGTACAAGGTTAAGCAGCTAAAGAAGAATCCACAAACATCGGTGTTCGTCCTTCAATTCACACCGGGAGGTATCATCCAAGACGTGTTCATCGACAGAACTTGGACCTAAGGATAAGACGAGTCAAAACAGGGATTCCTGCTGAACTTGATGTATAGAGTTGTTGTTCGTTGTCGCGACATCAACAAACTGCTGCAGCGACAGGTGCTGTCGCGACAGGCGCGACGACTGATGCAACATAAGTTCTTTGAACAGTGCAACACCTGCACTACTGAGCAAATCAATACCAGCCTATTTTCTCAATCTGATTCCTTTATCTAATTTAGTTTATTTTCAAGATTACTCAAAACTCTGTATTAAATTCATCTCTTTCCTTGTGCATTCTTTTAAAGATAGAAGTATTTCCAGTCCTTGTGGAGACGATATCTGATACTTCGTATCACTATATTACTTGCATCGTGTATACTTGCACTTAATTGCGATAGCCTTATTTACACGCAACAACTAACCAACTTAACAGTCGAGTGTATCGATACACTTTAGCTCGTATCGATACGCCATTATCTCATCAATTTCTAAGATTTCCAGTGGCACAAAAGGTTATTGATACGTTCTCGTGTACTTGTACGGTTTCTCATTTTACCTTTTAGTCGTATCGATATGGTCTACCTCGTACCAATTCGGTATGCCTGATTTGACTATACCAGTACGGTTCCTTATTATGTCTGGTTTTACATGTCCAAACACATCATATATCAATCCAACTTGTTAACAAAGCATAAGTAATCACTTAGGTCACGATTCTAAAGGCTAATAACACCAAGGCATGCTTTGAACATCAACGCAACATATTTAGCAATTTGTAGGCATGCTCCCTAAGCATAATAGTCATTTAAGTACAAAAATGCAAACCAAATACGAGCAATTAAAGGCCATTTACAAGTCTATTAAGGCACTACAAACTTGTGCCAAACCAGGGAGTTCACTACATACGCTCCTAAAATATCAAGGTAATCTCCCATTGAAAACTTATTACTATTGATTTGTTTAAAGCCCATACTTGAGCTATGAGAGACACTTAGACTTCTCTGCTTGCTTTCTCGCTGCCCGTTCAATCTACTTTTCTGCATTTATAAGAATAGAGAGCGTAAGCAATAAGCTAAGTAAGGGATGCTCAAATAAAAACCAACCAACATTGTGTTTTAAAACCATTTCTTAAATAAAAGTCTCTTTCACATCATGCTCATTTATCTCATGCTTAAATCCACTTTCAAAGAAAATCATCAACCTTTAAAGCACATGTATCATAAGTCTCATGCATTAACCAAGATGCAACATCTCAAGTTGATGCTTTTCATGCTTGTCTCTTATAAAGCATTTCTAAAAATATAAGCTCACATATAAAACACATTATACAAAACATTTATAAACCATGATACATGTAAATCTCATATGTTGGCATTCAAGTGACACGGATGGCTACACTCCATCCCAAAACACATGGTATGGTTGTTCCTACCATAAACTAACTCTAATATGTGGATACACCTTATGGCGTGGCTATTCCCATCATAAGAAAGGGCAGAACACTTGGTGTGGTTGTTCCCACCAAAGTGTTCACAAGGTGTGGCTGTTCCCACCTTAATGCTCATAAAGATGTGGTTGTTCCCATCTTACGGCACACATGATGCAGTTGTACTCATCATGTTTTATCACACTTACGTGCAAATTTTGCTTACATTTTATAGTGCACTCTGATCTTATTGGTCGACCAATTATATCTGATAGTATCAAGTCTCATCACTTTTCCAATATACACTTTTAAACCATGTTACCTCACTATTTTTCATATGCATCATTAAAACCAATTTCTACCAAAGTATCTCAAATACATTAAACCGTGTATTTAGGCGTATTCTCAAACATGTTGCACACCACTTTCTAAACACATGAATTATCAAAACATAAACATATGCAACATTTCTCACTTCCAAAACATGCATATAATAGTAGGTAAAACAAGTCTATCTTCAAAGAATGAGCGTGAATTTAATAAAACCATGGAAACCGAAAACCAAGAGCAAAATCTTCCATACTTACTTCTGAGCTTAGATTAGCATTTCAAGCTTAATCTAAACCCCCAAACCTTGCTTTTAAACCTTTGAAAAGCTTCAAAACCAGTTCCACTCTCTGACAACACCTCGCTTGCTTTGCCGAGGCGAAAAGCAAGCTTCAGGATCAACCGCAACTCCTTCCGAAGCTAACGAAACAACTTCCCCTGCTTCTAACCAAAGGAAAACAGAGGATTAATGCACAACATTGCATCAAAATCCCCAGCAACACGAAACTACATCATTCCCCATCAATAACAAAGCTCTCGCTACCCGAAAACTACTAAAAACACCGACAAAACCTTACTAACTAATCTCCAGCCATTCCCCTGCGAGATTAACATCAAAACAACATCAATTTACATATAAAACAACCTTCTCAATACCAAAGAACCTCCAACAACCAAACAACCACACTATTAAGCTAAAAACTCAAAGATTTCAACATAGAAATCAATCAACTCATCTAGTTTCGGATTTCCTAAATTAAAATCACTTAATCAACATTTCAATACATCATAATCATGATATAATCACACTATAAATCCAGCAAAACAGATTGAAAACAATGATTTCTTGATTTAATCAATTAAACCTCAATTAATCATCATTTAAACCAAATTTTCATAATTGTAACATCAAAACCCAATAGAAAACACTCATAAAAGATCAAGAGCTTGTGAATTTCAGTAAAGAATCTTTCATTAGAGGAGGAGAACAAAACCTTACCTCTAATGATGACTTTTCCCTTCAATTGTAAAGATTTACAAGAGAAAACAAAGATAAAACCGTAAGAATTTGATAGGATATCATTTAATGTTAAAGATAAATCATATCAAGTGTTTACCTCAAATATTTGAACAAGAAACTGATGTTTAGTTGGAGAAAATTTGAGAGAAAATAACTGGGAGAAAATGTAGTTACGTAAAATAGATTTTAAGAGACAAATGTCAATTTAATTCCCTTCATCTTATTTTATTAACTAAAACCACTTTAAAATTGACCAATTAAAGGGGAAAAGTCTAAATTAGACTTTGGATCAATATCTCCTTAAAGATTTAAAGTTTTGATATTTTACGATTTAATCACTAAAAATAGTTTTACAATCTTTACATTTTGGTTATCAATTTCCAAAATGTCAAACCTCCAAAATCCATTTTCCAAAATTGATCCCACCAAAATGATATATATATATATATATATGAAATAATGATTTTTAAACATTTCCCATACTTTAACAACAACAAAAACCCTTTAAAATAATTAAATCCTGAAACTAGTCTAAGTTATTCGAATCGGTTCTCCTGAACCGTCTAGCCTAAACCCGACTAACTTCTAAGCCCAATATCAGGGCGTTACAATACCAAAGAACTAAACAAGGGGTGTGTTGAGTGGATCAATGGATTGATCAAGGCCAAGAGGGGGTGAACTGGGCTTTCAAAATTTTGTTGAAGAAAAATGATAGCTAAAATTGAAGGACAAATGATTTTAGAGTGGTTCAAGTTCCAAATGAACTCTACATCCACTACCTTAGCTACCACTAAGGATTTGCAACAATTCACTAATTTGTTCTTCCCCTTTTCAAGGCTTAGCAGGTAACCTTTACACAGCCGGTCAAATTTTCTACCCAAAATTTTACCAAACCCTCACAAGTGAACAAAGAAGAAATTAGGAAAGAAAGTCATCTCTCAAATACAATATTGCCCCTTTAAGTAAAAACACTCACCCAAATTTGAAGATAGGATAGGAATTGATTACAACACAATTTGGGGTTAAAAGAAATTGGAAAATAAGCACAATGAGCTCGGATTTTTGCTTGGATGTTTATCTTTGATGCAATAATTGTTGCTGGTCTTCAATAAGCTTCAATTTATACCTCCTCTATCAATTCTAGCCGTTTGGGTGGTTAGGGTATTGATTATAGCCGTTGGGACCCTCTCTTTCCACCATAAATGCACTTATGCAGCTATTCGTATCGGTACATGAAGACCCGTATCGATACCTGTCTCAAAACAGAAAGAGACGTTGCACATAATAAAGAGGGCGTATCGATACACGTGTAAGCGTATTGGTACGGGACAGGGAGCGTTTCGATACGGATAAGACTGTATCGATACCTTTTTCTCAACTTAGCTCACTGGAAGTTTCTGTTTCGATACGGGTAACACCGTATCGATACGGGACAACTACCACTTTAAATGTTAGTTACCTAACAACTGACACAAACGGTCGAAAATATTTAAAGCTCTTCGAATTAAAATTTTCGTTAAAATCGTATTGATACGGGTGGAACTATATCGCTACACCATTCAAGCTCCTTCAATTTTTACAGAGGGGTGTATCGATACAGATTGAATCTGTTTCGATACGATGTTTCGAAACGGTTAAGAGCGTATCGAAACGAGTCTTTACAATAGCCAACTTTGTAAAAAAGGTATCGATACGGCTGGAAGCGTATCGATACGCCTGGACGTTTTTCAATACTCTGGCCTTGGAACACTTAGAAAATATTTGGAGTTTGAGTTTTTCAAATTAGTTTAAAATGTTGGTGATTTATAAATCATTTTAGGGACATAGAAATCTATTTCAAGTTTTCAATTTAATCCTTAACAAACTTAGTTATATCAAAATCAAACATAGGTTTTACAATCTCCCCTTTTTTGATATAACAAAACTAAAACTTGAAATTTTTTATACTTTGAAAAACTTTGCAAAATAACTCCCCCTTAATATTATCTAGGTAACTTTTATCTTTGAAAATCAAAAATTTTAAGTGTGTTGAGCTTCCCTCTCCCCCTTTTTGTTAGATCAAAAATAATTGAGACAAAATGGAAAGTGCATAAAGGCAAAAGGTATAAATAAGAAACATAATATCATTAAGTTCAAATGAAAGATAACATCAACTTAAAATCCAAAAAAATAGAAAATCAAAGCATAGGTTTTAGAATAATGCAAACTTAGTCCTAAAAATATAAATCAAAGGTGCATAAATAAATATCTTAAATGATATGGATGATATACAAAAATAGGCTACTATGCATCTTCATCATCTTCATCATCCTCCTCAATTGCATCATCATTCCTCCTAGTTTGACGCCACTCGTCATGGAAAGCTGTAAGGGATATGTTCATTGAGTTGTGACCGCCTTCAAGGGAAGTGAGTCGAGTCTCAACATTCTTCATTCGATCTTCAAGGCTTGTAAACCTTGTATCAATAGCAGTAAATCCTGAATTCATTACTTGATCTATTGAGGCCATTCCCGTGCGCAAACCCATGAATTGCTCATTGAGATAAGTCATGAGGGATTCCATAGAAGGTGGAGGAGGAGCTTGAGGAGCTTGATCGACTTGAGGATTAGCAAATTGTTCTACGGCCTCACTAGGGAGCTCGGATAGACGAAGCCAACTACCATTGAAGTAATGAAACTTACCCCTTGCAAGAGATCTTTCATCGATAGGATCGGTGAAGGGAGTTGGGTAGTCATGTGAGCAATCTATCTCATTTTGTTGGAAGAAGTAACTCAAGGTCATACCATAGGTGAAGGAAGTGGCGAGTGTAGTGTGGCGATGTTGCACGAGATAGACAATCTCCGCGAACATAATTCGACCAAGGTTTGGACGTTCTCTCTCACGGAAGCATCGAATCCAAAAATCATCAACTTGGCGGATAGTGGAATACTTCCCTCTCGAGGGCCTAAACCACCAAGAAACCATCAAATGGAGGATCCGATCCTAAGCATTAAGGGCGGTGACGAAACCACTTAGGACATGGCCAAGAGCATTCTCATCATCATAGCATTCATCCTCCAACTTAAACACATCAGAAATGGATTGAACATCTATAGTGACCTTTTTACCCATAAGATGAGAATTAACGGCCTTAACAACACCATCTCGATTGCACAACACTTAGCATTAGCATAAAAGATCAAAACTAAGGTGCGAAAGAAAAACCCGGGAATTTGGAGAAAATCCATAAACTTCCATTCTTGGAGTTAAGGTAAGTACTCAAATTTGAAACGCTCCGAGTTAAGAAAAGGAATAGAGATTACCCTCTCCGGACGGATCTTATAGTTTTGAAATTGGTGAAAATAGTTGAGATCTCCGGTTGACTTAAAGGAGTGCTGATAGATAAGAGTGAGGTTCGGGCGAGTACCACCTCCGGTATTGGAACCTTCACCGGCTTCACTAGTACGTGCTCTCTTTTTAGGTGCCATGAACTAGAGAAGAGATCAAAATCATTGTATGCATTAATTTTCTTCATTCAACTCATTGAAAACCAATAATCAAGGTTTTCGTAAAAAAAATTATAAATAAAACAAAGATAAAAAGTAAAAAAAAAATTGATTTTGAGAAGACAAAACAAAAACAAAAAAAAATTGAAACGAAAATTAAAAGAAAAATTAAAGGGAAAAAGGAAAGACTTTTACCTTGATATTGATAGAGAGGAATGAGAGAAGAACTTAGCACCAAATTGAAGAAAAGCTTGAAGAGATTTGCTTGCTTTTGAAAAACCCTCAAGAGATTTTGAGTTGTGGTGTGAAAATATGAGGGATTGAGAGGCTATTTATAGAGTGAAACGGCTAAGGTTTTTAGGGTTTTGAAAAATTCAATTTAGGTAAAAGTTGAACTCTTTAAATGTCAATTAGAAGATGTATGCGCAATCGCGTATCGATACGGGGGTAAAAACGTAATTCCATTTAAAATGCCCATTGAAGGTTCGTATCGAAACAGATGCAATCTGTATCGAAACAATTGTTGCTCGTATCGAAACGGGTTTAACCGTATCGATACCCGTTTTAGGAAAAATGTTATCTGGGAAGCTAATACAGTACTCGTATCGATACGCTTAAGGTCGTATCGATACCCTATGCCCAGAAATACATTTTAGGCTTTAAGAACAACCAAAGGCTCGATTTTAAAATCTCTTAAATGAATGCAAATGATGAATGAGTTGTTCTAAGCATATTCTAATAGAAGCATACTCCCTCTAGATATAAGCATGAATATTTTCAAGAGCAACAACACATAAACATGCAATTTCACAAGATCAAGCAATTTTAACTTCAAAAAGGGTCCTAAAGGGTCAAGGAAGGCTAGTTAGACCTAACTCTCTCCTAAGGGACCAAAAACGCTCTTTATCTAAAGGCTTTGTAAAGATGTCTGCTAGTTGGTTTAAGGTGTCAACGTACTCTATAACAACATCTTCCTTAAGGACATGATCTCTAATGAAATGATGCCTTATCTCTATATGTTTGGTTCTAGAGTGTTGGATGGGATTTTTTGTTAAACATATGACACTAGTGTTATCACACTTAATGGGTATGGTTTCAACTTTAATACCATAATCTAAGAGTTGTTGCTTCATCCAAAGGACTTGAGCACAACAACTCCCTAAGGATATGTACTCGACTTCGGTGGTAGAAAGAGCTACATTATTTTGTTTCTTAGAGAACCAAGATATGAGCATACTACCTAAGAATTGACAAGTTCCCGAAGTACTCTTCCTATCGATTTTACACCCCCATAATCCGCATCCGAATAAGCATGAAGGTTGAAGGTGGAGTCTCTACGGTACCAAAGACCTAAACAAGGGGTATCTCTAAGGTACCTAAAGATTCTCTTAACGACTATAAGGTGAGACTCTCTAGGACTAGCTTGAAACCTAGCACACAAGCAAACACTAAACAAAATATCCGGTCTACATGCGGTAAGGTAAAGAAAAGATCCAATCATAGAACGGTAAAGCTTAGAGTCAACACACTTACCTCCTTTATCTTTGTCAAGCTTAGTAGATGAGCTCATAGGTGTGGCTTGACGCTTTGCATTCTCCAAGCCAAACTTCTTGAGCATATCCTTGATGTACTTTGCTTGATTGATGAAGGTGACATCCTTCCCTTGCTTGATTTGGAGTCCTAAAAAGAATGAGAGCTCCCTCATCATGCTCATCTTGAATTCACCTTGCATTAACTTAGCAAACTTTTTGCAATGACACTCAATAGTAGATCCAAAAATAATATCATCAACATAAATTTGTACTAGTAAGATGTCATTTTTATACCTTTTTATGAAAAGTGTAGTGTCCACCTTACCTTTTTCAATCAAAAAGTTTGAAAGTCTTTCATACCAAGCTCTAAGAGCTTGTTTTAAACCATAAAGAGCTTTAGTAAGTTTGAAAACATGATTGGGAAATTTTTAGTCTTCAAAACCTAGTGGTAGTTCCACATACACTTCCTCATTTATAAAACCGTTTAAAAATGCGCTTTTAACATCCATTTGAAAAGGCTTGAAATCATGATAACATGCATATGCAAGCAACATCCTAATGGGCTCCATTCTAGCTACGGGTGCACAGGTTTCATCAAAATCTATTCCCTCTTCTTGAGTGTAACCTTGTGCAACTAATCTAGCTTTATTTCTCACAATGTTACCACTCTCATCTAGTTTATTCTTAGAGACTCATTTAGTTCCTATAGTAGATTGATTACTAGGCCTATCAACTAATGTCCAAACATTACTTCTCTCAAATTAATTTAATTCCTCTTGCATGGCCAAAATCCAAAAATCATCTTTTAATGCTTCTTTGATATTTTTAGGCTTTATGCATGAGATAAATGCAACATGATTCATAAGTTTAAGAGAAGATCTAGCAGTTACCCCCTTGGATGGATCACCCAAGATTTCACCACCTTTGACATAGTTGAACTCCCTTGGGTAGCTCACTTCCTTTTCTTCAAGAACCAAGTCCTTCAAGGCTTCAAGAGGTGGATCTTGTGTATCCTCTTCTTTTGTTGGAATCTCATCCTCCTTTGAAGTTTGTCCTCCATCAAAGGCATTAATGATTCCTACATCATCATCATCACAAGAATCCTTCCTTGGAAGGAGGTTATCATCGAATACAACATGTATAGACTCTTCTACTACTAAAGTTCTCTAGTTAAATACACGATAGGCTTTAGAGTTTAAGGAGTATCCTATGAAAATAGCTTCATCACTTTTTGCATCAAATTTACCAAAGTTATATTTTCCATTATTTAAAACAAAACACTTGCAACCAAATGGATGAAAATAGCTAATGTTAGGCTTTTAGATTTTAAAATCTCATATGGTGTTTTCTTCAAAAGTAGCCTAATCATTACTCGGTTTACAATGTAGCAAGCGGTGTTTGTGGCTTCCGCCCAAAAATATTTAGGTAAATTGTTTTCACAAAGCATGGTTCTAGCCATTTCTTGTAAATTTCTATTTTTCCTCTCAACTACCCCATTTTGTTGAGGAGTTCGAGGAGCCAAAAAATTGTGGCTAATACCATTTTCATTTAAAAACTCTTCAAACCCTAGATTTTGAAATTTGGTTCCATGATCACTTCTAATATGAGAAATTCTAAGTTCATGATCATTTTGGGTTAATTTTGAAAAGGTGATGAATTTTTCTAAAGCCTCATCTTTAGTACTTAAAAATAAAAACCCAAATGAATCTAGAATAGTCATCAACAAGTACAAATGCATAAGATTTACCACCCAAGCTCATAGGTCTAATAGGCCTAAATAAATCCATGTGAATAAGTTGTAAACATCTACTTGTAAAAACATCGTTAATGGATTTAAAAGATGACTTATGTTGTTTACCCTTAGAGCATGCATCACAAATTTTGTCATTTGAGAACTTGATTTTGGGTAAACCTCTAACTAGATCTAGGGAAACTAATTTTTCTAAAACGCTAATGCTAGCATGTCCTAGTTTCTTATGCCATAGTCATGCATCATTTTCATTTTGAGCTACTAAACATGCATGAGATGTATGTATGTCATCTAAATGCACCATGTAAATGTTACCTATGCGATGACCTATGAGCATAATATTATTTGATTTAATGTCAACAATTTTGCACCCATTCTTATCATATAAGACATTAAACCCTTTTATCACATAATTGGCTTATGCTCAACAAATTATGTTTAAGACCATCGGCATATAAAACATTTTCAATAAGAATAGTAGAGTGATTACCTATGGAGCCAATACCTTTAATGTGGCCTTTGGAGTTGTCACCAAATGTCACTACTCCTCCACTTTTTGGCTTTAAGTCCATAAATCTACTCTTGTCTCCGGTCATATGCCTCGAGCATCCAGCATCAAGGTACCATGAATTTTGACTTTGTGCTTTGGCCTTGTAGCAATGCTCCCCCTACAAACAAAGATATTAAACTTTTGTTTTTGGTACCCAAATCATTTTGGGTCCACGAGTGTTAGCTCCCAAAAGCTTGGTTCCCTTAGGAATCCAAGGTGACATAGCAACGATATTATTAGATTTGACAAGTTCCTTATGAACCCATACACTCCTAATCTTTTTAGTTCTATTATGTATAGGGAAGCAACTTTGTTTGTAGTTATTAGTCTTTCTCCTAGGTTGGTTTGTTTTAGATGATTCACCTTTTTCATGCTTCACATTACCAACATTTTTGAAAGACTCTTTGAGCTTGTTAAGCTCATCTAGCACCTTTTGGTTTTCACTATTGCATTGAGAAAGAAGATTATTTAGGTCTACATTTTCATCTTGGAAGAATTTAAGTTCATCTTTTAAACCTAAAATCTTTTTCTCAAATTTTAAGTTAGCTTGAGAAAGTGAGTCGTTTTTATCATTTAATTCCGAAATAATTTTCTTATTTCTAATGACCGATTCTTTGTACTTCTCAACTAACTCATCATAAACCTCTTGCAACTCATCATACGCATCATGTAATTCATCAAATTTAAAGTCAAAAGATGATGAGTTATAGGTTACCATGGAGGAATCCTCATCAAGTGCCATGAGGCAAAGGTTGGCCACTTCGTGTTCGTCATCCTCGGATGACTCCTCGTCACTCCAAGTAGCAAGCATGGCTTTGGGTTTTTTCTTCTTCTCAAAGCCCTTCTTCTTGAGTTGAGGGCACTCCGTACGAATGTGATCGGGCTTTTTGCACTCGTAGCAAATGATTTGATCTCTCTCTTCTTCTTTGTTTTTGCCCTTGAAGTCCATTTTTCTTTGAATCTTCCTTCCTCAGTTGGACCTCATGAATCGTGAGAATCATTTGGCTATCATAGCCAATTCTTCTAGATCATCCTCCTCACTAGAAGTGCTCTCCTCATGTAATGAAGCTTTGAGAGCCACTCCTATCTTCTTCTTCTTTTCTAGTTCTAGCTTATCCACTCTTTTCTCTTCCTTTTTCTTTTCATCTTCCCTTTCTTGCTTCATTATCTCATGAGTAAGGAGAGAACCCACTAGCTCATCAAGTTTAAGTGTCTTCAAGTTTTTGGCCTCGATGATAGCGGTTCTCTTCCCATCCCAAGATTCAGGAAGTGAGTAGAGTAGCTTTCGGACAAGTTTGTCTTCCAGGATTGTCTCTCCAAAACCTTTAAGCATGTTGACGATAGTTGAGAAGCGATCGAACATCTTAGACATGGTTCGTCGGGCTCCATCTTGAAATTCTCATATATAAGATTGAGAATTCCAATCTTGGTCTCCTTCACATCACTAGTTCCTTCATAGGTGGTCTGTAGTGTATCTCATACTTCCTTGGCACTTTCAATGGAGGAGACCAAGTAGCATGTGAAGAGCTTTATCATTTATTTGGATCTTCTTTCTCTCATCTTTACTCATCTCAATCTTCTTCTTTAGAACCAATCTTCCTTCATCATCCCTCTTCAATGGAATATAGAGACTATCTTCAATGACATCATAAACAAGGTAATCGTTGGATTTGATGAAGACGTGCATCCAGTTCTTCCAAAATGGATAGTTATCACCGCTGAAGAATGACAGTTTTGTAGTTGATTAAGACTCGTACATGCTTGACCCAGAGGTAGATTCTATGGCTTGATTTTTGGATGATCACACTCTTCTTAGGAACTCCTCTTGTGGTTGTTAATCATTCAAAGAGGTAGACTATGATACCAATTGTTGAGTGGATCAATGGATTGATCAAGGCCAATAGGGGGTGAATTGGGCTTTTAAAAATTTGTTGAAGAAAAATGATAGCTAAATTTGAAGGACAAAGGATTTTAGAGTGGTTCAAGTTCCAAATGGACTCTACATCCACTACCTTAGCTACCACTAAGGATTTGCAACAATTCACTAATTTGTTCTTCCCCTTTGCAAGGCTTAGAAGGTAACCTTTACACAACCGGCCAAATTTTCTACCGAAAATTTAACCAAACCCTCACAAGTGAACAAAGAAGAAATTAGGCAAGAAAGATACCTCTCAAATACAATATTTCCCCTTTAAGTACAAACACTCAACCCAAATTTGAAGATAGGATAGGAATTGATTACAACAAAATTTGGGGTTAAAAGAAATTGGAAAATAAGCACAATGAGCTTGGATTTTTGCTTGGATTTTTATCATTGATGCAATAGTTGTTGTTGGTCTTCAATAAGCTTCAATTTATACCTTCTCTATCAATTCTAGTCGTTTGGGTGGTTAGGGTATTGATTATAGCCGTTGGGATCCTCTCTTTCCACTATAAATGCACTTCTGCAGCTATCTGTATCGGTATACGAAGACCCGTATTAATACATGTCTCAAAACAGAAAGAGTTGTTGCACATAATAAAAAGGGTGTATCGATACGCGTGTAAGCGTATCGGTACGGGACAGGGAGCGTTTCGATACGGATAAGAACGTATCAATACCTTTTTCTCAACTTAGCTCACTGGAAGTTTCTGTTTCGATACGGGTAACACTGTATCGATCCGGGACAACTACCACTTTAAATGTTAGTTAGCTAACAACTGACACCAACGATCAAAAATATTTAAAGCTCTTCGAATTAAAAATTCCTTTAAAACCGTATCGATACGGGTGGAACCGTATCGGTACCCCATTCAAGCTCCTTCAGTTTTTACAAAGGGGCGTATTGATATAGATTGAATCTGTTTCAATAAGTTGTTTCGATACGGTTAAGAGCGTATGGAAATGCGTCTTTCCAGTAGCCAACTTTGTAAAAAAAGGTATCGATACGGCTGGAAGCGTATCAATACGCCTAGAAGTTTTTCAATACTTTGGCCTTGGAACACTTAGAAAATCTTTGGAGTTTGAGTTTTTCAAATTAGTTTAAAATGTTGGTGATTTATAAATCATTTTAGGGACTTAGAAATCTATTTCATGTTTTCAATTTAATCCTTAACATACTTAGTTATATCAAAATCAAACATAGGTTTTACAGGGTGTCTCTAAGGTATCTAAAGATTCTCTTAAAGGCTTGTAAATTCAATTCTCTGGGACTAGCTTGAAATCTAGCACACAAAAAACACTAAAGATAATATCTGGTCTATTTGCGGTAAGATAAAACAAAGATCCTATCATGATCTCATTCGAGTGGCTTGAGGCTTGACGTTCTTTAAGCCAAACATCTTAAGCACATCTTTGATGTACTTTGCTTGATTGATGAAGATGTCATCCTTCCTTTGCTTGATTTGGAGTGTAACCCCCTTAACCTGGCCTAGACGGATGACCCGAACCAAGGAGCTTACACGGGGAAAACCGAAGCCAACTCGTTAAAGCCGACTTCGATTAGCGACCCTTTTTTTCTTTTTATCTTTTCTAGATGGGATTTAGATCCTATGTGACCATCAAGGAGCATAGAAAGAAACGACACAACGATTGGATCTTATTTAGGGGTTTAATTGCATAAATTAATGTCTAGGGACCAAATTGTAAATTCTATAAAATATAGCAACATTTCTGATTTTAAGGTTACTAATATTTGATTAATCATATTTCATGCTACTCTGCAAATTTTCATTACAATTAGACCATCCAAACTCAACTAATTGCATACACGAAGTTTAGGGACTAAAATGTAACGTTTCGGAACTTTAAAAGATGCTTTCAACAGATTTTAACGGTCGAGTATCGGTACACTAAGGAACCGTATCGGTAATCGAGAAGACATTAGCCAATTTTGGGCAAATGGTACCGGTACACCTCCCCGAGTATCGATACGCCCTTTAAGTTTTGCCCAGGCGTATCGATACGCTTCCCATTCATACCGATACCCCTGGACCATTTGGCACCAGTTTTGCTTATGAGTATCAATACTCAAGTCCGAGTATCGATACCCATACCAGATGTGTACCGAATTCCGCCCCAAACTAACATTTAGCACCACCAAAACATCACCAAATCATATGGACATGTTCATAACATCAATACTAACATAAAAGCATTCAACTCTAAGCACATGGCAAGTATTTGATAGAGCATCACAAATATGCAAGGCATGTAAAAGAGCATGCTTTAACCACAAACCATAAGCATCCCAAAAGGCAAGGTAAAGCAACAAAACAATTATAATGGCATTCTACAAACCAAAAAGAGCACACATAACTTGCCACAACTCAAGGGAATCCAAAACACATCTCCCTAAACAAACCATTAAATCCCATTGCCATATTTCATTACTAAAGGTAAATGTAAAACATCGTACTTGAGCTTATCTACTCCTTGGATTTCTTTAAGCCTCCTTGCTGCCCAAGATATCTCAATTATCAATGTTGTTGGTAAAAGAGAGCGTAAGCACAATAGCTTAGTGAGGCATGCTCTAAAAACACCAACACAACAATGCAAGCTTTTAAAACATTATCTTGAAATCCATTTCTAAAACCATGCTCTTTCCATCTCATGCTTGAAATTCATTTCAAAGCAAATCACCATTTGAAAACCACATGTACCATCTATCTATCTCATGCATTCAACCCATGCAAAATCCATGGCAAGGCCACACATGCTTGATATACAAAAGCATTTCATAATCTAAAAATCTCATATGCATTTCTCATAGCATAAAATCATTTCAAACATTGGTACATGTGAATCATAGCTCATTCTCATATATTGGCATTTCATTTTCTATATTTACTCGGATATGCGGATTAGCTTGACATAGAGTCAAGTCCTACCCTGGTCGAATCTTGCATCACCGGACTCTCATGGCGGTATCTATCTTTGCCACAAAGCTTGGGTGTTTCACCAAGACCTACCCCAATGGAATCTCACATCATCTAACTCTCACTTTGGATCGGGATGGCACTACCCCCAGTGCTCGACTCCAAAGTGCATATATGAATTTTAGTTTATAGTACACTTTATATCCTATTGGTCGACCAATAATATCCGGTAACATCTCTGTAACACCCCGATTTTGGGCTTAGAAGTTTAGGGTTTGGTCGGACCGGTCTGGGAAGCGGTTCGAATATAAAAGGGGGTTTTAGGGAAAGCCTAGTTCGAGATGCTTTAAAAATATAGAAAAATATCTAAAAATCCTCTTTTAATATATATAAGAGATTGGTGAAATCAATTTTACAAAATAAGGTTTGGAAATACTACATTTTGGTGTAGTGACTAAAATGCGATTTTTGAAAAGTTTAGTGGTGACTGTTTTGTAAGGATTGAAACTTTGAATCTTTAAGGAGCTAATTTATCCAAAAATGTTTTCTCCATATTTTTCCTTAATTTGGATGATTTAATTAATGTTTTAATTAATTAAAAGAAAAGGGAAACTACTTTTTGGATTTTCATAACTACCTTTTCCTAAATTATTCTCATTCCTTTTTCTCTCAAAATTCCATCATCCAAACACTTTTTCTCCAGCAACGTTTTCATTGATCTTCATTTCAAATGATGAGATTTCTATCATCAATTAATTTCTAATCAATCTTGCATCAAATCCTTTTGATTTCCTCATTGAATTTTCAAGGAAATTGGCTCAAATCAAGGAGAAATCACCATTTAGAGGTAAGATTGTTCTTATCCTCTAAATACTCAGTTCTTTGCTGAAATTCCCAAGTTGTCAATCCTTAATTTAAGTTTTGTAAATGGTTTTAATGTTAGAAACTTGATTTTGGCTTAAAACTCAAGATTTGGAAGAAATCTTGAAGAATTTCGTTGTGATTGTTTGGGCTCTGTTTTGAGATGATTCTCTAATGTATTTTGGATGTCTAATGATGTTGAAATGAGGTTTTATCAATGCAATCCCGAATAGGTTGTGTTTCCTATGTTTTTGCTCAAGAAAATGGTGGTTTTTTTTAGGTTTTTTGGGTGTTCTGTTATAGCTGGAGGTATAAGGACGAGTTTGGGTTTATTTTGGATGTTAATTGATGTTTAGAAATTGTTAGAAGTGATGGATCTTGGCTGGGTTAAGTTTTAGAAGAGTTTGGAGGTGTTTTCGGTTGTGTTTGGTAGCCGAAATGTTGGTTTTGGTTAGAGCAGCGAGTTTAGGTGTGTTAACTGAAGATTTCAATGCATAATGATGCATTAGTCCTCTGCTTTGATGTGTTTAAAACATGGGATACATCTTCGGACACTTTTGGAGTTGATACAGAGGCTTGATTGGCATTTCGGCAAGCTAGCGAAGCGAAATTGGTGAGTGGAGTTGGATTTCCAGCTTTGAAACAATTATTTGAAGGTTTTGGGAGCTTAGCTTAAGTCTAAACAACTTAGCTAAGCTCAAGAGTAAGTTTTCGGAAAAACTCCCTCGGATGTGCTATGAAGTGGCTTGATGCATTGGTTATAAATTGCATGTTTAAATTCTATTTTGAAAGCATGTTTTAGCATGGTTAATGCTGGTTTGGAAAGCCATGTGTTGAAGGATGCTCAAGGTAAGAGATCCTTGTTTTGGCATGTTGATAAATTGGTAATGATGCATGGAGATGCATGATGTTTAATGGCTTTGATTAATGAATGCTTTAAAACAGTGAATTGATGATGGTATTTGATGTATATTGGCAAGTGATGAATTGGTTTTAAAGTACTTGAATCGGATATAGTTAGCCGGCTATAGGATTGGGCGAACTGTGAATAAAGTCGCCTTGGATGTCGAGGGGTTGTGATTGTACCGTAAACTCCATCCAAGTACCCTAACGAGTGAGGTAAGATCACAACGGTGGTTAAAAGTCCGTGTGTGGATCTTGTGTTATGTGTCCCTTGCTCTCGTTAGTGGAATTATACAACTACCGATGAGTGATGTTGAGGGGTTGTGATTGTACCGTTAAACTCCATCACGGGTGTTGAGGGGTTGTGATTGTACCGATAAACTCCACCTTGTGTTGTTCGGTAATGTGCATGAAGCGTGTGGGACAACGCTTGTAATCCGCGTGTCCGATTGTGTTTTGAGTTGTAAATGGTTATGAATTATCACTTGAAAGCCAATATGATAAGTTGAATGTATTGAAGCGTGAGATGCTTGTAAAGTATGCAAGGTTGCATGAAAAGAGACGAGCATGAGTTTTTAAAGCTTTGTTGAAAGTGTTTTCTAAAATGCATTATTGTGTTGTTTTCTTTAGAGCATGCCTCACTAAGCAATTGTGCTTACGCTCTCTCTCTTGTACCAATAATGCAGATAATTAAAGTGTTTAAGGGCAACAAGGAAGCTAAGAGTGTCCAAGGGAAACCAAGCTCATGTATGGTGATGTTTTCATACACTATTAGTTTTGGTATTTTGGCAATGGGAACCTAAGATGTGTTTTGGGAGATGGGTTGAACTCCCTAGGTTATGGCATGTTGTTTTTGATTGTTTGAATATGTAAATGGCCTTTTAATGCTTGTTTTGGAGATTGGTTGATTGCTTGGTTTTGGATAATAGGAAGCATGCCTATAGACATGTGAAATTTCATGTTTGATGCTATGAATGTGTTTAGGAGTTACAAACCTGCTCCATATATGTATGATGACTTGTTGGTATGACTAGGAAGTCATTAGGTAGTGTTTGAGTGGATTTTTGTATGAAAAACCAGCAAAATCTGCAGCTTCTGGGCAAACCGTATCGGAACACTCACTAGCGTTTCGAAACGGGGACCTGTAATGGCCTTCGTGTTTCGAAACAGCTGGAGGCTGTTCTGAAATGTTTTGGCTACTGGAATGCCCTGTTTCGAAACCAGTCTCAGAACCAACCCGCGTTTCGGAACGGTCAATTCCGTTTCGAAACAGGTGACCGTTGGGCACTGATTTGAATGGTGTTGAAGTTTGCAAGCTTTACGTTTTAGTCCCGAAAGTCGAGTTTGCAATTGTTTGAGTTCGAGATGTCCAATTAATGTGAAATTTGACAGGGGAGCATGTAATATGACTAATTTCATATTGGTAACTTTAAAATCAGTTATGACCTTCTAATTTATAGAATTTACGTTTTGGTCCCTAACATTTGTATATTGTGCAATTGAGTCCCTTCTTGAAATCTGATCGCTGTGCTTTACACATATATATTTCTCGAGTGTTCACTTAGGGTTAACGTGCATCTAGACAAGATTAAAAAGAAAAAAATGGTCGCTAATCAAGGTTGACTTTCGAGTTGACTTTGGTTTTCCCCGTGTAATCTTCGTAGTTCGTGTCAACCGTCTAGGTCGGGATAAGGGGGTTACATTAGGTGGTATCAGAGCTTGGTTCTCGTGTAATTGGGAAATTTTTATGTGGGTGATGTATGGTTGCAATTGTGATGTATGTTATGTTGAAGCATGTTAGGGGACCCATTGCCATATCAAAATTAATGAAAGGAAATGTTTTTGGAAAATGAGCTTGAGTACTTGGATTACTTACCTTGTTGAGCCTAATTATGTTTATTGCATCTGTGTCAGTGCATTGTTTTCTTGTAAATGGGGCCTCGTAGAGAGATGAGGATGAATACGAGAGCTATGGCTCAGAATGAGAATGAGGAAAATGCTGAGAATGTTGTGGATATACCTCCTCCCCCCGGCGGTGGTGGTACTGGAGGTGATAATGCTGGTGTTGGTGTTGGTGCTGGGGTCGCTAGACCTGAAGGTGTGCAGGGGGCAAGCTGCTCCTGACATGACTGTGTTGATTCAGGCTATTGCGGGAGCCTTTCAGGCAGCAGTAGCTGAAGCTCACGGAGCTGCGCATCAGGGTGATGCTATTGTGAGATTGCCTTTGGAACGTCTTCACAGTCTGGGAGGGACTGAGTTCAGAGGTTTATCTCCTGAAGGATCTGAATCTTGGTTGGAAAGCACCAAGAGAATATTGGGGCAAATGAACTGCAACAATGTGCAGAAGTTAGGTTGTGTGGTGTCACTGCTGCACGATGATGCTTATACTTGGTGGACGACCACTGTCTCTGGAATGGAGGAAAATGATGTGACTTGGATGTTCTTCTTGAACGCGTTCAAGCGAAAGTATCTAGGTGTGTGATACCTAGATGAGAAGAAAAGAGAATTTATGTCTCTTGTGCAAGGAAGCATGACGGTGGCTGAGTATGAGATCCAGTTTGTTCGTCTTAGTCAGTACGCACCTGAGCTTATCCCTGATGAGCGGGATAGGTGTGAACGCTTCCGTTATGGTTTGGTGACGGACGTGAAGACTTTTATGCTTGCTGCTGAGTATACAGATTTTGATGTGCTGGTGAGTAGAGCGAAGGACATCGAGCAGAACTTGGGTTTGTCTTCCAGAGGCGTTAGTTCTAGCTCAGGCAAAAGAGCTGCTGATTATAGTTCCGGTGGTGGACGGAACAAGAGAGGACGAGATAAGAGGTATCAGTCTTCTGCTAGGCGTGGTAATGGAGGGCATGGTGCGCCTGTTCAGGGAGATATGATGAGAGCTGATTAGAACACATGCTGGACGTGTGGATCTCGTGGCCATTTGAGGCGAGATTGTTCTCGAGCAGCGAGGGAGGTTCAGGCTCCTGTAGCAGTGACCGATAATTCATGCTGGAATTGTGGTTCGGCAGACCACATGAGGAGGGAGTGTCCTTTGTTGGCCGGTGGTGATCAGGGACGTGCTCCTGCGGTAGTTGCACCACAGAGAGGTCGTGGGCGCGGCCGTGGTAACTTCTAGCGCAGAGATGATTGTGGGAGGAATGTGGCGCATGTGGTGGCTATTCAACTTGAGGGTGGTGGCCAGGCTCGCGTGTATGCTTAGCGTGAGGGGAGAAATGATACGGATGTGATCGCAGGTACCTTTACTTTGCAATCCTTGTCATTACTTTCCTTGATTGATTATGGATCTACACACTCATACATATTGCGTGAACATGCTCAATTGCTTGGTTTACCTGTTGAGTCTTTGGATGTGGGTATGCGTGTACCTAGTTCCTTTGGTGAGACCGTTGTGACACGGAGGTTGTATAGAAGATGTCCCTTGGAAGTGGAAACCCATGTTTTTCTTGTTGATCTCATGGAATTTCCATTCTATGGTTTTGATGTAATCCTAGGTATGGATTGGCTTGTTGAACATCGAGCTGTAGTGGATTTTGAGAACAAGCGAGTTTCGTTGAAACTTGCGGATGATTACGAGGTAGTGGTGGTTGGCGAGAATGTGAAGTTTCTTGCCAATGTGGTGTCTTCGTTGGAAGCAAGCCGAATGCTGAGGCAAGGTTGTGAGGCTTACCTAGCCTTTGTGATGAATCCTAGCTCTAAGGAGTTGCAAGTTCAAGATATCAGGACTGTGCGAGAGTTTCCTGGAGTGTTTCCAGAGGATTTACCTAAATTGCCTCCTAATCGAAAGGTGGAGTTTGGAATTGAGTTGTATGAAAACACAACTCCAGTGTCCATTACTCCTTACCGAATGGCACCTAAGGAGTTGAAGGAGCTGAAGACGCAACTTCAGGAGTTGCTTGATCATGGTTTCATTCGGCCGAGTGTGTCACCTTGGGGTGCACCGGTCTTGTTTGTGAAGAAGAAGGATGGCACTATGAGAATGTGCATCGATTATCGTCAGCTGAACAAGTTGACTATCAAGAATTGGTATCCTTTGCTGAGGATTGATGATCTTTTTTATCAGTTTCGGGGAGCGGCTATGTTCTCTAAGATTGACTTAAGGTCAAGTTACTACCAGCTTAAGGTGAAGGATGTGGATGTGCCAAAAACAACCTTTAGAACGAGGTATGGGCATTATGAGTTCCTTGTGATGCCGTTTGGCTTGACGAATGCTCCTACAGCTTTTATGGACATGATGAATAGAGTGTTCCATGAAGACTTTGACAAGTTTGTTGTGGTGTTCATTGATGATATCCTTGTCTACTCTCGTACTGAGGAGGAGCATGAGGAGCATTTGTGGATTGTGTTGCAGGCGCTGTTGGAGAATCAGCTTTATGCTAAGCTGAGCAAGTGCGAATTCTGGCTTAGGGAAGTTGTTTTCCTTGGTCATGTGGTTTCTACTGAGGGGATTCATGTTGATCCTCAGAAGATTGAGGCGGTAATGAATTGGAAGCCTCCTAAGTCTGTTCATGAAGTCCGTAGTTTCCTTGGGTTGGCAGGATATTACCAGAGGTTTGTGGATGGATTTTCGAAGATTGCTGCACCTTTAACGAAGTTGTTGCAAAAGGATGTCAAGTATGAGTGGACAAAAGCAAGGCTACAAGCTTTTGAGAAGCTTAAGGCAGCTTTGACACAAGCTCCTATCTTGGTTCAACCTGAATCGGGGAAAGAGTTTGTGGTATACAGCGACGCATCCTATGTTGGTTTGGGGTGTATGTTGATGCAAGAGGGTAAGGTGGTGGCTTATGCATCGCGCCAGTTGAAGGTGCATGAGCGCAATTATCCTATGCATGATATTGGGTTAGCTGCGGTGGTTTTTGCTTTGAAGATTTGGAGACATTACGTGTCTGGTGAGAAGTGTATTGTGTACGCGGATCACAAAAGTTTGAAGTACCTGATGTCTTAGAAAGAGTTGAATCTTAGGCAACAACGTTGGGTGGAGTTGCTTAAAGATTACGATCTGACGATCGAGTACCATCCGGGAAAAGCTAATGTTGTAGCGGATGCCTTGAGTAGGAAGGTGGCAGTGGGGTTAAGGGCTATGTTTGCCAGCTTGAGTATTTCGCAAGATGGAGGGCTTGTGGCTGAATTGTAAGTGAAACCATCTTTGGTTCAGTTGATAAAGGATAAGCAGTTGTTGGATGATGCTTTGGTGCCACATGTTCAGGATATTGCTGAGGATAGACCATCGGATTTCTATTTTAATGATGATGGGGTTCTATGTTTTGGAAGTCGGATGGTAGTGCCGAATGATGCAGAGTTGAGGCGTACTATTCTGACTGAAGCTCATAATAGTCCTTTTGCTATGCACCCTGGTAGTACAAAGATGTATCGTGATCTTAAGGACGAGTACTATTGGGTGGGTTTGAAGAAAGATGTTGCGGAGTACGTGAGTAAGTGCATGGTTTGTCAGCGGATTAAGGCTGAGCATCAGTTCCCTTCAGGGTTGTTGCAACCGTTGAGGATTCTTGAGTGGAAGTGGGAAAGGATTACCATGGACTTTGTGTCTGGTTTTCCTTTGTTGCCATCGAAGAAGAATTCGGTGTGGGTGATTGTGGATCGCCTTACGAAGTGTGCGCATTTCTTACCTGTGCATACTACGTATACCTTGGACAAGCTTGCAGAGCTGTACATTGCTGAGATTGTGCGACTGCATGGTGTGCCAAAGTCTATAGTGTCGGATAGAGATCCGAGGTTTACATCGCATTTTTAGGAGTGTTTGCATCAAGCTTTGGGTACGCGACTGAATTTCAGTACTTCTTATCATCCACAGTCGGGTGGACAGTCCGAGCGTGTTATCCAAGTGCTTGAGGATATGTTGAGGTGTTGTGTGATTGAGTTTCAAGGTTCTTGGGAGAAGCATTTGCCTTTGGTGGAGTTTGCTTATAACAATAGCTACCAGGCAAGTATTCAAATGGCACCTTATGAAGCCTTGTACGGGAGGAAGGGCAGAACTCCTCTTTGCTGGGCTGAAACAGGTCAGAAGTTGGTTTCAATACCGGCTTTGTTGAAAGGAACCACCGAGAAGGTGAAGCTCATTTGTGAGCGATTAAAGGCAGCTTCTGATCGACAAAAGTCTTACGCGGATTTGAAGCGTAAGGAGATTGAGTTTGCGGTAGGTGACCGTGTGTTCTTGAAGGTTTCGCCTTGGAAGAAGGTGATGAGGTTTGGCCGGAAGGGTAAGTTGAGCCCTAGGTATATTGGACCATACGAGGTGATTGAACGTGTGGGTCCTGTTGCGTACAAGCTGAGGTTACTGCAAGAGTTGGAAAAGATACATGATGTGTTTCATGTCTCTATGCTTCGGAGGTATAGGTCAGATCCTTCGCATGTTATGCCTGTGGAGGAAGTGGAGTTGAATTGGTTAAGGTGTTGTGGAAGCATCGTATGTTGAGGAAGTTACGTGGGAAAGAAAGGACGGCATGAAGAAGCAGTTTCCGTACCTTTTTCCTCCAGGTAAATTTCGAGGACGAAATTTCTTAAGGGGGGAGAGTTGTAACACCCCAATTTTGGGCTTAGAAGTTTAGGGTTTGGTCGAACCGGTCTGGGAAGCGGTTCGAATATAAAAGGGGGTTTTAGGGAAAGCCTAGTTCGGGATGCTTTAAAAATATAGAAAAATATCAAAAAATTCCTCTTTTAATATATATAAGAGATTGGTGAAATCAATTTTACAAAATAAGGTTTGGAAATACTACATTTTGGTGTAGTGACTAAAATGCGATTTTTGAAAAGTTTAGTGGTGACTGTTTTGTAAGGATTGAAACTTTGAATCTTTAAGGAGCTAATTTACCCAAAAATGTTTTCTCCAAATTTTTCCTTAATTTGGATGATTTAATTAATGTTTTAATTAATTAAAAGAAAAGGGAAACTACTTTTTGGATTTTCATAACTACCTTTTCCTAAATTTTTCTCATTCCTTTTTCTCTCAAAATTCCATCATCCAAACACTTTTTCTCCAGCAACTTTTTCATTGATCTTCACTTCAATTGATGAGATTTCTATCATCAATTAATTCCTAATCAATCTTGCATCAAATCCTTTTGATTTCCTCATTGAATTTTCAAGGAAATTGGCTCAAATCAAGGAGAAATCACCATTTAGAGGTAAGATTGTTCTTCTCCTCTAAATACTCAGTTCTTTACTGAAATTCCCAAGTTTTCAATCCTTAATTTAAGTTTTGTAAATGGTTTTAATGTTAGAAACTTGATTTTGGCTTAAAACTCATGATTTGGAAGAAATCTTGAAAATTTTCGTTGTGATTGTTTGGGCTCTGTTTTGAGATGATTCTCTAATGTATTTTGGATGTTTAATGATGTTGAAATGAGGTTTTATCAATGCAATCCCGAATAGGTTGTGTTTCATAAGTTTTTGCTCAAGAAAATGGTGGTTTTTTTAGGTGTTTTGGGTGTTCTGTTATAGCTGGAGGTATAAGGACGAGTTTAGGTTTATTTTGGATGTTAATTGATGTTTAGAAATGGTTGGAAGTGATGGATCTTGGCTGGGTTAAGTTTTGGAAGAGTTTGGAGGTGTTTTCGGTTGTGTTTGGTAGCCGAAATGTTGGTATTGGTTAGAGCAGCGAGTTTAGGTGTGTTGGCTGAAGATTTCAATGCATAATGATGCATTAATCCTCTACTTTGATGTGTTTAAAACAGGGGAGACATCTTCGGACACTTTTGGAGTTGATCCGGAGGCTTGATTGGCGTTTCGGCAAGCTAGCGAAACGAAATTGGTGAGTGGAGTTGGATTTCCAGCTTTGAAACAATTATTTGAAGGTTTTGGGAGCTTAGCTTAAGTCTAAACTACTTAGCCAAGCTCAAGAGTAAGTTTTCGGAAAAACTGCCTCGGATGTGCTATGAAGTGGCTTGATGCATTGGTTATAAATTGCATGTTTAAATTCTGTTTTGAAAGCATGTTTTAGCATGGTTAATGCTGGTTTTGAAAGCCATGTGTTGAAGGATGCTCAAGGTAAGAGATCCTTGTTTTGGCATTTTGATAAATTGGTAATGATGCATGGAGATGCATGATGTTTAATGGCTTTGATTAATGCTTTAAAACAGTGAATTGATGATGGTATTTGATGTATATTGGCAAGTGATGAATTGGTTTTAAAGTACTTGAATCGGATATAGTTAGCCGGCTATAGGATTGGGTGCACCGTGAATAAAGTCGCCTTGGATGTCGAGGGGTTGTGATTGTACCATAAACTCCATCCAAGTACCCTAACGAGTGAGGTAAGATCACAACGGTGGTTAAAAGTCCGTGTGTCCAAGGGCAACAAGGAAGCTAAGAGTGTCCAAGGGAAACCAAGCTCATGTATGGTGATGTTTTCATACACTATTAGTTTTGGTATTTTGGCAATGGGAACCTAAGATGTGTTTTGGGAGATGTGTTGAACTCCCTAGGTTGTGGCATGTTGTTTTTGATGGTTTGAATTTGTAAATGGCCTTTTAATGCTTGTTTTGCATGCCTATAGACATGTGAAATTTCATGTTTGATGCTATGAATGTGTTTAGGAGTTACAAACCTGCTCCATATATGTATGATGACTTGTTGGTATGACTAGGAAGTCATTAGGTAGTGTTTGAGTGGATTTTTGTATGAAAACCCAGCAAAATCTGCAGCTTCTGGGCAAAACGTATCGGAACACTCACTGGCGTTTCGAAACAGGGGCCTGTAATGGCCTTCGTGTTTCGAAACGGCTGGAGGTTGTTCCAAAACGTTTTGGCTACTGGAATGCCCTGTTTTGAAACCAGTCTCAGAACCAACCCGCGTTTCGGAACGGTCAATGCCGTTTCAAAACAGGTGACCGTTGGGCACTGATTTGAATGGTGTTGAAGTTTGCAAGCTTTACGTTTTAGTCCCGAAAGTCGAGTTTGCAATTGTTTGAGTTTGAGATGTCCAATTAATGTGAAATTTGACAGGGGAGCATGTAATATGACTAATTTCATATTGGTAACTTTAAAATCAGTTATGACCTTCTAATTTACAGAATTTACGTTTTGGTCCCTAATATTTGTATATTGTGCAATTGAGTCCCTTCCTAAAATCCGATCGTTGTGCTTTACACATATATGTTTCTCGAGTGTTCACTTAGGGTTAACGTGCATCTAGACAAGATTAAAAATAAAAAAGGGTCGCTAATCAAGGTTGACTTTCGAGTTGACTTTGGTTTTCCCAGTGTAATCTTCGTAGTTCGGGTCAACCGTCTAGGCCGGGCTAAGGGGGTTATAATCTCATCAATTATGACAATATATTATATTAAAATCATCATCTCACCTACTGTTTTGATGCAACATTTCTACACAGAACTCATCTCATTTCAAAATCATAGTCCATGCATAGCATATGATCAAAATCTCAAAACTCTTTGTAATATTCCTCTATCTCATAGGATCAATATAAAACATCATCTCATGTCATAAATCATGCATAAAACGGTAGGAATTTATCTATCTCAAATCAAGAGCATGTCAAATGCAATTAAGGGCATCATCCACATTTTGAAAGTAAATCTAAACATATTTACTTCCAGACTTAAGATGGTGTTTCAAACCAATCCTAAGTCCCCAAAACTTGTTTCATTGTCCCTCAAGGACTTCTAAAACCATTTTCACTCATCGATGGCGTTTCGCTTGCTTGCCGAAACGATTTCTAAGCTTCCGGTACTTCCGGATCAACACCAATCGCGTCCGAAGAAGTCTCCCCTGTTCAACACACATAAGAGCAGAGGATTTATGCATCAGCACGCATTAAAAACACCAGCCACTCAATCCAACACGTTGCCCTGCTCAAAACTAGCATTTCGGCTATCTGAAATACCCGAAAACACTTCCAAACTTCCACCAAACAAAGTCCATCCAAGATCTATCAATTATAACCTTTTCTAAACATCAATTAACATAAAAAATCAACATAAACCCAGCCTTATACCTCCAGCAAAAGCAGAACATCAAAAACATCTCAAAAACTACAAATCTAACACCTTAAACTTAGGGACCCAAGCCTATTCGAAATTTATTTGTTAAAACCTCTTTCTCAACATCAATTAACATCCAAAACAAGTTGAAAATCAACCTTAATTCAGATCATTACATAGAAATACGAAAATCACCAAGATCTCATCAAGAATCTTGAATTTAATAACTCTTTCTTGTTTATAACATTAAAACAACTCAAAAACCATTAACAAAGGATTGATAACTTGGGAATTTCAATAAAGAAATGATCATTAGAGGAGAAGAACGAAGCTTACCACTAATGGTTGATCTCTCTTCAATTTGGGCAAGTTTTCTTGAAAAATCCAAAGAAAAATCAATGTGATTTGATGAAACAAAGTTGGAGAATCATTTAGAGAATGAAATCTCAACAAACAAGGTGAATCAAAGGTTCTTTGATGAGGGAAAAATGTTTGGCTGAAAAGAAGTTGAGAGAAAATGAGAATATGAAAACTAACGTGAAATTGGTTATGAAAAGTCAACTTTTAGTTTCCTTTTTAATTTCATTTATTCTATTATAAAATCATTTATTAAGAGCTCCTAAATTAAAGAGAAATCTGATGGAACTAAATGGTAAATATAGCTCCTTGAGATTCAAAGTTTCAATCCTTTACAAAACAGTCACTAGCCAACTTTTGCAAAAACTACATTTTGGTCACTATATCGAAATGTAATATTTCCAAAACTCATTTTGTAAAATTGTTTTTACCATAATCATTTACTTAATAAATAATGATTTTTAGATATTTTTCCATATTTTTAAAACATCCCGAACTAGGTTTTCCCTGAATCGACCTCAAGGATTCAAACCGTTCCCGACCGACCCGATCCAATGTCTAAAACATCTAGGCCCAAAACTAGGGCGTTACATGGAGTCCCAAAAAGAATGAGAGCTCCTCCATCATGCTCATTTCAAATTCACCTTGCATTAACTTAGCAAAATCTTGGCAAAGAGATTCATTAGTAGAACCAAAAATAATATCATCAACATATAATTTGAACGACTAAAATATCCTTGCCTTTTCTTTTTATAAATAGTGTAGTATCAACCTTCCCTTTGTTAAAACCTTTTTCAATTAGAAAATTTGACAATCTTTCATACCAAGCTCTAGGAGCTTGTTTCAAACCATATAAAGCTTTTGAAAGTTTAAAAACATGGTTTAGATATTTTGAATCTTCAAAACCGAGTGGTTGTTCTATATACACTTATTCATTTACAAAACCATTTAGAAAAGCACTTTTAACATACATTTGAAAATGCTTGAATTCATGATAACATGCAAAGCAAGATCCTAATAGCTTTCATTCTAGCTACGAGTGCATATGTTTCATCCAAATCAATTCCTTCTTCTTGAGTGTAACATTGATCAACAAGTCTAGCCTTGTTTCTCACTATGTTATCACTCTCATCTAGTTTGTTTCTAAAAACCCATTTAGTACCTATATTAAATTTATTACTAGGCATATCAACTAATGTCCATACTTGAATCCTCTTAAATTTATTTAACTCTTCTTGTATAGTCAATATCCAATAATCGTCATTAATGCTTCTTTGATATTTTTAGGCTCTATGCATGAGATAAATGCAACATAATTACAAGAATTTCTAAGAGAGTATCTAATGGTTACCCATTTGGATGGATCACTCAAAATCTCACCACCTTTGACATAGTTGAACTCCCTTGGATAGGTGACCTCCCTTTCTTCTAAAAACATGTCCTTCAAAGCTTTTAGAGATGGATCTTGTGGTTCTTATTTTGTTGGAACTTCATCTACCTTTGATAATTGTCCTCCACCATCATTGGCATAAAAAAATTCCTACATCATCATCATCGCAAGTATCATTCCTCGAAAAGAGATTATCATTGAAAACAACAGGAATTAACTCTTCAACCTCTTAAGTTCTTTTTTCAAATACATGATGGGATTTAGAGTTTAAAGAGTAACCTAAAAAATTGCTTTATCACTTTTTGCATCAATTTTTTCTAAATTGTCTTTTCCATTGTTTAAAACAAAAACATTTACATTCAAAATGATGAAAATAACTAATGTTAGGCTTTTTATTTTTTGAAAAGCTCTTAAGATTTTTTCTTTAAAATTGGTCAAATCATTACACGGTTAACAATATAGCAAGCCGTATTTGTGGCTTCTGCCTAAAAATACTCAGGCAAATTATTTTCTGAACGCATTGTTCTAGCCATTTATTTTAAAGTTCTATTTTTCTTCTCAACAACCCTATTTTTTAGGGTGTGCTAGGAGCCCAAAAATTATTGCAAATTTCATTTGAGTTAAAAAAACTCTTCAAAACCAAAATTCATTACACGTGTCACCACATGATTGAAGGAAAATTAAAAAAGGAAGAATGAGTTTGGTGTGGATTAAACTTACAACCACTAGGTTAAAAATCACACGTGTTTCCCACTACTCCAACTCATCTTTATTATAATGAATTGCACCATTTAATATATATATCTACAAGACAGTAAATGATAAGGAATAAAAAAAGTAAAAATGGTTGAAAGAGGACTCGAACTTAGATCACTTGGGATGTGTATATTCACAAAAACATTTGATTTAATTTAAATCCGAAAATTATTAAACATTTGATTTTAAAAAATATTCGATTTAAAATATTTGATTTTTTTTCTTTTTCATATTTAACTCAAATTAAATCAAATATTTTTTAAAATCGAATATTTTTTATTAAAACTTAATATTTTAAATTAAATTTCTTTTCTTTTAAATCGAATATTTTTATTAAATATTCAGATAATTAATTTAAAACTCGATTTAATTTAAATACTCAATTTAAAAAAATATTCGATTTAAAATACGATTTAATTTAAATAATCGATTTTAAAAATATTTGATTGAAAAGAAAAGAAATTTGATTTAAAATATTTGAATATTTAATAAAAATATTTGAATTTAATAAATATTGGATATAATTTAAATTAAATATGAAAAGGAAAAAATCACATATTTTAAATCGAATTACTTTTCTTTTAAATTGAATATTTTTAAAATCAAATATTTAATAATTTTTAGATTTAAATTAAATTGAATGTTTGTGTGATTATACACATCCCAAGTACTCTAAATTCGAGTCCCCTTTCAACTATTTTTATTTTTTTATTCCCTAGCATTTATTGTCTTATAGATATTTATATTAAATGGTGCAATTCATTTTTACTTTTTTTATTCCCACGCCAAATAAGGACTAAATGTGTAATTTTATAAATTTCTGTTAACTGCCACGTCACCACTCCGTTAGTTTTTTAACGACAGTAGTCAAAATATGTCAATTTAATAAGTTTGGTGATCTAATTGACGAATTCGATAGTTCAGTAGTCAAAATAGGTACGACTCTAAAGTTCGGTGTTAATTGGAGTAGTTTGCCCATATAAAAAAGGATAAATATAGTGGGACGAAAAGAATAATATTTTTTAAAAAAACGTATATCTCTTACGAATGCTGCTCTAATAAATTGCACATGGCCCAAAATTTTTATTTCACATAGGAAACAGTCGGCAGTATCAGTATCACGTGGGGAAAAAAGAGGATGACTTTCAACTACCAAACGGTGAAGTTGGGTGAGGCGTGGAATCTAGGAGTATTTAGGAACGTGCTCTCAAGAATTGAAGTAGTAAGGAAATGACCCAGGGCAGGAACGGTAGCTAGCAAACCATCTCAAAACTGACAAATAAATAAATAAAAGCTTTAAAAGGAACGGTACTATCTCCCATCTTTGACCATCTCTGAGGTTGAAGCTCCTTTGAAAACTTGTTTTTTTTTATATATACAAGAAAGAAGAAATGAACTGGAGTGGTGTAGGCAACTGGTTCAAAAGTCAAGTAACATTGAACAATTTGTTCAGACTTTTTCTGGGTCAACTTGTTTCTTTTGTTCTTGCACTAACGAGCTTTACTTCTTCTTTAATAGCCAGTCTTGGTAAACTCAACTGAACCTGTACTGCCTCAGATTTCATGGTCTTAATTTGTTCTTTCTGGTTTTTGAGAGGTTCAACTGATATTTTGTATTATATTCGTGTTTGTTGATCTGTATGCTGGCATTTTTGTTAGGTGTGGATGCGCCTATAACTCAGACTTCCTTCACTTACTTCACTTTGGCTGTGGTTTATGGTAGCATCTTGCTCCGAAGGGGTCAAAAGCTACGGGTAATAACTTATCAACTCCACTAATCAAATGGTTTAAATACAGATTCCTATGTCCGGTTTCTAAGTATTGTAATATGAAAGAATAAATTGACTTGCTCCGAGTTTCATTCTTAATTCTGTTTAAACATTAAACAGTAATTTACCTGGGAATTGGTGAATCTTGTTCAATTTTCAGATCCCTTGGTATTGGTACCTTGCCCTGGGCTTTGTTGATGTTCAAGGGAATTATCTTGGTGAGTCAGTAGTAGCTAATGCAACTGATATGTTACTGCAAAAATTACTGTGATAAAAAAAGTATTTCTTCTTTCTTTGTTTATGCAGTTAATAAAGCATTCCAGTTCTCCTCAATTACTAGTGTGACACTGCTGGACTGTTGGACCATAGTTTGGGCAATAATTCTCACATATATCTTCATAGGCACCAGATATTCTCTATGGCAGCTATGTGGTGCAGCTCTTTGTGTGCTTGGTCTTGGTCTAGTGGTCCTCTCTGATGCTGGGGTAGGGGGTGGAGGTAAACACTCTTTGCTTAATGCGCCAGATAGTTCGAGCTTTACGCGGTAAACTACTTGTTTCTTTGCACATACAGGTGGTTCAAAACCTCTGCTTGGAGATGCACTTGTCATTGCTGGCACACTCTTCTTTTCCATGAGCAATGTTGGTGAGGTCGGTGAATTTATCTTGAACACCTATCAGTTTATGTCCAATGGTTTATTTTATATCAGTGTGATAAACCATGAAAGCTATAAGGTTATTCATATCAGTCATGATCATCTGCCTCTTCATTTCTAAAATACAGGAATTTTGTGTTAAGACAAAAGACCGTGTTGAAGTGGTTTCGATGATTGGTCTTTTTGGGATGCTAGTGAGCGGTGTTGAGTTGTATCCTTTCTGCTTGGGTAGTATATGGTTCGTTTATGACTTTTCGATTGAATATGAAGAGAAGGGTTGCATTTTAAAGTATATATTCTTTTAATTCCATAACCTTCTGCTTAGATCCATATTCGAGCTAAAGAGCTTGGAATCTGTAACATGGTCTACAAATATAGTAAGTAATTCTATTCTTGCAGGAATTTTCAAGTCTGCACGCCTTGTTTAAAAGTACTTTAAACATAGATTTTGCCATGTAGCAGAAGTATATATCCCTTCCATTATCAAGCCAAATTTAAGGCTTCATATATTGTGTTTTATTATTTCATTTCCAAGTTACATTCTCCATAATTCTACTTTCTTTTCAGATACTAGCTTTTGCTGGCTATACCTTAGCAAGTTTCCTATTCTACACTATCACGCCCTTTGTTCTCAAGGTGACTTCCTTCTCATCAATAGCTATATAAAAGGAGAAAAAAAAGGGGCCTTGTATAAGAAATGTCCATTAATTGAGGTGTTTTACTGGCAGTTGAGTGGAGCTACAATGTTTAATCTATCGCTGCTCACATCCGACATGTGGGCCGTCGTGGTTCGCATCCTTTTCTATCGCCAGCAGGTACTGTTGTCATGTTTATAAATCACTAATATGCAGTTTTGTTGAGCAAAAGTAAGAGAAATTGCTTGTTTTGGAACGATTGCAGGTTGATTGGCTGTATTTTGTTGCGTTTGGACTTGTAGTGATTGGACTCGTCATCTATTCAACCACGTAAGTTTTAGTCCTTGTAAAAACATATCCATCATACCCGAAAGTCACAAAGTCAAAAAAAACACAACTTTTTATTGGATAGTTATATTGACCTCTAATTTTTTTAAGTAATTTAACCTTCAACGTACTCCTATGCAGATGAAAATTGTTCATCAACTAACGATAAACAGCTTGAAATAACTTAACAAAATGACACATAAGTAGAAAAATAATTTTATAAAAAAAATTAGCTGATATAACATTCTTTCAAGTCTAACACAACACATTTGTCTATTTGACACTATCGTGTCAGCGTGCAGTGCCATGTAAGTTTATCACGTCATTTCAAGCCACCGTTAGTTGACTAATAATTTTTATCCGGAACATTATGCTTGTGTGAAATAAAAGATGAAATACTAAGGCTTGTGATTGTGATTGTTTTGTATGATAGTGAGAAGGATGTTGTGCCTGAGGATGGAGGCCACAACGTTGAATACCAAGTCCTTAATGCTGAAAATGTGGCATCTTGAGACGAGACTTCAGCTTCATAAGAACAACCACCAACCTTCTATGATATCAAACCCAAATCAGTTTCAAATAGCCTATGTAATTCTTATGACGTTCACTTATCTAGAGTTGGGATACAATTATGGGTATAGTTTTCAAAACCAGAACTACCCTCTCTTCAATTTTTATTTTGTTGTAAAATTAACAATATCTTATATAACAATATATTATTGCTTGAAGTAATTAGGAGGCCTTGGCATTTTTAATACAATGTTAAATTATTCGTACATCTTTATATTCTTAAATTATAGAATTTTATGTTCTTGTACCCTATTGAATCTAATTTTTTTAAAACGTTACTATCATAATCATTTCAATTTAATTAACAATCTATCAACAAAAAACTTTGCTTACCAATAACTAGTTGGTTTAGTGGGATAAGGCGCTATGTCCCTTAAACAAGATCAAAGGTTCAAATTATGAAGTTGTGGATGGAGAAAACTAGATTGAGAGGGACGCCCCCTCTGTAAAATCTGATTTGGATTAGTCAGCCAATAAATCAGATACTGATGGTGAAACCAATAGAATACCTTGCATCTTTTTCAGTTAAATGAATTATATAATTCTTTACTACTAGGATGTTATTTGCTTTTGCATGCTTTCATCCATTTAAGTTTTTTCAAATGGAGGATAAAAGTGATTTTCTAAATGGTTTCATAAATGAAGAAGTGTATGTTAAACAATCTCTTAGTTTTGAAGATCCAAATGTAACACCTCGAAAATGGGCTTAGGAGTTTTGAGGATGTAGTTAGCCTAGGTTCGGATCAGGGAACCGTGTTTGGCGATTAAAATATGTTTTGAGAATATAAATATTTTAAAATAGGAATTTCGAAGGGATAAAATTCGATTAAAGATTTTAAAAATGTTTAATAATTATCTTAAGCATTTTGGGTTGAAATTAGAAATCAATTTAATCAATTGAGAATGACATTTGGGATTTAGTAACCAGAATGTAATTAATGCAAAACTATTTTTAATGACTAAATTATAAAAAGGACCAATACTAAGAATCCTTAGAGAGCTAATTTTTCTAAACACATTAATTGGTTTTCCACCCTGATTACAAAAGAAATTAACAGTTAATTGTTTTGATAAAAACATTTTCTCTCATTTTCTATTTTCTAAATGGTTTCCTCCAAAACTTTCTCTAATTTTCTCACCATTTTCTCTTCATTAGATTTTTAAAAATTGATTGTTTTCAATGAGGGTTATGTCAAAAGATTTCTCTCTTTTTGCTTTGCAAAACCCTCGTTCAAAACAATCAATTTTGAATGATCTTTGATGGTGTTAAACAATCTCTTAGTTTTGTTATTTAATTCTTAAAAATGATCTTAATTGGTGTTTTTGATATTTTACCTAAAATCTTGATTTATGAGTTAATTGTTGGAGATTCTTGATGGGTTAAATCATATTTTGGTTGTCTAAAAACAATGTGAGATGAGATTTGTGTAATCAATCCCGAAACTATTTAATTGGCTATTTTTTACAGTGGTTTAAGGTAGTTTTAGGGGCTATTTTGATTGAATCTTAATTGCTAGAGGTATAAGGATGTGTTAGATATGTTTTTGGATGATCTTTGATGTTGTTAAGATGCTAGAAACGTTAGGTTGTGGATGGATATCGTTTGGTTGTGGATTAGAGTAGTTTTTGGTGTTCTCAGATGGTTTTTGGGTGCAATTTCGTGGATATTGTAGGGGATGATAGTAGGCTAGTGTTAGAATGCATTTTAATGCATTTTGCCTCTAGTTTTGTGTTGCCAAAAAGGGGGAGAATAAGGCCCAGCTCATTTTCTAGAAGTCGACTTATTTCAGAGGCTTGGAACGCAACGACGAGCAAAGCGTTGCGCATTGTTGAGTGTATATGTGTTTTTGGACACTCTTGAAGGTTTGAATAAGGAGTTAGGTGTTTAGTTTAAGCCTAAAAAGCATAACTAAGCTCGGAAGTAAGCTTTTCTATAATTTCGCCTTTGAATATCGGTTTGATATGCGACTTGTTTGGCATGTTTTGGTTTAGAAGCATGGTTTGGTTTATTTACTGTTATTTGCATCTTTTACATGATATGCAATGATTTATCAAGTATATGGATGCTTAAATGCATTGGAAAATGGTTCCTAAATGGAATGTTATTGTTGTCTTGGGCAATGTGGTTTTGCATATGGAAATGTTTTGTTAAATGCATATGGAAAACAGTAAGTAAATGAATCTTAAAGTGTATATTGGCTATGTGACGAATGAAAATAAAGTATCGAATATAGTTGGCATGCCATATGGTTTAAAGTGCACTATAATCTGTTAAGTCGATCACACCACGGTCCTTGAGAAAAGTAGTTTAACAATGCTACTCAGGCTGTTGGATTATCACTTGCGGTATGTGCTTTAACTAGGTAACTCAAGTTGATGATGTACCTTGAGGTAGGATAGAGGTAAGCCTATCAGAGTCAAGGTATGGTTTGGTAGAGGTGAGTCTACCGGGAAATTCTTGTATCTGATGTGGTTTTAATGAAACAATAGTTTATCTAATGGAATCCGAGTCAGTCAAGGTATGGTTTGGTAGAGGTGAGCCTATCAGAGTCAAGGTATGGTTTGGTAGAGGTGAGTCTAACGGATCCCAACGTAAGGCATGCATGATCGATCAAACTAAAAATTTCCCACAAACGCCAAGGTCGACGTTCCACCTGCAGCACCCAACCAATAGCAACTTTGGAATCCGACTCGATAATAAGGGGACGAGCAGCCCATTTAGACGCAACATAGAAATTCAAATTTAAAAGCAATCGCTCGTATCTCCGCAACATTAGAGTCAAGAGAACCCAGAGGGCCCGAGAAAAGCGCAAGGATGCGACCCTGTGCTTCTCGCAACACCCCCCAAAACCCGCAGGCCCCGGCTTCCCACGAGCAGAACCATCCACCGAAAACTTTAACGTGTCCCCGAGAGGAGGCTCCCAACATACTCCCGCACGGCAGACATGTAAGCATACCCATTCTCTGATCGAACTCGGACAATCCCACCATAGGGATTCGCTCACGGACAGCCCCTCTTTTAGTGTCTTCACCCAATAAAATGAGCGCAACTTCACCAAGAAACCAATCTCAGAGGTCGGTATACATTTTCCATTAAAAACGAACTCGTTACGCGCAAGCCATAAAGACCATAACAGAGCAGCAATGCTCGACACCCACAGCATCTTTAGCGTGCCCTTGAACGAACAATGCATCCCCGGGATGAAGAAGTCTGAAAAAGCCTTCGGCAACGATACCTCCCACCATCTTCGGAACCAATCCCACAAACCTTGGGCAAACGGGCAAAGATAAAATAAGTGATCAATGTCATCCTCCCTCTCTCGACACCACCTACATAAACCATGCTGCTCGCCCAACACAATTCCACGCATCCGCAAAAACTCAAAGGTAGGCAATCAGTGCAGCCAAGTAAACCACAAAAACGCCTGGACCTTGGGAGGGACCAGGACCTTCCACGCGAAACAATCGCCAAAATCACTCTCACCCACTTTATCAAGCATAAGCAAACGAGACAAGGCCTTGACTGAATAAATCCCAAGCTTATCAGGTGTCCATACTAGCATATCCAATACCCCTTGCCACAAACTCACCTGACACACCAGCGAATAAAGTTTCTGCAATTGTCAAACCTCGAACGAACGCAAGCTACGCCGGAAAAAACCTTCCCATCGATCATGCTTGAGGCTACCCCCAACGGCAAGGTAAACAACCAAGGCTAGGCGATTGACTGCAATCGAAAACAATCTAGGATAAATATCCTTCAACGGCTGCTCAACACACCATGCATCAAACCAAAACAGCACCCGCGTACCAGAACCGACCTTCCAAACAAACTGAGACCATCCCATATACTTTTGGACGCTCTCCGAGCTAACTGTTTGAACTATCTGCTTCCAAATCACAGACATCGAACCCCTGAAAGTGGAATTAAAACGCCACCACTGAGCTGCCTCGCCATATTTTGCCACAATGATAGCTCGCCACAAAGAGGATTCATCATTAGCATACCTCCACGACCATTTCGCCAACAAAGCCTTGTTCTGAACCTCCAAATCGGCCACCCCCAAACCTCCAAGATGTCAAGGTCCACACACCATACTCCAACTCACTCGACACATCTTGCGCTGTAAACTAACCCCCCCCCCCCCCCCCAAAGGAACGCTCGCCTCAACTTATCAATTGCAACTACAACACCTTTCGGCACACGAAACAATCCCATATAATACACAGGGAGGGAAGACAATACAGAGTTTACCAGAGTGACACGATCCGCAAAAGAAAGCGATGTCTGTTTCCAACCAGCAATCTTCTGTCGGACCGAAGCAATAACAGGCTCCCACACTGCAATATTACGACGATTCACCCCTAATGGTAACCCCAGGTACACAAACGGAAACTCTCCCTTTCGACAACCCAAAACATCCGCCATGGATGTGAGTAACTCCTCACCCACACCAATCGAGTAAAGATATGACTTAGTGAAATTAATTTTCAGTCCGGAGCACACTTGGAAGCAGTACAAAAGCCGGCGGATATTCATGGCACTTTCCACTGAAGCTTCAAAGAAAAGAATAGTGTCGTCGGCAAACTGAAGGTGTGATATAGATACCCCCGGAGCCACTACTACCCCACAGATAAGCCCCAACCCCTCCACTTGTACGAACAACTGATGCAGTGCTTCCGCCACAATAACAAACAATAAAGGCGACAACGAGCAACCCTGCCGCAACCCACGCCCCATGCCAAATTCTTTGGTGGCACTACCATTTAGTAAAACTGATAGCCGAACTGTACTGATACACTCCATAATCCAACTACGCCAAGTCTCACTGAACCCCATCGAGCACATAATGTGGTCCAAAAATTCCCATCGGACGCAGTCATAGGCCTTCGCAAAATCTAGCTTCAAAATACATCCACCCATCCGACTTTGCCGCATAGAGTGAATAGTTTCATTTGCTAATAGAATCCCATCTACAATCTGGCGCCCATGTACAAATGCCGGCTGATGATCACTGATTAAACCTCCCAGCACCGATTGTAACCTTCTAGCCATAATCTTAGCCAAAATCTTATAAACTGAATTAAGCAAGCTAATCGGGCGATACTCATTCAATGTATCCGGTGAGTCCACCTTAGGTAAAAACACAAGAAAGGTATTGTTCGCTCCCACATGCAACTTACCCAAGGTGAAAAAATCAGCCAAAAAACGCCCCACAGCGTCACTCACAACCTCCCAACATTTCTTAAAAAATTCCATACTATAGCCATCTGGACCTGGTGACTTCGAGCCCTCACATCCACGCACAATCGCCCATGCCTCGTCAATAGAGAAAGGCGCAACCAAGGCCAAATTATCAGCTTCATTCACCCTATTAAAAGATCCCTCAAAGCGCCATATACAAGACCTCTCATCCGCAGCGAAATGTTGAGAGAAAAAATGAACTATGTGTTTGCGCAATCTGTTCGGATTTGTTACCCAAGAACCACCGATTGTCAAACCAGCAATGGCGTTACGCATTGCACGCAACTTCGCTGCTCTATGAAAGAAAGCAGTATTTCTGTCCCCAATCTAAGCCAAGTCGCCCTCGACTTTTGTGGCCATAACGATTCCTTCCGGCGAATAGCACGCCACAAAGCTTGTATCCACACCCTCTTCTGATCACACAACTCCAAACTCTCCCCCTCGGCCTCCTTCTCAGCACCACTATCCAAACAATCAATACGGTCTTGAAGTTGAGTAATCTCATTCTCAATGTCCCCAAACTCCATTTTATTCCACTGTCGAAGAAAGATCTTTAAATGCCGAAGTTTAACCGAGATATTAGAGTTGCCAATACCTAAACCTGTCAAACGGCACCACTCCTCTGCCATGCAACGAACATTACGCCTCTCTTCCAACCAACAATTAATAAAATGAAAAGGCCGAGGGCCCCAATCTTTATCATCACACAACAAAAGAACTGGAGCATGGTCTGAAATTCCTCTAGGTAACGACAACTGCTCAATATGTGTAAAACAATCCATCCAAAGCGACGATACAAGAAACCTATCGATGCGACTCCTACGACTGTCCCTACCAAACCAGGTGAACTGCTTTCCCCGTAACGGTAAATCAATTAAACTCACTGAATGCACAAAAGAAACAAATGAACTCATACCTCTTGACGCCGAGATACACCCTGCTCTTTCCGACGGACAAAGAACTGAGTTAAAATCTCCCGCTACGCACCATGGTCCCGAAAAACCCCTGATCACAGTCACCATTCGATGCCACAGACCTTCTTGCTCCGTCACGTCGCAAGGAGCATATACGACCATGATGCAACAAAAAAAATCTTCATGTTTCCAACGCCCTTGAATAACAACAAAATGTCGATCCACTTCCACTGACTCCAGCACAAAACGTGCACCTTCCCAAATCACTAGCAGCCCACCCGATGCTCCCACGGATGGCGAAAATGAATACCTGAAACAATCACTCAACCATAAATTAGCAACAACCAACGGTACCAGCTCCTCCAACTTTGATTCCTGCAGCAACACCATATCAACCCGCTGCTTCCGTATTACATCACCCACCCTTCTCCTCTTCAACATAGAACCCAACCCCCTGACGTTCCAGCTCAAAATACACATGACTACAAAGTTCGGATGCCGTCCTGCAGCACCCGTGACAAGTCTTTAAGAATCTCCTCCTCGCAGCCTATCGAAGTCACCCCCACCAGATTCCCCAAAGCCGTCGTCGTTGTAGCCTCGCGGTAAATAAGTTGCTGTCTATGATTTAGGTCCGAGTCTGTTATCGAAGCGTCAGCCACTATAGTATTAGTTTCACGCCCCACACTCTTCTTCGGTCTCCCTCTCCCGTGCTTCGGATTCCTTACAACTCCCGATAATGCATTTACCGACTTCGTCTTTCTAAAAACCCCATTTATCCATACCGGGATAACTTTGTCGCCCTCGGAAGTATTTCGCACAACCTGGTCACCGTCAAGCTCCTCAACGGGGATGTTTACCAACTCTGCCTGCTCTCCTGCGGTTACCTCAACAGGTATGTTCACCTGCCCTTCCAAATTATTTTTTCCAGCCTCTACCTCACCCTGCTGACGTTGAAGACCAATCTGATCACCCTCAATATCCCCTTGGATTTGGCTATGGATATTGCCTTCATTCAATTGAAGTTGTTGTAACAACTTATCATCAGAATTTGAATTTTCAATCCTTTGGTAATCCACCCCATTAGGACTCTTCACCCCGGAAGCATCTGCTTGTGACGGTGAGCCACCAGCCGGCACCACGACCGTATCGGCCATCGCCTCCCTTAGATGAGCCGGTGTCGACCTTATGCACTCGGGCGCGACATTCGCCGTGACATGGTCCTCTCGATATTCATCTTCCCAAAGACGATTACAATGCCAATCTTGCTCTACCATTGTTCCCATGTCCACAAACTCCTCGATCTGTTGCTCATTGCCCAATCTCGATTCCGGCACACATTCAGACGAACTAAGCTCCGGCGATTCACTACTTTCAGCATCGGTTGCCGTTGTGCATTCACAGTCAATTAACGGCCCGAAAATGGTCACCTCCTTCACATATACATGGTGCAATGTCCCTTCAACCTCCAGCAAAACACTAGTATCTATAAATTCCATCATCTCTGTTTCGATCAATAACCATCCACGCTCAAAGGATGTCGGCGATGCTGTGTTATCCGCCACCCGAACTAGTGATCCCCAAGTTTTCGCAATGTTCTCGAAAGACTCATGCGACCATGCATGGATTGGGATTCCTCTCACGGAAATCCATGCCCGTCGTGCAGGTAATATCATCTCCGGCGCCCAACTTTCAATTTTGGAAAAACATTCACTGAAGGCCGTCTTCCCCATGACCTCCTCTCGGGTACTCGCATCTTTAAACATCAATAAAATCGCCAGTCCTGCGATTCGCAATATAGACAAGCCTTGAAAGCTAGGAAGACTCATCTGTGTTGCTAATTCCTTTAGGCTCCATTGCTGTTTGCACCATCCCACCATACAGTTTTGTAACACTGCCAATTTCTCCTCATCGACATGCCCCTGAATCACCTTGGCCGTTACGTGCTTCCTCTTTGAATTCACACTTTGGATTTCTGATTGCCCCTTTTTCTCTACCGTCAAGCTTTCGTTGAGGATCTCCTACCCCCTACTTCTATGATTCCAGGACAATCCACGATCTGCAAACCTCGTCATGGTCACCACAAGGCGAGAACCGTATATCCACTTATTATGCAGTCGTTCAATTGCCCGATCGGCGTCAACTCGGCTTTCCATTCTGACAAAACCAAATCTCGCTCCATCCTTTGCCCTTTTCCGAGGGATGAATGCGTCGATCACCACACCATGCCTATCGAAAACCTGCCATAGTCCCTTCCAATGTAGCGATTCCGATATCCTCCCCACATACACGGTCCAAAACCGCCGGCGGCCAGACCCCTTTGCGCCGTCCATGGAGGAGAGAATTTGTCAAAAATATCATTATCAGTTCTACTAAATTATATTGATGGCCAAACTAAAATAATTATTAATATGTTTGCATAAACCTAGGAAAGGATTCACAGTATCGAAAATAGATTGATCTTTGGGACCTTCTTTTCGTATCAAAGCAGAACCTTTTATAAAAGAAGAGAAGAGAGAACTTAGGTTTGGGGAACATTATTACATGACAACCGAGTCACAGTTAAGAAACCAAACTCCTTATTTCCTAGGGGATCATTGGTAGCTCTGGGCTTTAAAGAAGGCTACTGAGATTGGACCACAACATTTATAAGACAATAATCAGTCAATAAATCTCAGTTTCAGTAACAATATTGTTCCCTGCATCCACCAGTATGCACTTCATTTTATCAACCAGCTCCTGCATTTGTTCCCTTGAGTGCAATGGCGAAGGGTAAACGCAGATACAATCAAGTCTGCCATCACGTATGGTGTCGAAGATTGCGATGGACGGCGCGATGCCATGAGCGGAAGCACATCCCATGTAGTCCTCTACTCCGACTTGGTTTTGCTGGTCGTTCGACTCCTCCACCACGGTGTCCTCGAACACTGATATTAAACATGTTCTCAATGACGACGATGGAGTCAAGCCAGGGTTTTCCATGGCCCTGCACATCAAGAAATTAAGGTCTGCCATGTCTGACAAGTGCCTGTTGCAGCTCTTATAGTTTGTAAACGCGGTGTACATTTTCTTCGCTAGCTCCCAAAGCTTCTCACCTCCTTTAATGCTGTGGGTGTTGAGAATAGCTGAGTGGTAAAACCCTAAAAAGAATTGAAGAATCTTGTCAACTGAAACGCTTTTCCTTATTTGGCATGAAATTTAAAACATGGAACTTTGGTTACAGCCAGCCAGCATTGTCTTACTGGTTTCTATCAAAGAATTAAGGAAAAAGGAGATTGTAGTTGGTGGGGACAGGTATGAATTGGCATAAATATGCATTTCAGGACCAAATTCATTAATGAATGAGATATATTCTAAGAATACAAAAATAAAAAGATGATATCAATGACCTGTATGATGACAGTCCATGATTTTGACAAGGTGTAGGCCATTTCGAATAGAATCCATTGGAGTTTAGAGCAAGATTTGTATAAGGAACATTACCGAAATGGTGATTGGAGAGAGGAGGTTCAAGAATTGAGCGGCAATTAGTGAGGGTTACAACACCATATTCCTTCTTCTGATGATCTGAACGGCTTTTAGAAGCGTGCGCCGCAATCAGCCCATCGGCACCTAACGCTCCACACAACTTAATCTCTCTTGCCTTGCAACCCTGAAAGATTAGAGCTCTTGAGTCTCAAATTTTAAGGTTTCTTTACAAGTTACAAGCTTGAAATGAGTATTACTTACACTCAAGATCTTCTCAGTGTCTTCAAGGTTAATGAGCAACCTCACTACTTGAGTACATCTGGGAGATTTTGCATCTTTGAACTTCAAGTTTGTTAGCCTTAAAGAATTAACAGAGTAGCTCAGCATGTCCACTCCCCGTGCCCACAGCGTTTTCTTAGCCGTCCCTTTAGGAAGAAGATCTTCAATGGCCAAACTCATCTCTCCTTTCTTCATCGTAATTTCTTTTTGACCCTCTTCTTCTACACCCATTAACGTCAACAGCTCTCTCAGCAGCGACACCGCCGTGGTCCGGTCGCAAGCTGCGGCGTGTAGGCGGAGCACCACCACCCACCTAGTTGCACCAGGCAAAGCGTAAACGCTGGCGAAAACCACGTCGGCTTTTGTGGTGAATGAAGTACTAGTCCAAGCGTTTTGGTTAAGCTCGTGTTCGAGAATCAAATGGAGGGGTGAGAGATTATGGTGAACTTCGAGGATTTGAGAAGTGGTGGCGTGGTTGAAGTGCATGATCTGAATGAAAGGAGAAGGGGTGGTAACGAAGGAGTAAGTCTTAGCAGTAGGATTGTAATGGAGGCGAGACCTGAGAATAGGATGGGAGGTTTGGAGCTTGTGGAGGGCTTTTTTGAGACGTGACATCTGCATGTTGGGATTAACGGAAGAAAGGATGGCTAAAACGGCGATCCCCGTGCCGCCGACCACCGCGCGGCACCAGTTGTGCTCGGTGCCGCCCACAGGTCGAGCATTGGGATGGAGCATTTGGAAGTTGCGGGTGGGTGTTGATATGGAGTAATGATAGCGGCAGCAGGCAGTAGAGTGAAGGTATAGTAATATAAGCGGTGCTGACTGCTGAGGGAAAATCTACTGTTGCAGCCAGCATGTGCTTTGAAGTGGGATATATATATATATATAGGAGAGAGTAGGATGAGTATCCTACGCTAAACGAATATCGATCAACATCACTCATACTGAAAATTGTTGAACACTATTAAATTTATTAATAAAAGTTAAAAATTTTATTGACTCAATAGAGAATTATAGATTATTTAAAATAAAATTTCAATTAAATTATTTTTTATATATATTATATTTTAAAGATTTTTAAATAATTAAATTAAATAACAACCTTAATTAATTTAAAAAATAAAAAATTTAAATCTTAAACTACAAACCTTTAAACTCTTTGTTGCCAACTCTATTTATTGACTACCTATTCTCTCCATTCTGAGATTCCTTCTTGGAGTTGTTAACAATGGAACTGCCGCTTTCACCCTTGATGGCTTTAATGAAAGCCAAACCAGACTTGTGCTTTACATCAATGCCTGCAAATCTTACATGTTTTTTTGTTCCATTTTTATTTCTGGTCTAGCTAATACGAAAGATGGTATTTCTTCATGATATTAACGGAAAAAACCCGCCCTGTAATAGAAATTTTAAATTTAGGGTTTAGAGTTTAGGGTTTAGGGTTTTAAGTTTTAGATTTATGGTTTCATGTTTACAGTTTAATGTTTAGGGTTTATGGTTTTTATTTTTTAAATTGACTAAGGTTGATATTTAATCCAATTATTTAAAAAAAATTAAAAATATTATATATATGGAAAATAATTTAATTTAAATTTTATTTAAAATAAAATTTATAATTATATGTTGAGTCTTTAAGATTTTTAATCTTTATTAATAAATTTAATGGTGTTCAGCGTTAGTATTGTCCAGCGATGTTCGTAGAACGTTGTAAAATTTTCCATACACACACAGACATATATATATGGGTTAGGATCTACTTACCTATGTAAAACTCAACTAGTTTTACATTAATTCATAGCTATTAGATGGATGAAATGAATGGATGAGATTAACTCATTACTTTTTTCCCAAGTGATAATCTTTACATACCTTACTTCTAATCTCATTTATCCATTTTACTCATTCAATGGTCATTAATTAGTGTAAAACTAGTTGAGTTTATGAAATAGAATCCTCTTACATTATGTAAATTTGAAAATTTTATACATTTTTTGACCATTGGATGAAAATAGATGGATGATTGAGATTAACAATAAGAAATTTGAAGATTATCACTTGAAAAAAACAAATAATCTTAGTCATTTATTATCCCATGTAACGGTATAAAAGAGTATAAAGTAATTTACTTTTACATAGTGTAAGTGGATCCTAACCATATATATGTAGAGAGAGAGGGTGGGGGATTAGTATCTACTTGCGCATAACGTGAATTCAAAGTTTTTTCACATAACCTATTGTTAATCTCAGTCATCAATTTCACATATCCAACGATTTAAAAAATGTGTAAATTTAAACATTTTAAATCTTTTCAAATTCTAATATTATTTTACCAAATTAAAAAACTGTCGGACAAAATTAAATATTTTAACTTTAAATATTCTAAATCAAGTTTAAAAATAGTTTTTACCATGGTAAAAAGATAATTTGAATAAAATTAATAAAATGTATGCATTTTATTGGTTGGTCTCATGGATGACGTGTGAGAAAATCTATGATATAATTTATCTATAGACTATGTCTATTCATTATGATTTAAAATTATACATGAGTATTATCTTAAGTTATGTTGATTTAAAGTTTCTGTTGAATTTTTTTGAATTGAAATTTGCTAATTTTATTTGAAATTATAATGAAAGTTATGTTGAATTAAAATTTATACACGAAGATATATTCGAAATTATAATGAAAGTTCACAACTTAGTAAACAAAATACCTAAATCTAGACATATTCTTAGTAAACAAAACTAGCGTCTCGAGATCATAAGAGCACCATACAAGGAAAAGGTAAGAATCTAACCCAAAGACTCGAAAACAAAATAAGGATACAAAGATCACCAAAATCGACGATTGTAACCCCCTCGTCCCGGTCTGGCCGGACGACCGGTCCGAGTGGGCCACACGGGGAAAACCGAAGCGAAACCCGTTAAGGTCCCACCTCAGTTAGCAACCCTAGAAAATTTCTTTTATTTATCTTGTCTAAAAGACCACTTATGTCCTATGTGATCAAACAACGGAATAAAATACATGAGACAAACATTCGATCCCAAAACAGCAATTAAACAGCCCACTTTTAATATTTTAAACAGGCTGTTTCGAAACACCCTTGAGGCGTATCGAAACGCCTTGACCAGGTCAACTGTCCCAGAGCCTCTATAAGGGGCCGTATCGAAACGGTGGTCAACCGTTCCGAAACGCCCTCAACGGTCAACTTCTCGTGGTCAACGAGATTTTGACCGTTTCGAAACCCTTATACCCGTTTCGATACACCTTCATCTCGTGAATTTCTCAGAATTCCAGTAGCCAAAACGTTCCGAAACGCGTATCGGAACAGGGGTTTCAAAGGCCATGCCGTATCGTAACGCGTTCCGATACGGGGTCCCTGAAGCCTTACCCGTTCTGAAACGACCCAACCCGTTTCGAAACGCGGGCTGTCTGCAACCTTTTGAAATTCAGATTTAAGGGTATTTCAACAAATAGGAAGGTCCCTTAGGACCCCTAAAGGCACACAAAACCATCAAACCAAGTCTAGAGGCATACATCCTAGATTTAACATACTCAAACACATACAAGCATGGATTTAGACAATCTTTCGTACATAGCAAATTACACATTAGGAGCCTTTCATACAAGCATGCTTGAAGATATTAAAAGAGAACCAATACGCATCATACATATCAAATAAGATTACATGCCATTCAAGCAACTTAAGCATTCATAAGCCATCGATCAAACAAACATTTGGAAAGATATAACATGCTTACAAACCAAGTCAACCATAGACATACATCAAACTCAAATCAACAATACCTATCCCATTACTTAACTATTACAATCTATTACTTAAAACTCATACATTGAGCTCACCAAAAGCAACACTTGGAGACCTTTCCTTGCCTTTGCCACCCACAAGCTATTTATCTGCATTGTCGAACAAAAGAGAGCGTAAGCATAAAAGCTTAGTGAGGGTAAGCTCTTTAAAAACAAACCTCGACAATGCAGGGTCCAAGCACGAGCTACAACCAAGATAAAATGCATGGTCTTACCTCCGATCCACGCGAGCCATAAATATAGATGATGCATGAACATATATTCAATGTCATGACATGCTCAACATGTTTAAATCCACAACATATGAAATCACATATATTAGACCATGTTAGCAACACCTCCCAAAACACATTGGCTCACAATTAACCACATATTGGCAACATAAACTACAATCTGTATTGGCACCTAGCTATGACTCGAATACGCGGATAACCCGTTGGAACGCATTTCCAACAACAACATTACCTCGGTGGGATTCCACTCATCACCGGTCCTTGCACGTGCGGGATTCCACTCATCGCCACATGCCCTACGGATGGGATTCCACTCATCATCACGTAGAAATATAAATACAATTTCCGGGCGAACCCGTACTCCTCCTTGGTGACTCAACGCCACCAGGGCCACGCGCGACTTTTGACTCATGTGTACACACTAACATCCTAATGATCGATCATTTGTACCCAAGCATACTAGTGCCAATACTACACATTTCATTAATCATTCATAATGTCAATTCATAACACTTCCGTGCTTAGAACGTACTCACCATGACTTACCATCATGTACAAACCACATTCCCATGCCTAGCATGTACTCACCATGATCCTCAGATCATACAATCATCTCATAACATCATTTCAAGTGTCAAAACCACATGTACAACATTAACAACCATATCACATTATAGTTTACACATGTGTATAACCATATCATATCTATCATTAACATGAATATAACAATACATCAAACATGCCCCAACATACATGTATACAACATATACGTAATCAACACCATCCCAAATTAGTATGAGGCATATACAACCATTAAAAAGTGCAACCAAAGTCTCTAATCAAAGCTTGGGATTAGGCTACCACTCTAATCCCAACTCTAGGTGGGTTTACCAAGCCCATCCTAGGTTCACATGCTTGAACCAAATACTCAAAACCAATTTGAAAATATTTAACCACTCACCTAAGCTTCCAAGCTCCAAGCCAAGCAAGCAACCTCTCTCAATTTCCGGATTCCTTCCCGAGGCTTCTCCAACACAAATTCCCGCTTCCAAACAACTTCAAACACAATTCAAACAATTCCAAATCAGCCCAACATCAAAAACCAACCTGGAATAAAATTCAAATGCAATTTACCATGTTGCAAACCATGAACAAATCCCATTTTTAGCAAATTCGGGCAGCCCCTAAACCATGTCCAAAAACCATGTTTCCAACATCCATAGCACCCACAAACAATCCCAAATCAACCCCTAACCATAGTACTACCATTGGGCTATCAATTCCCACCTAAAACAACCCCCAAAAATCACCCAAAACCCTTCAAAAAACCCATTTTTACCCAATTTCGGGAATCATGTTAAAATCATGTAAAAATCATCTATGTTGGGTCTTATGGGTAGTAAACAACATATATAACTTCAACAAATCGAAAGCTCAATTTAAAGACATTAAAGTTTGCATTTTTATCCCAAAAACTCAAAACCCTAAACTTCAAAATCTATGAGCTTTATGAAAATTAAAGGTATCATCTTAAAGAGGAAGAGGAGGACAAGTTAGAAACGGTTTTACCTTTCAAAAATCACCAACAAAGAGCATGGGGATGAAGGAATGAAGATTTGGAGAGGGAGTGGGTTTTTGGTGTGAAGGAGATGAAAGAAGAAGATGAAGATATGAATAAAAGGGGTCTTTTAAATTAAAGGGGTTTTAAAAATGGGAGACCCTTTTAATTACACCTTTGCCATTAATGAGATGACATATCTCATCCATGTTTAAAATCCATGAAATTGATTCCAAAACAACTTAAGTCCAACATAAAATAATTCGTTTTGAAAATACGAAGCCCAAATATTAATTTATCATTTTAATTATAAAAACCGAAACCCGAAATAATATTTTAATATAATTTTCTCCCGGCCCCCAAACCCGGGTGTTACAACTCTCCCCCACTTAAGGAAATTTCGTCCTCGAAATTTATCGAACATGAGGAGCCACTAAAACATGCACCTCTACGCTTTCCCCTCTCACCACAACGTACCAACCAACTCGAAAGACTTACCACACAACACTTGCTATCTTACACTAAGATCTCAACTGATTCTTCAAGGCATGCCAATTTCAAACTCAACTCAATCTCTTCAACAAACATAGCACGGAACAGATCTAACTCACATTTCTGAATCATGGATACACGGAACACATCTCAAACCCCTTTCTAACTCTGGTGGTAACCGCAACAGATAACAACAGAACTAGCCCGATTCACAAACTCATACAATACTGCTTGAACACTTGACTCATAACTTCCTCTGACTGATCCTCTGTCTTCATCAATTAACCAAACACTATGCAGACGTCTTCAAAATTATTCTAGTTGAAATCTCGGATCTTTATTACTCACTTTTACTGCGAATCTTCCACGGATGTAACAAACTAGAAGAAAACTGAAGCTCGGTCTTGACACGCTGGCAATTTACATACTTACTCTCATACTGATCCACATTATTCATCAACTCAATCCAAAAGTGCTCGTCTTCAACCCACAATACGTCTTCATACAATTTAGATGCAATACAAATGAACTACCGTGCGCTTCGGCCAAAACAATACATCTCAAAACACTAGGTCAATCGGTACAACTGTTCTGTCTCTGAAATGCAAAACTCTATCATCTCTGGAACTGTATTCTGAAGGTCTTCCTTCTACTATGCCTCGCACGTGAGGTGCCAAGAATTTGTCTTGCAACTGTTTCTCATCAACCATTCTGACTTAGTGTAGATTCAATATGAAACGCGGCCACAAGAACACTGTCATTCGGTAACTGAATTCGGCAAATACAACTCGCAACTCAACTACCAAGCTGACAACAATTACAACTCGAAACATCGATTACTACGTTGACTATCTTCGAATGGTATTCAATCTTGATATTTCAATCTTCAAGCAGTTCTAACAATCATGTTGTTCAAGTTTCAACCCTTCCTAAGTTGCCTAACAACTCAAGTTCTGATAATATGTACGTACACACTGTGCATTTCTTACTTTACAAGCTTTGTCTCTAAGTCTTCGAAGCAAATACAACTGTAATTAATTCTATGTCTCATATCGAATAACTCTTCTCACGGTCTTCCAACTATCTTGATGAACAAGCCACAATCTTCTGTCTTGCATAAGCACACAACCTAACTCTACATGTAATGCATCACTGTGGTTCACAACTCTTTCTCTGACATAAGTTGATTCAAGGTCGAAGCTCTCTTCTAAGTCTCCTTCAATTTCTCAAGGGCTCGTTGTCTCGCATCTAACCACACAACTGAACATTCTTCTGTAGCAATCTATCAATGGAGCAACTGTCTTCAAACACTATTTACAATTCTCTGAGAGTAACAAGGCTAGACCTAGGAACTATAGATATCTGTCACAGTCTTCAATTTCTTCCAACCCGTATCTTCTTTTGCCTACTAAGGATTTACTCTAGCACACTCAGCTGATCTACATGTCCTAGGAGGACATCTTCGTTAACTCGGAGATCACGTTGGCTCAACTTGGCATACAACTGATTCTCTAATAGAATCTACAATACTAACTCTAAATCTTGTCATGGTCTTCTTCGGTACTTGAATATACTCAGGTATCATTTATGAGGACTACTACAAACTGATCAGGAAGCTTAGGAAAATATTCTGCTCAACATCTCTATAAAAGTAACCAACACACTAGTCCAACAAAACAGCATAACTCGGAACTCAAAACGGTCACATCTTGCCTCAAAAGTTGTCTTCGGTACTTCAAATTTTCTCACTTTCAACTGGTAATAAACGGATCTCAAATTAATCTTCGAAAGACTGAAGCACACACTACTGACCAACTAATCACTGACACTCAGAAACTGACGTTAATCATTCACTGTCACTTGTTTCAACTATCTGAAATCTATACACATTCTAGTACTGTCACTCCTTCTTCTTCACAAATTGCACTAGGCCTAATGAATCTAAGGTCTAACAAGTCTCGAAGTTAATTCTTCAACATTCTCAATTCTTCCGGAAATCATAAGATATGGAGCAATCAAAACAGGAGTAAACTCGAAGACGGTCTCAATATCAAACTCTTCCTCTCTAGACAAGAGATAAGCCGACAATTCTTCCAAACACTTCTAGGAAAAGAAAACACAAACTATCCTAACATTATGCGGTCTAGTCTTCATTCAAAATCGAATCCATCACAATTACTAAGCAAGCCTGTCAACTAAACTCAATCAACCTTTGATCTCTAAACTAGATTAACATTCAACAAGAAGTTCACATCCTCACTTACCACTACGGTCTCACAAAAATCTGCGTCTTCAAAGCAACTCTCTCTTTGTCTCAACGTATACACTAACTCTATGCTCTTCAAGCCAAACCTTGACAAAAGATACATCAAAATCGTAGGAAGACGATCACTTCACATCTACTAGAAACTAGTAACTCTGAACCACCAACAAACATCTTCTGTACATCTTTCTGATCACTACTATCTCCCAAAAGGTCTAGTCACATGCGTCCCTACGTCTAAAATCTCAACAGAGATACGTCAAAACCTTTGCACGCTCACACAAACGGACGATTCTGCTAAAATTGTAACTTCACAAGTACACAACTGATAGTCTTCGGTCCTCTTGTTTTCAGACTGATTCTTCAACAAAATCCGACTCTTCTAGACTATTCGTAGAGCATTTCAAAACTTCAAAAACGCGGTTCTTGGCACACACAGACAACCATACTGGAAAACCACCCAGACGCACACTGGCCCCAAACACACAAATCGGTTCCCATTCACGGATACTGATCGGCTGTCTTGCATCGAAATCATAGGCTGAACCCCAACGGTCACCACTAACACTTATAAAATTCAGATTACTCACACGAGACCCCTACCTAGATCTCGCCAAAAGAACTAAGGTACTCATACCTACCTCATCGAGCACATTCAAACTTGCATGCTTGTTAACAACATACGGAAGTACGAACTCATAACCAATCAGAAGAGACAAACTCAAAATTGTACCAAGGGCTTATCCACTATAACATAGATACCACCTGACTCCCACTCATAGGTCTTCACTTCTTTTCACCAACTAATACCAGAATCGGTCTCGTCATCTCCCACCAACAAGAATCAACTCACGTGCACGCGGACTCGAGCAAACAAATTGTTCCTCAACTCCGGTACAACTATACTCCCCTAACTATAGCAAGGAACTTCCTCTACATCATCCCCATTTTCAAAACCACAACTTCCACTTACCGATTCACGGCTCACACACTGGCCCTAAACTTACTAAAAGCAATAAATCAATCACAATTTAACATACAAAATTGGGTTAGCAAAGGAAAGGTCCAAGTGGCTCAAGTATGATTTCCCTCACTTAAAATCCTTTTTCCGATGTAATAGAAGCAATGGGACTCTACTAAACATGTTTCAACCAAAACAATACACATACATGCTCAACCAAGCATATAACAAGGCATACTTGCTAAACAAGCAAACAAATGCGTACGACCAAACAACATGCATCCTCAATCAAACAATTACACATCACAGCATACACGGGTAACGAGCAACATGCTTTTAAACAAACAATCAACTTACTTGTCATACAAGCAATCATACTTACAAAGCAAGCAAACACCGTGCATATTAATTCAAAACTTAAACTTACCTCACTTACCTGCCCAAGGTCTCGGTAACCTTAGGCTCTGATACCAACAAATGTAACCCCCTCGTCCCGGTCTGGCCGGACGACCGGTCCGAGTGGGCCACACGGGGAAAACCGAAGCGAAACCCGTTAAGGTCCCACCTCAGTTAGCAACCCTAGAAAATTTCTTTTATTTATCTTGTCTAAAAGACCACTTATGTCCTATGTGATCAAACAACGGAATAAAATACATGAGACAAACATTCGATCCCAAAACAGCAATTAAACAGCCCACTTTTAATATTTTAAACAGGCTGTTTCGAAACACCCTTGAGGCGTATCGAAACGCCTTGACCAGGTCAACTGTCCCAGAGCCTCTATAAGGGGCCGTATCGAAACGGTGGTCAACCGTTCCGAAACGCCCTCAACGGTCAACTTCTCGTGGTCAACGAGATTTTGACCGTTTCGAAACCCTTATACCCGTTTCGATACACCTTCATCTCGTGAATTTCTCAGAATTCCAGTAGCCAAAACGTTCCGAAACGCGTATCGGAACAGGGGTTTCAAAGGCCATGCCGTATCGTAACGCGTTCCGATACGGGGTCCCTGAAGCCTTACCCGTTCTGAAACGACCCAACCCGTTTCGAAACGCGGGCTGTCTGCAACCTTTTGAAATTCAGATTTAAGGGTATTTCAACAAATAGGAAGGTCCCTTAGGACCCCTAAAGGCACACAAAACCATCAAACCAAGTCTAGAGGCATACATCCTAGATTTAACATACTCAAACACATACAAGCATGGATTTAGACAATCTTTCGTACATAGCAAATTACACATTAGGAGCCTTTCATACAAGCATGCTTGAAGATATTAAAAGAGAACCAATACGCATCATACATATCAAATAAGATTACATGCCATTCAAGCAACTTAAGCATTCATAAGCCATCGATCAAACAAACATTTGGAAAGATATAACATGCTTACAAACCAAGTCAACCATAGACATACATCAAACTCAAATCAACAATACCTATCCCATTACTTAACTATTACAATCTATTACTTAAAACTCATACATTGAGCTCACCAAAAGCAACACTTGGAGACCTTTCCTTGCCTTTGCCACCCACAAGCTATTTATCTGCATTGTCGAACAAAAGAGAGCGTAAGCATAAAAGCTTAGTGAGGGTAAGCTCTTTAAAAACAAACCTCGACAATGCAGGGTCCAAGCACGAGCTACAACCAAGATAAAATGCATGGTCTTACCTCCGATCCACGCGAGCCATAAATATAGATGATGCATGAACATATATTCAATGTCATGACATGCTCAACATGTTTAAATCCACAACATATGAAATCACATATATTAGACCATGTTAGCAACACCTCCCAAAACACATTGGCTCACAATTAACCACATATTGGCAACATAAACTACAATCTGTATTGGCACCTAGCTATGACTCGAATACGCGGATAACCCGTTGGAACGCATTTCCAACAACAACATTACCTCGGTGGGATTCCACTCATCACCGGTCCTTGCACGTGCGGGATTCCACTCATCGCCACATGCCCTACGGATGGGATTCCACTCATCATCACGTAGAAATATAAATACAATTTCCGGGCGAACCCGTACTCCTCCTTGGTGACTCAACGCCACCAGGGCCACGCGCGACTTTTGACTCATGTGTACACACTAACATCCTAATGATCGATCATTTGTACCCAAGCATACTAGTGCCAATACTACACATTTCATTAATCATTCATAATGTCAATTCATAACACTTCCGTGCTTAGAACGTACTCACCATGACTTACCATCATGTACAAACCATATTCCCATGCCTAGCATGTACTCACCATGATCCTCAGATCATACAATCATCTCATAACATCATTTCAAGTGTCAAAACCACATGTACAACATTAACAACCATATCACATTATAGTTTACACATGTGTATAACCATATCATATCTATCATCAACATGAATATAACAATACATCAAACATGCCCCAACATACATGTATACAACATATACGTAATCAACACCATCCCAAATTAGTATGAGGCATATACAACCATTAAAAAGTGCAACCAAAGTCTCTAATCAAAGCTTGGGATTAGGCTACCACTCTAATCCCAACTCTAGGTGGGTTTACCAAGCCCATCCTAGGTTCACATGCTTGAACCAAATACTCAAAACCAATTTGAAAATATTTAACCACTCACCTAAGCTTCCAAGCTCCAAGCCAAGCAAGCAACCTCTCTCAATTTCCGGATTCCTTCCCGAGGCTTCTCCAACACAAATTCCCGCTTCCAAACAACTTCAAACACAATTCAAACAATTCCAAATCAGCCCAACATCAAAAACCAACCTGGAATAAAATTCAAATGCAATTTACCATGTTGCAAACCATGAACAAATCCCATTTTTAGCAAATTCGGGCAGCCCCTAAACCATGTCCAAAAACCATGTTTCCAACATCCATAGCACCCACAAACAATCCCAAATCAACCCCTAACCATAGTACTACCATTGGGCTATCAATTCCCACCTAAAACAACCCCCAAAAATCACCCAAAACCCTTCAAAAAACCCATTTTTACCCAATTTCGGGAATCATGTTAAAATCATGTAAAAATCATCTATGTTGGGTCTTATGGGTAGTAAACAACATATATAACTTCAACAAATCGAAAGCTCAATTTAAAGACATTAAAGTTTGCATTTTTATCCCAAAAACTCAAAACCCTAAACTTCAAAATCTATGAGCTTTATGAAAATTAAAGGTATCATCTTAAAGAGGAAGAGGAGGACAAGTTAGAAACGGTTTTACCTTTCAAAAATCACCAACAAAGAGCATGGGGATGAAGGAATGAAGATTTGGAGAGGGAGTGGGTTTTTGGTGTGAAGGAGATGAAAGAAGAAGATGAAGATATGAATAAAAGGGGTCTTTTAAATTAAAGGGGTTTTAAAAATGGGAGACCCTTTTAATTACACCTTTGCCATTAATGAGATGACATATCTCATCCATGTTTAAAATCCATGAAATTGATTCCAAAACAACTTAAGTCCAACATAAAATAATTCGTTTTGAAAATACGAAGCCCAAATATTAATTTATCATTTTAATTATAAAAACCGAAACCCGAAATAATATTTTAATATAATTTTCTCCCGGCCCCCAAACCCGGGTGTTACAACGATGATAGGTAAAATGTTAGAAATGATAGACTCGATTTCCTTCAACCGTTATGGATAGCCAAGTGGTAGAGAAGTTGGATTTTTTTATGATCGAGGTGTGGAAGCTAAAAGATAAAAAGACACAATAATTTAGAGTGGTTCAGCCTTCTAACAAGCATCTACATCCACTACCTTAGCTTTCTACTAAGGATTTCACAATCAATCTACTAATTGATTCGTCCCTTTTTTTAGAGTGGTTCGGCCTTCTAACAAGCATCTACATCCACGCACGTATCGAAACGCCTAGTGTCGTATCGGAACAGCCTGCAATTCATATAGTCGTTGGGGTTATAGCCATTGGGGTGTATGCCACGTGGGCGTATCGAAACACCAAAGGGTATTTCGAAACCATACCTATTCGTATCGAAACAAATGAACCATGTATCGAAATGGACTATGGCACTTTCAAAACGTATCGATACAAATTATGCATGTATCAAAATGGGTGCATTAAAAGCACTGGTTTGGCTACATAAAAACGTTTCAAACATTGCCAAAACCTTTTGCAACATCCTCAAACTTATTTTCAAGTTGTTTTTGACTTAGAGAATATTTTAAATTCTTTTTAATTAAGTCCAAAACATTTTTCAATTATTATATCAAAATATATATTTCTACAATCTCCCCTTTTTTGATATAATAAAACCAACTTGAAAAATTGTTTGAGACTACCCCCTTAATATTTTAAAATTTGAATAAGAGATTTTAAATTTCGAATAAAGTTAAAGCTCCCCTTATTCTCTTGAAAAATCAAAATTTCAAACTATTTCTCCCTTTTTTGTTATATGAAAAAGAATTTAAAAGACATTAGGCTCAAAATAACTTAGGAGGTTAAAAAATTGACACAATTAAAAAATTTGGTTTTAAAATTGGCACCCCTTTCTCAAAGCATCAAATATTGTTAGTCCAACACTATGATAATCTAGTTGAATTGAAATAAATGAATTAAATGAACAATAAATAAATTCAACTAAATTTTACCAACACTTGAACTTCAAGGGAGGATGTGAAGCCTTCCTTCTTCAAGTGTTCTCCTTTTGTGTATGGAGCTCCCCCTCAAATTTGGACTTTTTGAACATTCTCCATCACACCTAATCATAAGACAATCAAGTAATTTTTTGTATCCAAATTGCTTTGGATCCATAGACGTTAGTGGCACAAAATTTAGTCCCCTTAGGAATCTATTTTTCAATTTCATCCTTTTTAGTTGAAGTGGTTAGTCCTTTTGGGAACCAAACACTTCTAAAACATTTTCCATTTATAAATCTAGAGGCATTAGATTGTCTAACATAAAAATTTGATTTTCCAAAACCATTTTTCTTTACAAGCTCTTTGGAAATCAAATCTTTTTCCTCTTAAACTTTATGAAGTAAATTTTGTAAATCAACACATTTTTTCTCAAACTCATTGAGTTTTGCTTCAAGTTCAATTTTGGTTTTAGAAATCAAATCATTTTGAATTTTTAAATTTAAAGTAATTTTCTTGTTTTTCAAAATGTGATTTTTAAACTCTAAAACCAAATCATTTTGAATTTTTAAATTTAAAACAATTTTCTTGTTTTTCAAAATGTGATTTTTAAACTCTAAAACCAAATCATCGTAGGCATCTTGTAATTCATCAAAAGAATATGAACACGTGGTAGATGAATTAGAAGTTACCATTGAATCTTCTTCGATGTCCATAAGGCAAAGGTTGGCTTGTTCATCGTCGGTAGAGTCTTCATCACTCTATGTAGTCACATATGCCTTCTTCTTATGGCTTGAAGTGTTTGCCCTCTTCTTCTTCTTCATGGATTCACGTTCAAATTCTCTCATTGCTTTCTTCATGAATGGGGCACACTTCTTGAAGAGATGAACTATCTCTTCTTCTTCATCCTCCTCTTCGCTTGTATCAACATGGTTGCACTTGGAGGATTTGAGAGCAATGACATTGACGTTGATGTCAAGCTCCATGATTTTCTTCTTCCCCATCTTCTTTAGCTCTTCCTTCTTCTTCTCCTCTTCTTTTCCTTTCTTCATAATTTCATGAGTGAGAAGAGACCTCATGAGTTCATCAAGCTTTAACGTCTTAAGATTCTTTGCTTCGATGATGGCAGTCTTCTTTGAGTCCCAAGACTCAGGAAGAGAGTAGATGAGTTTGCGGAAAAGTTTGTCTTCCAGAATGATTTATCCATAGCCTTTGAGTCCATTTGTGATGGTGGAGAATCTATCGAACATCTTTGTAATGTCTTCATCCGGTTCCATATTGAAGTTCACATACTCGTGATTGAGAAGACCGATTTTGGTCACCTTTACTTCGTTCGTTCCCTCGTATGTGAATTCAAGCTTGTTCCAAACTCCCTTGGCATCTTCACAAGAAGACATCTTCTCATAGATGTTGGGGCTAAATGCACAAAAGAAGATGTGCAAAGCTTTGCAATTAAGCTACATCTTCTTACGATCTTCCGCACTCCAATCCGTCTTACTTCGTTGTGGCACGAAAGAACCCTCTTTAACAATATCCCAAAGCTTGTAATCTTTGGATTTGATGAAGAACTTCATTCTAATCTTCCAATGAGCGTAGTTGGTCCCGTCGAAGAAATGTGGCTTGTCGATGGATTACGCCATTTGATCGGCTGATTGAATGTTGTATCGAGCTTCCCGGATCGCCTCAATATGATGTTAATCCCCTTCGATTGAGCCTTGCTCTGATACCAATTGTTAGACTTGATAGGCTCAATTTTCTTCAACCGTTGTGGATAGCCAAGTAGTGAAGAAGTTGGATTTTTGGGTGATTGAGGTGTGGAAGCTAAAAGATAAAAAAAACACAATAATTTAGAGTGGTTCGGCCTTCTAACAAGCACCTACATCCACTACCTTAGCTTCCTACAACAGATTTCACAATCAATCCACTAATTGATTCGTCCCCTTTTCTAGGATTATGAGGAAACCCTTACAACAAACAAAGCTTTCTAGCCCAAAGATTGATCAAACCCTTTCTACAAGAGATAAAGATAAGCAAACTAAAATCCCTCTTACAAGGTTGATGTTTGCACTCTTAAGCACTCACCCAATCTTAAAGCACTTGAGAAAATTTGACATCATATGGTTGTTGACAATTAAAGCCTTAGTCTTCTCTTGATGCTTGGAGGTCCCTTTTGTACTCAGAATTGAGTTTGTAGCCGTTTAGGACCATTGGGGTTGAATTGGAGCCGTTGGAGACTTTATTTCCCACCATAAATGCAGTTCTGCAACTACCCGTATCAAATCGGTACCTACATGTTTTGAAACACGACTAAAACAAAAAGAGTCGTTATACGCATTGAAGAGGCCGTATCGAAACACCTTGGGTCGTATCGGAACACCCGTATCGAAACGCCTAGTGTCGTATCGGAACAGCCTGCAATTCAAATAGTCGTTGGGAAATAGTCGTTGAGGTTATAGTCGTTGGAGTGTATGCCACGTGGGCGTATCAAAACACCGAAGGGTGTTTCGAAACCACACCTATCTGTATCGAAACATATGAACCCTATATCGAAACAGATTCTAGAAGTTTCAAAATGTATCGATACAAATTATGCATGTACCAAAATGGGTGCATTAAAAGCACTGGTTTGGCTACTTAAAAATGTTTCAAACATTGCCAAAACTATTTGAAACATCCTCAAACTTATTTTCAAATTGTTTTTTTTGACTTAGAGAATATTTTAAATTCTTTTCAATTAAGTCCAAAATATTTTTCAATTTCTATATCAAAATATATATTCCTACATAAAACCATCAACAAACAACATAAGAATGCATATTACAATGAAGGTACGTTGACAATAAGGCCATTACCACAACTCAATCGTGAATAAGGAACGATAGATGTAATCGTGTATCCAAATCTAGTTCGAGGGTCCGAGATAAAGAGATCAGCAGCACAATGAAAGGAGCTCCATCTTGATCAGTCGTGGCGTCGTCAGATCCAATCCTAATAGAAAATTAAAACAAAAAACGTGCCAAAAGGCAGAAAAATCTTACCAAAATGTAGAGTAAAGTCGTGCCACAAAAGCAGAATAATTTATTGAAAACTAAAAAAACAAAACAAACGAAACGATAAATTTCGGCGGTCGACAACCAGTATTAAAACTGGTACCGCCATCGGAGTTTAATGAAAAGAAAGAGTAAAAGTTATAGAAGGGAAAGAGGCGCTCAAAACCCTACAATATTGAGAGAGCGGAAAAGATAGTTTATCTGTTGATTTAATATATTAATTCCATGATTAGAATATATTATCTTTATATAATTTGTTAATAGTAGGGGTGAGCGTTCGATCGAGTCGAGTCAAAAAATTTTAAGTTATTCGAGTTGACACGTCATATTTTACAACTCAAACTTTATTTGAATTTTTTTTATTCGAGTCAAGTCGAGTTTTCGAGCTCCTATAAAAATTTAATTGTAACTATTTAACATGTTATAGTACGGTTTGATTCCAATTTAAACAATTTTTTTCTAATCATATAAGATTTGCACACATATATTTTCTCATAATTTTTCATATGTGACAATATTTCTTCATTTTTATATATCAGTATATATATCATAAAAAATTGAGGGACTCGTTTCGAACTTAAAAACAAATCCATTAATTACTAAAAATTTTGAGTTATTCAAATTTCCATTTTTCAACTCAAACTTTATTTGAAATTTTTCGAGTCGAGTCGAGTTTATGAAATTTTGAGTCGAGTCAAGACGAGTCGAGTCAAATATTTTTGCCTCGAGTCGAGTTATTCAATTTTTTCGAGTCGAGTCGAATTTTGCTCACCCCTCGTTAATAGTGTATTGATCATAGAAATATAAAAGTTCATCCTTTTCTGATTCAGCAATTTATCCAATTAAAATTAGAAAATGAATGAAAAAAAACTACCGAGAACCAAAAATTATATTTAGCTCCATGCATGCATTGCAAATATTATTATTGTTAGTTTATAGAGATATAATAGACATGATACATTTGTTTCTCACTGATATGAGATTCATGAATTAAAAAAATAGAGATCTTATGAAAAATTTAGAGACAAACTCTATTATTAAAAAAAAGAGACAAACTGATACAATTTCGGTTGCGAAAAAATCGAAATTATGAGTTGCCCGATCGTGAACGCAGTAAGTATTTTAAAGATACAAAAATAGTTTCAAAAAAGGTGTTTGTTTAGGGAAGTGATGGTGAATTTTAGTATGATGGCGGAAGCTAATTAAAAAAGATAAGATGATGGTGAAAATGATGGTAGAAATGATGGTGATGAAAAATAAAGATAGTTTGGTTTTGAAACGAAAGAAGAACCAACACTATATGAAAGTGAACACCCGAACCTTATGAGGTCCGAAATCCAAGATGAAATGAGACTCACTAGTTATATAACAACTAGGAACCAACGATATAAAAGAATGGAAATAGAATTGATGCCACAAAGAGAATTCCTTAATAAGTTAAGAAGTTCAATGAAGAAAAAAGAGATTGAACTCTCACAAAAGTGTATTCAAATGTTCAAAGTTGTCTATCTTATAAATGAAAAGCTAAGGCTTTTATAGGAAACAAGGTGGAATCTAAAGAGACGCAAACAAGTGAATAAAATCTTCTTAATGGTAAAAAAAGCACACATAATAGCTTGTGACATTCCTTGTCCCTTGGCAGCCCAATGGTCTTGTTGAATATGTAGAATGAATCTATACATCTCATGGATGAATGTAGACATCTATGTGTCTACAAGGAAAAAACTGTTGAGCCCTTATAGCTTTGATGGATTTCATTGACTCTTTTTTAATGGTTGAATTAGATAATCATAAAGCCTTTGAATGCTCTTAAAAAGGAAAACTGAATGGTCCTTGCATGGAGATGAATATGGCAGCAAATGAATGGTCTCTTATTTAGTGGTGATTATTCTCGTATTGAATTTTCAACCTGCACTGTCTTCAGTAATCTGGTCATATCTTAAGCTTCTGATATCGGATCGATGCAATTCAAAGCGCGTTTAAAATCTAAGAAATAGTGGAATAAATTTGAAGAAGACTTCAAGACTCATATCTACCTGGATCTCATGTAAAACCGGCGAACAAGTTGACTGAATGTACAAGACTTCTTGAATTTCCTTCTTAAGTGTTGTTTTAATCCATGCATTTACTCTCCCTTAAGCACTTGAATCCCAAAAGACATCAAACAAGTGATTAATCCATCTTGGTGTCCTTTGGAGTGCCGAATTTATTCAGCCTTCATGTATCTAATAAACACAAAAAAAAGATATGTTAAAATAATGCAACTTAAATGAAATATCATACTGAATTATCATGCTTAAATGAATTAACATGCATATTTATTCATGTGCAACAAATGAACTACCATGTATAATTAAATATGTAAATTTATTAATGCTCATGCAACACTTATATACGGACAAACACATGCGAATCTCAAACATGCGAACGATGATACATTGACTCATGCATACATAGATATAATGTGAACACAATATAATGCATGTGAATATAAGAACTAAGAAACATAGATATGATGGGAATATGCATATATAATGCGAACATGTAAACAGATTATAAACGCAAACATATTGTAAGTCAGGCGAACATATATACGAATGCAAACATAATTTAACTAATGCGTGTAGATGCGAATAGAATGCACTATATGCCAACAAAACTAAAACAATGTGAATGTGAGTAGAACTAATGTAATGCACGTAAATAAGAAATTAAATGCAAATTGGAATTGCGCATGCAACGTATTGCATGGCTGTTCATCCGCGAGCTGGTGAAGGAATGTCATTGTTCGGATTGGCGAACATGTAGATTTTGGCAGACAGATTGACTAGGGCGTGCAGTTCTCGCCCACGAACTGCTGGAAAAGATATTTGATGTGAAGCGGATCGCATCACAGACTATTTAAGTCATGAATCTCACATTGATAAAAAAAAAACAAAGGCTAGCACTCTAATTATATTGGTATAAATTAATGCTAATATCATTTACTATTAATGGAGCTAAATTTCAAATATAATTCTTATTAGTTTATTTTTTTCATTTTTGTCTGTCACTGCATTCAGGGCATGGTTGATGTGTCATGCTTTCTAGAAGGCACGATTGATAGTATGACCATCTTCGACATGTTTACCTGAAAATAAAGCTGAAAATAAAGTTGTCATTATAAGGAAACAATCATTTTACTAATAGAAAACACAAGGACAAGTCATGACTAACCTAGGATTGGCACTATTATTAACGGAAAAAAAAAATTAAGGATGTCAATTTGACTTGGATCTAATAGGTCTTGATTCGATCAACTCTATACGGACGAGTTTTATTTTTAAAATTCAAGTTTAAGACGGAGCGGATTGTGGGAAAAATATAGCCGACGTCAGGACGAAGTTAGATTTAGAGTGAAAATTCTCCTACATGACCTGAGCTAGTATAATTTACGAAATTTCCACTCCATTTCTTTATTTACGTTGTTCACCTCTTCTTCTCTTTGCTTTCTTTCCCTCATTTCATTTATAAATTTCTCCATCTCTTTCTTCAGTCCTTCATTTTCTTTTTATGTGTCTTATTTCGTTATTCTTCTTCTTCTTTTTTTTTTTAAATTTCACAACTTTTTTCTTCATGCCGTTTCTTTTTTTTTTCTTCTTTTACTAATTTGTATTTGTTGTTTCAAAATTTGTTGACCTGTTTTTCTATTTTATATTATGGGTTCACCAAATATTTTTATCAACAATGTATTGTTTTATTCAAAGAGTGCAAAATCATACAGCTCAAGCATTATCACCATCCTCATTAAAAAATTCTTAATTTTAATTGGATGAAAAGAGTACAACATGATAGTGTTATATAGGAGGACAAAACACCAAGAAAAAACCCATAAAAACCGAAAGCGGTAACCCAAGCAAACTCCACAACAAAAACTCCACAATTGAATGTAGCCAGTATTAACGATCGTGAAAGCATAGAATCGAAGTGTTTGGATTTGGAGATTTTGATATTAGGGTTACGGAAGAAGTAAAAGGGGATCGATAGAGAGAGAGAGAATATTGAACAGAAGAGTAAACAATAAAACCAAAAATTAATTATATCCATATATGGTTTTACATATATATATATATATATATATATATATATATATATATATATATATATATATAATAAGATATAAAACTAATTACTTAAACCTAACAACTATAACTAACACCAATTCTTGCCAGCTAATCTTGAATATTAACAACTAACTACTAATACAAATAATATCTCTAATAGCCCCCCTCAAGGTGGAGCTTTGGTAAAACAGTCTGCCAACTGTTGTTGAGAAGAAACAGGAAGAAGTTTGATGATGCCTTTCTGAATCTTTTCTCGAATGAGGTGGCAATCAATCTCGATGTGCTTCGTGCGTTTATGTTGCATAGGATTCTCAGCAATCTTAATGGTAGATTGGTTATCACAATATAAGTTGGCTGATGAAACATGAACCTGCAAGTCAGAAAACAAATAATTAAACCACTGTAATTCACAAGTAACAACAGCCAAAGCCCTATATTCAGCTTCAGTAGAGGACCTAGACACAGTTTGATGTTTCTTTGACTTCCAAGAAATTAAGGCATTTCCTAAGAAAACACAAAAACCAGTAACAGACCTTCTAGAATCAGGGCAAGAGGCCCAATCAGAATCTGAAAAAGCACTAAGACTCAAATCATTGGAAGCAGGAAAGAAAAGACCATGTCCTGGGCTGCCTTGATTAACGACCTAGACGGTTGACCCGAACTACGAAGATTACACGGGGAAAACCAAAGTCGACCCGAAAGCCAACCTTGATTAACGACCTTTTTTTTTTCTTTTTAAACTTGTCTAGATGCACATTAACCCTAAGCGTACTCTTGAGAAACACTTACGCGAAAAGCACAACAATCGAATTACAACAAGGGACTCAATTGCACAAAATACAAATGTTAGGGACCAAATTGTAAATTCTAGAAATTAGAAGGTCTTAGCTGATTTTAAGGTTACCAGTATTTAATTAGTCATATTTCACACTTCACTGTTAAATTTCACCTCTATCGGACATCTCAAACTCAAGCAATTGCAAATACAATTTTCGGGACTAAAACGTAAAGCTTGCAAACCTCAAAACCATTCAAGTCAGTGCCCAACGGTCACCTGTTTCGAAACGGTGTTGACCGTTCCGAAACGCGGGTTTGTTTCGAGACTTGTTTCGAAACAGGGCCTTCCAGTGGCCAAACCGTTTCGGTACGGTCACCAGCCGTTTCGAAACACAGAGGCCATTATAGGCCCCCATTTCAAAACGCCTGTGAGTGTATCGATACGAGTTGCCCAGAAGCTGCAGAAATTGCTGATTTAACATGCATTTAACCACTCAAACACACCCTAATGACTTTCTAATCATGCAAACTAGACATCATACATATATGGTACATGTTTGCAACATCAAAACACGTTCATGGCATCAATAATGGAATTTCACAAGTCTATAGGCATGCAACCTAGTATTCAAAACCAAGCAACCAACAAAACACCAAATCAAGCATCAAAAAGGCCATTTACAAGTCCAAATAATCAGAGGCATCATGCCACAAATAAGGAGTCCAAAACATCTCCCAAAACACAACCTAGGTTCCCATTGCTAACATACTAAAAGCTAATAGTGTTATGAAAATGTCACCATACATGAGCTTAGCTTTCCCTTGGATTCTTAGCCTCCTTGTTGCCCTCAAATACTTCAATTATCTGCATTATTGGTTCAAGAAAGAGAGCGTAAGCACAATTGCTTAATGAGGCATGCTCTAAAGAAACAACACAATAATGCATTTTATAAAACACTTTCCACAAAGCTTTCCATCACATAATCATCATTATTCATGCAACCTTGCATACATTTCAATCATCTCATGCTTCATTAAAATCAACATGTCATATTGGCTTTCAAGTGATAAAACATAACCGTTTACCACACAAAACACAATCGGATACGCAGATTACAAGCGTTGTCCCATACGCTTCATACACACTACCGAACACACAAGGTGGAGTTTACCGGTACAATCACAACCCCTCAACACCCGTGATGGAGTTTAACGGTACAATCACAACCCCTCAACATCACTCATCGGTAGTTGTATAACACCACTAACGAGAACACGAGACACACAACACAAGATCCACACATGGACTTTTAACCACCATAGTGATCTTACCTTTCTCGTTAGTGTACTTGGATGGAGTTTACGGTACAATTACAACCCCTCAACATCCAAGGCGACTTTATTCACGGTGCACCCAATCCTATAGCCGGCTAACTATATCCGATTCAAGTACTTTAAAACCATTACATCACTTGCCAATATACATCATTTACCATCAACAATTCACTGTTTTAAAGCATTAATCAAAGCCATTTATCATCATGCATCACTATGCATCAAAACCATATTTACAATATATCAAACCAAGGATCTCTTACCTTGAGCATCCTTCAACACATGTCTTTCAAAACCAGCATTAACCATGCTAAAGCATGCTTTCAAAACAGAATTTAAACATGCAATTTATAGCAAATGCATCGAATAACATCATGGCTCATCCAAGAGAGTTTTTCCGAAAACTTACTCTTGAGCTTAGTTAAGTTGCTTAGACTTAAACTAAGCTCCCAAAACCTTCAAACATTTGTTTCAAAGCTGGAAACCCAACTTCACTCACCAATTTCGTTTCGCAATCTTGCCGAAACGCCGATCAAGCCTCCGGATCAACACCACAAGTATCCGAAGATGTCTCCCCTGTTTTAAACACATCAAAGCATAGGATTAATGCATCATCATGCATTAAAATCTTCAGCCTTCACACCTAAACTTGCTGCTCTAACCAATTCTAACATTTCGGCTACCAAACACAACCGAAATCACCTCCAAACTCTTCCAAAACATAACCCAGCCAAGATCCAACACTTCTAACCATTTCTAAACATCAATTAACATCAAAAAAGAACCTAAACTCGTCCTTATACCTCCAGCTATAACAGAACACCAAGATCACCCCAAAACCACCATTTTCATAAGCATAAACTTAGGAAACACAACCTATTCGGGATTGCATTAATCAAACCTCATTTAAAAATCATTAGACATCCAAAATACATTTAATAAACATCTCAAAACAGAGCCCAAACAATCACAACGAAATTCTTCAAGATTTCCTCCAAATCTTGAGTTTTAAGCCAAAATCAAGTTCATATCATCAAAACCATTTATAAAACTTAAATTAAGGATTGATAACTTGGGAATTTCAGTAAAGAACTGAGTATTTAGAGGAGAAGAACAACCTTACCTCTAAATGTAGATTTCTCCTTGATTAGAGCCATTTTTCTTGAAAATCCAATGAGCAAATAAAAAAGGATTTGATGTAGAAAGTATTAGGAATTAATTGTTGATTGAATCCTTATCAATTGAATTGAAAATCAGTGGAAAATATGCTGGAGAAAAGTGTTTGGATGAGGGAATTTTGAGAGAAAAAGAGATGAATTTTTTTTTTTAAGAAAAGTAGTTATGATCTTAACAAAAGGTAGTTTCCTTTTTCATTCAATTAATTAAACATTAATTAAATCACGTAAATCTAAGAAAAATCTGGAGAAATTATTCTTGGGTAAATTAGCTCCTTAAAGATTCAAAGTTTCAATCCTTACAAAACAGTCACCACTGAACTTTTCAAAAAATCGCATTTTCGTCACTATTTCAAAATGTTGCATTTCCAAACCTTATTTTGTAAAATTGATTTCACCACTCTCTTATATATATTAAAAGATGGTTTTTAAATATTTTTCCATATTTTTAAAGCATCCCAAACTAGGCTTTCCCTTAAACCTCCTTTTATATTCGAACCGAAAATCAGACCGGTCCGATTCAGACCCTAAACTTCCAAGCCCAAAATTGGGGTGTTACAACTCTCCCCCCTAAAGAAATTTCGTCCTCGAAATTTACCTGGAGGAAAGAGATACGGAAACTGCTTCTTCATGTCATCCTTTCTTTCCCACGTGGCTTCCTCAACACCACGATGCTTCCATAACACCTTAACCAAATCAATGGTCTTGCCTCGAAGAACTTTACTGTCCGAATCCAGGATTTCAAACGGTTCCTCATCATAGGTCAAGTCTGGATTCAACTCCACTTCCTCCACAAGCATAACATGCGAAGGATCCGATCTATATCTCCGAAGCATAGAGACATGAAACACATCATGAATCTTTTCCAACTCTTGCGGCAACCTCAGCTTGTAAGCAACAGGACCCACTCGTTCAATCACCTCGTATGGTCCAATGTACCTAGGGCTCAACTTACCCTTTCGGCCAAACCTCATCACCTTCATCCAAGGCGAAACTTTCAAGAACACAGAGTCACCTACCGCAAACTCAATCTCCTTACGCTTCAAATCCGCGTAAGACTTCTGTCGATCAGAAGCTGCCTTCAATCGCTCACAAATGAGCTTCACCTTCTCGGTGGTTCCTTTCTACAAAGCTGGAATTGAAACCAACTTCTGACCTATTTCAGCCCAACATAGAGGAGTTCTGCACTTCCTTCCGTACAAGGCTTCATAAGGTGCCATTTGAATACTTGCCTGGTAGCTATTGTTATAAGAAAACTCCACCAAAGGCAAATGCTTCTCCCAAGATCCTTGAAACTCAATTACACAGCACCTCAACATATCTTCTAGCACTTCGATAACACGCTCAGACTGCCCATCCGACTGTGGATGATAAGATATACTGAAATTCAGCCGTGTACCCAAAGCTTGATGCAAACATTCCCAGAAACGCGATGTAAACCTCGGATCTCTATTCGAAACAATAGACTTTGGCACACCATGCAGCCGCACAATCTGAGCAATGTACAACTCTGCAAGCTTGTCCAAAGTATACGTAGTATGCACAGGTAAGAAATAAGCACACTTCGTAAGGCGATCCACAATCACCCACACCGAATTCTTCTTCGATGGCGACAAAGGCAAACCAGACACAAAATCCATGGTAATCCTTTCCCACTTCCACTCAGGAATCCTCAACGGTTGCAACAACCCAGAAGGAAACTGATGCTCAGCCTTAACTCGCTGACAAACCATGCACTTACTCACATACTCTGCAACATCTTTCTTCAACCCCACCCAATAGTACTCATCCTTAAGATCACAATACATCTTTGTACTACCAGGGTGCATAGCAAAAGGACTACTATGAGCTTCAGTGAGAATAACACGCCTCAACTCAACATCATTCGACACTACTATCCGATTCCCAAAACATAGAACTCCATCATCATTAAAACAGAAATCTGATGGTCTATCCTCAGCAATATCCTGAATATGTGACACTAAGGAATCATCCAACAACTGCTTATCCTTAATCAACTGAACCAAAGATGGTTTCACTTGCAACTCGGCCACAAGACCTCCATCTTGCAAAATACTCAAGCTGGCAAACATAGCCCTTAACTCCACCGCCACCTTCCTGCTCAAGCCACCCGCCACAACATTAGCTTTCCACGGATGGTACTCGATCGTCAGATCATAATCTTTAAGCAACTCCACCCAACGCCGTTGCCTAAGATTCAACTCTTTCTGAGACATCAAATACTTCAGACTTTTATGATCCGTGTACACAGTACACTTCTCACCATACAGGTAATGTCTCAAAATTTTCAAGGCAAAGACCACCGCAGCTAACTCAATATCATGCGTAGGATAATTGCGCTCATGCATCTTCAACTGGCGCGATGCATAAGCCACCACCTTACCCTCTTGCATCAGCACACACCCCAAACCAACATAGGAGGCGTCACTGTACACCACAAACTTTTTCCCTAATTCAGGTTGAACCAAGATAGGAGCTTGCGTCAAAGCTGCCTTAAGCTTCTCAAAAGCCTGCTGTCTCGCTTCTGTCCACTCATACTTGACATCCTTCTGCAACAACTTCGTCAAAGGTGCATCAATCTTTGAAAATCCATCCACGAACCTCCCGTAGTATCCCGCCAAACCAAGGAAACTACGGACTTCATGAACAGACTTAGGAGGCTTCCAATTCATCACTGCCTCAATCTTATGAGGATCAACACGAATCACTTCAACAAAAACCACATGACCAAGGAAAACAACTTCCCTAAGCCAGAATTCACACTTGCTCAGCTTAGCATAAAGCTGATTCTCCAACAACGCCTGTAACACAATCCTCAAATGCCCCTCATGCTCCTCCTCAGTACGAGAGTACACAAGGATATCATCAATGAACACCACAACAAACTTGTCCAAATATTCATGGAACACTCTATTCATCATGTCCATAAAAGCTACAGGAGCATTTGTCAAACCAAACGGCATCACAAGGAACTCATAATGCCCATACCTCGTCCTGAAGGTTGTTTTTGGCACATCCACATCCTTCACCTTAAGCTGGTAATAACATGACCTTAAGTCAATCTTTAAGAACACAGCCGCTCCCCGAAATTGATCAAAAAGATCATCAATTCTCGGCAAAGGATATCGATTCTTGATAGTCAACTTGTTCAGCTGACGATAATCGATGTACATTCTCATAGTGCCATCCTTCTTCTTCACAAAAAAGACCGGTGCACCCCAAGGTGACACACTTGGCCGAATGAAACCACGATCAAGCAACTCCTGAAGTTGCGTCTTCAGCTCCTTCAACTCCTTAGGTGCCATTCGGTAAGGAGTATTGGACACTGGAGTCGTGTTTTCATACAGCTCAATTCCAAACTCCACCTCTCGACTAGGAGGCAAACCAGGTAACTCCTTCGGAAACACACCAGGAAACTCTCGCATAGTCTTGATATCTTGGACCCGCAACTCCTTAGAGCTAGGATTCATAACAAAGGCTAGGTAGGCCTCACAACCTTGCCTCAGCATTTGACCTGCTTCCAAAGTAGACACCACATTGGCAAGAAACTTCACATTCTCACCAACCACAACTACCTCATAATCATCCGCAAGCTTCAACGAAACTCGCTTGTTCTCAAAATCCAACACAGCTCGATGTTCAACGAGCCAATCTATACCAAGGATCACATCAAAACCATAGAATGGCAATTCCATGAGATCAACAAGGAAAACATGGTTTTGCACCACCAAAGGACATCTTCTATATAACCTTCATGTCACAACGGTCTCACCAAAAGAACTAGTTACACGCATACCAACATCCAAAGACTCAACAGGTAAACCAAGCAATTGAGCATGTTCACGCAGTATGTATGAGTGTGTAGATCCCGAATCAATCAAGGAAAGTAATGACAAGGATTGCAAAGTAAAAGTACCTGCGATCACATTCGTCTCATTTCTCCCCTCTCGCTGAGCATACACTTGAGCCTGACCACCACCCTCAGGTTGGACAGCCACCACATGCGCCACATTCCTCCCACCATCATCTATGCGCTGGAAGTTACCACGGTCGCGCCCACGACCTCTTTGTGGTGCAACAACTCCAGGAGCACGTCCCTGACCACCACCGGCTAACAAAGGACATTACCTCCTCATGTGGTCTGCCGAACCACAATTCCAGCACGAATTATCGGTCACTGCAACAGGAGCCTGAACTTCCCTCGCTGCTCGAGGACAATCACGCCTCAAATGGCCACGCAATCCTCACGTCTAACACGTGTTCTGATCAGCTCTCATCTTGTCTCCCTGAACAGGCGCACCAAGCCCTCCATTGCCACGCCTAGCAAAAGACTGATACCTCTTATCTCGTCCTCTCTTGTTCCGTCCACTACCGGAACTATACTCAACAGCTCTTTTGCCCGAGCCAGAACTAACACCTCTGGAAGACAAACCCAGGTTCTGCTCAATGTCCTTCGCCCTACTCACCAGCACATCAAAATCTGTGTACTCAGCTGCAAGCATAAAGGTCTTCACGTCCGTCACCAAATCATATCGGAAGCGTTCACACCTCTCCCGCTCATCATGGACTAACTCAGGTGCGTACTGGCTAAGGCGGACAAACTGGATCTCGTACTCAGCCATCGTCATGCTCCCTTGCACAAGGGACATAAATTCCCTTTTCTTCTCATCCAGGTATCGCACACCTAGATACTTTCGCTTGAACGCGTTCAGAAAGAATGTCCAAGTCACATCAACTTCCTCCATTTCGGAGACAGTGGTCATCCACCAAGTATACACATCATCATGTAACAACGATACTACACAACCCAACTTCTGCACATCGTTGCAGTTCATTTGTCCCATGAGCTCCAGCTACTGCTGCCTGAAAGGCTCCAGCAATAGCCTGTATCAAAACAGTCATGTCAGGAGCAGCTTGCCCCTGCACAATTTCAGGTCCAGCGACCCCAGCACCATCACCAACACCAGCACCATCACCTCTAGCACCACCACCACCGGGTGGTCCACCACCAGGAGGAGGAGGTATATCCACAACGTTCTCAATGTTTTCCTCATTCTCATTCTGAGCCATAGTTCTCGTGTTCATCCTCATTTCTCTACGAGGCCCCATTTATAAGAAACTACAATGCACGGACACAAATGCAATAAACATAATCAGGCTCAACAAGGTAAGTAATCCAAGTACTCAAGCTCATTTTCCAAAAACAATTCCTTTCATTAGTTTTGATATGGCAATGGGTTCCTCTAACATGCTTCAACATAGCATAGCATCACAATTGCAACATACTTTACAATTCACACATCATACTTTCATTTAAAAGGCATATCATGCAAACACACATACATCACCCAAATAACCATTCCCATTTACTCGAGAACTCAGCTCTGATACCACCAAATGTAACCCCCTTAGCCCGGCCTAGACGGTTGACCCGAACTACGAAGATTACACAGGGAAAACCAAAGTCGACCCGAAAGCCAACCCTAAGCGTACTCTTGAGAAACACTTACGCGAAAAGCACAACAATCGAATTACAACAAGGGACTCAATTGCACAAAATACAAATGTTAGGGACCAAATTGTAAATTCTGGAAATTAGAAGGTCTTAACTGATTTTAAGGTTACCAGTATTTAATTAGTCACATTTCACACTTCACTGTTAAATTTCACCTCTATCGGACATCTCAAACTCAAGCAATTGCAAATATAATTTTCGGGACTAAAACGTAAAGCTTGCAAACCTCAAAACCATTCAAATCAATGCCCAACGGTCACCTATTTCGGAATGGTGTTGACCGTTCCGAAACGTGGGTTGGTTTCGAGACTTGTTTCGAAACAGGGCCTTCCAGTGGCCAAACTGTTTCGGTACGGTCACCAGCCGTTTCGAAACACCAAGGCCATTACAGGCCCCCGTTTCGAAACGCCTGTGAGTGTATCGATACGAGTTGCCTAGAAGCTGCAGAATTTGATGATTTAACATGCATTTAACCACTCAAACACACCCTAATAACTTCCTAATCATGCCAACAAGACATCATACATATATGGTACATGTTTGCAACATCAAAACACGTTCATGGCATCAATAATGGAATTTCACAAGTCTATAGGCATGCAACCTAGTATCCAAAACCAAGCAACCAACAAAACACCAAATCAAGCATCAAAAAGGCCATTTACAAGTCCAAATCATCAGAGGCATCATGCCACAAATAGGGAGTCCAAAATATCTCCCAAAACACAACCTAGGTTCCCATTGCCAACATATCAAAAGCTAATAATGTTATGAAAATGTCACCATACATGAGCATAGCTTTCCCTTGGATTCTTAGCCTCTTTGTTGCCCTCAAATACTTCAATTATCTGCATTATTGGTTCAAGAAAGAGAGCGTAAGCACAATTGCTTAGTGAGGCATGCTCTAAAGAAACAATACAATAATGCATTTTATAAAACACTTTCCACAAAGCTTTCCATCACATAATCATCATTATTCATGCAACCTTGCATACATTTCAAGCATTTCATGCTTCATTAAAATCAACATGTCATATTGGCTTTCAAGTGATAAAACTTAACCGTTTACCACACAAAACACAATCGGATACGTGGATTACAAGCGTTGTCCCATACGCTTCATACACACTACCGAACACACAAGGTGGAGTTTACCGGTACAATCACAACCCCTCAACACCCAAGATGGAGTTTAACGGTACAATCACAACCCCTCAACATCACTCATCGGTAGTTGTATAACACCACTAATGAGAAAACGGGACACACAACACAAGATCCACACATGGACTTTTAACCACCATAGTGATCTTACCTTTCTCGTTAGTGTACTTGGATGGAGTTTACGGTACAATTACAACCCCTCAACATCCAAGGCGACTTTATTCACGGTGCACCCAATCCTATAGCCGGCTAACTATATCAGATTCAAGTACTTTAAAACCATTACATCACTTGCCAATATACATCATTTACCATCAACAATTCACTGTTTTAAAGCATTAATCAAAGCCATTTATCATCATGCATCACTATGCATCAAAACCATATTCACAATATGTCAAACCAAGGATCTCTTACCTTGAGCATCCTTCATGTAACACCCCAATTTTGGGCTTGCAAGTTTAGGGTCTGAACGGGACCGGTATGATTTTCGGTTAGAATTTAAAAGGTGGTTTTAGGGAAAACCTAGTTCGGGTTGCATTAAAAATATGGAAAAATATCTAAAAATCCTCTTTTAATATATATAAGAGAGTGTTGAAATCAATTTTACAAAATAAGGTTTGGAAGTGCAACATTTCGAAATAGTGACTAAAATGTAATTTTTAAAAAGTTTAGTGGTGACTGTTTTGTAAGGATTGAAACTTTGAATCTTTAAGGAGCTAATTTACCCAAGAAAGGATTTCTCCAGATTTTTCTTAGATTTTAATGATTTAATTAATGTTTAATTCATTAAAGCAAAAGTGGAAAAACCAATTTTGAGATTTCATAACTAACTTTTGCTAAAACTTTCTCATCTCATTTTCTCTCAAAATTCTCTCAGCCAAACACATTTCTACAGTAACATTTCTTTTGATTTTCACACCAAATGATGAGGTTTCAATAATCAATTGATTCCTAATCCTTTCTACATCAAATCCTATTGTTTTGCTTATTGGATTTTCAAGGAAATTGTCCCTAATCAAGGAGAAATCTACATTTAGAGGTAAGGATGTTCTTCTCCTCTAAATACCCAGTTCTTTACTGAAATTCCCAAGTTCTCAATCCTTAAATTAAGTTTTATAAAAGGTTTTAATGTTGTGATCTTGATTTTGGCTTAAAACTCAAGATTTGGAACAAATCTTGAAGAAATTCATGATGATTGTTTGGGATCTGTTTTGAGATGGTTTTTAAATGTATTTTGGATGTTTAATGATGTGTAATTGAGGTTTAATCAATGCAATCCCGAATAGGTTGAATTTCCTAAGTTTTTACTTATGAAAATGGTGGTTTTTGGGGTGATCTTGGTGTTTTGTTATAGCTGGAAGTATAAGGACGAGTTTAAGTTCTTTTTGGATGTTAATTGATGTTTAGGAATGTTTAGAAGTGATAGATCTTGGCTGGGTAATGTTGAGGAAGAGTTTGGAGGTGATTTCGGTTGTGTTTGGTAACCGAAATGTTAATTTTGGTGAGAGCAGCGAGTTAGGTGTATTGGCTGAAGATTTTAATGCATGATGATGCATTAATCCTCTGCTTTGATGTGTTTAAAACATGGGAGACAACTTCAAATTCTTGTGGTGTTGATCCGGAGGCTTGAACGGCGTTTCGGCAAGCTTGCGAAACGGAATTGGTGAGTGAAGTTGGGATTTCCAGCTTTGTAATGAATGTTTGAAGGTTTGGGAGCTTAGCTTAAGTCTAATCAACTTAGCTAAGCTCAAGAGTAAGTTTTCGGAGAACTCTCTTTCTCGGATGAACCATGAGATGGTTGGATGCAATGTATTTAATTTGCATGTTTAAATTCTGTTTTGAAAGCATGTTTAATGCTGGTTTTGAAAGCCATGTGTTGAAGGATGCTCAAGGTAAGAGATCCTTGGTTTGATATTGATAAATGTGGTTTTGATGCATAGTGATGCATGATGGTTTAATGGCTTTGATTAATGCTTTAAAATAGTGGATTGTTGATGATAAATGATGTATATTGGCAAGTGATGTGTTGGTTTTAAAGTACTTGAATCGGATATAGTTAGCCGACTATAGGATTGGGTGCATCGTGAATAAAGTCGCCTTGGATGTTGAGGGGTTGTAATTGTACCGTAAACTCCATCCAAGTACACTAACGAGATGTTTAAGGTCACAATGGTGGTTAAAAGTCCATGTGTGGATCTTGTGTTGAGTGTCCCGTGTTCTCGTTAGTGATGTTATACAACCACCGATGAGTGATGTGGAGGGGTTGTGATTGTACCGGTAAACTCCACCTTGTGTGTTCGGTAGTGTGTATGAAGCGTATGGGACAACGCTTGTAATCCGCGTATCCGATTGTGTTTTATGTTGAACATGGTTATGGTTTATCACTTGGAAGCCAATATGACATGTTGATGTTATTTAAGCATGAGATGCTTGTTGTGTATGCATTGTTGCATGAGAAATGATGTTATGTGTTAAAAAGGCCTTGTGAAAGGTGTTTTATAAAATGCATTATTGTGTTGTTTCTTTAGAGCATGTCTCACTAAGCATTTGTGCTTACGCTCTCTCTCTTGAACCAATAATGCAGATAATTGAGGTGTTTGAGGGCAGCAAGGAGGCTAAGAATCCAAGGGAAAGCTGAGCTCATGTATGGTGACTATTTCACAACATTATTAGTTTTTTATATTTGGCAATGGGAACCTAGGATGAGTTTTTGGGAGATGTTTTGGACTCCCTAGTTGTGGCATGATGCCTTAAATGATTTGGACTTGTAAATGGCCATTTTGGTGCTTGCTTTGATGCTTTAATGGTTGTTTGGCTTGGTTATTAGGATGCATGCCTATAGACTTGTGGATTTCCCTAATTGATGCCATGAATGTGTTTTAATGGTGCAAACATGTACCTTATATGCATAATGACTTGTTGGTATGATTAGGAAGTCTTTAGGATGTATTTGAGTGGTTAATTGTATGTTAAACCAGCAAATTCTGCACTTTCTGGGCAATCCGTATCAGAACGGGCACTAGTGTTTCGAAACGGGGGCCTGTAATGGCCTTCGTGTATCGAAACGGGTAGAGGCCGTTCCGAAACGTTTTGGCCACTACCAGGCCCTGTTTCGATACAGGTCTCGAAACGAACCCGCGTTTCGGAACGGTCAACCCTGTTTCGAAACAGATGACCGTTGGGCACTGATTTGAATGGTTTTGTGGTTTGCAAGCTTTACGTTTTGGTCCTAAAAGGCGTACTTGCAATTGCTTGAGTTTGAGATGTCTGTTTAAGGTGAAATTTGACAGGGAAGCATATAATATGATTAATTTGATTTTTGTAACTTAAAAATCAGTTAAGTCCTCCATCTTTCCAGAATTTACACTTTGGTCCCTAACTTTTGTATGTTGTTCAATTGAGTCCCTTATCATGGTTTGATCGTTGTGCTTTTCGCGTATGTGTTTCTCAAGATTATGCTTAGGGTTACTATGCATCTAGATAAGATCTAAAAAGAAAAAAAGGGTCGTTAATCAAGGTTGACTTTCGGGTTGACTTTGGTTTTCCCCGTGTAATCTTCGTAGTTCGGGTCAACCGTCTAGGCCGGGCTAAGGGGGTTACACTTCAACACATGGCTTTCAAAACCAGCATTAACCATGCTAAAACATGCTTTCAAAACAGAATTTAAACATGCAATTTATAGCAAATGCATCGAACCACATCATGGCTCATCCAAGAGAGTTTTCCCGAAAACTTACTCTTGAGCTTAGTTAAGTTGCTTAGACTTAAACTAAGCTCCCAAAACCTTCAAACATTTGTTTCAAAGCTGGAAACCCAACTTCACTCACCAATTCCGTTTCGCAAGCTTCCCGAAACGCCGATCAAGCCTCCAGATCAACAACACAAGTATCCGAAGATGTCTCCTCTATTTTAAACACATCAAAGCAGAGGATTAATACATCATCATGTATTAAAATCTTCAGCCATCACACCTAAACTCGCTGCTCTAACCAGTTCTAACATTTCGGCTACCAAACACAACCGAAATCACCTCCAAACTCTTCCAAAACATAACCCACCCAAGATCTAACACTTCTAACCATTTCTAAACATCAATTAACATCCAAAAAGAACCTAAACTCGTCCTTATACCTCCAGCTATAACAGAACACCAAGATCACCCAAAAAACCACCATTTTCATAAGCAAAAACTTAGGAAACACAACCTATTCGGGATTGCATTAATCAAACCTCATTTACACATCATTAGACATCCAAAATACATTTAATACACATCTCAAAACAGAGTCCAAACAATCACAACGAAATTCTTCAAGATTTCCTGCAAATCTTGAGTTTTAAGCCAAAATCAAGTTCATATCATCAAAACCATTTATAAAACTTAAATTAAGGATTGATAACTTGGGAATTTCAGTAAAGAACTGAGTATTTAGAGGAGAAGAACAACCTTACCTCTAAATGTAGATTTTTCCTTGATTAGAGCCAAGTTTCTTGAAAATCCAATGAGCAAATCAAAAAGGATTTGATGTAGAAAGGATTAGGAATTAATTGTTGATTGAATCCTCATCAATTGAATTGAAAATCAGTGGAAAAGATGCTGGAGAAAAGTGTTTGGATGAGGGAATTTTGAGAGAAAAAGAGATGAGAAATTTTTTAAGAAAAGTAGTTATGATCTTAACAAAAGGTAGTTTCTTTTTTCATTCAATTAATTAAACTTTAATTAAATCACGTAAATCTAAGAAAAATCTGGAGAAATCATTCTTGGGTAAATTAACTCCTTAAAGATTCAAAGTTCCAATCCTTACAAAACAGTCACCACTGAACTTTTCAAAAAATCGCATTTTAGTCACTATTTCAAAAAGTTGCATTTCCAAACCTTATTTTGTAAAATTGATTTCACCACTCTCTTATATATATTAAAAGAGGATTTTTAAATATTTTTCCATACTTTTAAAGCATCCCGAACTAGGCTTTCCCTTAAACCTCCTTTTATATTCGAACCAAAAATCAGACCGGTCCGATTCAGACCCTAAACTTCCAAGCCCAAAATTGGGGTGTTACAACAGTAGTAGGACAAGCAAGAAATTGAGATAACTGTTGTACATTATATGAAATGTCAGGTCTTGTGTTAGTTAAGTAAACTAACTTCCCAATTAACCTTCTATACTCAGTAATATCAGTAAGAGGACTGCCTTCTAACTTACTCGATTTAACAGTTTCAACAATAGGAGTAATAGCAGGCTTGGAAACCAAAAAACATGTTTCTTTTAGAAGATCTAAGGTATACTTACGCTGACATAAATTTATACCTGCAGAAGACCTCGCAACTTCCAATCCAAGAAAAAATTTTAAATTACCAAGATCCTTTATCTTAAAGGTATCATGTAAACAGTTTTAATAGCAGAAATTTCAGACAAGCTAGGACTTGCAATTATAATATCATCTACATATACTGCTAAAGAACATAAACTCGTCCAAATCAAGGTTGACTTTCGGGTTGACTTTGGTTTTACGTTTTGGTAAAACTGAAGCATAAGCTAAACAACCAAAGACTTTCAGATTTGAAATGTCAGGTTTTGAATTATACATCTCATGAGGAGTCTTATTTTCTAAAATTGGAGTAGGTGTAAAATTGATCAAATGAACAGAATGCAGTATGCAATCAATCCAAAAGATTAGAGGTAAACCAGCTTGGAATCTTAAAGCCCTTGCAACAGTTAAGATATGTTGGTGTTTCCTTTTCGTAGTACTATTCTGCTGAGGAGTATAAGTACATGAAGTTTGATGCAATATGCCCTTTTCTTTAAAAAATTGAACCATCTCAAATTCCTTCCCATTATCAGTTCTTAGACACTTAATCTTCTTGGAAAACTGAACCTCAACAAAAGTATAAAATTGAACTATAAGAGTCCTAACTTCACTTTTATCTTTCATAGGAAAAACCCAAAGATACCTACTTTTGTCATCTATCACAGTTAGAAAATAAGAATGTCCATATAAGCTTTTTACTGGAAACGGACCTCAAATGTCTATGTGTACTAAATCAAAAATAGAATTAACACTAGTAGTACTAATAGGAAAAGGAAGTCTTTTTTGTTTTGCTAAATGACAAACTTCACAGTCATACAATATACCAAATGGTATGGAATTATTTAAAGCAACAAAATATTTCATCCTCTGAGAAGAGGGATGCCCTAGTCTAGCATGCCAAAGATCTAGGGAAACAGTACAAGTAACAGAATTAAGGGATGAAGGACACACTGACAGATCAAGCTGATACAACCCTTGAGATTGCTTAGCTATACCAATCGTCTTCCAACTCTTGACATCCTGTATAAAACAAGCATCAAAAGAGAAAATTAAAGAATATAGATTTTCTTTAACTAGCTGAGAAACAGAAATTAGATTAAATCCAAAATTGAGAATGTGAAAAACATTATACAAAGTCAAAGAAGGATTTAATTCTGCTGTTCCAACATGACAAACTTTTACAAGATCATTTTTAGGAAGTCTAACATATTTATCAGAGACTACCTGATATTCTTTGAAAAAACTAATGTTGTTAGCAATATGATATGTGGTTCCAGAGTCCCCAATCCAGGAGACAACATAAGCATTATTATTAGAAACAGAAGAAAGAATAATACCTGACTCAAGAACATGAGCAGAATCAGAATGAAAAGTGGAAGACAAAGCATTCACTTGAGACTGATGTGTATGCTGGGAATCAGTATTTGAATTCAAAGAAGCCCTTTCTTGGAGCAATGTAACTAACCCTTCATATTGCTCTTTGGTAAAAGTCAAGAGTTGGTTATCAAGATTTGGCAAAGACTCAGACTGAATTTGATTGGCTTTACTAGACTGATTCCTAGTCTTATATCTAGGGGAAAAACCATGCTTACGATAACACTTGTCAACAGAATGACCAACTAACCCACAATGAGAACAGATAGGCTTTCTATTTCCAAAATTAGATGGTGGTCTCTTCCCATTGTTATCAACTCTATAAGCAACATTTTTTCCAGAACCTTGACTATTAAAACGACCAGCCATCAGAATATTCGAATCACAAACAGGAACAATAGACCCTAGGGTTCTTTCATGCTGAATGATAAAAGCAAAAATTTGATTTATAGATGGCATGGGTTTCATCATCAGAATCTGGGATTTTTGAACAAAGAAAGACTCATTCAATCCACGCAAAAATCTAAGGATAAAATCATGTTTCCTATACTTAATAGCATGACAATCACAGGGATTTAAAGGCCTAAAATTGAAAATTTCATCCCACAAAACTTTTAACTGCGTATGATAAGTGGTAACAGACATGGTACCCTGCTGAAGAGAATAAACTCTTGCAGTAAATCAGAGATTCGAACTGTCACATCCCAAAAACTGGTCTAGTCGAAATTAGGTTCCGATGACCGAGTTTTTTTATCGTTTTTATAAGTTATTCGATCTTATTAGAATATTCGGGTCAATTTATAAATTCGGGGTCAAGTTTCAGTGATCGAATGTTTTCGTTTCGATTAAAGGTTGGTTCGATTTTGTACCCAGAATAAATTAAATAGTTTAGTTAATTATTATTATTATTATATTATTATTAAAAAATATATAAAATAAAAAAATAAAAAAGTAATAATAATATACGGTGGCAATTCCTTCAAAATGAAGGAATTGCCTAAGGGGCATTCCACGTTTGGTGGCCACTCGGCCAAATTTGGTTTAAGGGTGGCAATTGCCACTATACGTGGCACAAGCAAAAGGGAAATTTTCCCAAAGCATGCCATGGTTCCCACATACGTGGAACGTGTGGGTTAACCAAGGGTTGGACATTTGTTTCTATAAATAGGGAGATAACCCCATGGGAAATGCACGGTGATTCAAGGAAATAAAGAGAAAAATTATGTGAGAAGTATCTACGGTCCAGTGTTTAAATAGGTGGTCCGATATTTTCGATATAGTAATAACGAATGTCTGCTGACGTCGGGGTAAGCTCAAATCTTTAGTTGGACTAAGTTTTGATATCGAGTTTGATTAATATTTTTATATTTATTCGACATTGTCTTGTCGGTCCTAACTGATTCCTATTTAACCTAGTCCAAAAAATCAATAAAAGACGACCGTCAACCAAGGGAAAAGGTGATGTTATACGGGAATCCTAATATCGAGGTGAGTGTAGTCGGAGTCTCGGAAGTAGGCGATGAGCCTTTCCAAATTCATCGTTATTGATTTCGTTTGTTTTACTAACCATTGAATTAAGGAAATTTGCATAAAACATTATTGAAATCCTTATTGGTAAGCATGAGTAAGTATTGCATATTGAGCATTAAAAATTGATTATTGCACATTAAATATTGCTAGTGAAACTTTGATATATGTCTACCGCTATTGAATTACTATTATTGATTTTGATGTGTAATTATTGCTATTGAAATATCGTTGTTGAACTATTGAGTATTAAACCTTGTATTCGTGAGTATTGGATACAATTGGCATGCCATAGAATTCATGAGCTCATTGGTATGGGTATTGGGCTTCGGCCATTGGTGCGGAGGAGGGATGTGTTGTGTGTTGGTCAATTGGTGCGGAGGAGGGATTATGACACGACCATTATTGTTGGTGATGTGGTGGAATTCGTGTATCCAAATACTGTTGAATCGGTCCAAGGAAAAATATTGATTATTGATATTGTTTGCTATGAAATCATGATATTACCGTTCATGACATGATACTATGTTTTTATTATTGAATAAGAAGCATGCCATGTATATTGCATAATTGATATTATGATTGTCATCAAAGCATGATAAATGGCATACCATGTTCATTCATTATTGGCTACCTCACTTAGACTATGTAAGTCTAATGCATTCATTTGCATAACATTTCAAGTTAAGGAAAGTAACGGATCGAGATCGGGATTAGTTGGAAGATTGGCAAGTCACTACAAGTAAAGAGTAATGTGTTTTGTCCTTATGAACTCCTAGTATGGTGGCAAAGTAGTTAAAGTAATTATACTAGTCTTGTGGCCTTACTATTGTGTAAATGTTGCCTATGTTTTGTATAAGGTTTTAAAGCTATATTAATTATTGAGTTAGAAATAAAATTGACATAATTGGCACTAAAATATTGATTAGAAGTCTAAGATTTATGTCTCCGATCTCCGTTATGTTTTTCGGTAGCGCTCTCCGACCCGGTTCTCTACCAGGCCGGGAAGGGGGTGTTACATGAACGACATCACCTTGATTAAACATGTCGAACAGATCAGCCCAAAGCTTAGAGGCGTTGTCAATCCAGATTACACTCTGGGCAATCTCGGGGCTGAGAGCGCGTTGAAGGCAAGACAGAACAAGATTGTTGCACTTGATCCACGCGCGATATGTAGCCTCATCTTTCCGTGGTTCTTTAATCGAGCCATCAACAAACGAGAGCTTGTTCTTCGAGATGAGAGACATCCTCATGGATCTAGCCCATCCATGATAATTGCTTCCGGTGAGCAGCGAAGAAGTCAACACCAACGCAGGATTTTCATTCGGATGAATGTAAAATTCACTAGATGGGTCGTCGGTGCTAACGGAACGACTCTCCGATGAAGGTGAAAACGAAGAGGAATCAACTGATACCATATTAACGATCGTGAAAGCATAGAATCGAAGTGTTTGGATTTGGGGATTTTGATATTAGGGTTACGGAAGAAGTAAAAGGGGATTGATAGAGAGAGAGAATATTGAACAGAAGAGTAAACGGTAAAACCAAAAATTAATTATATTCATATATGGTTTTACATATATATAATAATAAGATATAAAACTAATTACTTAAACCTAACAACTATAACTAACACCTAGCCAGCTAATCTTGAATATTAACAACTAACTACTAATACAAATAATATCTCTAATAGCCAGCAACCCAAGCATAAACACTCCTCGCATCAGCCAACCAAGAGCATAAAGCTACGCCATATTGCATAGCACACCAATACACAAGCTGCACGAATTAATCAAACAAACCATAAAGCATGGTCATCCAATCCACTCCACCCTTAGCAAGCATATCGTTATTCTATAAGCTTCTCGATAAATATTATGAAAGCACACACACAAAAGTGAACCATTGGAAATATAATAATTTGTACACTTATTTTTTCTCGGTCTACCCTGACCCTTTTTCTTCAATTCTCCTCTGCCAATTGGCGTTCCTCCGAATTAAGAAAACAACTAAGTCATTCACGTTCTTAACCTTCCTAGCGTCCCCTTTGTATTGAACAATATTAGTATCTAAAATCCTTTTTTTCTACATCATCATGCCCATACGAATCTAAAGCGCCAATCGGCATACCCAATCCTTTTTTCAAGAGATTTATTTACCATTTAATCTTGTGGTTTTTTGTTCATATTATTTTTATCGATTTTTTGTGTTTATTTTTAGGATCGTCTTTTTATTTCCAGTTTAGAAAATCTTCTGAGTTTATTTTTATTTTCATTTCAGGTCTATTTTTTAGTTTTAGTTCATGAATGATTTTATTTTTTAGATTTATTTATTGTGTTGTTGTTGTAGATTATAGAATTTGATTTTGATTGTTATGTTACTGATGTACTTTTAGATTTTTCTATTAGTTCTTGATATTTTCAGCTCGGTTTATTATTATTGATAAAAAATTTAGGGTCGAGTCAGATCGAAGAATATATTTATTTTAAATCACAGAACGAATTCAAGATGGGTGAAATTGTTGGGCTCAAATCGATCAACCGAAAATCGACAATAGGGTTGAAATGCTCCTTGAATGGAATTGGCAGAAATCGAAAAATGATGGACAGTTTGCACAATCGATTTAAGAGTGATTCGACTTTCTAAACCAAGTCTACATCCAATACCTTAGCACGCCACTATGGATTTCTCAATTCACCACTATGAATTCTTACTTTTAGGACAAAACGATAACCTTACAACCTTTATGGTTTTAATGGCTAAGGCATAACCACTCTAGTTTTTCCTTAGGCTAAACTGGAATTTCTTCCTTTTACAAGGTTTGATTTGGGTAAACAAGAATACCTATTAAGGTGGGTGTTTACAAGAATTAAGCTTACAAAAGAATGAATGAAAGATATATAATAAAATTCACTCAACAAATATTTACAAGAGAAATAAAGAAATAAATAATTAAAGACTTTTTCTCTTGATCATTAAGCTTTGGTGGTTGTTGTTATCTTCTTTAAGTGTCTTTGGCTTGCTTTTATAGTGTGGAGTGATATTTTAGTTGTTGAGCGTGTTTTAGAGCCGCTGGAAAATCATAAAATCGTGCTTTAAATGTTCACCTGGACAGAGGTATCGAAACCTTTGCCCAAAGGAATGAAAATATTTGCCTAGGTTTTGATTTTAAAATCTTTCTGCACGCATGGTTTCAAAACCACCTCAAGGGGTATCGAAACCTTCATTAAAACATTAAAAAAATTGGTTAGAAAATATTTTAAACATATTTTTCAAGTTTTCTGGACTTTGAATTATTTTTGAAATCTTCAAACAAGTCCTAAATATTGTTCAGATAATTTATTATATCAAAATATACTCAACAATCTCCCATTTTTGACATAACAAAACTTCTTTGAAAATAGTTTTTGATAAAAGTAACCCTTTAATTTTTCACTTTCTTCTTTCATTTTTGTTATATAAAAAATAATTCAAATCTTTATTGTACACAGTAACTAAAGAGAATAAGTTAAAATAAAAGGTTTAAGTACATAATCTAAAAAATAAAAGCTCCCCCTTAATCAAAGCATTCCAATTAAAATTTGAGCTCAAAATACTTTGACGCTTAAGAAAATTATTAAATTTCATATGAAACATGTTTAACCACATATGCATAAAGCACCACATAATGTCATGCATTAAAAAAATGTACTTTAACATGCATGTATGCATGAACATTTAAAAATAAAAATAGGCAACCAAGTACATAATCAAAGAGATTAAGGTTACAGGTTACACATCTTTCTTCATGTAACGCCCTGAGTTTAGGGTCGAGAGATAATCGGATTAGTTAAACTGATTCGGGTTAAAATTTAAATTGGAGAAAAATTATTTTTGACACACACCTAAAGTGTTTTGAAGGAAGAAAGGCAAAACGGAAATTTTGTAATTCCAAAAAGGTTTGTCAAAAGCTATCATCTTCATCAACCTTTCTCTTAACGTTACTTTCACTCAAAAACCCCATTTTACTATTCTATTGCCCCAAGCTCTCAATCCAAATGATTTCTTCAAGGTAAATGATTTCTCAACTTGGTTTCATCTTTCTTGAGTCATAAATGTTGATATTTTTGCAAAACCTATGGTTTAAACATGTTTTGATTTTTAAAGTTTAGTTTGAAATGAAAGGAAGTTTATGGGTTTTTGAATGGGTTTACTATGGCTGAGTTTGAGATTGTTTTAACTTTGTTTTATTGCTAAAATAACATAAAAATGATGAGTTGTTATAAGAAACCCGAAATGGGTATTGTGGGTAATTTAGGGGATTGAAAATCTTGAGTTTTTGGATGGGTTTTAGGTCTAAATGACATCTGAAGGTTTGATAGCTTTGAGTTGATGTTTAGGGATGTTAAAAGATAGATTTTTGATGGTAAATTCGTTGGGTGTGGCTGTAAGTAGTTTGAGACTAGATTGATATATTTTGGGTGAAATTTGGGGTTTGAATCGATGTGTGTTGTTGCAAGATTGTTGAGTTCCGGGTTTTTGCTGTGTTTGTGAGTGTATTAGTGTTTCTAATGTTCAGTTTTGGGTTGCTTAAAACAGAGGAATTGGATTCGGGCTTCATGGACGGGAATCCGGGTAGTTCGGAGGCTTAATTCGGCATCTTGGACATCGTTTGAGTGTTGGCTGGTGAGTGGGTCGATTTTAAAAGCCTTAACGTGGTTAAGGGAATGTTTGGGGAGTTTGGATTGAGCTTGAAAGGCTAATCCAAGCTCAAGAGTAAGTTTTAAAGGTTTTATGCAATTAATCTGTGTTTTATGATTCTTGATGCAATGTGAACAAATCATGTTGGTAATGTGTTAGTTTGCATTGTTATACATGTTGAAACTTATGACTTGTGTTTATTCTTGCATCGTGAGTACATGCCTTGCATGGAAGTTTGGACATGGTAAGTGGTTCAAGCATCGGTAATGCTTGTGGTTGTGAATGAGTATATTGACACGTGTTGAGTTGTTACCAGATATAATTGATCGATCAATAGGATTAGAGTGCACTCGAGGTGAAAGTCGCATGTGGCCTTAGTGATGTTAGATTCCACTAAGAAGGAGTACGGTGATGTGAGTTTCCACCGAAAATTATGTTTTTACTAGACGGGTGAGTACGGTGATGTGAGATTCCACCGGAAGTGTCTAGTGGGTTTGAGAAACTATCCGCATATCCGAGTAAAAACGATGCATGTCAATATACCCATGATGTTTTAATTCTCATGTTAAGCATGTTGTTGATTTCTTCTCTTATGCTTATACATTGTTAATTACTTTTCTTGCGTTATGGGAATGAGCATGTGGTAAGCCTATGGCTTGTGGTTGCATTCGGTAAACGCACGTGAAGGTAAATGCATGTCGTTATGTGTTCAAGCATGTGGAAATGATTTTAAAATGGTTTTGGTTTTCATGCAAACTAATGTTTTAAAACGACATTGTTGTAGCTACCGTTTTGAGCACTGCTCACTAAGCTTAAACGCTTACGCTCTCTTTTCCAACAATGCAGGCCCTTAGACCTTTGGAGCAGCTCAGGGAACAAGGGAGAATCCAAGGGAGTTTGGTTTGCTCAAGTATGAGTTTAGACTTCAATAATTAGTATTAAGCAATGGGATAGGACCTTTATGTTTTGAGGAGTTCTTGGCATGTCTCTTGCTTTAGACAAGTTTTCTTAGTTGTTTTGGGCTTGTATTGCCTTATGCCTTGATGGTTTATGCTTTGGTTTAACTTTTGGCTATGTTGGTGAATGCTATGTATGCTTGTTACCTTTAAGAATCTTGCCTTGTTGGTTATTGCATCGTTAAGTGTTTAAATTGCTTTATATGTTTATCCATGGATGCCTTGAGTCATATGTGTGCTTGTATATTGCTTAAATGCTTGCTATATGCATCTAGTGTTGGGTCCCTTGTGTTTTTGCAGCAAAAACATGTTTTGCAGTGCAAGGTGTATTGATACGCTCAAGGGCGATATCGATACAGTCCCTTACTGTGGGCAGGGCGTATCGATACGCGGGGGTGTATCGATGCCCAAAATGCTCTCTAGAAATCTGAGAAATTGACGAGATTTTGGTATATCGGTACGGGTCCCGGGTGTATCGGTACGGTTTTCGTAGTTGACCAAGGGAAGTTGACCCTTGAGGGCGTATCGATACCAGCCTTGAGGGTATCGATGCGGTTTCCCTAGGTTTGACTTGTGGGGGGTTGACCAAGTACAGGCGTATCGATACTGTCCTTTAGCGTATCGTTACAACCTGTTATAAAATCTGAAAAGAGTTATCTTAATTGCTTGTTTTGCTTAATTTTGTATCCATATGTGTTTTTCGCTGCGTGTCCCCTCACAGAGGATATAATTAATGTATCTAGACAAGATAACTTTAAAAGAAGTTTTCTAGGGTTACTAATCGGAGTGGAGCCTTAACGAGTTTCGCTTCGGTTTTCCCCGTGTAACTCGTTCGATGCGGTCTGGCAGCTAGGCCGGGTCGAGGGGGTTACATTTATTGGTATCAGAGGCTAGGTTCCGCCTAGGTTCGTTGAGTTTCTGCAAGTCGAAAGGTAAGTGAGGTAAGTTTTATGGTGTAAGCTTGTTGATTGTGATTGCATGGTGATTGTAAGCATGATTGTGGCTATCTTTGTGTTGGTTGAGGAATAGTTAAAGGCACCCATTGCTAATATACTATTATTGTAAGTAATTTTACGTTTAAGGGCTTGAGCACCTTGGACCTTGTTCCTTGATGACCTCAAATCATTTCACTTTTTGTGTTTGTTGTTTAGCTTTGCATCTGTTAGCATGGTGAGACCGAGGGGAAGGCCAAAAATGGATAATCCGAGGGTTGAGCGGATTGAGGATGTGCGAGGAGCGAACTTTCCTTCTCTTCCTCCGGGGGCTAGAGTGAATGGGGAAGGTGTTGGACCCCGGGCTGGTCAGGGATAGGCAGGTATTGATGTGAATCCGTTGATTCATACTATAGCTGGGGCTACTCAGACAGCTTTAGCGGGTGTTCGGGTTGCAGCACCGCCTCAGGGTGCAGGTTCTGGTTTACCGTTAGAGCGACTCCGGAGCTTGGGCGGGGTTGAGTTCTGTGGGTTGTCACCCGAGGGTTCAGAGGCATGGTTTGAGAGCACAATTCATATTTTGAGTCAGATAGAGTGCTCTGAAGCACATAAGTTGGGTTGCATTGTCTCTTTGCTTCAGGGAGATGCCTACACTTGGTGGACTACTATTACTACGGGTATGCCAGAGGTCAAGGTTACTTGGGAGTTCTTCAGGGCTGCTTTCCGTAAGAAGTACCTAGATACTTGATGCCTAGATGAGAAGAAGAGAGAGTTCATGGCTTTAGTTTAGGGTAGCTTGACCGTATCCGACTATGAGGTGCAGTTTGTACGTCTGAGTTAGTATGCTTTTGAGTTAGTTCCCACTGAGAGGGAACAATGTGAGCGTTTTCTCTATGGGTTGGTTCAGGAGGTGAAGACCTACATGTTGGCTTCCGACTATACAGAATTTAATGTGTTGGTCGCTAGGGCCAAGGACATCGAACAGTCTTTGGGACTTGCGGATTGCAAGGGTGGATCTAGTTCAGGAAAGAGGACTGCTAAATGGGACAGAGATTGGGCCATGAGGCACAAGGATAGGAAACCTCATCATGATCATAGACGCGGAGGTGGTAATCTGAGGCGAGGCCATCACGGCCAAGGGACTGTGAACCGTACTCCCGAGTGCAACAAGTGTGGTAGACGTCATTACGGTGAGTGTTGGGGCACTTATGGCTCTTGTTGGAACTGCGGGTCTAGGGCACATTTGAAGCGCGATTGTTCACATCCTTCTAGGGATGGACAAGCTTTTGCCCGAGCTATCGAGCATCAGAGAGGCCGTGGGCGTGGTCGAGGTAACTTTCAGCCTAGGAATGACGGTCAGAGGAATGTAGCTCATGTGGTGGCAGTTCAGCCCGAGGGAGGTGGGCTAGCTAGAGTGTATGCACACCTTGAAGACAGGAATGACACAGATGTGATTGCATGTAATTTCTCGTTACAGTCTTTGACCTTGCTTTCCTTGATTGATTCCGGTTCTACGCATTCGTACATATTGAGTGAGCATGCAAGATTGTTAGATATTCCGGTTGAGATATTAGATGTGGGTATGAATGTCAATAGTTTCTTTGGCGAGACAGTTATGGTCAGAAAGATGTACATAAGATGACCTTTGATGGTTCAAGGTCATGTTTTTCCCGTGGATATGATGGAATTTTCGTTTTATGGTTTTGATGTAATATTAGACATGGACTGGCTTGTAGAGCATAGGGCTAGGGTAGATTTTGAGACAAAGCGGGTGTCCTTGAGACTTTCATAGGATCATGAGGTAGTAATAGTGGGCGAGAACGTTAAGTTCTTATCCAATATAGTTTCAGCCTTAGAGGCTCAGAAGTTATTGGATGTAGGTTGTCATGCGTACCTAGCATATGTTATGAATCCGAATATGGATGAGGCACGACCGCAAGACATTAGAACAGTTTGTGACTTTTCGAGGGTATTCCCAGAAGAATTGTCGAGTTTGCCTCCAGATAGAGATGTAGAATTTGTTATTGACACTTATTCAGATTCAGCTCCAGTATCGATTGCACATTACCGAATGGCTCCTAAAGAAATGAAAGAGTTGAAGACACAAATTTAGGAATTGATAGACCGAGGGTTCATTCGTCCGAGTACTTTACCTTGGGGTGTACTGGTGTTGTTTGTGAAGAAGAAAGATGGCAGATTGAGAATGTGTATTGACTATCGACAGTTGAATAAGTTGACGGTGAAGAACAAATATCCGTTGCCAAGGATTGTTGACATGTTTGATCAGTTGAGAGGTGCTTCAGTGTTCTCGAAGATAGATTTGAGATCCGGTTATTATCAGTTCAAAGTAAGAGATCAAGATGTACCGAAGACAGCTTTCCGCACTCGTTATGGGCACTACGAATTCTTAGTGATGCCCTTTGGTTTGACTAATACACCGTCAGCTTTTATGGACATGATGAATAGAGTGTTTCATGAGTACTTGGATCAGTTTGTGGTAGTGTTCATTGATGATATTTTAGTGTACTCTTGTAACACTCCAATTTTGGGCTTAGAAGTTTAGGGTCTGAACCGGACCGGTCTGATAAACGGTTAGAGTATAAAAGGGGGTTTTAGGAAACACCTAGTTCGGGAAGCTTTAAAAATATAGAAAAATATCTAAAAATCCTCATTTAATATATATAAGAGAGTGGTGAAATCAATTTTATAAAATAAGGTTTGGAAATACTACATTTCGGTGTAGTGACCAAAATGCGATTTTTGCAAAGTTTAGTAGTGACTGTTTTGTAAAGGATTGAAACTTTGAATCTTTAAGGAGCTAATTTACCCAAAATGTTTTTCTCCAGATTTTTCTTTAATTTGGGTGATTTATTTAATGTTTAATTAAATAAAAGAAAGGTGAAAAACTAAATTTTGACTTTCATAACTACCTTTTCCTAATATTCTCTCATTCCTTTTTCTCTCTAAATCCCATCATCCAAACACATTTTCTCCAGTAAAATTCACATTGATCTTCACTTCAATTGATGATATTTCCATCATCTATTGGTTTCTAATCAATCTTGCAACAAATCCTTTGGATTTCCACATTGCATTTTTATGGAATTTTGCCCAAATCAAGGAGAAATCATCATTTAGAGGTAAGAATGTTCTTCTCCTCTAAATACTCAATTCTTTACAGAAATTCCCAAGTTGTCAATCCTTTATTAAAGTTTTATAAATGGTTTTAATGTTAGAAACATGATTTTGGCTTAAAACTCAAGATTTTGAAAGAGATCTTGAAGATTTTCGTTGTGGGTTATTGGGCTCTGTTTTGAGATAGTTCTTTAATGTATTTTGGATGTTAAATGATGTTGGAAATGAGGTTTTATCAATCTAATCTCGAATAGGTTGTGTTTCCTAAGTTTTTGCTTAAGAAAATGGTGGTTTTTGAGGTGTTCTTGGTGTTCTGTTATAGCTGGAGGTATAAGGTCTAGTTTAGGATTTTTTATGGTGATTGATGTTTAGAAATGATTAGAAATGATGGATCTTGGCTGGGTTAAGTTTTGGAGGAGTTTGGAGGTGATTTCGGTTGTGTTTGGTAGCCGAAATGTTGCGTTTGCTTAGAACAGCGAGTTTAGGAGTGTTGGCTGAAGATTTCAATGCATGATGATGCATTAATCCTTTGCTTTTATGTGTCTAAAACAGGGGAGACATCTTCGGACACTTTCGGAGTCGATCCTGAAGCTTAATTGGTGTTTCGGCAAGCAAGCGAAACGAAATCTGTGAGTGCGTTTGGTTTTGAAGTCCATGAGGAAAAAAACACAAGGTTTGTTGATTTAGAAAGGGTTTGAAACACCTTCCTAAATCCGGAACTAAGTATGATTTGTTTTGGTCTCTCTAAAGTGGTGTTTTCCCCTAAAATGCTTTTACATGCTCATGGTTTGTGATGGTTAAATTCCTACTGTTTTTATGCATGTTTTGGAGCATGAGATTATGCTTGTTGAGATGGCATGTTGCATTGATTAAATTTGAGCTTTTGGTTTAAAGCAAAGTATGATTTATGATTTGAAATGTGTTGAGAAAACACTTGAGATATATTGCATGAAAACAATAGGTGTGATGATAATTTAACACATTATATTGGCATAGAGGTTGAGAAACTTATCGGATATAATTGATCGATCAATAGGATGAGAGTGCACTATAAACTAAAAATTCGTACGTGCTCTTTGGTTAAGCCAAAGGGAGATTTTCGGATGATGGGCATTCCATCGGGTAGGACTTGGTGAAATACCCAAGCTTTGTGGCGATGAGAGATTCCGCCATGTGAGTACGGTGATGAGAGATTCCACCGGAAGTTGTTGCTAGACAAGTGAGTAGGGTGATGTGAGATTCCACCAGAAGCGTCTAGTGTAGAAATGTGTCCGCATATTCGAGTATTGATGAGATGCTAAATGCCAATATAAATGATGAAATGGTTTTGTTATACATGTACCTTTGATGAAATGATTTATGCTAAGAGATATGCATATGTATTTTGTTTAAAATGCTATGACAATACAAGCATGTGAGTGGCTTTTCCATGAGTTTTGCATTGGTTTTAATGCATGAGATAAAATGAAGGTACATGTGATTTCAATGAGTTTGCTTTGAAGTTTTCCAAGCATGAGAAAGAGATGAGCATGTGGTTTAAAAAGCTTTGATGAAAGTGTTTTCTAAAGATGCATTTTGGTGTTGGTTTTCTTTAGAGCTTGCCTCACTAAGCATTTGTGCTTACGCTCTCTTTTACCAATAATGCAGATAATTAAGGTGTCTAAGGGCATCAAGGAAGCTAAGTTCATCCAAGGAAATCCAAGCTCATGTATGGTGAAGTTTTCATACACTATTAGTTTTGATAATTTGGCAATGGGAACCTAAGTTTTGTTTTGGGAGATGTGTTAAACTCCCTGAGGTTGTGGCATGTTTGCCTTGGTTGGTTTGAATTGTAAATGGCCTTTAAATGCTTGATTTGAAGTTTGTTTGCCTATTTGGTTTTGATAATAGGAAGCATGCCTCTAGACTTGTGAGATTTCACGTTTGATGATATGAATGTGTTAGGGTGTCCTAAATGTGTATCATATATGTATGTGGACTTGTTGACATGATTAGAGAGTCATTTGAATGGGTTTATGCATGAAAAACAAGCATTAAGTGTAGTTTCTGGGCAAACCGTATCGAAACACCCTCTAGTGTTTCGAAACGGGGGCCTGAAATGGCCTTCGTGTTTCGAAACGCTAAGGGCTGTTTCGGAACGTTTTGGCTACTAGAATGCCATGTTTCGGAACTGGTCTCGGAACCAACTCACGTATCGAAACGGTCAGCACCGTTCCGATCCTACGTTTCGATACGGCAGGTGGGTGTTTCGGAACAGGTGATCGTTGGGCACTGATTTGAATGGTGTTGTAGTTTGCAAGCTTTACATTTTGGTCCCAAATGTTGAAGTTGCAATTGCTTGAGTTTGAGATGTGCAATTAAGATGAAATTTGGTAGAGAAGCATGTAATAAGACTAATTTCATATTGGTAACCTTAAAACCAGTAAAGACTTTCTAAATTTCAGAAATTACAATTTGGTCCTTAAATTTGTAAGAAGTGCATTTGAGTCCCTTTTTGTTATCCGATCGTTGTGCCTTTCTCAAATAAGTTTTATGAGTACTCACTTAGGGTTAATGTTTATCTAGACAAGATTAAAAAGAAAAAAGGGGTCGTTAATCAAGGTTGACTTTCGGGTTGACTTTGGTTTTCCCCGTGTAATCTTCGTAGTTCGGGTCAACCGTCTAGGCCGGGCTAAGGGGGTTACATTTGGTGGTATCAGAGCTTGGTTCTCGTATCTTTGGGATTTGTTATGTGGATGATGTAAGTGTATTTGCATGATGAGCCTTTTGGGGTGAAAGAGTGTTGTGTGAAAAGTGATGCATGGTTTCAATTGTATTGTGCTTGTGATGTTATGCTATGTTGGAGTGTGTTAGAGGATCCTATTGCCATATCAAAACTAATGAAAGGAATTTGTTTTCAAAAATGAGCTTGAGTACTTGGATTACTTACTTTATTGTGCCTAATTGTGTTTATTGCATCTTTGTCAGTGCATTGCTTTCTTTTTAAATGGGGCCACGTAGAGAGATGAGAGTAAATACAAGAGCCATGGCTAAGAATGAGAATGATGAGAATGTAGAGAACGTTGTGGATCTACCTCCTCCTCCTGGTGGTGGGCCACCTGGTGGTGATGGTGGTGCTGGAGTGGGAAATGCTGGTGCTGGTGCTGGGATCGCTGGACCGGAAGGTGTGCAGGGGCAAGCTGCTCCTGATATGACTGTGTTGATTCAGGCTATTGATGGAGCCTTTCAGACAGCAGTAGCTGGAGCTCATGTAGCTGCGCATCAAGATGATGCTAATGTGAGATTGCCTTTGGAACGTTTTCGCAGTCTGGGAGGAACTGAGTTCAGGGGTTTATCTCCGGAGGGATCTGAGTCTTGGTTGGAGAGCACCAAGAGGATTTTGGGGCAAATGAACTGCAATAATGTGCAGAATTTGGGTTGTGTGGTGTCATTGCTGCACGGTGATGCTTATACGTGGTGGACGACCACTATCTCTAGAGTGGAGGACAATGATGTGACTTGGACGTCCTTCCTGAATGCGTTCAAGCGGAAGTATCTGGGTGTGCGATACCTAGATGAGAAGAAAAGAGAATTTATGTCTCTTGTGCAAGGAAGCATGACGGTGGCTGAGTACGAGATCCAATTTTGTCCGCCTTAGTCAGTATGCACCTGAGCTGATCCCTAATGAGCGGGAGAGGTGCGAACGATTCCGTTATGGGTTGGTAACGGATGTGAAGACGTTTATGCTTGCGGCTGACTATACAAATTTCGATATCTTGGTCACTAGAGCCAAGGACATTGAGTCGAATCTTGGTTTGTCTGGTCGAGCAGATGGATCTAGCTCTGGGAAGAGAGCGGCTGAGCGCGATTATGGTAGAGATCGCAACAAGAGGCATAAGGATCGGAGGTCGCATTATGATGCTAGGGGTGGGGGTGGTAACCCTGGTAGAGGTCAGCAAGGACCTAATGCTGTTTATAAGACTCGTGAGTGTAACCGTTGTGGTAGACGGCATGGTGGTGAGTGTTGGGGAAACCTTGGTACATGCTGGAATTGTGGAAACTGTGGACATTTGAAGAAGGATTGTCCTCAGCCTTTGAAGGAAGGACAAGCTCCGGTGAGAGCAGCTGAGCCACAGAGAGGTCGTGGGCGCGGCCGTGGTAATTTTCAGCGCAGAGATGGTGGTGGAAGGAATGTAGCGCATGTTGTGGCCGTTCAACCTGAGGGTGGTGGCCAGGCTCAGTGTATGCTCAGCGTGAGGGAAGGAATGATACGGATGTGATCGCAGGTACCTTTACTTTGCAATCCTTATCATTACTTTCTTTGATTGATTCTGGATCTACACACTCGTACATATTGCGTGAACATGCTCAAATGCTTGGTTTAGCTGTTAAGTCTTTGGATGTTGGTATGCGTGTGACTAATTCCTTTGGTGAAACTGTTGTAACGCAAAAATTGTATAGAAGATGTCCCTTGAAAGTGCAAAACCATGTTTTTCTTGTTGATCTCATGGAATTGCCATTCTATGGTTTTGATGTAATCCTTGGTATGGATTGGCTTGTTGAGCATCGAGCTGTAGTGGATTTTGAGAACAAGCGAGTTTCATTGAAACTTGCAGATGATTACGAAGTGGTGGTGGTTGGTGAGAATGTGAAGTTTCTTGCCAATATGGTGTCTACATTGGAAGCAAGTCGCATGCTGAGGCAAGGTTGTGAGGCTTACCTAGCCTTTGTGATGAATCCTAGTTCAAAGGAGTTGCGTGTTCAAGATATCAGAACTGTACGGGAGTTCCCTGGAGTGTTTCCAGAGGAGTTACCTGGATTTCCGCCTAGTCGGGAGGTGGAGTTTGGAATTGAGCTGTATGAAAACACCACTCCAGTGTCCATTGCTCCCTACCGCATGGCACCTAAGAAGTTGAAGGAGTTGAAGACGTAGCTTCAGGAGTTGCTTGACCGTGGGTTCATTCGGCCTAGTGTTTCACCGTGGGGTGCACCTGTCTTGTTCGTGAAGAAGAAGGATGGCACTATGAGAATGTTCATTGATTATCGTCAGCTGAACAAGTTGACTATCAAGAATCGGTATCTTTTGCCGAGGATTGATGATCTTCTTGATCAATTTCGGGGAGCGGTTGTGTTCTCCAAGATTGACTTAAGGTCAGGATACTACCAGCTTAAGGTGAAAGATGCGGATGTGCCAAAAATAGCCTTTTGAACGAGGTATGGGCATTATGAATTCCTTGTAATGCCGTTTGGCTTGACGAATGCTCCTGCTGCTTTTATGGACATGATGAATAAAGTGTTCCATGAATACTTGGACAAGTTTGTTGTGGTGTTAATTGACGATATCCTTGTGTACTCTCGTACTAAGGAGGAGCATGAAGGTCATTTGAGGGTGGTCTTGCATGCGCTTTTGGAAAATCAGCTTTATGCTAAGCTGAGCAAGTGTGAATTTTGGCTAAAGGAGGTTGTGTTCCTTGGTCATGTGGTGTCGGCTGAGGGGATTCGTGTTGATCCTTAGAAGATTGAGGCGGTGATGAATTGGAAGCCTCCTAAGACTATTCATGAAGTCCGTAGTTTCCTTGGGTTGGCAGGATATTATCGTAGGTTTGTGGATGGGTTTTCGAAGATTGATGCCCTTTAACGAAGTTGTTGCAAAAAGATGTCAAGTATGAGTGGACAGAAGCAAGACAACAAGCTTTCGAGAAGCTTAAGACAGCTTTGACGCAAGCTCCTATTTTGGTTCAGCTCGAATCAAGAAAAGAGTTTGTGGTGTACAGTGACGCATCCTATGTTGGTTTGGGGTGTGTGTTAATGCAAGAGGGTAAGGTGGTGGCTTATGCATCGCGCTAGTTGAAGGTGCGTGAGCGCAATTATCCTATGCATGATATTGAGTTAGCTGCGGTGGTTTTTGCTTTGAAGATTTGGAGACATTACCTTTATGGTGAGAAGTGTACTGTGTACATGGATCACAAGAGTTTGAAGTATCTGATGTCTCAAAAGGAGTTGAATCTTAGGCAACGACGTTGGGTGGAGTTGCTTAAAGATTATGATCTGACGATTGAGTACCATCCGGGAAAAGCTAATGCTGTGGCGGATGCCTTGAGCAGGAAGGTGGCGGTGGAGTTAAGGGCCATGTTTGCCAGCTTGAGTATTTGGAAAGATGGAGGTCTTGTGGCTGAGTTGCAGGTGAAACCATCTCTGGTTCAGTTGATAAAAGATAAGCAGTTGTTGGATGATTCGCTGGTGCCACATGTTCAGGATATCGCTGAGGATAGACCATCGAGTTTTTGTTTTAATGATGATGGAGTCCTATGTTTTGGAAGTCGGATAGTAGTGCCAAATGATGCGGAGTTGAGGCGTACTATTCTGACTGAAGCTCATAGTAGTCCTTTTGTTATGCACCCTGGTAGTACAAAGATGTATCATGATTTGAAGGATGAGTACTATTGGGTGGGTTTGAAGAAAGATGTTGCGGAATATGTTAGTAGGTGTATGGTTTGTCAGCGGGTTAAAGTTGAGCATCAGTTTCCTTCAGGGTTGTTGCAACCGTTAAGGATTCTTGAATGGAAGTGGGAAAGGATTACCATAGACTTTGTGTCAGGTTTGCCTTTGTTGCCATCGAAGAAGAATTCGATATGGGTGATTGTGGATCGCCTTACGAAGTGTGCACATTTCTTACCTATGCATACCACGTATACTTTGGATAAGCTTGCAGAGTTGTACATAGCTGAGATTGTGCGTCTGCATGGTGTGCTAAAGTCTATAGTGTCGGATAGAGATCCGAGGTTTACATCGTATTTTTGGGAATGTTTGCATCAAGCTTTGGGTACGCGGCTGAATTTCAGTACTTCTTATCATCCACAGTCGGATGGACAGTCTGAGCGTGTTATCCAAGTGCTTGAGGATATGAGGTGCTGTGTGATTGAGTTTCAAGGTTCTTGGGAGAAGCATTTGCCTTTGGTGGAGTTTGCTTATAACAACAGCTACCAGGCAAGTATTCAAATGGCACCCTATGAAGCCTTGTATGGGAGGAAGTGCATAACTCCTCTTTGCTGGGCTGAAACAGGGCAGAAGTTGGTCTCAATGACGTCTTTGTTGAAAGGAACCACCGAGAAGGTGAAGCTTATATATGAGCGGTTGACGGAAGCTTCTGATCGACAGAAGTCTTATGCGGATTTGAAGCGTAAGGAAATCGAGTTTGCGGTGGGTGACCGTGTGTTTTTGAAGGTTTCGCCTTGGAGAAAAGTGATGAGGTTTGGTCGGAAGGGTAAGTTGAGCCCTAGGTATATTGGACCATACGAGGTGATTGGACGTGTGGGTCCTGTTGCTTATAAGCTGAGATTACCGCAAGAGTTGGAAAAGATACATGATGTGTTTCATATCTCTATGCTTCAGAGGTATAGATCGGATCCTTCGCATATTATGCATGTGGAGGAAGTGGAGTTAAATCCAGATTTGACCTATGATGAGTAACCGGTTAAGATTCTAGATTCGAACAGTAAAGTTCTTCGAGGTAAGAGCATTGAGTTGGTTAAGGTGTTGTGGAGGCATCGTGTTGTTGAGGAAGCCACTTGGGAAAGGAAAGATGACATGAAGAAGCAGTTTCCTTACCTTTTTCCTCCAGGGAAATTTCGAGGACGAAATTTCTTAAGGGGGAGAGTTGTAACACCTCAATTTTGGGCTTAGAAGTTTAGGGTCTAAACCGGACCGGTCTGATAAACGGTTCGAGTATAAAAGGGGGTTTTAGGGAACACCTAGTTCAGGATGCTTTAAAAATATAGAAAAATATCTAAAAATCCTCATTTAATATATATAAGAGAGTGGTGAAATCAATTTTACAAAATAAGGTTTGGAAATACTACATTTCGGTGTAGTGACCAAAATGCGATTTTTGCAAAGTTTAGCAGTGACTGTTTTGTAAAGGATTGAAACTTTGAATCTTTAAGGGGCTAATTTACCCAAAATGTTTTTCTCCAGATTTTTCCTTAATTTGGGTGATTTAATTAATGTTTTAATTAAATAAAAGAAAGGTGAAAAACTAAATTTTGACTTTCATAACTACCTTTTCCTAATTTTCTCTCATTTCTTTTTCTCTCAAAATCTCATCATCCAAACACATTTTCTCCAGAAAAAATCACATTGATCTTCACTTCAATTGATGAGATTTCCATCATCTATTGGTTTCTAATCAATCTTGCAACAAATCCTTTTGATTTCCACATTGCATTTTCATGGAATTTTGCCCAAATCAAGGAGAAATCATCATTTAGAGGTAAGAATGTTCTTCTCCTCTAAATACTCAGTTCTTTACTGAAATTCTGAAGTTTTCAGTCCTTTATTAAAGTTTTATAAATGGTTTTAATGTTAGAAACATGATTTTGGCTTAAAACTCAAGATTTTGAAAGAGATCTTGAAGATTTCCATTGTGGTTGATTGGGCTCTGTTTTGAGATAGTTCTTTAATGTATTTTGGATGTTAAATGATGTTGGAAATGAGGTTTTATCAATCTAATCCCGAATAGGTTGTGTTTCCTAAGTTTTTGCTTAAGAAAATGGTGGTTTTTGAGGTGTTCTTGGTGTTCTGTTATAGCTGGAGGTATAAGATCGAGTTTAGGATTGTTTTTTATGGTGGTTGAAGTTTAGAAATGATTAGAAATGATGGATCTTGGCTGGGTTAAGTTTTGGAGGAGTTTGGAGGTGATTTCGGTTGTGTTTGGTAGCCGAAATGTTGTGTTTGCTTAGAGCAGCGAGTTTAGGAGTGTTGGCTGAAGATTTCAATGCATGATGATGCATTAATCCTCTGCTTTTATGTGTCTAAAACAGGGGAGACATCTTCGGACACTTTCGGAGTCGATCCGGAAGCTTAATTGGCGTTTCGGCAAGCAAGCGAAACAAAATCTGTGAGTGCATTTGGTTTTGAAGTCCATGAGGACAAAAACACAAGGTTTGGGGATTTAGGAGAGGTTTGAAACACCTTCCTAAATCCGGAAGTAAGTATGATTTGTTTTGGTCTCTCTAAAGTGGTGTTTGCCCCTAAAATGCTTTTACATGCTCATGGTTTGTGATGGTTAAATTCCTACTGTTTTATGCATGTTTTGGAGCATGAGATTATGCTTGTTGAGATGTCATGAGATGGCATGTTGCATTAATTAAATTTGAGCTTTTGGTTTAAAGAAAAGTATGATTTATGATTTGAAATGTGTTGAGAAAACATTTGAGATATATTGCATGAAAACAGTAGGTGTGATGATAATTTAACACATTATATTGGCATAGAGGTTGAGAAACTTACCGGATATAATTGATCGATCAATAGGATGAGAGTGCACTATAAACTAAAAATTCGTACGTGCTCTTTGGTTAAGCCAAAGGGAGATTTTTCGATGATGGGCATTCCAGCGGGTAGGACTTGGTGAAATACCCAAGCTTTGTGGCGATGAGAGATTCCGCCATGTAAGTACGGTGATGAGAGATTCCACCGGAAGTTGTTGCTAGACAAGTGAGTACGGTGATGTGAGATTCCACCGGAAGCGTCTAGTGTATAAATGTGTTTGCATAACCGAGTGTTGATGAAATGCTAAATGCCAATATAAATGATGAAATGGTTTTGTTATACATGTACCTTTGATGAAATGATTTATGCTAAGAGATATGCATATGTATTTTGTTTAAAATGCATTGACAATACAAGCATGTGAGTGGCTTTGCCATGACTTTTACATTGGTTTTAATGCATGAGATAAAATGAAGGTACATGTGATTTCAATGAGTTTTCTTTGAAGTTTTCCAAGCATGAGAAAGAGATGAGCATGTAGTTTAAAAAGCTTTGATGAAAGTGTTTTCTAAAGATGCATTTTGGTGTTGGTTTTCTTTAGAGCTTGCCTCACTAAGCATTTGTGCTTACGCTCTCTTTTACCAATAATGCAGATAATTAAGGTGTTTAAGGGCATCAAGGATGTAACCCCCTTAACCCGGCCTAGACGGTTGACCCGAATTAAGAAAGTCACACGGGGAAAACCAAAGTCAACTCGAAAGTCAACCTTGATTAACGACCTTTTTTTTTCTTTTTAATCTTATCTAGATGCACATTAATCCTAATGGTGATCACACAAACATCATACTCAAAGATCACAAACATCAGAGATCAAACAGGGACCCAATTGAACAAATTACAACTTTAGGGACCAAATTGTAATTTCTGAAAATTAAAAGGACTTAACCCAAATTAATCTTACCAACTTGAAATTAGTCAGGTTTCATGCTTCTCTGTGAAATTTCAGCTAAAAAGGACTTCCCAAGCTCATGCAATTGAACAAACAAGATTCAGAACCAAAATGCAAACATTTCAAAACATTTAACTGCCATTGTCAGCCCCCAACGGTCGACCGTTCCGAAACAGGTTGACCCTGTTTCGAAACACGGGCGGTTCCGCAACCAGTACCGCAACGGGGGTCTGGCAGAGACCAAACCGTTTCGAAACGGTGCATACCGTTTCGGACCCCTGGGTTCATTCAAGGCACCCGTTCCGAAACGGTGCACACTGTTCCGAAACGCCCTGCACAGAAATGCTCCAAATGCATTCCAAAACATGCAATTGATCATTCAAACATGCTCCAAATGCTACCAAACTTTACCAGCATGCAATTCAACATATATAGGACATACTAGCATCAACAATTCAACAAAACAACATCATATGCAAAAAGCCCCAATTCTATAGGCATGCTTCCTACACAAGCTAGTTATTCAAGCACAAACTTCCACAACAAGCATATAATGATCCAATCTAAAAACCAACATTCAAATCATCATTCAACATACTTAGGGAGTTCCAAACACCTCCCAAAACATACACCTTGGTCCCCCATTGCCAAATTACACAAAAGCTAAAAAGTACTTATAAAACCTTCCATACATTGAGCTTTACTTGAACTAGAATGCTTGCCCTCCTTGCTGCCCCTCAAGGTTCTTTAATGCTCTGCATTATTGAATTAAGAAAACGAAGAGAGCGTAAGCAAAAGCTTAGTGAGGAATGCTCTTAAAAACCATTCAATAATGCAATTAAAAACATTTACAAATCATGCTTATAATCAACCTTTGTACATGCTCAAAAGCATACTTAAACAAGCAATCTCATGCTTCAACATAAACATAACATGTCGTATTGGCTCAAGTGACAATTTCCATTTCTTAAAACAAGTTCATCAACTTCCCAAGGACTTTTAAACACCTTGGCCCCAAGGACTTTTAAACACCTTGGCCATGGACTTTTAAACACCATGAATGAGGACCACACAAGGACTTTTAACCACCTTTGTGTCCATAGCTTGAATCACCCCAAGGACTTTTAAACACCTTGGCCCCAAGGACTTTTAAACACCTTGGCCCCATGGACTTTTAAACACCATGGAAAGGATCACCTAAGGACTTTTAACCACCTTAGTGTCCGCAACAAGAATCATCCAAGGACTTTTAACCACCTTGATGTTCTTAAGTAACAAGGCTCACTCAAGGACTTTTAACCACCTTAGTGACCTTAGCTTTTTCAAAACATCACTTGCCAATATACATCTTTTTCATCATATAATCCACTGTTTTGAAGCATTAAACCAAGCCATATTCAACATGCATTTCAAAGCATCAAACCACATTATTTCAACGTATAAAATCAAGGAACTCCTACCTAGAGTTACCTTCAACATATGGCTTAAAACATCAGCAAATACCATGCTAAAACATGCTTTCAAAACAGTAAATAAAACATGCAATTCACCATTTTGCATCACAACAAAATCATGGCCACCACTAGAGAGAAAATCCGAAAACTTACACTTGAGCTTAGCAAAGTTGTTTAGACTTAGACTAAGCTCCCAAAACCTTCAAACCTTGGTTTTAAAATCTGAAAACACAACTTCACTCACCGATTTCCACTTTGCTTCAAGCCAAAGCACCAAATCAAGCTTCCGGATCAACAACTCTTGGATCCAAAGATGCCTCCCCTGTTTCAACACATCAAAGCAGAGGATTAATGCATCATCATGCATTAATTGCTTCAATGAAAGCACCTAAACTCGCTGCTCTCATTCAACCTCCATTTTCGGCCACCAAACACAACCGAAAATGCATCCAAACCACTTCTAAACAAAGCCCAGCCATAAACCAGCAAAACCACACTTCCATAAACATCATAACATATCTAAAAACAACCTATTAACATCCTTATACCTCCAGCAACATCAGATCCACAAGATCACCTCAAAAACAACCTTGAAACACAAGCTAAACTTAGGAAACTCAACCTATCCGGGATTGCATCAATCAAAACTCAATTCCTTATCAATTTAGAGTTCATTTAACATCAAAAACACATCTCAAAACACAGATTAATCAGATCTAACGAAAATCATCAAAAATCATCAAAATCTTGCATTATAAGCCAAGATCCATTTCACCACTTTAAAACCTTTAATTAAACATCAATTTAGGATTGAAAACTTAGGAATTTCAGTAAAGAACTGATAGTTTAGAGGAGAAGGACGTTCTTACCTCCAAACTTGAGTTTCTCCTCTTTTTGGAATCAAAATCCTTGTTGAAACAAGTAGCAATTGAAGAGGTTTTGAAGATATGTTGATTAGGAATCAAACGAGAGTTGAAAGGAGGGATTTAGGTGAAGAAATCAGAAGCAATTCTCTGGAAATGGAGTGTTTGGATTGAGAGAAAATGAGAGAAAGAAAATTAGGAATAGTTGGTTACAAAAATCTAAAATAGCCAAATGGCTTTCCCTCCACTTTTCATATCATTTAAAATCAGATTTTAGACTTAAAATATCTTAGAAAAATCTGGAGAAACTCCCTTTGGGTAAATAGCTCCTTAAAGATTCAAAGTTTCAACCCTTTATAAAACAGCCACCAAACTTGCGAAAATTACATTTTGGTCACTAGCCAAAATGTCACCCTTCCAAAACTCATTTTCCAAAATTGATTTCACAGTTCACTTAATTATATTAAAAGATGATTTTAGAACATTTTTCCATATTTTTAATGCAACCCGAACTAGGCTTTCCTAAATTCACCTCTTTAGATTCGAACAGCACTTTGACCGAACGGTCAACGCCCAAGACTTCTAAGCCCAAAACCGGGGCGTTACAAAGGAAGCTAAGTTCATCTAAGGAATTCCAAGCTCATGTATGGTGAGGTTTTCATACACTATTAGTTTTGATAATTTGGCAATGGGAACCTAAGTTTTGTTTTGGGAGATGTGTTAAACTCCCTGAGGTTGTGGCATGTTTGCCTTGGTTGGTTTGAATTGTAAATGGCCTTTAAATGCTTGATTTGAAGTTTGTTTGCCTATTTGGTTTTGATAATAGGAAGCATGCCTCTAGACTTGTGAGATTTCACGTTTGATGATATGAATGTGTTAGGGTGTCCTAAATGTGTATCATATATGTATGCGGACTTGTTGACATGATTAGAGAGTCATTCGAATGGGTTTATGCATGAAAAACAAGCATTAAGTGTAGTTTCTTGGCAAACCGTATCGAAACACCCTCTAGTGTTTCGAAACGGGGGCCTGAAATGGCCTTCGTGTTTCGAAACGCTAAGGGCTGTTTCGGAACGTTTTGGCTACTAGAATGCCATGTTTCGAAACTGGCCTCGGAACCAACCCGCGTATCGAAACGGTCAACGCCGTTCCGATCCTGCGTTTTGATACGGCAGGTGGGTGTTTCGGAACAGGTGACCGTTGGGCACTGATTTGAATGGTGTTGTAGTTTTCAAGCTTTACATTTTGGTCCCAAATGTTGAAGTTGCAATTGCTTGAGTTTGAGATGTGCAATTAAGATGAAATTTGGTAGAGAAGCATGTAATAAGACTAATTTCATATTGGTAACCTTAAAATTAGTAAAGACTTTCTAAATTTTAGAAATTACAATTTGGTCCTTAAATTTGTAAGAAGTGCATTTGAGTCCCTTTTTGTTATCCGATCGCTGTGCCTTTCTCAAATAAGTTTTATGAGTACTCAAATGTGTATCTAGACAAGATTAAAAAGAAAAAAAAGGTCGTTAATCAAGGTTGACTTTGGTTTTCCCGTGTAATCTTCGTAGTTCGGGTCAACCGTCTAGGTCGGGCTAAGGGGGTTACAACTCTCGTACCGAGAAAGATCATGATCGGCATTTGTGTTTGGTATTGCAGAAATTGTTAGACAATCAGTTGTATGCCAAGTTAAGCAAGTGTGAGTTTTGGATTAGGGGAGTAGTCTTCCTAGGTCATATTGTATCAGCCGAGGGAATCCGAGTGGATCCTAAGAAGGTTGAGGCAGTTGTGAATTGAAAACAATCGAAGACAATGATCGAAGTTTGTAGTTTCTTAGGTTTGGCCGGTTACTATAGACGTTTTGTTGAGGGTTTCTCAAAGGTTGCAACTCCTTTGACTAAATTATTACATAATGATGTTCAGTTTGAGTGGATTGATGCAAGACAACAAGCATTTGAGAAATTGAAAGAAGCCTTAATCGAAGCTCCTGTTTTAATTCAGCTCGTGTCAGGGAAAGAGTTTGTAGTCTTCAGTGATGCGTCGTTTCTTGGTTTAAGTTGTGTGCTTATGCAAGAAGGAAGAGTAGTGGCCTATGCGTCTAGACAGTTGAAGACTCATGAGCGTAATTACCCTACGCATGACATAGAATTGGATGTAGTGGTTTTCGCTTTGAAAGTTTGGAGACATTACTTGTATGGTGAGAAATGCACAATGTATACGGATCACAAGAGCCTGAAGTATATAATGACACAAAGAGAGTTGAATCTTAGACAGTGTAGGTGGCTAGAGTTACTTAAGGGCTATGATCTCACGATTGAGTACCATCCGGGTAAAGCCAATGTAGTGGCTGACGCTTTGAGTAGAAAGGTAGCAGTGGAATTACAAGCTATGTTTGTTGGGTTGAGTTTGTCCAAAGATGGTGGTTTAGTGGCCGAGTTGCAAGTTAAACCTCCGTTGCTTCAGTTGATTAGAGAGAAACAATTGCAAGATAGATCATTAGCATCTCATGTACAAGACATAGCGGAGGGTAAACCGACAGATTTCTGTTTTAGTAATGATGGAGTCTTGCGTTTCAAGAGTAGAGTAATTGTTCCGGAAGATGTAGACTTGAGACGCACCATCCTAACTGAAGCTCACAATAGTCTGTTTGCTATGCATCTAGGAAGTACGAAAATGTATCGCGATTTGAAAAATGAGTATTTCTGGGTTGGTTTGAAGAAAGATGTTGTCGAGTTTGTGAGTAAGTGCATGGTTTGTCGGCGAGTGAAAGCCGAGCACCAGTTTCCTTCAGGTTTGTTATAACCATTGAGAATTCCCGAGTGGAAGTAGGAGAGAATTGCCATGGATTTCGTGTCAGGTTTGCCGTTGACACCTTCTAAGAAGAATTCAGTTTGGGTAATTGTTGATCGTCTTACAAAATGTGCGCACTTTTTGGCCGTTCACACTACTTATACTTTAGATAAGTTGGCCGATTTGTATATCAGTGGAATAGTGAGATTGCATGGTGTACCGAAATCTATAGTGTCAGACAGAGATCCGAGGTTCACGGCTAGATTTTGGGAGAGTTTGCATAGTGCTTTGGGTACTCGACTGAATTTCAGTACTTCATATCATACTCAGACCGATGGTCAGTCAGAGAGAGTTATACAAGTGTTGGAAGACATGTTGAGATGTTACATTATTGAATTTCAGGGTTCGTGTGAGAAGCACCTACAGTTAGTAGAGTTTGCATATAATAACAGCTATCAAGCACCTACCGAATGAGATAGTTGAGAGAGTGGGTCTTGTTGCCTATAGATTGAGACCGTCGGTCGAACTAGAGAAGATTCACGACGTGTTTCATGTCTCGATGCTTCGGAGGTATAGATCAGATTTGTCATATGCTATGCTAGTTGAGGAGATAGAATTGAATCCGGATTTGACCTACGATGAAGAACCAATTGAGATTTTGTCTTCGGACAGCAAAGTGTTGCGAGGAAGGACCATTGAGTTGGTTAAGGTTAAGTGGCGACACCGAGGAGTGGAAGAAGCCACTTGGGAGAGGAAGGATGACATGAGAAAGCAATTTCTGCAACTCTTTCCGCTAGGTAAATTTCAGGGACGAAATTCCTTAAGTGAGGGAGAGTTGTAACGCCTTGAGTTTAGGGTCGGGAGATAATCGGATTAGTTAAACCGATTCGGGTTAAAATTTAAATTGGAGAAAAACTATTTTTGACACACACCTAAAGTTTTTTAAAGGAAGAAGGGCAAAAGGAGATTTTGTAATTCCAAAAAGGGTTTTCAAAAGCTATCATCTTCCTCAACCTTTCTCTTAACGTTACTTTCACTCACAAAACCCATTTTACTATTCCATTTCCCCAAGCTCTCAATCCAAGTGATTTCTTCAAGGTAATTGATTTCTCAACTTGGTTTCATCTTCCTTGAGTCATAAATGTTGAGATTTTTGCAAAACCTATGGTTTAAACATGTTTTGATTTTAAAAGTTTAGTTTGAAATGAAAAAAGTTTATGGGTTTTCGTTTGGGTTGACTATGGCTGAGTTTGAGAGTGTTTTAACGTTGTTTTATTGCTAAAATAACATAAAAATGATGGGTTGTTATAGGAAACCCGAAATGGGTATTGTGGGTAATTTTAGGGGTTAAAAATCTTGAGTTTTTGGATGGGTTTTGGGTCTAAATGACAGCTGAATGTTTGATAGCTTTGAGTTAATGTTTAGGGATGTTAAAAGATAGATTTTTTATGGTAAATTCGTTGGGTGTGGCTGCAAGTAGTTTGAGACTGAATTGATATGTATCAGGTGAAATTTGGGGTTTGAATCGATGTGTGTTGTTGCAAGATTGTTGAGTTCCGGGTTTTCGCTGTGTTTGTGAGTGTATTAGTGTTCTAATGTTTAGTTTTGGGTTGCTCATGTAACACCCCCTTCCCGGCCTGGTAGAGAACCGGGTCGGAGAGCGCTACCGAAAAACATAACGGAGATCGGAGATATAAATCTTAAACTTTTAACAATATTTTAGTGCCAAATATGACAATTTTATTTACTAACTTAAAAGTCATTATAGCTTTAAAATCTTATACAAAACATAGGTAACATATAAACAATAGTAGGGCCACAAGACTAGTATAATTACTTTAACTACTTTGCCACCATACTAGGAGTTCATAAGGACAAAACACATTACTCTTTACTTGTAGTGACTTGTCGATCTTCCAACTAATCCCGATCTCGATCCGATACTTTCCTTAACCTGAAAATGTTATGCAAATGAATGCATTAGACTTACATAGTCTAAGTGAGGTAGCCAATAACAATGAATGAGCATGTTATGTAATGCTGCATGCTTTCAAAAATGATCATAATGCTAATTATGCAATAACATGGCATACTTCATATTCGCAATAAAGCATAATATCATATCATGAGCATAGCATGGCATAACGTATCAAACACATATTATATTGGTACCATTGGATACGCGGATTCCCTGTACACCATATCATAAATCGGAAAAGGAGCTGTAGCTCTGAACCGTATCTCCATATATCCCTTACACATCCATCCTTTTATCTCCCACATATAGGCCGTAGCCCTGGACCGTAGTCCTCCCTTACATGGTGAGCTCGAATAATCCTATGGCATGCCAATTGTATCCAATGTCCATAAATACACAATTTCACATAGTCCATGGTTTTCAGATCATATCATATCAAATAACAAGATGAGTCGTAGCTCCATATCAAGTAGCATTTCATATTATTTTCACATACATGTAGCATATCAGAGTCACATTCGAACATATCAAAGTAATGCAAGGCACTTACCAAATTTGCCATTCGAACATAGTTGCTCTACGTGAGCGCTTAACAAATGCAAACATAATCATAAATAATGCAACGGGACGACACCGAGTCTATTCCTTGACACGACTACACTCACATATCAGAACATAGAAACAAAGATCGGAATGACACCGTGTCACCCGAGACAAATGCATCTACACTCACCTCGATATTAGGATTCCCTTATAACGTCACATTTTCTCTTGATTGACGGTCGTCCTTTATCGACTTCTTGGACTAGGTTAAATAGGAATTGGTTAGGACCGACAAGACAATATCGAATAAATATGAAAACATTAATCAAATTCGATATCGAAACTTAGACCAACTAAGGATTTGAGCTTACCCCGACGTCGGCAGAGATTCGATATTACTATATCGAAAATATCAAACCACCAGTATAAAATTGAACATACCTAATTATTGTTATTTATTTTGTTCCTTAACTTGTTACATTTTTGCGTCCATCTCCCCCTCCCCTATTTATACTTTCGATCGGCCTCCCCCATTTTCAATTTTTCAAATTGAATTCCACACGTGGCCCTGCTACATTTAAGTTTTGCTTTGCCACAAGTGTGGCTATTCAATTCCATTGCCACGATTGTGGCTTATTGCCACCTTAAATGGTGGTGTGCCACGTGTAGTGGCAATTGCCACACAAATTCTCAAATGGCCGAGTGGCTTATTTGCGTGGCCCTCAATTTGGGAAATTCCTTCAATTGAAGGAATTGTCACGGCTTTTTTTAATAATTATTATTATTATTATCATTCTATACAACTAAGCCTTATATTTGATTATGAGTACCAAATCGAACCAACCTTTAATCGAAACGAAAATATTCGATTGCTGGAACTTGACCCCGAATTTATAAATTAACATGAATATCCTAATAAGATCGAATAACTTATAAAACCGATATAAAATACTCGATCATCGGAACCTAATTCCGACTAGACCGATTTTTGGGATGTGACAGCTCAAAACAGAGTAATTGGATTCGGGCTTCGTGGACGGAAATCAGGGTAGTTCGGAGGCTTGATTCGGCATCTTGGACATCGTTTGAGTGTTGGCTGGTGAGTGGATCGATTTTAAAAGCCTTAACATGGTTAAGGGAATGTTTTGAGAGTTTGGATTGATCTTGAAAGGCCAATTCTAGCTCAAGAGTAAGTTTTAAAGGTTGTATGCAATTAATCTGTGTTTTATGATTCTTGATGCAATGTGAACATATCATGTTGGTAATGTGTTAGTTTGTATTGTTATACATGTCGAGACTTATGACTTGTGTTTATACTTGCATCGTGAGTACATGCCTTGCATAGAAGTTTGGACATGGTAAGTGGTTCAAGCATCGGTAATACTTGTGATTGTGAATGAGTATATTGACACGTGTTGAGTTGTTACCGGATATAATTGATCGATCAATAGGATTAGAGTGCACTCGAGGTGAAAGTCGTGTGTGGCCTTAGTGATGTTAGATTCCACTAAGAAGGAGTACGGTGATGTAAGATTCCACCAGAAATTATGTTTTTACTAGACGGGTGAGTACCGTGATGTGAGATTCCACCGGAAGTGTCTAGTGGGTTTGAGAAATATCCGCATATCTGAGTAAAAATGACGAATGTCAATATACCCATGATGCTTTAATTCTCATGTTAAGCATGTTGTTGATTTCTTCTCTTATTCTTATGCATTGTTGATTACTTTGCTTGCGTTATGGGAATGAGCATGTGGTAAGCCTATGGCTTGTGGTTGCATTCGGTAAATGCACGTGAAGGTAAATGCATGTCGTTATGTGTTCAAGCATATGGAAATGATTTGGAAATGGTTTTGGTTTTCAAGCAAACTAACGTTTTAAAACTGCATTGTTGTAGCTACAGTTTTGAGCACCGCTCAGTAAGCTTAAACGCTTACGCTCTCTTTTCCAACAATGCAGGCCCTTAGACCTTCGGAGCAGCTCGAAGAACATGGGAAATCCAAGGGAGTTTGGTTTGCTCAAGTATGAGTTTAGACTTCAATAATTAGTATTAAGCAATGGGATAGGATCTTTATGTTTTGAGGAGTTCTTGGCATGTATCTTGCTTTAGACAAGTTTGCTTAGTTGTTTTGTGCTTGTATTACCTTATGCCTTGATGGTTTATGCTCTGGTTTAGCTTTTGGCTATGTTGGTGAATGCTATGTATGCTTGTTACCTTTAAGAATCTTGTCTTGTTGGTTGTTGCATCGTTAAGTGCTCAAATTGCTTTATATGTTTATCCATGGATGCCTTGAGTCACATGTGTGCTTGTATGTTGCTTAAATGCTTGCTATATGCCTCTAGTGTTGGGTCCCCTGTATTTTTGCAGCAAAAACATGTTTTACAATGCAGAGTGTATCGATACACTCAAGGGCGGTATCGATACGGTCCCTTGTTGTGGGCAGGGCGTACCGGTACACGAGGGCGTATCGATACCCAAAATGTTTTTTGGAAATATGAGAAATTGTTGAGTGGATCAATGAAACAATATAAGCCAAGAGAGGGTGAATTGGATTTTTAGAACTTTTGGTGTTGGAATGGAAAAATTAAAAATGATAGACAAGGGGATTTAGAGTGGTTCAAGTTCCAATCGAACTCTGCATCCACTACCTTAGCTTCACTAAGGATTTTCCAACAATCCACTAATTGTTCTTCCCCTTTTCTAGGCTAAGGGGGTAACCTTTACAATATCGGTCAAATTTTCTACCTAAAATTTGACCCAATCCTCTCTCAAGAAATACAAAGAAGATGAAGGCTAAAACTAGTATCTCTCAATACAAAATGTAGCCCTTTTACAAGCACTCAACCCAATTGAATAGATAAGAATGGGAATTAAAAATTTCGCAACTGGGTTTACAAGAAATAATGGGATTTTTGCCCAAATGCTTGGCTTTGATGTTTGGATTATACTTTGGAGATCAATAGTTGTTGCTGGAGCTTTTAGAGGTCCCTTTTATACATTCTCATTGAATTCTAGCCGTTGGGGTTGTTGCATTCATCAATATAGCCGTTGGGATGTTATCTTCCCTCCATAAATGTAGTCTGCAACTACCCGTTCTAAAACACCCGACCCTGTTTTGAAACATACCAAAATATAAAGAGCTGTTGGGGTGTAATAAATAGACCGTACCAAAACGGGCATGATCGTTTCGATACGCTAAGAGCCCGTTTCGAAACTCGTTTCGAAACACTTTGCCACTGTCAAAACCTGTATCAAAATAGCTTAGAAGCGTTTCGATACGCCTTAAAGACAATCTTAATTTCAGTTATAAAACTTCAACGGTCATATTTTAAAACCAAGTTTGAATTCCGTTTTGAAACGTTTGAGGTCCTTTCGATACGGTAGTATCGAAATAGGTCAAACCGTTTCGATGTTCTTCATCTGTTTCAAAACACGTTCCGAAACAGAGGTTCACAGTTTCAAACTGTTCCGGAACGCCCAAAGGCTGTTCCGAAAGGGTGACTCGAAAATCATTGTTTTGGCTTAAAAAAACACTTAGAAAATATTTGACAAGTTGAGGTTTTGACTTAACATTTTTCTTTAAATACATAGAGAGGTTTAGAGGACTTAAAAATTCATTTTCCATTTTTCAATTTAGTCCTTAAATTCTTTGTTATATCAAAATCAATTTATTGGTTTCACAATCTCCCCCTTTTTGATATAACAAAACCAAGTTAGAATTTTTAAGAGTTTTGAAATTTTGAAGACGTTCTAACTCCCCTTCAATTTAAGATTGGTTTTTAAGTTTTTGAAAAGATTTAAAATTCAAGTTTTAAAACTCAAAACCGACTTAAAAAGTTTTGGCTCTTATATTACTTCTCCCCCTTTTTGTTAGATCAAAAAGAATAATAAACAATGACATCGAGAGAAGAAACAAGGTTAAAAACAATAAACAACATAATATAGAGTCATATAATTCAAATATCCAAACATAAAACTTAAAGCAATAAAGTTTAAAACTCAATCCCAAACAAAGCAATCAAAGCATAGGTTCATAAAACATAAATAAAATAAAGGTGCAAACTTAGTCCTAATATGATAATCTAATATGAGATGCAAAAAAGACCCTAAGCCTCTTCATCGTCACCATCAACATCTGAAGAATCATCATCGTTCTTAGCTTGAGAGCGACGAAAGGTCATACATTGACCATAGAAGGTAGAGAATGACAAGTCCATTGATTGATGTTGATTCTCAAGGGAGGTGAGACGATTCTCCACGGATTGCAAATGAGTATTGATAGCATCGAGACCTGACTCCATCGTGTTGAACCACTCGGTGAGGAAAGCCATAAGAGCTTCATTGTTAGAACTTGAAGCTTGAGGCGGTGGCTCAACTTGAGGTGGAGGGGCTTGCCTATCAACGCGTTCCCATCGGCCAAGAGTGTAGTGGAACCCGGACTTATAGAGAGAAGATTCACCAATCTTATTTTTACGGGGTTTCGGAGAATCATATGAGCAATCAAAGTTGAGCATGCCAAAGATATAGCTCAAAACAGTCCCATAAGTGAAGGATTTAAGAGCATCAGTTTCATGAAGCTTCACATTATTGACCATCTCGGCGAACATAATTTTGACAAGCTTTGGTCGTTCTCCTCGGTGAAAGAACTCTAGCCAAAAATAATCAACTTGACGAATATGAGAGAATTTACCTCCGGAGGGGCAGATAAACCATGAAATCATCAAGTGAAGGAAACAATCATGAGCATCCAAAGAAAGCACGGAGCTGCTGTGAGCACCAAAGTGGGTTTCATCCTCAATGCCTTCGTTCTTGAGCCCAAGCACATTCTCTAAAAATGATATGTTGATAACGAACTTCTTCCCCAAGAGATATGACTCAATGCCAATGACCTCGGAGTGATCTTCATTATCAACGAGCTGGGCATTTGAGTAGAAAATGAGAACCATGTGCTTGTAGATAATATCTGGTATGTTCAAGAAAGCCATGAAGTTCCATTCTTGCAAACGCTCTAGATAGCGGAAAGCGAAACGCTCGGAATCAAGGAATGAGACATCAACAACACGTTCGCGACGAACGACAATATCCTTGACGTAAGAGAAACGATCCTTCATCTCTGGAGTCCGAAGACTTTTGAGAAAAAGTTGAGTGAGATTAGGACGGATATTGGCTTGACCTGAAGCTTCACTCGATTGACCCGTCTTATGTTTCTTGTTAGCATTTTCCATTGAAAAATCCTAAAAACATAAAGCAAGCAATTTTAAAAATTGAAGTGTCTGCATGAACATCTTTAATTCAATCCAATGACAAATCCCATTTAGGTTTAAAAAGACTTAAAAAAATTAAAAATAAAACAACTTTTGAAAAACTGTAAAAAAATACGAGTAAAAAAATAATATATTTGTAACGCTCGGGTTTGGGGGTCAGTTAAAATTAAAATAATAAAATAATATTTTGGGCCTCGTGTTTTAAAAAAAATCAATTATGTTGGATTTAATTACAAAACAAGCCTATATAGCCATGAATATCTCCTATTTGTTAATGCCTTATTTCATTAAGGGTATTTTTTGGCCTTTTAATTTTAAACAAACATTAAAAAATACCCACTTTAGCTCATCTTCTTCCCCCCTTCACTTTCATTTTCACGACAAAAACACCTTCAACATAGTGTTCACTGTTCCATCTTCCTTCTTGCTTATTGTTGGAGATTTTTCAAAGGTAAACCTATTTTCGACTTGTCCTCGTCATTCTCTATAAGTCTATAGTTTTATTTTTCATTTAAACTCATGATTTCTCATTTTGGTGTTTTGAAGTTTTAGATTAAAAGTGTGAACTTTACTAGCTTTAACTTAAGCTTTTGATTTATTAATGTTATATAAGTTGTTTACAATCTAAAAGGTCAAACATACTTGATTTTTACTTGGTTTTATGTTGATTCCCGAAATTGGGTTTTAGGGAGGTTTTAGAGAGTTTAAATGTTGAGTTTTGGGGGTGTTTGGTGTGGGAATTCGGGGGCTGATGTTTGATTGATATATAAGGGTTGTTTTGGAAGCTTTTGGGAGTAATATAAGTATTGGAATCATTGGTTTTAGGATGTGCTTTAGGGCTGCTCGGGAATGAGGATTTTGGGGTTGTCTTTAGTTTGAAATCATGTGTTTTGTGCTTGGTTTGTGTTCCGGGTTGGCTACATTGAATTGTGGACTGAATTATGGTTGTTTTGATTGTGTTGGGATGTTTAGAAGCAAGGAATTGTGTTGGTGAAGCCTCAGGGACAAATCCGGAGAATTTGGAGACTTGAGCTTGGTATTCGGCTTCCGTTTGGGTAGCAACGGTGAGTAGAAATGTCAAACTTTGTTTTGCTTTCAAAATGGGACTCTTGTGGGTTTGGGTGGGACCTAGAGGGTTCACTTAAACCCAAGTGCAAGTTACTACTCCTACCTTTTTGTTATGTGTTGATGAGTGGCTATATGTTGTGGTATCATGTGCATCTTGAGTTGTTTTGCACCCGTTGTTGTTGTGTGGTCGTGTTGGAGTCGAGCCTTATGTGATGGTTGTCATAACTACGGTGATGAGTGGTCCCACCGGTAGTGACTAGTAGTAGAGTAAGGTGATGAGTGGTCCCATCGGAAAACTACTAGTCGAACGGTGATGTGTGGTCCCACCGTGTGTGTGTTGGTTGTGCATGTGCAAACCATGTGTAGTCTTGTTGTGATATCGTTCGTGCATCCATTGAATTATTTTTCAATTATGAAAAGTATTTTGAAAACTGCATGCTTGTTGAGTTTTAGAGCTTCACTCACTAAGCTAGCTAGCTTACGCTCTCCTTTATTTCCAACATGCAGATCGTTAGAGTTCGGGAGGCAAGTGTGCAAGGGAGGTGCTTTGGAGTTCTCAAGTAGCTCAAGTATGATTTACGTGTTTGTAATAATTCCTAGACGATGGGGTGTAGACTTGTTTGGAGTTGGTGTCAAACTTCTTAGTCTGATTTTGTGTTTGAGTGAGCATGTTGAATTGTTGATGTTATGATGGCCATGCTTGTGCCTTTATGTCGTGGATTGTAGACCATGTTTATTTGATGCATAAATGTCTTGTGTTTTGAGACTTATACCCTTCCCCATGAATGCTATGTGTGTTTGTCTAAGGCATGTTATCTTAAATGCTATGTATGAATCTTTTGTTAAATTGATGTTTCTCTTATGGAATGGCTTTTTTATGTATGTTGAGTGCAAAGCATGCTTGTTATAGGGTGCCTTGTATCTAGAGTTAATGCATGTTGGTTGCGGGAGGTCTTAGTTGGTGTTTGGGGCAGCCTTGTGCCATAAACCAGCTAAAACTAGTCTGCTCGCAGTTGGTCCCGTTTCGATACGGTCCCCTTGTTTCAGGCCAGGCGTTTTGATTCGCGAGAGGGGCGTTTCGATACAATTTTGCTACTGGAAATCTGAGATTTTGACGAGAAATTGAGAGTATCGAAACGGTTCTAGGCGTTTCGGAACGATCTTTGTAGCGTTGACCACGAGAAATTGATCGATGAGGGCGTATCGATACGGTTGACCAGCGTTTCGATACGGTCTCCTCGAGTTGACTTTGGCCAGTTGATTTAGTCAAGGCGTATCGATACACCCTCTGGGCATTTCGATACGGCCTGCAGTTTAAGCTAAAATGGACTATTTTTGGTATGTTGTTTGGGTTGATCGCCTCGCTTGTTGCTTCCGTTGTTTTCTTTTCACATTGGTTTAATTTAATCCATTTAGACAAGATAATAATTAAAGAAATTTTCTAGGGTTGCTAACCGAAGGGGAGCCTTAGCGGGTTTCACTTTGGTTTTCCCCGTGTAGCCTACTCGGACCGGTTAGTCGTCCAGACCGGGACGAGGGGCTTACATTTGGTGGTATCAGAGCCTGAGGTTTCCGAGACCTCAGGTAGGTAAGTGAGGTAAGTTTGGGTTGTTACGTGTTGCTATGCCTCGATGAGTGTTTTACCATGTATTGCATGAAGTTTGCTGCTAGTACGGTGTTTGAAAGCATGTTTGAGTGGCTTTTTCTGGTGGGGTTGAGGGCTAGTCAAATGTCCCCATTGTTAGGTGTTGTTGTCAAAAAGGAAAATTGTTTTGGTTTATCGAGCTTGAGAACCGGAGTCCTTGCCCTTTGCTAACCTAACGTTTTTCTTGTTTGTTGTGTGTTTGCTATTTTAGATCCTATTTTGCTATGGTGAGACCAAGGGGGCGACCTAGAGCGGGTGACCAGGCACCCGGAGGTGAGCCTCCTGCTCCCAGTGGTAATGGAGTGGGTGGTGAAGGTGACGTGCCTCAGGCTGGTGTGCAAGTCGGAGGCGATGGTAATGGGCCTCAGGCCGGTGCTAATGTTGGAGGTGTTGGGGCTCAGACCGGTCAAGGTCCAGCGGGCGCGGACATGACTCATCTAATTCAGACTATAGCCGGGGTTTTTCAAACAGCTTTGGTCGGTGCACAAGCTGCAGCACCACCTCAGGGTGCGGGGACAAGATTACCCCTAGAGATGCTTCGTAACTTGGGAGCAGTTGAGTTTCGTGGGTTGACTTCCGAGGGTTCGGAGATGTGGCTTGAGAGTACTACTCGCATATTGGGTCAGATGGAGTGTTCAGACGCCCGTAAGTTGGGTTTCATTGTCTCCTTGCTTCAGGGGGACGCTTATACTTGGTGGACCACTCTTACTTTGGGGATGGCCGAAGCGGATATCACGTGGGAGTTATTCAGAAATGCCTTCAAGAGGAAGTATCTTGGAGTTCGGTACTTGGATGAAAAGAAGAGGGAGTTTATGGCCTTGGTTCAGGGTAACAGGACCGTGACTGAGTACGAGGTCCAGTTTGTGAGATTGAGCCAGTATGCGCCTGAGTTGGTCCCTAATGAGAGGGAGCGGTGTGAGCGCTTTCGGTATGGGTTGACTAGAGATGTGAAGACCTACATGCTTGCTTCTGACTACACTGAGTTCGATGTTTTGGTCTCTAGGTCCAAAGATATTGAGCAGAACTTAGGCTCTAGTGCACGTGCTAGTGGGTCTGATTCTGAGAAGAGACACGCGAATTGGGATAGAGATCATGCCAAGAGGCATAGGGATAGGAGGTACCAGCCCGATTCGAGACATAGGGGTGGTAATTATGGTCAGGGTCATCAGGGCCAAGGAGCTGTTATGCACACACCAGAGTGCAATAGATGCGGGAGACGCCATTAGGGTGAGTGTACGGGTACCTTTGGGCCGTGTTGGAACTGTGGATCCCGAGACCACATGAGACGTAACTGTCCACACCCGGCTAGGGGCGGACCAGCTCCAGCTAGGGGTTTTGAGCATCAGAGAGGCCGTGGGCGCGGTTGTGGAAACTTTTAGCCAAGGAATGAGGGTTAGAGGAACTTGGCTCATGTAGTAGCAGTCCAGCCCGAGGGAGGAGGACCGGCTAGGGTGTATGCTCAGCGAGAGGCTGGGAATGACACGGATGTCATTGCAGGTAATTTCTCATTACTGTCTTTGAGTTTGCTTTCCTTGATAGATTCGGGGTCGACACATTCGTATATTTTGGGTGAGCACGCAAGGTCATTAGGGTTACCATGTGAATGGCTAGAGATAGGTGTAAATGTTACTAGCTCTTTTGGTGATACAGTGGTAGTTAGGAAGGTGTATAGGAGGTGTCCCTTGATGGTTCAGGGCCACGTTTTTCCAGTCGATATGATGGAGTTACCCTTCTACAGTTTTGACGTGATTTTGGGCATGGATTGGCTCGTAGAGCATAGGGCTAGGGTTGACTTTGAGACCAAGAGAGTCTCCTTGAGGCTTACCGATGACTTTGAGGTTGTGGTAGTTGGTGAGAACGTTAGGTTCTTGTATAATGTGGTTTCGGCTTTGGAAGCTCAGAAATTGTTGAGTTCGGGGTGTCAGGCTTACTTGGCTTATGTAATGAATCCGAATATGAGTGAGGTGAGACCTCAAGACATCAGAACAGTATGTGATTTTCCGTGTGTTTTTCCGGAAGAGTTACTGGGTTTGCCTCCAGACAGTGCAGTTGAGTTTGCTATTGAGACGTATTCTGATTCTGCACCAGTGTCGATTGCTCCGTATAGAATGGCACCGGAAGAGTTGAAAGAGTTGAAGACACAGCTTTAGGAGTTGACCGATAGAGGTTTCATTAGGCCTAGTATTTCTCCGTAGGGTGTTCCGGTCTTGTTTGTGAAGAAGAAAGATGGTAGCATGAGGATGTGTATAGATTATAGGCAGTTGAATAAGGTGACAATGAAGAACAAATACCCTTTGCCTAGGATAGATTACTTGCTAGACCAGTTGAGAGGTGCTCTATGTTTTTGAAGATTGACTTGAGGTTCGGGTACTATCAATTGAAGGTAAAGGGTGTGGACATACCAAAGACAGCCTTTCGTACACGTTATGGGCATTATGAGTTTTTGGTGATGCCTTTTGGGTTGACTAATGCTCCAGCAGCTTTCATGGATATGATGAATCGTGTGTTTCATGAGTTCTTGGACAGGTTTGTGGTAGTGTTCATAGATGACATCTTAGTATACTCTAGGATCGAAGAGGAGCATGATGAGCATTTGCGGTTAGCACTTCAGACCCTACTAGAGAATCAGTTGTATGCCAAGCTAAGCAAATGTCAGTTTTGGTTTTTTAGAGGTATTCTTCCTAGGTCACGTGATCTCAGCTAATGGGATTAGTGTGGATCCCAAAAAGATAGAAGCTATAGTGAATTGGAAACAACCAAAGTCAGTGACAAAAATCCACAGTTTCCTAGGTTTGGCGGGATACTATAGAAGGTTTGTTGAGGGGTTTTCTAGAATAGCGGCTCCTTTGACTAAGTTGCTACAGAAGAATGTTTCGTATGAGTGGTCAGATGCAAGGCAAGAAGCGTTTGAGAAATTGAAGAAAGCTTTGACCGAAGCTCCTATCCTGATTCAACCCGAACCGGGAAGAGAATTTGTGGTTTATAGTGATGCATCCTACGTAGGGTTAGGTTGTGTGCTTATACAAGAGGGTAAGGTGGTAGCATATGCTTCGCGACAGTTGAAAGTTCACGAGAAGAATTATCTCACCCATGACATAGAGCTAGCCACGGTGGTGTTCGCATTGAAGATTTGGAGACACCATCTTTATGGTGAGAAGTGCACCGTGTATACCGACCACAAGAGTTTGAAGTATTTGATGTCTTAGAGGGAGTTGAACCTCAGGCAACGTAGGTGGTTAGAGCTTCTTAAGGATTATGAGCTCACGATAGAATACCATCCGGGTAAGGCAAACGTAGTGGTCGATGCCTTGAGTAGAAAAATGGTCGTTGAGTTACGAGCTATGTTTGCGAGAATGAGCGTGTCCAATGATGGTGGGTTGATAGCCGAGCTTCAGGTTAAGCCTTCGTTAGTTCAGTTAATTCGAGAGAAGCAGTTGAGAGATGAGTCTTTGGCACCTCACGTGCAATACATAGCCGAAGATAGGCCTACCGAGTATTGTTTTGGGGAGAATGGGATCCTATGTTACAAGGATAGGATAGTGGTTCTGGAAGATACCGAGTTGAGACGTACGATCTTGAATGAAGCTCATAAGAGTCCTTTTGCTATGCATCCGGGTAGCACGAAGACGTATCGGGGGTTAAAAGAAGAGTACTATTGGGTTGGTTTGAAGAAGGACGTGGCCGAGTTTGTAAGTAGGTGTATGGTTTGTCAGCGGGTCAAGGCCGAGCATCAGTTTCCCTCAGGATTGTTACAGTCGTTGAAGATTCCGGAATGGAAGTGGGAACATATTACCATGGACTTTGTGTCAGGGCTACCATTGACTCCTTCGAGGAAGAATTCAGTGTGGGTGATAGTGGATAGGTTTACTAAGTGTGCTCACTTCATACCAGTTCATACCACCTATACCTTAGACAAGTTGGCCGATCTGTATATCTGTGAGATAGTGAGACTACATGGGGTACCGAAATCGATTGTGTCAGACTAAGATCCGAGATTTACAGCTAGATTTTGGAAGGGTATGCATCGAGCCTTGGGTACTTGGTTGAACTTCAGCACTTAGTATCATCTGCAGTCAGATGGTCAGTCTGAGAGAGTGATTCAGGTGTTGGAAGATATGTTGAGATTTTGTGTCATTGATTTTCAGGGGTCGTGGGAGAAACATCTACCGTTAGTAGAGTTTGCGTATAACAATAGTTTTCAGTCGAGTATTCAGATGGCTCCGTATGAGGCCTTGTATGGTAGGAAGTGTAGAACTCCGATTTGTTGGGCCGAATCCGGACAGAAACTTGTACCGATGCCTGATTTGCTCAAGGGCACCACCGAGAAGGTAAAGTTGATATGTGATCTTTTGAAGGCAGCTTCAGATCGACAGAAGTCCTATGCCGACTTAAAGAGGAAAGAGGTAGAGTATTCCGTAGGAGATAAAGTGTTTTTGAAAGTCTCACCTTGGAAGAAGGTGATGAGGTTTGGTAGGAAGGGTAAGTTAAGCCAAAGATTCATTGGACCTTATGAGGTAGTTGAGAGGTGTAACCCCCTTAGCCCGACCTAGACGGTTGACCCGAACTACGAAGATTACACGGGGAAAACCAAAGTCAACCCGAAAGTCAACCTTGATTAACGACCCTTTTTTTCTTTTTAATCTTGTCTAGATGCACATTAACCCTAAGCGTACTCTTGAGAAACTCATACGTGAAAAACACAACGATCAAAATGTGATAAGGGACTCAATTGCACAAATCACATATTTAGGGACCAAAATGTAAATTCCAGGAAAGATGGAGGACTTTACTGATTTTAAGGTTACCAATACTTAGTTAGTCATATTACATGCTTCCTGGTCAAATTTCACCTTAAACGGACATCTCGAATTCATGCAATTGCAAATACAATTTTCAGGACCAAAACGTAAAGCTTACAAACCTCAAAACCATTCAAATCAGTGCCCAACGGTCACCTGTTTCGAAATGGGGTTGACCGTTCCGAAACTCGGGTTCGTTCCGAGACATGTATCGAAACAGGGCCTTCTAGTGGCCAAACCGTTTCGATACGGTCACCAGCCGTTTCGAAACACCAAGGCCATTACAGGTCTCCGTTTCGAAACACCTGTGTGTATCGATACGGGTTGCCCAGAAAGTGCAGAATTTGCTGGTTTAACATGCATTTAACCACTCAAACACATCCTAATGACTTCCTAATCATGCCAACAAGTCAACATACATAAATGGTACAAGTTTGCAACATGAAAACACATTCATGGCATCAATCAAGGAAATCCACAAGTCTATAGGCATGCATCCTAGTATCCAAAATCAAGCAACCACAATACACCAAATTAAGCATCAAAATGGCCATTTACAAATCCAAATCAATTAAGGCATCATGCCACAACTAGGGAGTCCAAAACATCTCCCAAAACACAACCTAGGTTTCCATTGCCAAAATATCAAAAGCTAATAGTGTTGTGAAAACATCACCATACATGAGCTCCCTTGGATTCTTAACCACCTTGCTGCCCTCAAACACTTCAATTATCTACATTATTGGTTCAAAGAGAGAGAGAGAGAGAGTAAGCACAATTGCTTAGTGAGACATGCTCTAAAGAAACAACACAATAATGCATTTTATAGAACATTTTTCACAAGCTTTCCATCACATAATCATCATTATTCATGCAACCTTGCATACAAATCAAGCATCTCATGCTTCAATAAAATCAACATGTCATATTGGCTTTCAAGTGATAATCCATAACCATTTACAGCACAAAACACAATCGGATACGCGGATTACAAGCGTTGTCCCATACGCTTCATACACACTATCGAACACACAAGGTGGAGTTTACTGGTACAATCACAACCCCTCAACACCCGTGATGGAGTTTAACGATACAATCACAACCCCTCAACATCACTCATCGGTAGTTGTATAACATCACTAACGAGAACACAGAACACACAACACAAGATCCACACATGGACTTTTAACCACCATTGTGATCTTACCCTTCTCGTTAGTGTACTTGGATGGAGTTTACGGTACAATCACAACCCCTCAACATCCAAGGCAACTTTATTCACGGTGCACCCAATCCTATAGCCAGCTAACTATATCCGATTCAAGTACTTTAAAACCAACACATCACTTGCCAATATACATCATTTATCATCAACAATTCACTGTTTTAAAGCATTTAATCAAAGCCATTTAACAACATGCATCACTATGCATCAAATCCACATTTACAACATATCAAACCAAGGATCTCTTACCTTGAGCATCCTTCAATATATGGCTTTCAAAACCAGCACTAACCATGCTAAAACATGCTTTCAAAACATAATTTAAACATGCAATTTATCGACAATGCATCGAACCACTCCATGGCCCATTCAAGAGAGTTTTTCCCGAAAACTTACTCTTGAGCTTAGTTAAGTTGCTTAGACTTAAACTAAGCTCCCAAACCTTCAAACATTCATTACAAAGCTGGAAATCCAACTCCACTCACCAATTCCGTTTTGCAAGCTTGCCGAAACGCCGTTCAAGCCTCTGGATCAACACCACAAGTGTCCGAAGATGTCTCCCATGTTTTAAACACATCAAAGCAGAGGATTAATGCATCATCATGCATTAAAATCTTCAGCCATCACACCTAAACTCGCTGCTCTAACCAATTCTAACATTTCGGCTACCAATCACAACCGAAATCACCTCCAAACACCTCCAAAACATAACCCAACCAAGATCCATCACTTCTAACCATTTCTAAACATCAATTAACATCCAAAATGAACCTAAACTCGTCTTTATCCCTCCAGCTATAACAGAACACCAAAATCACCTCAAAAACCACCATTTTCATAAGCAAAACTTAGGAAATTCAACCTATTCGGGATTGCATTGATCAAACCTCAATTACACGTCATTAAACATCCAAAAATACATTTAAAAACCATCTCAAAATATACCCCAAACAATCACCACGAATTTCTTCAAGATTTCTTCCAAATCTTGAGTTTTAAGCCAAAATCAAGTTCATAACATTAAATTCATTTATAAAACTTAAATTAAGGATTGATAACTTGAGAATTTCAGTAAAGAACTGAGTATTTAGTGGAGAAGAACAACCTTACCTCTAAATGTAGATTTCTCCTTGTTTAGAGCCAAATTCCTTGAAAATTCAATAAGCAAAACAAGAGGATTTGATGTAGAAAGGATTAGGAATTAATTGTTGATTAAAATCTCATCAATTGCTTTGAAAATCAATGGAAAAGATGCTGGAGAGAAGTGTTTGGATGAGGGAATTTTGAGAGAAAAAGAGATGAGAAAGTTTTAAGAAAAGTTAGTTATGGAAATCTAAAATATGATTTTTCCACTTTTCATTTAATTAATTAAACATTAATTAAATCATTTAAATCTAAGAAAATCTGGAGAAATCATTCTTGGGTAAATTAGCTCCTTAAAGATTCAAAGTTTCAATCCTTACAAAACAGTCACCACTGAACTTTTCAAAAATCGCATTTTAGTCATTATTTCCAAATGTTGCACTTCCAAACCTTATTTTGTAAAATTGATTTCACCACTCTCTTATGTATATTAAAAGAGGATTTTTGGATATTTTTCCATATTTTTAAAGCATCACGAACTAGGCTTTCCCTAAAATCTCCTTTTATATTCGAACCGAAAATCAGACCGGTCTGGTTCAGACCCTAAACTTCTAGGCCCAAAATTGGGGTGTTACAACTCTCCCCCTTTAAGAAATTTCGTCCTCGAAATTTACCTGGAGGAAAGAGGTACGGAAACTGCTTCTTCATGTCATCCTTTCTTTCCCGCGTGGCTTCCTCAACACCACGATGCTTCCACAACACCTTTACCAAATCAATGGTCTTGCCTCGAAGAACTTTACTGTCTGAATCCAGAATTTCCACCGGCTCCTCATCATAGGTCAAGTCTGGATTCAACTCCACTTCCTCCACAGGCATAACATGCGAAGGATCCGATCTATACCTCCAAAGCATAGAGACATGAAACACATCATGAATCTTTTCCAACTCTTGCGGCAATCTCAGCTTGTACGCAACAGGACCCACACGTTCAATCACCTCGTATGGTCCAATGTACCTAGGGCTCAACTTACCCTTTCAGCCAAACCTCATCACATTTTTCCAAGGCGAAACCTTCAAAAACACAAGATCACCTACCGCAAATTCAATCTCTTTATGCTTTAAATCCGCGTAAGACTTCTGACGATCAGAAGCTGCCTTCAATCACTCACAAATGAGCTTCACCTTCTCAGTGGTTCCTTTCAACAAAGCTGGCATTGAAACCAATTTCTGACCTGTTTCAGCCCAACAAAGAGGAGTTCTGCATTTCCTCCCGTACAAGGCTTCATAAGGTGCCATTTGAATACTTTCCTGGTAGCTATTGTTATAAGCAAACTCCACCAAAGGCAAATGCTTCTCCCAAGAGCCTTGAAACTCAATCACACAGCACCTCAACATATCCTCCAGCACTTGGATAACACGCTCAGACTGTCCGTCCGACTGTGGATGATAAGAAGTACTGAAATTCAGCCGTGTACCCAAAGCTTGATGCAAACATTCCCAGAAACGCTATGTAAACCTCGGATCTCTATCCGACACTATAGACTTTGGCACACCATGTAGCCGCACAATCTCAGCAATGTACAACTCTGCAAGCTTGTCCAAAGTGTACGTAGTATGCACAGGCAAGAAATGCGCACACTTCGTAAGGCGATCCACAATCACCCACACTGAATTCTTCCTCGATGGCGACAAAGGCAAACCAGACACAAAGTCCATGGTAATCCTTTCCCACTTCAACTCAGGAATCCTCAACGGTTGAAACAACCCAGAAGGAAACTGATGCTCAGCCTTAACTCGCTGACAAACCATGCACTTACTCACATACTCAGCAACATCTTTCTTTAATCCCACCCAATAGTACTCATCTCTAAGATCACGATACATCTTAGTACTACCAAGGTGCATAGCAAAAGGACTAATATGAGCTTCAGTCAGGATAGCACGCCTCAACTCAGCATCATTGGGCACTACTATCCGACTCCCAAAACATAGAACTCCATCATCATTAAAACAAAAATTCGATGGTTTACCCTCAGCAATATTCTGAACATGTGGCACCAAGGAATCATCTAACAGCTGCTTATCCTTAATCAACTGAACCAAAGATGGTTTCACTTGCAATTCAGCCACAAGACCCCCATCTCGCGAAATACTCAAACTGGCAAACATAGCCCTCAACTCCACTACCACCTTCCTACTCAAGGCATCCGCTACAACATTAGCTTTTCCCGGATGGTACTCGATCGTCAGATCGTAATCTTTAAGCAACTCTACCCAACGTCGTTGCCTAAGATTCAACTCTTTCTGAGACATCAGATACTTCAAACTTTTGTGATCTGTGTACACAATACACTTCTCACCATACAGGTAATGTCTCCAAATTTTCAAAGCAAAAACCACCGCAGCTAACTCTATATCATGCGTAGGATAATTGCGCTCATGCACCTTCAACTGGCGCGATGCATAAGCCACCACTTTACCCTCTTTCATCAACACACACCCCAAACCAACATAGGATGCGTCACTATACACCACAAACTCTTTCCCTGATTCAAGTTGAACCAAGATAGGAGCTTGCGTCAAAGCTGCCTTAAGCTTCTCAAAAGCCTGTTGTCTCGCCTCTGTCCACTCATATTTGACACCCTTCTGCAACAACTTCGTTAAAGGTGTAGTAATCTTTGAAAATCCATCCACGAACCTCCGATAGTATCCCGCCAAACCAAGGAAACTACGGACTTCATGAACAGACTTAGGAGGCTTCCAATTCATCACTGCCTCAATCTTCTGAGGATCAACACGAATCCCATCAGCAGAAACCACATGACCAAGGAAAACAACTTCCCTAAGCCAGAATTCACACTTGCTCAGCTTAGCATAAAGCTGATTCTCCAACAAAGCCTACAACACAATGCTCAAATGCCCTTCATGCTCCTCCTCAGTACGATAGTACACCAGGATATCATCAATGAACACCACAACAAACTTGTCCAAGTATTAATGGAACACTCTATTCATCATGTCCATAAAAGCGGCAGGAGCATTCGTCAAACCAAACGGCATCACAAGGAACTCATAATGCCCATACCTCGTTCTGAAGGTTGTTTTTGGCACATCCACATCCTTCACTTTCAGCTGGTAATAACCTGACCTTAAGTCAATCTTTGAGAACACAGCCGCTCCCCGAAACTGATCAAAAAGATCATCAATCCTCGGCAATGGATACCGATTCTTGATAGTCAACTTGTTCAGCTGACGATAGTCGATGCACATTCTCGTAGAGCCATCCATTTTCTTCACAAACAAGACCGGTGCACCCCAAGGTGACACACTCGGCCGAATGAAACCACGATCAAGCAACTCTTGAAGTTGAATCTTCAGCTCCTTCAACTCCTTAGGTGTCATTCGATAAGGGGTAATGGACACTAGAGTTGTGTTTTCATATAGCTCAATTCCAAACTCCACCTCTCGGTTAGGAGGCAAACCAGGTAACTCCTCCGGAAACACACCAGGAAACTCTCGCACAGTCCTGATATCTTGGACTCGCAACTCCTTAGAGCTAGGATTCATCACAAAGGCTAGGTAGGCTTCACAACCTTGCCTCAGCATTCGGCTTACTTCCAATGTAGACACCACATTGGCAAAAAACTTCACATTCTCACCAACCAACACTACCTCATAATCATCCGCAAGCTTCAACGAAACTCGCTTGTTCTCAAAATCCACCACAGCTTGATGTTCAACAAGCCAATCCATACCAAGGATTACATTAAAACCATAGAATGGCAATTCCATGAGATCAACATGAAAAACATGGTTTTGTACCACCAAAGGACATCTTCTATATAACTTCCGTGTCACAACGGTCTCACCAAAGGAACTAGTTACACGCATACCAACATCCAAAGACTCAAGAGGCAAACCAAGCAATTGAGCATGTTCACGCAATATGTATGAGTGTGTAGATCCAGAATCAATCAAAGAAAGTAATGACAAGGATTGCAAAGTAAAGGTACCTACGATCATATCCATGTCATTTCTCCCCTCTCGCTGAGCATACACTCGAGCCTGGCCACCACCCTCAGGTTGGACAGCCACCACATGCGCCACATTCCTTCCACCATCCTCTCTGCGTTGGAAGTTACCACGGCCGCGCCCACGACCTCCCTGTGGTGCAACAACCCCAGGAGCACGTCCCTGACCACCACCGGCCAACAAAGGACACTCCCTCCTCATGTGGTCTGCCGAACCACAATTCCAGCACGAATTACCGATCAATGCCACAGGAGCCTGAACCTCCCTTGCTGCTCGAGGATAATCACGCCTCAGATAGCCACGCGATCCACACGTCCAGCACGTGTTCTGATCAGCTCTCATCTTGTCTCCCTGAACAGGCGCACCATGCCCTCCATTACCACGCCTAGCAAAAGACTGATACCTCTTATCTCGTCCTCTTTTGTTCCGTCCACCACTGGAACCATACTCAGTAGCTCTTTTGCCCAAGCCAGAACCAACACCTCTGGAGGACAAACCCAGGTTCTGCTCAATGTCCTTTGCCCTACTTACAAGCACATCAAAATCTGTGTACTCAGCTGCAAGCATAAAGGTCTTCACGTCCGTCACCAAACCATATCGGAAACGCTCACACCTCTCCCGCTCATTAGAGATAAGCTCAGGTGCGTACTGACTAAGACGGACAAATTGGATCTCATACTCAGCCACCGTCATACTTCCTTGCACAAGAGACATGAACTCTCTTTTCTTCTCATCCAGGTATCGCACACCTAGATACTTTCGCTTGAACGCGTTCAGAAAGAATGTCCAAGTCACATCAACTTCCTCCATCCCAGAGACTATGGTCGTCCACCAAGTATACGCATCATCATGTAACAACGATACTATACAACCTAACTTCTGCACATCATTGCAGTTCATTTGTCCCAATATCCTCTTGGTACTTTCCAACCAAGATTCGGAACCCTCAACAGATAAACCTCTAAACTCAGTCCCTCCCAGACTGCGAAGACGTTCCAAAGGTAATCTTACGCTAGCATCACCCTGATGCACAGCTCCGTGAGCTCCAGCTACTGCCACATGAAAGGCTCCAGCAATAGCCTAAATCAGAACAGTCATGTTAGGAGCAGCTTGCCCCTACACACCATCAGGTCCAGCGACCCCAGCACCAGCACCAACACCAGCATCATCACCTCCAGCACCACCACCACAGGGCGGTCCACCACCAGGAGGAGGAGGTATATCCACAATGTTCTCAACGTTTTCCTCGTTCTCATTCTGAGCCATAGCTCTTGTATTCATCCTCATTTCTCTACGACGCCCCATTTATAAGAAACTACAATGCACTAACACAAATGCAATAAACTTAATTAGGCTCAACAAGGTAAGTAATCCAAGCACTCAAGCTCATTTTTTCAAAAACAATTTCTTTCATTAGTTTTGATATGGCAATGGGTTCCTCTAACATGCTTCAACATAACATTCATCACAATTGCAGCATACTTTGCAATTCATACATCATACTTTCATTAAAAAGGCATATTGCGCAATCACACATACATCACCCACATAACCATTCCCAATTACTCGAGAACTCAGCTCTGATACCACCAAATGTAACCCCCTTAGCCCGGCCTAGACGGTTGACCCGAACTACGAAGATTACACGGGGAAAACCAAAGTCAACCCGAAAGTCAACCTTGATTAATGACCCTTTTTTTTCTTTTTAATCTTGTCTAGATGCACATTAACCCTAAGCGTACTCTTGAGAAACTCATACGTGAAAAACACAGCGATCAAAATGTGATAAGGGACTCAATTACACAAATCACAGATTTAGGGACCAAAATGTAAATTCTGAAAAGATGGGGGACTTTACTGATTTTAAGGTTATCAATACTTAGTTAGTCATATTACATGCTTCCCTGTCAAATTTCACCTTAAACGGACATCTCAAATTCATGCAATTGCAAATACAATTTTCAAGACCAAAACGTAAAGCTTACAAACCTCAAAACCATTCAAATCAGTGCCCAACAGTCACCTGTTTTGAAACGGGGTTGACCGTTCTGAAACTCGGGTTCGTTCCGAGACCTGTATTGAAACAGGGCCTTCATGTGGCCAAACCATTTCGATACGGTCACCAGCCGTTTCGAAACACCAAGGCCATTACAGGCCTCCGTTTCGAAACACCTGTGTGTGTATCGATACGGGTTGCCCAGAAAGTGCAGAATTTGCTGGTTTAACATGCATTTAACCACTCAAACACATCCTAATGACTTCCTAATCATGCTAACAAGTCAACATACATAAATGGTACAAGTTTGCAACATGAAGACACATTCATGGCATCAATCAAGGAAATCCACAAGTCTATAGGCATGCATCCTAGTATCCAAAATCAGGCAACCACAATACACCAAATTAAGCATCAAAATGGCCATTTACAAATCCAAAACAATTAAGGCATCATGTCACAACTAGGAAGTCCAAAACATCTCCCAAAACACAACCTAGGTTCCCATGGCCAAAATATCAAAAGCTAATAGTGTTGTGAAAACATCACCATACATGAGCTTAGCTTTCCCTTGGATTCTTAACCACCTTGCTGCCCTCAAACACTTCAATTATCTGCATTATTGGTTCAAAGAGAGAGAGAGCGTAAGCACAATTTCTTAGTGAGACATGCTCTAAAGAAACAACACAATAATGCATTTTATAAAACACTTTTCACAAGCTTTCCATCACATAATCATCATTATTCACGCAACCTTGCATACAAATCAAGCATCTCATGCTTCAATAAAATCAACATGTCATATTGGCTTTCAAGTGATAATTCATAACCATTTACAACACAAAACACAATCGGATACGCGGATTACAAGCGTTGTCCCATACGCTTCATACACACTACCGAACACACAAGGTGGAGTTTATCGGTACAATCACAACCCCTCAACACCCGTGATGGAGTTTAACGGTACAATCACAACCCCTCAACATCACTCATCGATAGTTGTATAACATCACTAACGAGAACACAGGACACACAACACAAGATCCACACATGGACTTTTAACCACCATTGTGATCTTAGCTTTCTCGTTAGTGTACTTGGATGGAGTTTACGGTACAATCACAACCCCTCAACATCCAAGGCGACTTTATTCACGGTGCACCCAATCCTATAGCTGGCTAACTATATCCGATTCAAGTACTTTAAAACCAACACACCACTTGCCAATATACATCATTTATCATCAACAATTCACTGTTTTAAAGCATTTAATCAAAGCCATTTAACAACATGCATCACTATGCATCAAATCCACATTTATAACATATCAAACCAAGGATCACTTACCTTGAGCATCCTTCAATATATGGCTTTCAAAACCAGCATTAATCATGCTAAAACATGCTTTCAAAACAGAATTTAAACATGCAATTTATCCACAATGCATCGAACCACTCCATGGCCCATACAAGAGAGTTTTTCCCGAAAACTTACTCTTGAGCTTAGTTAAGTTGCTTAGACTTAAGCTAAGCTCCCAAACCTTCAAACATTCGTTACAAAGATGGAAATCCAACTCCACTCACCAATTCCGTTTCGCAAGCTTGCCGAAACGTCGTTCAAGCCTCCGGATCAACACCACAAGTGTCCGAAGATGTCTCTAATGTTTTAAACATATCAAAGCAGAGGATTAATGCATCATCATGCATTAAAATCTTCAGCTATCACACCTAAACTCGCTGCTCTAACCAATTCTAACATTTCGGCTACCAAACACAACCGAAATCACCTCCAAACACCTCCAAAACATAACTCGGCAAAGATCCATCACTTCTAACCATTTCTAAACATCAATTAACATCCAAAATGAACCTAAACTCGTCCTTATCCCTCCAGCTATAACAGAACACCAAAATGACCCCAAAAACCACCATTTTCATAAGCAAAACTTAGGAAATTCAACATATTCGGGATTGCATTGATCAAACCTCAATTACACATCATTAAACATCCAAAATACATTTAAAAACCATCTCAAAACAGAGCCACAACAATCACCATGAATTTCTTCAAGATTTCTTCCAAATCTTGAGTTTTAAGCCAAAATCAAGTTCATAACATTAAATCCATTTATAAAACTTAAATTAAGGATTGATAACTTGGGAATTTCAGTAAAGAACTGAGTATTTAGAGGAGAAGAACAACCTTACCTCAAAATATAGATTTCTCCTTGTTTAGAGCCAAATTCCTTGAAAATTCAATAAGCAAAACAAGAGGATTTGATGTAGAAAGGATTAGGAATTAATTGTTGATTAAAATCTCATCAATTGCTTTGAAAATAAATGGAAAAGATGCTGGAGAGAAGTGTTTGGATGAGGGAATTTTGAGAGAAAAAGAGATGAGAAAGTTTTAAGAAAAGTTAGTTATGAAAATCTAAAATATGGTTTTCCACTTTTCATTTAATTAATTAAACATTTATTAAATAATTTAAATCTAAGAAAAATCTGGAGAAATCATTCTTGGGTAAATTAGCTCCTTAAAGATTCAAAGTTTCAATCCTTACAAAACAGTCACCACTGAACTTTTCAAAAATCGCATTTTAGCCACTATTTCAAAATGTTGCACTTCCAAACCTTATTTTGTAAAATTGATTTCACCACTCTCTTATATATATTAAAAGAGGATTTTTGGATATTTTCCATATTTTTAAAGCATCTCGAACTAGGCTTTCCCTAAAATCTCCTTTTATATTCGAACCGAAAATCAGACCGGTCCGGTTCAGACCCTAAACTTCTAGGCCCAAAATTGGGGTGTTACAAGAGGATTGGTCCCGTTGCATATAGATTGAGACTCCTGGCCGAACTAGAGAAGATTCATGATGTGTTTCACGTGTCGGTGCTCCGAAAGTATAGATCGGATCCGTCTCATGTAATGCACGTAGAAGAGATTGATTTGAATCCGGACTTTTCTTACAATGAAGAACCAGTTGAGATACTTGCTTCTGATAGCAAGGTGTTGTGTGGCAAGACCATAGAGTTGGTCAAGGTGTTATGGAGACATAGAGGTGTGGAAGAGGCCACGTGAGAGAGGAAAGTTGTTATGCTTGAGCAGTTTCCGTACTTGTTTCTGTCAAGTAATTTCGGGGACAAAATTCCTTAAGTGGGGGAGAGTTGTACTGCCCGGGTTTGGGGGTCGGGTTAAATTAAAATAATAAAATAATATTTTGGGCCTCATGTTTTCAAAACAAATAAATTGTGTTGGACTTAATTACAAAACAAGCCCAAATAGCCATGAATATCTTCTATTTGTAAATGTCTTATTTCATTAAGGGTATTTTGGTCTTTGGCCTTTTAATTTTAAACAAACATTAAATAATACCCACTTTAGCTCATCTTCTTCCCCCCTTCACTTTCATTTTCACGACAAAAACACCTTCAACATAGTGTTCACGGTTCCATCTTCCTTCTTACCTATTGTTGGAGATTTTTCAAAGGTAAACCTATTTTCGACTTGTCCTCATCATTCTCTATAAATCTATAGTTTTATTTTTCATTAAAACCCATGATTTCTCATTTTGGTGTTTTGAAGTTTTAGATTAAAAAAGTGAACTTTACTAGCTTTAACTTAAGCTTTTGATTTATTAATGTTATATAAGTTGTTTACAATCTAAAAGGTCAAACATACTTGATTTTTACTTGGTTTTATGTTAATTCCCGAAATTGGGTTTTAGGGAGGTTTTAGAGAGTTTAAATGTTGAGTTTTGGGGGTGTTTGGTGTGGGAATTCGGGGGCTGATGTTTGATTGATATATAAGGGTTGTTTTGGAAGCTTTGGGAGTAATATAAGTATTGAAATCATTGGTTTTAGGCTGTGCTTTAGGGCTGCTTGGGAATGAGGATTTTGGGGTTGTCTTTAGTTTGAAATCATGTGTTTTGTGCTTGGTTTGTGTTCCGGGTTGGCTACATTGAATTGTGGACTGAATTATGGTTGTTTTGATTGTGTTAGGATGTTTAGAAGCAAGGAATTGTGTTGGTGAAGCCTCGGGGACAAATTCAGAGAATTTGGAGACTTGAGCTTGGTATTCGGCTTTCGTTTGGGTAGCAACGGTGAGTAGAAATGTCAAACTTTGTTTTGCTTTCGAAATGGGACTCTTGGGGTTTGGGTGGGACCTAGAGGGTTCACCTAAACCCAAGTGTAAGATACTACTCCTACCTTTTTGTTATGTGTTGATGAGTGGCTATATGTTGTGGTATCATGTGCATCTTGAGTTGTTTTACACCCGTTGTTGTTGTGTAGTCGTGTTGAAGTTGAGCCTCGCGTGATGGTTGTCATAACTACGGTGATGAGTGGTCTCACCGGTAGTGACTAGTAGTAGAGTAAGGTGATGAGTGGTCCCATCGGAAAACTACTAGTCGAACGGTGATGTGTGGTCCCACCGTGTGTGTGTTGGTTGTGCATGTGCAAACCATGTGTAGTCTTGTTGTGATATCATTCATGCATCCATTGAATTATTTGTCAATTATGAAAAGTATTTTGAAAACTGCATGCTTGTTGAGTTTTAGAGCTTCACTCACTAAGCTAGTTAGCTTATGCTCTCCTTTATTTCCAACATGCATATCGTTAGAGTTCGGGAGGTAAGTGGGCAAGGGAGGTGCTTTGGAGTTCTCAAGTAGCTCAAGTATGATTTATGTGTTTGTAATAATGCCTAGACGATGGGGGTGTAGACTTGTTTGGAGTTGGTGTCAAACTCCTTAGTCTGATTTTGTGTTTGAGTGAGCATGTTGAATTGTTGATGTTATGATGGCCATGTTTGTGCCTTCATGTCGTAGGTTGTAGACATGTTTATTTGATGCATAAATGTCTTATGTTTGGAGACTTATACCCTTCCCCATGAATGCTATGTGTGTTTGTCTAAGGCATGTTATCTTAAATGCTATGTATGAATCCTTTGTTAAATTGATGCTTCTCTTATTGAATGGCTTTTATATGTATGTTGAGTGCAAAGCATGCTTGTTATAGGGTGCCTTGTATCTAGAGTTAATGCATGTTGGTTGCGGGAGGTCTTAGTTGGTGTTTGGGGCAGCCTTGTGCCATAAACGAGCTAAAACCAGTCTGCTCGCAGCAGACGTATCGAAACGGTTGGTCCCGTTTCGATACGGTCCCCTTGTTTCAGGCCAGGCATTTCGATACGCGGGAGGGGCATTTTGATACAATTTTGCTACTGGAAATCTGAGATTTTGACGAGAAATTGAGAGTACCAAAACGGTCCTAGGCGTTTCGGAACGGTCTTCGTAGCGTTGACCATGAGAAATTGACCGATGAGGGCGTATCGATACGGTTGACCAGCGTTTCGATACGGTCTTCTCAAGTTGACTTTGGCCAGTTGACCTAGTCAAGGCGTATTGATACACTCTTTGGGCGTTTTGATACGGCCTACAGTTTAAGCTAAAATGGACTGTTTTTGGTATGATGTTTGGGTTGACCGCCCCGCTTGTTGCTTCCGTTGTTGTCTTTTCACATAGGTTTAATTTAATCCATTTAGACAAGATAATAATTAAAGAAATTTTCTAGGGTTGCTAACCGAAGGGGAGCCTTAGCGGATTTCACTTCGGTTTTCCCCGTGTAGCCTACTCGAACCGGTCAGTTGTCCAGACTGGGACGAGGGGGTTACAAAATTCGAACAAAAAATTTTAAGATTTTGAAAAAAATTTACAAGTTTTGAAAAACCCAAGATGCAAAACATATAATCTATACAAAATTAAAATTTTCTAACCTAAAATTCGAATAAAATCAAAGGAAAAATAAAAAGAAGAAAATATACCTTAGATGGGGATTTTGGATGAATGAATGGAAAATTTTGCACAAGATTGTTGAGGCTTGCTTAGACTTGAATTTGTGTGTAAAAGCCCTTAAGATTTGATGAAAAACAATGAGGTTTATAGGGTTTTTATAGGGAAAAATCGGGTTAGGGTTTTTAGGGTTTTTGAAGAGTTTTAATTAAAAGAGAATTTATCATTAAAGACCCCTTTTAAAGTTGTCTGCATACCCATTTCGAACAGGCACGATCATTCCGAAACGTTGACTGACGTTTCGATTCTAGTTGACCGTTCCGATACGACTTTGGCCGTATTGAATCCCACATGTTGACCTGTATCGAAACACGTTTCGATACACTTCTTGGCAGAGGCAAATCGTTTCGAAACCCTTTAAGGCGTTTCGAAACACCCTAGTCATAGATCACTCTTTTAAGGCACCCGTATCGAAATAGTTGGACCTGTTTCGTTACACCTAGACTTGGAGGTGCAGATGAGGCTCTAATATTGCAGAAAAATGAGTTTCATGAAGTCCTATATGCATAAATAACATGAATGAGTAGGAAAGACATGTATAAACAAAAACATACTCCCCCTAACTATTAGCATGGATGAAATTAGGAGTAAAAACACATAAGCATGGCATTTTCAAGAAATCAAGCAATTCAAGCACAAAAAGGGTCCTAAAAGGTCAAGAAAGGCTAGTTAGACCTAACTCTCTCCTAAGGGACCAAAAACGCTCCTTATCTAAAGGCTTTGTAAAAATGTCCGCTAGTTGGTTTAAGGTGTCAACGAACTCTATAGCAACATCTTCCTTAAAGACATGATCTCTAATGAAATGATGCCTTATTTCTATATGTTTGGTTCTAGAGTGTTGGATGGGGTTTTTAGTTAAGCATATGGCACTAGTGTTATCACACTTAAGGGGTATGGTTTCAACTTTAATACCATAATCTAAGAGTTGTTGCTTCATCCAAATGACTTGAGCACAACAACTCCCTAAGGATGTGTACTCGGCTTCGGTGGTAGATAGAGCTACACTATTTTGTTTCTTAGAGAACCAAGATATGAGCATACTACCTAAGAATTGACATGTTCCTGAAGTACTCTTCCTATCGATTTTACACCCCCCATAATCCGCATCCGAATAAGCATAAAGGTTGAAGGTTGAGTCTCTAGGGTACCAAAGACCTAGACAAGAAGTATCTCTAAGGTACCTAAAGATTCTCTTAACGGCTATAAGGTGAGACTCTCTAGGACTAGCTTGAAACCTAGCACACAAGCAAACACTAAACAATATATCAGGTTTACTTGCGCTAAGGTAAAGCAAAGATCCAATCATAGAGCGATAAAGCTTAGAGTCGACACACTTACCTCCTTCATCTTTGTCAAGCTTTGTAGATGAGCTCATTGGTGTGGCTTGAGGCTTTGCATTCTCCAAGACAAACTTCTTGAGCATATCCTTGATGTACTTTGCTTTATTGATGAAGGTGTCATCCTTCCTTTGCTTGATTTGGAGTCCCAAAAAGAATGAGACCTCCCCCCATCATGCTCATCTCGAATTCACCTTGCATTAACTTAGCAAACTCTTTGCAATGACACTCATTAGTAGATCCAAAAATAATATCATCAACATATATTTGTACTACTTAAATTGTCATTTTTATACCTTTTTATGAAAAGTGTAGTGTCCACCTTACCTTTTTCAAAACCTTTTTCAATCAAAACGTTTGAAAGTCTTTCATACCAAGCTCTAGGAGCTTGTTTTAAACCATAAAGTGCTTTAGTTAGTTTGAAAACATGATTTGGAAATTTTGAATCTTCAAAACCCGGTGGTTGTTCCACATGCACATCCTCATTTATAAAACAATTTAAAAATGTGCTTTTAACATCCATTTGAAAAAGCTTGAAATCATGATAACATGCATATGCAAGCAACATTCTAATGGCTTCCATTCTAGTTACAGGTGCATAGGCTTCATCAAAATCAATTTTCTCTTCTTGAGTGTAACCTTGAGCAACTAATCTAGCTTTGTTTCTCACAATGTTACCACTCTCATCTAGTTTATTCCTAAATACTCATTTAGTTCCTATAGTAGATTGATTACTAGGCCTTTCAACTAATGTCCAAACATTACTTCTCTCAATTTGATTTAACTCTTCTTGCATAGCCACAATCCAAAAGTCATCTTTTAATGCTTCTTTAATGTTCTTAGGCTCTATGCATGAGATAAAAGCAACATGATTCATGAGTTTAAGAGAAGATCTAGTAGATACCCCCTTGGATGGATCCACCAAGATTTCACCACCTTTGACATAGTTGTACTCCCTTGGGTAGCTCACTTCCTTTTCCTCAAGAGCCAAGTCCTTCAAGGCTTCAAGAGGTGGATCTTGTGTATCCTCTTCTTTCGTTGGAATCTCATCCTCCTTTGAAGTTTGTCCTCCATCAAAGGCATCAAGGATTCCTACATCATCATCATCACAAGAATCCTTCCTCAGAAGGAGGTTATCATCGAATACAACATGAATAGACTATTCTACTACTAAAGTTCTCTTATTAAATACACGATAGGCTTTAGAGTTTAAGGAATAACCTAAGAAAATAGCTTCATCACTTTTAGCATCAAATTTACCTAAGTTATCTTTTTCGTTGTTTAAAACAAAACACTTGCAACCAAATAGATGAAAATAGTTTCCTATGCCATAGCCATGCATCATGTCTTAGTTTTGGTCAAACCTCTAACTAGATTTAGGGAAACTAATTTTTCTAAAACACTAATGCTAGCATTTCTAAGTTTCATATGCCATAGTCATGCATCATTTTCATTTTGTGCAACAAAACATGCATGGGATGTATGAATGTCATCTAAATGCACCATGTATATATTACCTATGCGATGACCAATGAGCATTATATTATTTGATTTAATGTCAACAATTTTGCACCCATTTTTATCAAATAAGACATTAAACCCTTTGTCACATAATTGACTAATGCTCAATAAATTATGTTTTAGACCATCGACATACAAAACATTTTCAATGAGAATAGTAGAGTGATTACCTATGGATCCAATACCTTTAATGTGGCCTTTGGAGTTGTCACCAAATGTCACTACTCCTCCACTTTTTGGTTTTAAGTCCATAAATCAACTCTTGTCTCTGGTCATGTGCCTCGAGCATCCACTATCAAGGTACCATGAATTTTGACTTTGTGCTTTGGCCTTGTAGCAATGCTCCCCCTACAAACAAAGATATTAAGCTTTGATTTTTGGTACCAAAATCATTTTAGGTCCACGAGTGTTAGCTCCCAAAAGCTTGGTTTCCTTAGGAATCCAAGGTGACATAGCAACAACATTATTAGACTTGACGAGTTCCTTAGGAACCCATACACTTATAATTTTCTTAGTTATATTATGCCTATGGAAGCCACTTTGTTTGTAGTTATATGTCTTTCTCTTAGGTTAGTTAGTTTTAGAGGATTCACCTATCTCATTTTTCACATTACCAACATTTTTGAAAAACTCCTTGAGCTTGTTAAGCTCATCTAACACCTTTTGGTGTTCACTATTGCATTGAGAAATAAGATTGTTTAAGTCTACATTTTCATCTTGAAAGAATTTAAGTTCATCTTGTAAACCTAAGATCTTTTTCTCAAATTTTAAGTTAGCTTGAGAAAATGAGTCATTTTTAGCATTTAATTCCGAAATAATCTTTTTATTTCTTATGACCGACTCTTTATACTTTTCAACTAACTCATCATATACCTCTTGTAACTCATCATAAGCATCATGCAATTCATCAAATGTAAAATCAAAAGATGATGAGTTAGAGGTTACCATGGAGGAATCCTTTTCAAGTGCCATGAGGCAAAGATTGGCCACTTCGTGTTCCTCATCCTCGGATGACTCCTCGTCACTCCAAGTAGCAAGCTTGGCTTTGAGCTTCTTCTTCTTCTCAAAGCCCTTCTTCTTGAGTTGAGGGCACTCCGAACGAATATGACCCGATTTTTTGCACTCAAAGCAAATGATTTGATCATTCTCTTATTCTTTGTTTTTGGTTTTGAAGTCCATTTTTCTTTGAATCTTCCTTCCTCGGTTGGACCTCATAAACCGTGAGAACCTTTTGGCTATCATAGCCAATTCTTCTAGGTCTTCCTCTTCACTAGAAGTGCTCTCCTCATGTAGAGAAGCTTTGAGAGCCACTCCTATCTTTTTCTTCTTATCTACCTCTAGCTTCTCCACTCTTCTCTCTTCCTTCTTCCTTTCATCTTCCCTTCCTTACTTCATTATCTCATGAGTTAGGAGAGAACCCACTAGCTCATCAAGCTTGAGTGTCTTCAAATTTTTGGCCTCAATGTTAGCGGTTCTCTTCCCATCCCAAGACTTGGGAAGTGAGTAGAGTAGCTTCCGGACTAGTTTGTCTTCTGGGATTATCTCTCTAAAACCCTTTAGCCCGTTGACGATTGTTGAGAAATGATCAAACATCTTAGACACGGTTTCGTCGGGCTCCATTTTGAAATTCTTATAGCTAAGATTGAGAATTCCAATCTTTGTCTCCTTCACATCACTTGTTTCTTCATAAGTAGTATCAAGTGTATCCCACACTTCCTTAGCACTTTTGATGGAGGAAACTTTGGAGTAGATGTCGGGACCGAAAGAGTAAAACAACATGTGAAGAGCTTTATCATTGATTTGAATCTTCTTTCTCTCTTCTTCACTCGTCTCATGTTTCTTCTTTAGCACCAATCTTCCTTCGACGTCTCTCTTCATCAGAATATAGGGACCATCTTCAATGACATCCCAAACTAGATAATCGTTGGATTTAATGAAGAGGCGCATCCGGTTCTTCCAAAAGGGGTAGTTATCACCGTTGAAGAAAGGCGGTTTGGTGGTTGATTAAGATTCGTACATGCTTGACCCGAAGGTATATGACATGGCTTGCTTTGTGGTTGATCACACTCTTCCTAGGAACTCCTCTTGTGATTGTTAATCCTTCAAAGAGATAGGCTCTGATACCAATTGTTGAGTGGATCAATGAAACAATATAATCCAAGAGGGGGTGAATTGGATTTTTAGAACTTTTGTGTTGGAATGGAAAAACTAAAAATGATAGATAAGAGGATTTAGAGTGGTTCAAGTTCCAATCAAACTCTACATCCACTACCTTAGCTTCACTAAAGATTTTCCAACAATCCACTAATTGTTCTTCCTCTTTTCTAGGCTAAGGAGGTAACCTTTACAATACCGGTCAAATTTTCTACCCAAAATTTGACCCAATCCTCACTCAAGAAATACAAAGAAGATAAAGGCTAAAACTAGTATCGCTCAATACAAAATGTAGCCCTTTTACAAACACTCAACCCAATTGAATAGATAAGAATGGGAATTACAAAATTCACAATTGGGGTTTACAAGAAATAATAGGATTTTTGCACAAATGCTTGGCTTTGATGTTTGGAAAATACTTTGGAGATCAATAGTTGTTGCTGGAGCTTTTAGATGACCCTTTTATACCTTCTCATTGAATTCTAGCCGTTGGGGTTGTTGCATTCATCAATATAGCCGTTGGGATGTTATCTTCCCTCTATAAATGCAGTCTGAAACTACCTGTTCTGAAACGCCTGACCCTGTTTTGAAACAGACCAAAATAGAAAGAGTCGTTGGGGTGTAATAAATAGATCGTGCCGAAACGGGCACGATCGTTTCGATACGCTAAGAGCTCGTTTCGAAACCCGTTTCGAAACACTTTGCCATTGTCAAAGCCTGTATCAAAACGGCTTAGAAGCATTTCGATAGGCCTTAACGACAATCTTAAATTCAGTTATAAAACTTCAACGGTCATATTTTTAAAACCAAGTTTGAATTCCGTTTCGAAACGTTTGATGTTGTTTCGATACTACCGTATCGAAACGGGTCAAACCGTTTCAATGTTCTTCATCCATTTCGAAACACATTCTGAAACAGAGGTTAACAGTTTCAAACTATTCCGGAACGCCCAAAGGCCGTTCTGAAATAGTGACTCAAAAATCACTTTCTTGGCTTAAAAAACACTTACAAAATATTTGACAAGTTGATCTTTTGACTTAAACATTTTTCTTTAAATACATAGAGAGGTTTTCAGGACTTAAAAATTCATTTTCCTTTTTTCAATTTAGTCTTTAAATTCTTTGTTATATCAAAATCAATTTATTGGTTTCACAGAAATTGACGAGATTTTGACGTATCGGTACGGGTTATTGGTGTATCGGTACGGTCTTCGTAGTTGACCAAGGGAAGTTGACCCTTGAGGGCGTATCAATACCAGCCTTGAGGGTATCGATATGGTTTCCCTAGGTTTGACTTTGGGATTGACCAAGTACAAGCGTATCGATATGGTCCTTTAGCGTGTCAATACAACATGTTATAAAATCTAAAAAGAGTTATCTTATTGCCTATTTTGCTTAATTTTGTATCCATGTGTGTTTTCCGTTGCGTGTCCCATCACATAGGATATAATTAATGTATCTAGACAAGATAACTTTAAAAGAAGTTTTCTAGGGTTGCTAATCGAAGTGGAGCCTTAACGGGTTTCGCTTCGGTTTTCCCCGTGTAACTCGTTCGATGCGGTCTGGCAGCTAGGCCGGGTCGAGGGGGTTACACTTCATTTGTGTGACTAGAGCATTTTACAAATCTTTGCTTTCTCACCATTGCTCCAACACACTTACAAGAGACAATCAAGCATATTTTGATATCCAAATTGCTTTGGATCCATTAACATTATTTTCAATGTCTTCAGTTCCCTTAGGAACCCATACTTGCCTAATTTTATAAGATTTTCTTTTCTTAATTGGGCAAGTATCTAAGGAATGACATTGTGAGCATTTTGTCATTTTGGGATGAGATGAATTATTAGAAAAAAAATATTTTTCTTTTGTTAAGCTTTCAATCTTAACTTTCAAATCAACATTTTCTTTTTCGAAAATTTCACATCTCATTTTTGAAAGCTCTAAATCCTTTTTAAAAATATCATTTGGCTTTCAAAATATACCTCTGTTTTCAAAAGAATTTCATTTTCATTTTTAAAATTTGAAATTATTTTCTTATATTTGGAATTCGTGGCCTCAAATTTTAAAAATAATTCATCATATGCATCTTATAACTCATCAAAATTATATGAATTTAATTCATTTGAGCTAGAAGATACCTCGGGCTCATCGAGAACCATTAAGCAATCCACCTTTGAATTTGAGAGGAGGTTTGCACTTGGTGAAACATCATCTTTCTTCTCTTCTTTCTCATAAAGTTTATCAAGCTTCTCTCATATCTCTTTAGCTCTTTTGCATGAGGGTACTCTCTTGAAAACATCTTCATTGAGACCACACAGAAGAGTGTGCATAGCTTTGGCATTTAATTATGCCTTCCTTGCGTCATTTGGACTCTTTTTCTTCTTGTTCTTAGGAATTTTCATGTAACCATCTTCGATTATCTTTCAAACATCAAGATCGAAGGCTTTGATGAAATACTTCATTAAATTGCTCCATTGAAAGTATGAATCTCCTTTGAAGAGTAGATGACACAAGAAACAACGGCCTTCTTCAAAATTTATCAATCTAGACCCAGTAGCCATTTTCTTAGAATGGTGGACTTCGAGCTTGATAATATTTACTCCCGGTTGTGAGACTTTCGATGTAGACAAGGCTTTGATACCAATTTTTGGGCTCGAATCGATCAACCAAAAACGGTCAATGGGGTTAAAATGCTCCTCGGATGGAATTGAAAAAAAAACTAAAAAATAATGAACAATTTGTACAATCGGTTTTAGAGTGGTTCGACTTTCTAAACAAAGTTTACATCCACTACCTTAGAATACCGCTAAGGATTTCTCAATTCACTACTATGAATTCTTGCTTTTGGGATAAAGCGATAACCTTACAACCCTTATCTTTTTAACGGCTAATACAGAACCACTCTAGTTTTTTCTTAGGCTAAACTAGAATCTCTCACTTTTACAAGGTTTAATTTGGGTAAACAAGAATACCTCTCAAGGTGGGTGTTTACAAGAATTAAGCTCACAAAAGAACGAATGAAAGATATACAATAAAGCTCACTCAACAAATATTTACAAGAAAAATGAAGAAATAAAGAATTAAAGACTTTTTCTCTTGATCATTAAGCTTGGATGGTTGTTGTTACCTTTTTCAAGTGGCATTGGTTTGTTTTTATAGTGTGGAGTGATATTCTATCCATTTATAGTCGTTTGGGGGTATTTTGGAGCTATTGAAAAGTCATAAAGTCGTGCTTTAAATGCTCACCTGCACAGAGGTATTGAAACCTTTGATAAGGTTTCTAAACCTTTGCCCAGAGGTATGGAAACCTTACTAGAGATATGAAAACTTTTGCCTAGATTTTGATTCTAAAACCTTTCTGCCATGGTTTCGAAACCACCTCAAGGGGTATCGAAATCTTCATTTAAACATTAAAATTTTGGCTATATTTTGACCTTTTAAAGATATATTCGATATAAGTTTTTAGTTAAAATATTTTAAACATATTTTTAAAATTTTGTGGACTTTGAATTATTTTTTAAATCTTTAAACAAGTCCAAAATATTTTTCACGTAATTTGTTATATCAAAATATACTCAATAGAAATAAAATTATTATTGAGGGTAGGTCTGGTTTGGTTAAGGTATATGTTATTTTGGGTTAGGGTTGGAGTTGAGTTGGAGCGGTCAAAAATCTAACTTGTACGCCTCATTGCAATCCGTAAAAATATAAAAAAAAATTAAAGAGACAATACCAGAGAGAAAACTCAAATATTAAAAAAATTAAAAATTTAAAAAATGAATTCATAAAGAACATAATAACAAAAAAACACATCTTATTTTAATCCTAAGCTAACCCCCCCCCCCCCCAAAAAAAAAAAAAAAAAAAAAAACTTTCATCATCGCCAATTATGCATTTCCTATCTTCCTCTCTACTCATCACTCCCAAACACTAAACCACCATCAAGCCATCAACCCTCACCTGTTAACTTTCCATTTACTTAGGAATGTAAATGAATCGAGTTTGAACGAATAAAATTCTATTTGTATTTGTTTGTTTGTTTTTTAAGGTGTTTATTTGTTTGGTATTCGTTTATATGTTCTCCAAAATGGTAAAATTATGCCAGTAGTCCTTAAGCTCCTCAGGGTTCATAGTTTAAACTCCAAAGTTCATCATGTGTTCATTTTAGTCCCTACCTTCACCAATATTTAAAATGTAAAAAAAAAAAGAGAAAGGGGAAACCAGGTAAACGAATCGATAAATAAGCTTTTAAACGAGTTTCTTCGTGAACGTAAACGAATAGAACACACCTTTGTTCGTGTTCGTTCAATTATTAATGAACATAAAAAAATTGTTCATACTCGTTTATTTAACTTAATAAACAAACATTAGACGAATGGTTCATGAACAGTTCATCAATCACTTTGTTCATTTACACCCCTACATTTAGGGGTGTGCAAAAATATCTGATCCATTTATCTGTTGATTCGATCCAAAAGTTCAGATATCCGATCCATTTCATTTTCACATAGGATATTCGATCCATTTTTTATTATTGAATAGGATATCAATCTGGATTTTTATTTTTTGGATCAGATACGAATCGTAATATTTTAAGTTTCAGATTATCTGAAAATTCAAATTTTCATGGATATGAATCTTGTTACATTTAGCAATTTGATGTTTGTTATATATGAAAATTCAAAAAATCCGAAATTTCTAGAGATGTGAATTTTGGCAATTTGTTGATTGTTATATTAAAAAATTTGAAATTTTCATAGATACGGCGTCAAATCCGAAAAATACTTGAATCAAATTATATATTCAAATATCTAAATATCTTATGTGAATATCCGAATTTTTTTAATTGAATATGGATCGCTATTTTATCAATCTAAAATTTTAAATATTATTTTTTTATCAGATCCAATATCCACTACATCAAGTTTGGCATATAGCGGCGTTTTTAAATTAAACGTCGGCTAATTTAAACATATAGCGGCGTTTAGTGAAGAAACGCCACAAAACGATAAATTTCGCGGCGTTTTGAAATAAATGCCGCTAGAGATAGTAAATTGGTGGCGTTTTCTGATAGAAACGCCTCAATAGGCTTCTTATTTAGTGTGAATGCTACAATGAGTATCGTTTTTAGTGTCGTTTCTTAAAAAACGCCGTAAAAAGTGTCGTATTCGTGACGTTTAGTTTTAAAAACACTGTAAAAGATGTTGTATTAGCGACGTTTAGTTTTATAAATGTCGGAATAAGTGAAACCACCGTTTGATTTGAGCATTCTAACTCATTTTGACTGAGCTCACCTCGATCCCCAAATCAACAAATCGTTAAATCCCTAAATCTCTAATAGAACACCATCGTCCGGTCGTCTACATCGTCGTGCTCTCTCTTGCTAGTGCTCTCCGCCTGAACTGCCGAAGCCCTGCTCTCACCAGCAAACAAGCAAGCAACGCACTCAAATGAAACTCCTAATTATCAGTTTATTCCTTTTTAATTATTATTTTTTGTTGCAGATGCTGGGTTGAGAGAGAGGCTTAAGAAGATTATGGATTTCGATTACTTTACAACCACGTCGGAGATGAAGGTTCGTGCTAAAGTGGCAGCTGCTGCTAGTGTTGGGACATATACCATTTTCTAGGTGGAAGATTCAGTCGGCCAGTACCAGCAGAAGGTACAACTTTTTTTTAGTGTAGATAAAGAACTTACTGCATTTTCTTATATGGTTTTTTGCTTATATAAACTAATAATTTCTGGGATTGGAAAATGAAATTTTTATAGTTCAGTCTAATGATGCTAGCAACCCAGTAAATCTTTTGCTTGTATCTGTTTGTATATTGTTAAGTCATGGTTACTGCTTTTGCATGAGTGTTTAAGCAGATACATATACGAGTGTTTGAGTTGTACTTATAGCCTATAGGACCTTGCTGTTGAGGAATTTATCATGGTCTGACATTGCAGCTGTTTGTTTTTTCTATCATTTTATCTATGTTCGAGAATGCACAAAAGATTGTTTAAACACGATAACTACCGCTATAGCAGATACAAGATGGGACAGTGAATGATATTGCCAGCTTATGTACTGGTGAATATCATTGTAATTTTGTGTTGTCTGAAACTGTAGATCATTTGTCTTTCCAACTGAAAGAAGGTACTAATAATATGTAATTGACATTGTATTGATGCTTGTAGGTTATTGTGTTTCATATTGTTATAGTTAATTTATATAGCTACTTAATTTTAACTTCCAGAATTTGGCAATTGATGCAACTCAGTTGACGTTGTCCAAGGGCTGCGAGTAGTTGATATTAAGAAGTACATTAAAGTGGAGAAAGTATCATGCGATTAATTTGCTTTTGATACAATCTGCTGTGATGTTTGATAATTACTTTTCCCCTGTTTTAGATAAGTCAGTTGTTTATTTCTTTTAAATTCTTCTTCTCCTCTTCTTTGTTATAATTTGGTGATTAATTTGCTTTTGATGCAATCTGCCAGCAATTGCTTTGATTGTACATGGGTTTTATTTTTCATGTAGAAAAGAAATGGAAGAAAGAAGAATCATAAGCTTTCATGGTTGGGTGACTTGTTCGCATTCAAAGGAAGAAGAGGATCCTTAAGCAGTGTTTGAAGGTTCCACCAGCATTTAATCAGTTTACTAAGACTCTTGACAAGAACCTAGGTCTGCAATAAAATCTTCACTTCTTTCTGATTTATGTATTAGTTTCACCATGTTTGATTTGAATGGGTTCTTCCTTTCTAATTTTATTTCATGTTCTTTGTATATATGTTTGTGTAGTATGAGTTTGGGGAAATGGATTTGTAATGTTGGAAGTTATTTTAAATATATAGTTCTGACCATTCCCATGATTAATTGTTTATTTGAGAAAATGAATGTGGATTGGAATTGTAGAAATTGGTAAATACATTTTAAATTATTATATTTGAGTTTTTTTTTTAAGAAATGTGTTATTCGCGGCGTTTGTAAATACAAACACCACTAAAGAACAGTTATTCGCAACGTTTGAAAAGACAAACGCTACTAAAGAACAGGTTTTGCCGGCGTTTGTAATAACAAACGCCACTAAAGTGCAGTTTTTCGCGGTATTTTTTGCGGCGTCTTTTCACGCGCGCCGCTATAGCCCATAACTTTTAGTGGCGTTTTGATAAGCAAATGTCGCTATATATCTTGACATGTTGCGGCGTTTCCTGCACACAAACACCGCGATCTCTTGCGGTGCTGCTTTCAGCGACACATCTTGTGGCGTTTTCTTTAGCACTGGGAGAGTTTTTAGCGATGCTTAAATTTGTCGTTATAGGGTTAAAAAACACCACTAAAGATATGTTTTACTGTAGTGGTTCAAAAATACATAACCATCCGACATTTACCTCAACCCTTACTGTTAACCGCTGAAAACACGGTGTCATCAGCTTCCTTCACTCCCTCAACTCCATACAAACCATAATCACTTTGATGAAAGAAAAATACAACGTATAATCACCATCAGCTCCCATTACTCACTAATTTCACCAAACAAACCCCTAAAACCAACGAAACCATGACCTTGAGGGTGTGTTTGGTTATTAAAATGTAAGACTGTTTTTAGGAATAAGATACTCAGAATGTAACATTACCTGACACATTACTGGAAATAGTACATTAATTTGTTTGGTTTATTTTGTAGAAATGTAGTCTACTATATTTGATTTATTTAGTAGAAATGTAAGATTATTTTGTTTAGTTGGAGGAATATAAGATTATGTGGAAGTAAAATTTATCAAATTGTCCATGTTTTATATTTTCTTTTTAACGGGTTAAACTTTCAATATTAAATTAAAAATATATGCACAAAAGTCTTAGAATTGTTTTTGTTACACTATCTAAAATTTGTAAAAATTATATATTTATCATTTTATTAATATAATCATTTAAAAAAGTTTATATTTGCATACCCTTGTTACTCTCTATTAAAATATTTTTGTGAATTTTCAAATGATGAGTGTTTAATATGTTCAAATTATTGATTTTTTATTAGACAGATTTCCAACTAAATTAAAATAAATAATAAAATAAATTTAAAAGTTGTAAAATACTGATAAAAATTTTAGATCATAAATTTAAACTAGTAATATATTTTATAAAATGGTAAACATCTTACAAATCAAAGAATAAAGTTAAAAACATAACTCCTAATTTATTAATTTCCAAGCAATATGCAATACTATTAAAACAATATGTAAATATGTATAACACTATTTAAATGTTAAATTAATATTGAATAAAAATATTTAATTAATTTACACAAAATTAATCATCTAATTAAAAATTCAACAAATGATCTATATAAACAATATTCATTAACTTAAGAGTAATATGGTCCAAACAAGTAAGAATTGACAAATACATAAGAAATACAAGAGAATCACATCTCTACCACTTAATAAAAAAAAGAGCTAATGTTTGAAATGCAATATTACCCATTAAATAAAAATTTCCAAAACTAAAGATATATGATTTTAAAAAAATTATTTGTCTTGATAATATTTTTTTCCGCAAACTAAAAGCTTCCTGATAGTTTATAGAACCGTTTGTCAAAACCATTTGCTAATGGATCAAGGGGAAAGCTTAAAAAATTTCAAATTGAGAAATTCTTTAACTTCTAATTCAATTAAATAATATTTTAGTCTAAATTTAAAATTGATTAAACTTGCGCAAATACAAATTATGCTACTCAAATTCGCATTATCTAAAAGTAACAACACTACTCAAAAAGTTTTACCTTAGTTACTCGCGTACTAATAAGTTTAATTCTCTGATTTTTTTTCGCATAGTCCACAGCATTATGCTGGAATATTCCATTACAGTGTTTTTGGCCTAATGGCTCGTTAAAACAGCATATAATTACCAAAATTTAAAATCTCATTTCTAATAAATCAAAATAAATTAAATATTTAAACATATTTAATTTAATGTCTTCGTTTGAATACAATGCCAACAAAATTAAACTCAATCCGTTTATTGTCATAAAAAACACTCAGTTACAAATTTCCCAGTATCAGACAAAGTAAAACGGCCATGCACAAAATGTTTCTAACTAATTCCTGTTAATTTGCAATTAGTTCCATTTCTCCCGTGCAATCTGGTTCCAACACAAATCACAAAAGGATGAGTCTATCACATGCGACAAATATAGATAAACACTATTAATGATGAACACCGATGAACACAATTAATTTTTTTTAAAATTTTAAAAATCTAAAGGACTAAAATTATAATTAAAATTATCTCTTAAAAATGAAAATCAAATTGAATAGTTATTTTATAATATTTTTAATAGGTTAGAATCAAATATATCCAATTCTCCTAAACCCTAACAAAATTAATCTCTTAAAAAAATAGAAATCGATTTATAATTTTTTAATAGATTAGAATCAAATTAGGGGGAAATTGGGATTTGATTGGGGAAATTAGGAGAGTTGGCTATATTTAATTCTAATCTATTAAAAAATTATAAACCGATTTCTATTTTTTTAAGATATTGATTTTGTTAGGGTTTAGGAGAATTGGGTATATTTTATTCTAACCTATTAAAAAATATTATAAAGCAATTATTAAATTTGATTTTTATTTTTTTAAGAGATAATTTTAATTATAATTTTAGTCCTTTAGATTTTTAATTTTTTTTAAAAAATTTAATGGTGTTCATCGGTGTTCATCGTTAGTGGTGTTCATCAATGTTCGTCGCCCATAGTAGAATTTTCCATCACAAAATACACACTTGTCGGGTTAAGAGACTTTAATTTTAGGCTTAAATGAAAATTAACCTCTAAAATATATTTTTTATTTGATTTTAGCTTTTAAATTTTTTGTCAAAATAAGTCTCTATATTATTATTTCTGATCACTTTAAGTTTGGTAGTTATATAGGTCAAAAAAAAATATTTTAATTAATAAGATATTGACACGTCAAAAAAAATTTGACCAATAGTTAATTTAGGGACTAAAAGAAATAAATGGCATAGTTTAAGTACTTATTTTAACAAAAAAATAATTTAAGGCTTAAAATGGCAATAAATAATAATTTAAAGACTTACTTTGACCAAATAATAATTTAAAGCCTAAAAGCAAACAAAAGACATAATTTATGGGTTGATTTTCAATTTAAGTCTTATTTTAATATACTTTAAATTATGAGATATAAAGATGATAAATATTTTTTATATATTTATTTGAGATAGAAAAACAGTTATCAATTATTTAATTAATTATAGGGATAATAGCATAAATGCGCTTTGTACTTTGTCAAATTTTTAATGTGGGGTCTAAAGTTTAACAATGTTCAATGTGCTTTTTATACTTTTCTTCCGTTTTTTGAAATGCCCATCGATGTTAACATCCTTAATTGATGATGTAGCATGGACACGTGACACTCTTTTATGCTGCCACATGATATTTTTTTTAAAAAAAATTTAAATCAAGGACGTCGAAATAATTGTACCTTTTTTATTTTTCATAAAAAAAAAGAGAAAATAAAGGATATGTCAACAATTTTACCTTTTCTTTTCAGATTTTATCAATTTTACCTTCTCTTCCCTGCTATCAATTTTACCATCGACACTGCCGCCGTTGCCACTGTTTTCTGTCATTATTCAGTCACGAACCACCATCAAACTAAAGTGTTTCTTGCTTTCTAGTGTTTAATCGGTTTAGATTTTTCCAAAAAAAAAAATCGACTTTGAAGGGTAAATATATATATATATATATATATATATATATATATATATATATATTTTGTTGTTGGCGATGATGATTTTCTTGATTTGAAAACCTCGGTAAATATTGAATGAGGCGATTGTTATTCCTTTATTTGATTTTATTTTTTTTTAAATAAAGAGGGAATAAGTATTAGAAACCCTAGATTTTCAAATTCCACCCTTTGTTTATGGTTGCTTTTCCCTCATTCGTACGTCAAAGAATCTTATTCAAAAGATAACTATTTGGTACTACCTCCATCCCATTAAAACTGTCACATGTTAACTTTTTGCTGGTCAATTTTTTAAAACTTTGACTATAATTTATTTAAAAAAATTAATTAATTAAATTTTATAAAAAAATATATTTAAAAACTACTTGTTTCAAGGTTTTTAAAATATATTATTTAATATTTGTATCAATAATAAATTTTAAATTATAAGAGTTCAAAGTTGAAAAAGTTTGACCCAAAAATTATCAACATGTGACAGTTTTAGTGGGACAGAGGAAGTAATAATTTTGGTTTTTGTTGAAGAAATGGGGTTTTCGTTTTTGGATTCTGCTATATCAACCTTCGGCATCAAATCAGTTCAGAAGATTTTTGGTGTAGGAGGCTAGGCAACGATAGATGCTGGAGCTTTTGTGGAAGGAGATTTTATTGCATAATGGTAGTTGTCATCATCTAGTCCGATTTTGGGGTGTTTATTTCTTGTTAGATAACATGGTTGTTTATTTGGATGTGTCCATAGTTGGCGGTGACGGTGGCAGAAAAAAAGCTGTTTAGAGTTCTTGAAAAAATAGAAAGAAAAAAATGAAAAGGTTAAATTGTTCATATGCCCTTCGTTTATTTCATTTTTTTAATTTATTATGAAAAAAGGTAAAATAATTTCGGTGCTTTTTCTGAAAAAAAAAGGACATGTGACAGTATAAGAGAGTGCCATTATCCTTTAATTATATAGAGTTGGGAAGTCATGAAATCCATTAATATAAAAGGCAAGGAAAATAAAAATAAATATAAGCTTAACTTAAAAGAGTTCCACAACTTGTCTGTGTAAATTACCACAAAAAAGCACTACAGAACTATTGTGCAACAATAGAAAAAGGGCAAAACAAGCTTAATTCTAACCAGAATTGTTTATAACAGAAACTCCGCATGCATATCATGGCAGCAGCAGCAGTGAGTGATGGATACAGAGCAACGAATCACAGCCTTCGTCCCCGTCTACCACCCTTTCTACGAGTACTGTCGGTGGGAATGGGGGTAACATCCTCTGAGGTCAAAAGGTTTCAAGTTAGTTTACAAGAGTTGAAATGAATAGACCGAATGAAAACTCAAGAAACAATAGAACAAAACAACAGTACCTATGCGCCCAATTTTCATGCCTGAACGAGCAAGGGCTCTAAGTGCAGACTGTGCACCAGGACCTGGTGTCTTGGTCTTGTTCCCTCCGGTTGCTCTTAGCTTTATATGAAGGGCAGTAATACCCAACTCCTGCAAGAAAACAAATACAAATAGGCATAAGTTCATCATGCATAGAACATGTATTGCACCAAAAGACAAAGGGTAAGCAATAAGACCTTGCAGCGTTGAGAAACATCTTGGGCTGCAAGCATGGCAGCATAAGGGGAAGACTCGTCTCTATCAGCTTTCACCTTCATACCACCTACATTTGAAAGATAGTATTCATGGAAATAATTCCAACTTCGAACATGAATATCAACAAATGTTGATGTTGTAACATTAATTGACACCGAACACCCGAGATAGCAAAAGAAACCATTCTCTATAGATAATCATAAACCATACCGGTGATGCGAACCATTGTTTCCCTTCCAGACAAATCAGTCACATGCTGGAAATCACATAATAGCATGTTACACAGGATAAAGTATCAGGAAAAAACAACAATGTACATAATTAGGTTATCACTTACAATGAATGTGTCATTAAATGAAGCAAAAATGTGAGCCACTCCGAAAACATACTCGCCCTCTCGAACAGCAGGTCCAAGGTTAGTATTCTCTTCCTTAGGCTCCCTAACCTTTCTCCTTGACTAGAAAATACCACAAAATCAATTAACAAATCTGCATTGGCAATAAAACCTAAAAAAGGAAGCCTCCAAGGCGTTAATTCATTGTTAAATCTAATCTAATTAGTAAATGATTCCAATTTGAAATTTCCCATTCCAAGACTACAACAAAGAACTGCACATTTGTAAATATATTTTGATTCAGTTTTTCAAGCACAGAAACATAAGAAGAACTAGTGCAAAGCAAACAGTTCCAAGCGAGAAATCGGCTGAATAGATGCAAATACAGACTTACCATGGCTTACGCAGAATGAAGAAGTGATGGGAGAGTAGGATTTTGTTAGAGCTTTATCAGATGACTCTAGCCGCCGCCGACGACTCTAGGCTTTCGAGGGTGAGAGGATTGGTGGCTGCTACTCTTTTATAGCTAGGTTTTTTGTAATAACCTAAACGTTAAATGACGAAAAGGGCCTTGTCTATATATTTGTGTCTGTTACATTTTTTAAGAAGATGGCAGAAATAATAATCTAGAGGGTGGTATAATGGTATTGTAAAGAAATTACGTTGATATATTACGAAATAGGAATAAAATATAAATTCAATGAACAACCCCCAATGGTAAATTCAAGAATAAAAATTATGGCTCATCCCCTTGTATTCTGGTGGTAAAGGTAAATGTTCATCATCCCTTGGGATCTGGGTTCAAAAATTATAGTTTTCGATGATGTGTGTCGTCTTTGAAAGAACTAAGAAAATTGAACATATGATACCCTTACATTACACCAACATATTTTAAAAAAATAAAAATTATGAAAGATAATTTAATGTGGCATCTTACTCCTATGCCATCTTTATAAATTAGGACTGTTATATATTGAAAAGCCCTCGGGTTTCTTTTTCTCTAACCTAAGTATCGTAATTTTTTTTCTTTGTTTGGTTGACAATGGTATTAATATTGATCGTTAACCGTGGCAGCCCTTTCTTTTCTTTTGCTTTATATATTATATTTTGCTTTTTTTATAGTTTTAATAAGAATAATTTTTTTATATTCGTTTAAATTTATTCAGATATGTTCTTTTTATGTTCGTTTGTTTGTGTTCGTTTACGTTCGTTTATTATTTTAACGAACGAACATGAACAAGAAATTATATTCGTTTAGTTGTTCATGTTTGTTCATTTGTTCGGTTAAAATTAAACGAACGAACATGAACATAACCACATTCGTGTTCGTTCGATTCAGTTAAAGACTTATGGTTCTTTTATGATCTTAAAGTGGCTAGTTTCTTGTTTGGATGGTTATAGAAAAATGTCTAAATTATGTGTTTAGTTTAGTTTTATGTTGTAAATACTCATTATAATTTTAGATATTTTATCTTTTTAATAAAAATAGTTGCTTTTATAAAAAAATCTTATATAAATTTTAATTTTTGTGATTTTTTATAATATTTTACAAATTTTTGGAAATTTTTATTTTTTTACCTTCTAATTTTTGAAGATTTTTATTTATTTTTTGTTCAAAAAGGACCAATTTGTACAATTTTAAATTAGTAGGAACCTAAGGGGTATTTACTATTTTTGTATTTAGATTTATTCAAGTTATAAAGTTCAACATAATTCGAACTTAAAACTCAAATAACTCTGTTAAAAAAATCATATAACTCGATTCAAAAAATCAAATAACTCGGTTTGATTAGCTCTAGATTCTTTGATGTTTTATATTTTATATTGGCTTAATAGTCAAAAAGGTGCCCACCTATACTCTTTTTTCAGTTTGGTGTCTAACGGTTTTTGGGGCAACTTTGGTGCATAATGTTTCATTTCGTAATTTAAATTGGTTTTTCCGTCAACGGCCGTTAAAAATTTTCTGTTAACCAATTATAACATGGCACGTAGCATGTTTAATTTATTTATTTAATTTCTGAATTACTTTAATAATATGAACTTCTTAAAAAACTTAATGTTTTCATTTCTTTCAATCAAAACCTCAAATCACATTTTTCTCACCGTCTGACATCCCCTACACGTTGGTGGTTCGTCGTTCACGACCCAAGCGTCGGGTACCTCACCAGTTAGCATCCCCCACCCACTAGTCGTCGGTTAGAAGCTCAATCGGACTATTTTTTCTTCATTTTTGGATGTTCATCAACGAAGCAATCAACTGTTCATTCGCCGGTTTTCGACGACGGGATCATGGGGCTTTTAGTAGTGGGGGTCGACGAAGGCAAGGGTGGTCGGTGGTGGTTGAATCGGTGGTGGGAGGGGAGGAATTTAGGGATCTGGGGTTTGAGTTTGGGGTTTAGAGAAATTAAAGATTTTAGATTTTTATAAAATTAAAGATTTTTTATTTTAAAAAAAATAAAAATTAAAGAAAATACCAGAATATGCCACGTGTCGTGTTTTTATTGGATAACAGAATTTTTTTAATGTTCGTCACGGAAAAATCCAATTTGAACTACAAAATGAAACGTTAGGCACCAAAGTGGCCCGAAAAAAACGTTAGGCACTAAACTGGAAAAAAAGGTATAAATTGGACAGCTTTTGACTACTAAGCCCTTTTATATTTAAACAAGTGTGAAAAACATTTTTTACATTTAAGTCTTTTTTTTCTTGAAGAATTATGTGTATATATTTATTTGCATTTTAAAAAGTAGAAAAGATTACAAATAATGAGAGAAAATGCATCCAACGTTCATAGAAGTGGTAGTGGTTTTTAAGATTATACATTCATATTGAAGTGGGACAAGCAATGTGTGCCAACTTTAGAGCGATGGTGTATTTGATAACATTCGCCTCTGGCCACTGTATTGTTACCATAACTGAGATTTTTTAATTAGGTAGAGACGTATTATATTCTCAAGGAAAACGTTAAAATTTGAACCTACACAAAATGTGAACAATATATCTTTAACCACTCGATCAATTAGTGGATATCATTTCTGTTGAGTGGATCAAATGATCGATATAAACTAAGAAGGGGTGAATTGAATTTTTAGACTTTTTGGTGGTGGAATTGACGAATAAACGGATAGACAAGGAGATTTAGAGTGGTTCAAGTTCCAATCGAACTCTACATCCACTACCTTAGCTTCACTAAGGATTTTCAACAATTCCACTAATTGTTCTTCCCCTTTTCTAGGCTGAGGAGGTAACCGTTACAATATCGGTCAAATTTTCTACCCAAAATTTGACTCAATCCTCACACAAGAGTTACAAAGAAGTTGATGGCTAAACAAGTATCTCTCAATACACAAAGTAGCCCAATTACAAGCACTCAACCCAATTTGAAAGGATAAGAATGGAAAATACAATTTCACAATTGGGGTTTACAAGAAATAATAGGATTTAGGCTCAATTGCTTGAATTTGATGTTTGGATGTTTGCTTTAAGATCAATAGTTGTTGCTGAAGCTTTTAGAGGTCCCTTTTATACATTCTCGTTGAATTCTAGCCGTTGTGGTTGTTGCATTCATCAATAGAGCCGTTGGGGATGTTATCTTCCCTCCATAAATGCAGTCTGCAACCACCCGTTTCGAAACACCCGATCCTGTTTCGAAACAGACCAAAAAAGAAAGAGTCGTTGGGGTGCATTTAAGAGACCATACCGAAACGGGCACGAACGTTTCGATACGCTAAGAGCCGTTTTGAAACACGTTTCAAAAAACTTAGCCACTGTCAAGGCTCGTATCAAAACGGACTGAAGGTGTTTCGATACGCTTTAACGATCAATATAAAAACGGTTAAAAACTTCAACGGTCATATTTTTTAAACACAGTTTGAAAGCCGTTTCAAAACGTTTGAAGTCGTTTCGATACTACCGTATCGAAACGGGACAAACTGTCCCGATGTTCTTATGTCGTTTCGAAACTCGTTTCGAAACATAGGTTCACAGTTTCAAAACTATTTCGATACACGTTCCGAAACACAGGTTCACAGTTTCAAAAGTGTTCCGGAACGCCTAAGGCCATTCCGAAACGGTGGCTCGAAAATCACTGTTTTGGCTTCAAGAACACTTAGAAAAGTTTTGACAAATTGAGTTTTTAACTTAACCATTTTCCTTTAAACATATAGAGAGGTTTGAGGACTTAAAAATTTGTTTTCCCATTTTCAATTTAGTCCTTAAATTTCTTTAGTTATATAAAAATTAATTATCAGTTTCACAATCTCCCCCTTTTTGATATAACAAAACCAAAGTTAGAATTTTTAAGAGTTTTGATCTTTTGAATGCATTCTAACTCCCCCTCAATTTAAGATGGGTTTTAAAGTTTTGAAAAGATTTAAAATTTAAGTTTTAAAACACATCAACAAGTACAAATAGATAAGTTGTAAGCTCATAGTCCTAATAGGCCCAAATAAATCCACAAGAATAAGTTGTAAGCACCTACTTGTAGAAACATCATTAATAGATTTAAAGAATGACTTATGTTGTTTACCCTTAGAGCATGCATAAAAAATTTTATCATTTGAGAACTTAATTTTGGGTAAACCTCTAACTAGATCTAGAGAAACTAATTTTTCTAAAACAATAATGCTAGCATGTCCTAGTTTCCTATGCCATAGCCATGCATCATTTTCATTTTGAGCTACTAAACATGCATGGGATGTATGTATGTCATCTAAATGCACCATGTAAATGTTACCTATGCGATGACCTATGAGCATAATATTATTTGATTTAATGTCAATAATTTTGCACCCATTTTTATCAAATAAGACATTAAATCCTTTATCACATAGTTGACTTATGCTCAACAAATTATGTTTAAGACCATCGACATACAAAACATTTTCAATAAGAATGGTAGAGTGATTACATATGGAGCCAATACCTTTAATGTGGCCTTTGGAGTTGTCACCAAATGTCATTACTCCTCTACTTTTTGGATTTAAGTCCATGAATCTACTCTTGTCTCCGGTCATATGCCTCGAGCATCCACTATCAAGGTACCAAGAATTTTGACTTTGTGCTTTGGCCTTGTAGCAATGCTCCCCCTACAAACAAAGATATTAAACTTTATTTTTGGTACCCAAATCATTTTGGGTCCACGTGTGTTAGCTCCCAAAAGCTTGGTTCCCTTAGGAATCCAAGGTGACATAGTAACAAAATTATTAGATTTAACAAGTTCCTTAGGAACCCGTACACTCCTAATCTTTTTGGTTCTATTATGTCTAGGGAAGCTACTTTGTTTGTAGTTATTAATCTTTTTCCTAGGTTGGTTTGTTTTAGATAATTCACCTTTTTCATGCCTCACATTACCAACATTTTTAAAAGACTCTTTGAGCTTTTTAAGCTCATCTAACACCTTTTGGTGTTCACTATTGCATTGAGAAAGAAGATTATTTAGGTCTACGTTTTCATCTTGGAAGAATTTAAGTTCATATTTCAAACTTAAAATTTTTTTCTCAAATTTTAAGTTAGCTTGAGAAAGTGAGTCATTTTTATCATTTAATTCCGAAATAATTTTCTTATTCCTAATGACCGACTCTTTGTATTTCTCAACTAACTCATCATAAACCTCTTGCAACTCATCATATGCATCATGTAATTCATCAAATGTAAAGTCAAAAGATGATGAGTTAGAGGTTACCATGGAGGAATCCTCCTCAAGTGTCATGAGGCAAAGGTTGACCACTTCTTGTTCGTCATCCTCGGATGACTCCTCATCACTCCAAGTAGCAAGCTTAGCTTTGAGCTTCTTCTTCTTCTCAAAGCCCTTCTTCTTGAGTTGAGGGTATTCCGAACGAATATGACCGGGCTTTTTGCACTCGAAGCAAATGATTTGATCCCTCGCTTCTTCTTTGTTTTTACCCTTGAAGTCCATCTTTCTTTGAATCTTCCTTCCTCGGTTGGACCTCATGAATCGTGAGAATCTTTTGGCTATCATAGCCAATTCTTCTAAATCCTCCTCCTCACTAGAAGTGCTCCCCTCATGTAATGAAGCTTTGAGAGCCACTCCCATTTTCTTCTTCTTTTCTACCTCTAGCTTCTACACTCTTTTCTCTTCCTTCTTCTTTTCATCTTCCCTTCCTTGCTTCATTATTTCATGAGTAAGGAGAGAACCCAATAGCTCATCAAGTTTTAGAGTCTTCAAGTTTTTGGCCTCGATGATGGCGGTTCTCTTCCCATCCCAAGATTCGGGAAGTGAGTAGAGTAGCTTCCGGACAAGTTTGTCTTTCGGGATAGTCTGTCCAAAGCTCTTAAGCTCGTTGACGATGGTTGAGAAGCGATCGAACATCTTGGACACCGTTTTGTCGGGCTCCATCTTGAAATTCTCATATCTAAGATTGAGAATTCCAATCTTGGTCTCCTTCACATCATTGGTTCCTTCATAGGTGGTCTCTAGAGTATCCCGCACTTCCCTGGCACTTTCAATGGAGGAGACTTTGGAGTAGATGTCGGGACCGAAAGAACAAAAGAGCATGTGAAGAGCTTTGTCATTTATTTGGATCTTTTTCCTCCCATCTTCACTCATCTCGATCTTCTTCTTTAGAACCAACTTTCCTTCATCATCTCTCTTCAATGGAATGTAAGGACCATCTTCAATGACATCCCAAACCAAGAAATTTTTGGACTTGATAAAGAGGCGCATCCGGTTCTTCCAAAATGGATAGTTGTCACCATTGAAGAATGGCGGTTTTGTAGTGGATTGAGACTCGTACATGCTAGATCCGGAGGTAGATGCCATGGCTTGATTTTTGGATGATCACACTTTTCCTAGGAACTTCTCTTGTGGTTGTTAATCCTTCAAAGAGGTAGACTCTGATACCAATTGTTGAGTGGATCAAATGATCGATATAAACCAAGAGGGGGTGAATTGGATTTTTAGACTTTTTGGTGGTGGAATTGACAAATAAAAGGATAAAAAAGGAGATTTAGAGTGGTTCAAGTTCCAATCGAACTCTACATCCACTACCTTAGCTTCACTAAGGATTTTCAACAATTCCACTAATTGCTCTTCCCTTTTTCTAGGCTAAGGAGGTAACCGTTACAATATCGGTCAAATTTTCTACCCAAAATTTGACCCAATCCTCACACAAGAGTTACAAAGAAGTTGATGGCTAAACAAGTATCTCTCAATACACAAAGTAGCCCAATTACAAGCACTCAACCCAATTTGAAAGGATAAGAATGGAAAATACAATTTCACAATTGGGGTTTACAAGAAATAATGGGATTTAGGCTCAATTGCTTGAATTTGATGTTTGGATGTTTGCTTTAAGATCAATAGTTGTTGCTGAAGCTTTTAGAGGTCCCTTTTATACCTTCTCATTGAATTCTAGTCGTTGTGGTTGTTGCATTCATCAATAGAGTCGTTGGGGATGTTATCTTCCCTCCATAAATGCAATCTACAACCACCCGTTTCGAAATACCCGATCCTATTTCGAAACAGACCAAAAAAGAAAGAGTCGTTGGGGTGCATTTAAGAGACCGTACTGAAACGGGCACGAACGTTTCGATACGCTAAGAGCCGTTTCGAAACACGTTTCGAAACACTTAGCCACTTTCAAGGCTCGTATCGAAACAGACTGAAGGTGTTTCGATACGCCTTAACGATCAATATAAAAACGGTTAAAAACTTCAACGGTCATATTTTTTAAACACAGTTTGAACGCCGTTTCGAAACGTTTGAAGTCGTTTCGATACTACCGTATCGAAACAGGACAAACTGTCCCGATGTTCTTATGCCGTTTCGAAACACATGTTCACAGTTTCAAAAGTGTTCCGGAACGCCTAAGGCTGTTCCGAAACGGTGACTCAAAAATCACTGTTTTAGCTTCAAGAACACTTAGAAAAGTTTGACAAATTGAGTTTTTAACTTAACCATTTTCCTTTAAACATATAGAGAGGTTTGAGGACTTAAAATTTTGTTTTCCCATTTTCAATTTAGTCCTTAAATTTCTTTAGTTATATCAAAATTAATTATCGGTTTCACAATTTTTATATTCACTTCACATCACCCTAAGATGTTACAGAAAGATGATAACTATACAACCAATGGAAAATTGTCACATGTCACCATTGCAAGTGTAGTTGTGTAATGACCCAAATCTTGGGATCCGCGAGTCGTTTCACCCGAGCACTTGAGGCTTGGGCGTTGGGTGAAAATTTTGGGGCTTAAGTGGGCTTCTCTTGTGTGTATTGGGCTTTAGTTTGAGTCGATTAAGTGTGGAAAGGTGAGGAAAGGGTAGGGATGTAAATTTTCGCACTTTTTAAGGAAGAGATACGGGTGGCTCTTTAATTTCTTCAGAAAAGCTAAGAAGATGAGCTCACCCTTGTCTCTCGATCTTTCCTCATCATTTTATCACTATTTTCCTTTGAAGATTCAAAGGTAAAGGTTCAATCTTTGTTGTTTTGAGCTGTAATATCAGATTATGGCTTGAGGAAGTTGGAATCAACATCAAAGGATCTATCTTTTGAGGTAAGGATTGTTAAGTTTGGTGGTAGATGAAAAACGTGGGTTTTAGTGGGAGTTTGGAGAGGATGAACGGGAATGGAAGATTTGACCACGTTTTTTTGTTAGAATCTTCATTAGTCATCTTTATCACCTTTTAGTAGTGTTGTAACTCGTTTTACAACATTTGGTTGTAGTTAAGGAGGTTGGAGAGCACTTCAAGGAAAGAGGAAGGCTTGAGCTAGGGAATGGATTGTTTTCCAGCCTTGGAAGGAAGGTTAGTACATTTCCCACTCCCTCGTTTCATGCACATCCTAATGATGGTGCTTATATGCTTGTTTGAAAGCTTGAGTATGGTCATTAATGGCAAAACTTGGATTTCATGTTAATAATCGATAAAAATGGTAGTAAACCACCCTAAATGCTCTCAAAAGATGTAGGGTAGAGTTTGGAGGTTAATGGTTGAGAATTGGGGGCTTGGGAAATGATTTCCTAAGCCTAGGAAGCCTTTTCTAGGCTTCAGTTTCGCTATGCGAAGAGGCGGTATTGATACCCTAGTGTTCAAAGTTTACAGAACACTGATTCATTGAATGAACAACAAAGGGAACCAGTACAATGTTCAATTTGTATCAGTACGCCTTGCAATCTAGTATCGATATGGGTCGACCCGTATTGGTACACTAAGGCTTTGGGAAATTCCAGTGATCCAATTTCGTATCGGTAAGCTATGAGTACCAGTACCCAAAGGGTACCCGTATCAGTATGCGAGGACCAGTACTGGTACCCACTGGGCAATCTGTCCCAAAATATCAACTTTCGCCCGGAAGGCTGGAAAATTATATTGTTCGATCCAATAGACCCTTAATGCCCTAAAATGAGTTGTAAAACTAATAAAATAAGAAATATGCTTATACTAGAGCATAAAACTTAAGAGTTTGGTAAAAGTCTTGTGTGACTTATATGTTGATAGCAACCATATGATGGTATGGTTATGTGATGATGGGATGTGTCGTGTGGGCACTTGTTTGAAGGGATTCAGATAACCAAGACGTGTTGCAACACCATGGTAAGAGAAATATAGAATAGAGGTTACCGATGTTATGAGACTCGAGCCTCATTCTAATGTACTAGAGGTGGGATTCCGAGATGGGTGTATGATTCGATGCTAGGTGACTCAGCCTCAGCCAAGGTGTATGCTCTGATTCTGCGTGACCCGGCCTCACCCATAGAGTGTACGTTCCCGATGTTATATGACCCATGCCTTACTCCTATGTTGATGTGGTATGGTGTGTCAGGCCTTGTGTGCCCCTTTGATGTTGTGATAATGATTTGCTTGTGTTTAGGCGACTAGTGTTAGCGCCAAGTATCGTTTAACATGTCATATCATTTTGCATAGCTACATGCTTATGTTTATGATCTGCATGAAGCATGGTAGAGTAGAGGTGTATCCACTAAGCTTTATGAGCTCAGTGTTCAAAATAGTTGTTTCCGTTCGCAAGTTTTTAGGTTGCTAAGTTGCATTCGAATGAGCCCCATTAGAGTAGGACTTCATTACATCGATGCGATTCAAGAGTACAATACTTAAATTTGTCGGGAAATGTATTCATATGACCCTTGATTTCTGTCTATAACTCTATTTGGATTTATTAATCATGTCGAATGCTTTTAATCACTTTGTTTTAAATTGGAGCTCTCATGCAAACGATTTAACTATTTTTAATCATTTATGTTTTGGGCTAAATCTAGTTACAATATTTTATAAATGGGTTGGGGTTGAGGCTCAAATGTGACGTCGAGTTTTTTTTGTTCAAACCATAACTTCCATTAATTAATAAGAAGAAGAAACAACATCAGAAAACTAAAGATCCCACACATGAACGGAACAAGCAAACAACCGTGAAAACAAGCAAAAGGCCATGCACGGCCTGAACACCTAAAAACAAACCCACCAGCTGTAAGCCTCAGTGGGAACCAAACAAAAGCAAAAGCAAACCCGCAAACACGAGGGGGGAAAATATGATCATCAGTGAGCAAGCATGGCCTAACACCAAACTGAAAAAGCATAATAAAGAACCAAACAACCATCGACCATGGCAAAACCAGACGCTTCAAACCACGGACAAAAGCAGACCACGCGGAAATCCAACCATGCCGGAGCGAAAAATAAACTGGATCACCTAGATAGGCACTTCCATCGGTCAAACCGTGGATCGTGTTTCCTAAAACGATAACACCAAGACGATACTGGAAAAAGCGATAAACCATACACTTCTCCCGGGATGAAAGACAATAGTCGTGCCTGAGAGCTCTATCTAGATGCAGGCTTCCAACGCGAAAACGTTGGCCCTTGTCAAGGCATCGTCCACTGTATCCCAGATATGAGGAGAGAATGAGTTCACCGAGCCTCATCCCAATCATGGTTCATCGAAACCGTTGTTGTCAAACCGAGCAAAGAAGGACAACTGATAAAACTTAGTCCGTTGTTCATTCGTTGACGACAAGAACACAGATATCCGAAAGGTCCGAAGAATTGACCGGAGCTTTGAGGACTGAGCGGGACCGCCTGGATCCCAGTTGATTCTGATATCCATCGTCTTCCTATAATTACCAACACTCATGGATCCAAACTTTTCCCTAGATCAATAATTCACGGTGAAGAGCACCTTAAAATAGAAAGCTGTAGAACTAAAGTTTTGATATAATAATTGAAAAATGTTTTGGACTAATTTGAAAAGAATTTAAAACTTGTTTTTAAGTCCAAACAACTTGAATTTATGTTTGAGGTATTTTAAAAGGTTTTTGGCAAAGATTTTTCATGTTTTTAATAGCCAAACTTGTGTTTTCACGTTACCAGTATCGATACGGTTGTACCCGTACCGATACCTTTTTGCCCCAGTTTGGCCACTGTCAAAACCTGTATCGATACAAGTCCCTTGCCGTATCGATACGCATCGGGGTCGTTTCGATACGCCAGATAAGCGTACCGATCCCATTTCAACCACCCCAACGGCTATTCAAATGTGAACCCGTACCGATACGCCCTCAAGCGTATCGATACGTCTTGGCTGGAAAGAGCTCAACGGCTAGTTCCTATGAAGCCCGTACCGATACGGTGTCACGCGTATCGATACGGATAGCTGCAGAACATCATTTATGAAGGGAAATCAAGTCCTCAACGGCTCCAATTCATCCCCAACGGCTAGTAACGGCTACAAACTCATTTGGGAGTATAAAAGGGACCTCCAAGCATCAAGAGAAGGCTAATGCTCATATTGTCAAACATCAAATGATCAAAGATTGTCTTAGAGCTTAAATTGTCATTTATTGTATAGACAAACACTAGTGAGCCAAAATTGTCAAATTTGCTCATATGTTTTAGGTTTTGGGTGAGTGCTTAATTGTGCAAACAAACACCTATTAGAGGGTTTTAAGTTTGCTTTCTTTGTCTCTTTGTAAAGAGGGTTTTGATCAAGGCTTTGGGTAGAAGCTTGATCGGTTGTAAGGGTTTCCTCCTAATCCTAGAAAAGGGGACGAATCAATAGTGGATTGATTGTGAAATCCTTAGTGGGGAGCTAAGGTAGTGGATGTAGACCTTGGTTAGAAGGTTGAACCACTATAAATCATTGTGTCTTTTTACATTCTAGCTTCCTAAACCCTTCCACCCAAAAATCCATCTCTCCACCACTTGGTGAGCTAAATTGGTTGATCGAATCGAGCCCCTTAAATCTCAACAAAAGCATTGGGCCACATCCCGTAAAATCCAAAAAGAATTTGGTGGAAAAGAAATGGATCATAAATGGGAAAGGACAAAGCCTAATTGCCTGGTCTTATCATAGTGGTAGAAGACCATTTTGCCCTTGTTAGACTCTTCTCTTTTACAGAGTTGACTTCACCCTTTGCAAAGAATAATGAAAGCTTGTCCCTGCCCACTTTCCTAAACTGAAAAAATACAGTAGCGTGATAACCGAAAGAGGCAATCCTTGGAAACCTACAAGTCTTATAGGCCATCTCACAACTCTTGGAAACCGTGCCGAACCATTCACCATCGAAAGAGACAACACCTATATCTATTCGAAAAACCAACTCTGCCAAACTCATCGCCGGTGTGGCGCCGTCCAACGCAACTCCTTGGCATAAGAATCCCTCGTTTAGCGCCGGCTGGGGGGCATAGATAACCGAAAAGTAACCGACACCTGCCGCTCTGATGCCTTTACACGAATAGGAAGTTGCTACTCCGGCGTCAATACGCGACGAAAAGGGAGGGCCTGCAAGCCCTAGTGTCAACGCAAACAACAATCATACGTCTGTAGAACCTTATTTAGTGACAAGTCTACTATAATATTCTTTAATACAAAAGACAAGAATCCACAACATAACTACACATGTTAGTTGTGCACGCTTTCTCGTACAATTTTATTCTACTTATTCTTTTCCTTGAGTAATCCCTATTGATTACTTAATCACTCATTATTAATATAATGAACAAAACTCTTAAAACACGCACCATATAGATAGCTTGAGAGATCGATTTACACATTTGGTTCAAGAGAATCAACTTGTTTTTTAGTATGAGCAAAAGTTCCTTGAGCTGAGTAGGTATGTCCAGAGTTACTTATTCTTCTTCATCTAGCTCAATCTCTAATTTTTTATTATATTAATCCTCAATTCACACCGTATATTATAATTCATCACCGTATATATCCATGTTTCAAATAATGTTTGTAATTCTTAATATGGTTCAGTACAAAACAATGCCCAATTTACGTGCAACAATGTTTACATAGCATATTCGAAAGGCTTAAATGAAAATAGGTGCCTAAAGTATACCTTTTTGAACTTTAGGTGCCTTAAGTATTTTTTTTTTGTAAAAATATGTGCCCAAATTTCAACCGTTATAATTTTAGGTGCCAGACCGTTAAAGGGGTGTTAAAAAAATTATCAATCAACCAATGCTCGACATGTGGCACTATTTTTATTTTTTAAAATCAACTTAATGAAAAAATTAGAATTTTTAATCTTTAATTCAGAAATTTTACAAAACAATCCTCAAATTCCTAAAATTACCCAAACCTAAACCCCAAATCGCTACCACTTTCGCCACCAATCGTCGCCCCTGGCCACACCCTTTTGGTCACCGGAGCATGGCGATCATTTTCCCCAACACGGTGTCACCATAAACGGTGAACGGCGTGCCAACTGAACATCAATTTCACGTTCAACGTTTGGTTGCACGTCGTTCGCCATTTCCGGTGACGCCGTGTTGGGAGAAATGACTGCTATGCTCCGACGACCAAAGGGGTGTGGTCAGGGGCAGCGATCGACGGCGTAAGCGACGACGATATGAGTGTTTGGGTAATTTTAGGGATTTGAGGACTATTTTGTAAAATTTCTAGAATTTTAAAATTTTGTCAAAATAGGAGTGAAGTAATAGTTTAAGGACTATATAGGTAATTTTTTATTATTTCAGATCAACTTCCCGTCAAAGGTTAACGACAACAAACAACTAGGTGAACAAAAGTTTAAGCCTCGAAAATGCAAGTGACCTTACTGGTCATTTTTTAGAATTGGTGACCAATTCTGTACTGGGGAAACATAAGTGAACATCCCATTGTTATTTTTTAATGCAATGAAGAAATTGGGAGGTTCTGCGGTACGGCGGCTAATATGCGGCTAATATACGGCGTAACCGGCTAGAAAGGTGACCGGTTAAAGATAATGTTTCCGGTAAAAGTTACCGATTATGTTGATCCGAATATCAATATATTCGGTAGCGCCGAATTTGTTGTTAATTTGGAGCTGATGGGGACTCGGACATTTGGACTATAACAAAACCGGTAAAATTACCGGTTTTGTTGATCCGATTTCAATATATTCGATAGCGCCTAATTTGTTGTTTATTTCGAAAGTATCCATACTTTTTAAATCATTATCGATACTTTTTGAACACCAATGTAACCGCGGTTGGAAAAAAATGTCGAAAATATCGATATTTTTTTTAAGAGCGTGCGCAAAAGAATCGGTACAATAAAAAAAATTCTACATAACCGGTTACATTATTAATTCATATAATGTAACCGGTAAATCTTACCGGATATATTGTTTGGTTTCGATACATCTTTTAAGAACGTGTGCAAAATAATCGGTACAATAGAAAATATGAAAACATAACCGATTTCATTATTAATTCATATAATGTAACCGGTAAATCTTTACCGGATTTATTGTTTGGTGTCGAAAGAATCGACACAATTCAAAAACGTATCGAAACATTGGAGAATTGTATCGATTATATATATCATAATGATATAACCGGTTAAAAGTATCTACTCTCCCACTCGCCTTTGTATTGCTTGCATTTACAGAAAACCTAAGAGAGGAGAGTATTTGAAATCGACCCGAGTTTGGTTGCTGCGAAATACAAGGTAGGCGTTCTTGGAGTCGTGTTGTATCAGAATCGAAAGGAAAGGTTTTGGGTTTGGGGACTTTGAAGTAAAAGGTATGTTGTCGAAACCCTAGTTTTTTGGTAATGTAGTATTGGGTAGTTGGGGATAATGTTTTGGGTTTAGTGATGTTGAAGTAAAATCGGAATTCGGATCGATTATAGGTCGAAATTGTGTAATTATATTTAGGAAATAAATATCGGTACTTTGTTCTGAGAACTTATCGGTAGAAATTAATAATGTCGGTAGAAATTATATATCGATACTTTTGTCAGAAAACTGAAGCGAGATGGGTTCTAAGGATCATGAAGATGTTGTTCAAGATGAGACTGAAATGGTTCAAATGGAGGCGGAGAGAGTAGATAGGGAGGAAAATCCGAAGCAACCAAAGGGTGGATTTCTGTACTTCTAGTAAGTAGCAATTGTCAAATAATTAATCTGTAAATTGTAATTGGATGAAAGTATTTAAGAACATTTAAACTTTCCTATCATGACAGTATTGAAGAATGTTAGAGGATGAGGGATTGTGGGACTTACACTGTCGGTTCGGTATGTAAATTGAAATTATATTGAATATATTGGAGGTTGAATATTTTGATTGTTTATGGTTTATGCATAATTTGCAGGTGAGAGACGTGGTGGTGAATAAATGGAACACGATGAGTGAAACTGAGAAGCAACCATTCAACATGTTGTCCATAAATGCTAGAGAAAACTATGAGGCCAAGAAGAACAAGAAGAAGGTATTCATTATAGTTGTAAATATTTTGATAAATGATATATAAAAACTCTGACATTATATGTATATTATTTATATAGGAAGTGTCGACTAGGTGTAGCATAAAACGAGTGCACCACATAGTAGAGGAGTTGAAAGCGAAGGATAAAGCAAATCTGTTGGAAGAAATGGGGTTTGGATCTCTTATTGGGATTCAGGACCGACCAATTCGGAGGGAATTGTGTCGGTTGTTGATGGGAGATTTTGATTTGCAGAAGTGTGATGTGCGATACGGAAAATATTCATTTCATTTTAGTGTCCGAATTGTTGAAGCCGTATTGGGGCTACAAAATAAAGGCCAGAGTGTGGATGAAGTTATAAAGAGCTAACGTCTAATGTGTCATTTGCTACACTTGAGGATGAAATAAAAAGCGGCAAGTATGAGGGAGATGATCTGAAGGCCCGGGTACTATTGTACATTGTCGGAGTATTCCTTTGTCCAACGGGTGATACATCCCCGAGCAAGGAAAGTATGAAGTTAATGTGCGACTCCGGGTTGAGAGGTGAATTAAATTGGGTGTCATATGTCTATGACAAATTAATTGATGCAATCAAGACTTTTCAAAAGTCCAAAAACCCCTCATACCTCAAAGGATGCATAGCTGTCTTAGAGGTAAACGAGTTGAATATTGGTATTGGTTTAGAAAACTTTGTAAGTAGTTATTATAGAAAATGATAAAGTTTATTATAAATGCAGGTTGCATTGTATGAATTTAGGTCAGATTCTTCTTGTGTGCCGACATTCCAAAAAACCGGAGTGGCACGCATCACTGCCTGGGGCAAAGAAGAAGTTGCTCGAGTTATGGCAAAGTTAAAGTTGGAATTACCGAAAAAGAAGGTAAGGGTAATTTCAGTATTTATAGATTACTAAGGACTTAAAAAAGAAATATGCTCTAATAATGTAGTTTATTTGTGAAGGTTGGCAAGGAGGAAGAGGAGAAGGTAGAATATAAGGTGAAAGTGAATGAAGGGGGAAGTAAAATTGACATATTGATGGCTGAGTTGGCGAAGGTTAAAAAAGTCGTTTCTGATTGTTTGCAAAGACAATCCAGAATGGAACAGGCTATTGAGAGCTTAAAGGGGGAAGTAGGGGAAAAGTTTAATGGTGTTGTTAAAGAAGTGGCGAAATTGAGGGGTGAGTTAAAGGGGGTGATTGAAATGGTGGAAAAAAATTGGATGAGGGGATACATTTAAGTCCTGAAATAAACAAAAAGAGGAGTTATGTTGAGGCAAAATATGATGAACTTATAAAAAATGATGAAGAAAATTTAGAATAATTGAGTAAGAGGGTGGAGGAAAATATAAGAGAGGTCCACCATGAAGATACGAGGACACCGGATCATGCAATAGATGTAGAGCTCGATTCAGGGTGTCCTGCACCAAAGAAGCAGAAGACTAAAAAGGTAAAATGAATAATACAAATGACATCCATTTTGATTATTGTGTTGTGGCTAATATCTATTGATATATCGTAGGTTGCAAAGGTCAAAATACCAAGTGGAATTGATGAGATGGAGGCTGCGATGTGTGATTATGTATGGAATAGTGGATTGTTAGAACCATCGTAAGTTATATATATTGCTTTGCGAGTGATATTTAAATAAATGTAGGAAAAAATTAATACAAAAAATTGCTTCTATAGAGATGTTATCCTAGATTACGGGCTCGAACACGGCACAGTAGGCGACCTTGGCTTCTTAAAACTCGGGGAATGGCTAACAAGTCCGATTATTGATTTGAAAGGCTGGTTGTTGGGTTACGATTCGATGAGGAAAAGTTCAGCGAAGCGGAAGATTTGCTATCTACCATCCGATTTTGTGGTAAGTTACATTTTTACATATTTTCGTGTCCAATTTGTTCATGGCTGGTCAATTAATGGAGATTGTTTTTTAAAATGCAGACCGGCTTGATAATGGATGGTCAAAATGTGCCGAATCTTATAAGCTTCTATTCTAAAACATTGATGGACCATAATAAATTCACCGATTGTGACATGGTAAGATATTTTTGCGTACATGTTGGTAAGTATTTAAATAATAACAATAAATGTTCTAATATCTTGTGTGACAATTGTTGTAGATCTTCATGCCAATAAACGATACGAATAATCATTGGTGTCTCTTGGTGTTGGATATGGTTGATCGTGTAGCATCATTTCTTGATAGTCTACATAGATCTCTCCGGCACAAGACTAGAGTGGAGCAAACCAAGAAAATAATATGTGTCGATACATTTTGTAATTTATAATGCATTATTTCTTCGTAATCTAATTTTTAATTTTTTTTGACGCAGCTGGAATGTTTACATAAATTTAATGAGGACGAGGCGTTTTGTGCCCAATTTGGGAAGATTAAGGTACCACCGAGGGATTTAAAATTCGTGGTCTGTAAGACGAAGGTGCAAACGAACGGGTATGAAATTTGAGTATTTAATAAGTCAAAAAATTCATTGTGTTTATCTACTATTTGACATTTTGCGTCATTATAACAGACATGATTGCGGAATGTATGTGGTCATGTGGATGGAAGCTATTTTTGAAGGGAGGTCACCGGATGATTTGGTAAGTGGTCCGAAAAAGACTTTATTTTTAAAAAAATTTGGCACTGACATTGACTCCTAATTTGAATGTAGGTTGTTGGGGATTTTGATCGTCCGAGAGTTTTAAACGATCTCGTAAATCACGATTGTAATAGAAGGAGAGCGAAGTTCACAACTGGTTACCTGGAATGTATGAAAACATAATTCATTCTGAAAGCAAATATATGTACATTATGTTACCATAATTTTTCCCACTATGTAAATGTTGATATCATAGTTAGTTTGTTGTAAATTATGTTAACATATTAGCTTCTTGAAAAAATGTAAAGAAATTTTGTGTTTATCATACTGAATTCTGCATACACCTAATTATGGGAGACTGGACTTTTCTAGGACTTTTCTAGTATGCTGGAATCAAAGTTTCGAATCTTTTGTGCCGCAATGAGAACAGATATCGATACTTTTAAACGAAAAATTTGTATCCGTATAAAAAAATCCCGAAGAAATCAATATTTTTTTTCCTTTATGATGCAATTATCGATACTTTTGTAAACAGAAGGACTGACATAGCTGACTGGAATCAAAGTGTCGATACTTTTTCTGCCGCTATGAGTAAAAATATCGATACTTTTATACGAAATATATGTATCCTTAGAATAACAATCCCCGACAAAATCGATACTTTTTTTCCTTCATTATTAAATTATCGATACTTTTTGAAACAGAAGGACTGACATAGCTTACTGGAATTAAAGTGTCGATACTTTTTCTGCCGCTATGAGTAAAAATATCGATACTTTTATACGAAATATATGTATCCTCAGAATAACAATCCCCGACAAAATTGATACTTTTTTCCTTCATGATTATATTATCGATACTTTTGTAAACAGAAGGACTGACATAGCTGACTGGAATTAAAGTGTCGATACTTTTTCTGCCGCTATGAGTAAAAATATCGATACTTTAATACGAAATATATGTATCCTAAGAATAACAATCCCCGACAAAATCGATACTTTTTTCCTTCATGATTAAATTATCGATACTTTTTGAAATAGAAGATAGCTTACTATAATGAAAGTTTCGATCCTTTTGGACGCTATGATTATAAGTATCGATACAAATAATCAAAATCAATGATTCCGATTGCGTCTTTACCGTTTTCATTACTGACTACATCAATGTACCCGGTACACTTGTCAATGTTTCCGGTACCGATTAAATCGGAAATTTAGGCGGGATTTCTATTTAAAACCAGCACTAAACTTAAATCAATCCTCCATTTCGTAATTTTATCGATACTATTGCAGAGATCTCTTCAACTCCAACGACGATTACCACCGTTCAGAGAAATTGCACCGTTCAACCTGGGTATAAAATCAACACCGACGAGGACGATTACTACGATCATATTTACAGGTTAGTAAAAGTGACTGATTTTGTGTACTTTAGGGTTAGGGTTTTGCATGATTTTGGAGTAACCGTTCCTCTTCTGCATATAACAGTTGTAATGGCACCCAAAAAAGGGGCACTCAAACGGAAGAGAGGTACTGCTTCCAAGATAAAGTCATCTTCGAAATCAAGGTCTGCTGCTCAAGTAAGTTCAAGTTCTTCTGAAGAAAATTTGTCTTTTGAATCGCAAAACTCTAGAAGCACCGATGAGAAACTGACACATGATAGCAATTTCAAAACAATGAAGATTCGTCCAGAACGTGTTATTGACTTGGACTTCTTCTTCGATGAGAAAAACAAATTTGGGTTTAAAGAAACATTTACAGATTGGGGCTGGCTTGAACTGCTTGATGTAGAACCAAAATATTACCCCAATCTTGTTAGAGTTTTCTACAGTAATGCAAAATTAGACCTCCAGCCTAGTACGGGAAAAATATTAGGAATTACGACTCATGTCATGGGTAAGGAGATATATATAGATGCGTCATCTATTGCTGCTGGTATAGGAGTGAAGAATGTAGGAGATTCCGATGAACATGTTTTAGATCCTACCATGAAACGTGTGGATCGGAATAGTCCCACTAACCTTGGTGCGGAGGGCAGATTGTTCCACCTTCTTGTCACTTGGTTTCTTCGGCCGTCCGGTGGGAAATTTTCACAAATTCGAAATACTGATTACTGGTGGTTGTCTAAATATGAATCAAGAACCGCTCCAAACATAGCAAAACTGATATATGAGACAATTCTACATATAGTGAAGAAGGGTGCTTCCATTACAACCTCACTACCATATGGATGCATAAATTGCCATATATTGAGGAAGGAAGGAGTGCAATTCAATCTGGACTACCCTCTTCGACTATCCCGGAAGATCGACATGATTACCTTGACAAAAGCGGGATACGATTTTATTGAAAACGTCGGTTGGATAAACAAATGTGTAATTGGAGCGGAACAAGGCAACGACCAAGTGGAGAACTTTGAAGCGGAAGACCACGAGCGGAACCACGAGCGGATGCAAGAAGATGAGATCGAAGGGGTGATTACCATGAAGTCTGTGATGGCTTACATGGTTCATTTCCGTGAGCATATGGATACTCGTTTTGGCGAGATTAATGACCAAATCGGCCAAATGCGAGCAGATATTTCCTCACTTCGTGCTGACTTCTCCAACTTCCGTAATCAATGCCTTCAAAGCAAATACAAACCCATAGGTAATAAACCCTTTAAATTTATTATTGACATTCGGTTATTTGACTATTGACATGCTTATAACAGAAGTGGAGAATCCAGTGGTGCCTGAAGAGGATAATACGGTGCCTGAAGAGGAGAATGATGAAGAGGTAGACAGTTCAGATGATGATGACAGTGAAGACCCCAACAGATATATTATTTCTCTAACACAGAACAAAAAACTTGTCATTTTTGATGTCAATGGAGTCCTTGCATATTATACAAAACAAACTCCCAGAGGTAATTAAATGTCTGCAAATTAGTTTACGGCTATAAAGAAAACAATTATGTTGAATTTCTTTGCATGTTGTAGATGTTATACTGAGGCCAGGTGTAGAAGAATTTATGCACTTTTGTTTAGAGAAGTTTGTTGTTGGAATATGATCATCGAAGTTGAGGTACGCACCGTTATGATTAAAATTGTTAAAATTTAACGTTGACCTCTTAAAGAATTTGAAATTTATCGTGGTAATTGTTCACGATTGCAGGCATAACATTGACCTTGCTCTTAACAAACTACCTGTACAATATGAACGATATATATTCATCTGGGTAAGATGCTTCTTATTTGCCTTCGGTAATTGAATTTGTTATGATTCTTACAAATTGGTGTTTTACAATTTACTATAAACAGGATCAAGCAAAGTGCAAAGAGGAAGAGGAATACACCTTCTGTAAAGACTTGCATCAAGTTTTGAATGAGTATCCTCAATTCAAAGAGGAGAATACACTGTTGGTGGATAATTCTACCGAGAAAATGAAATATAATCCAGTGAGTTATATTTTTTACATTCAATTTATTAATAACGTAATATGCTATTATTTTGTTAATTTATGTTTTCTTTATAGGAATACAGCTACATATGTCCGCATCCCTATAACCATTCATCTTGCAACGACAATGTGTTAGGTATGACAGTTACATATGTGACTTATTCCATTGGTATATTTATATATTGAGGATGTTGACAGTCTGCTAATTTGGCTTATTTTTATATATCCACAGAAAAGGGCGGAAGCATCCGAGAATTTTTCGAAAAGTTGGCGAATGACCAGAGTACTGTACCCGAATTTGTTAAAAATAACCCTTTAGACATTTGAATGTTATATCATATTGTTGTATGTAGTCACAATGTCTGTTGATCGGTACTTGCTGTATTCCAAATTTCCTCGTTGCCCTGAGACATAAAGAAGTGATTGATATTAAAATTAGCCATAAACAAACAATTGAAGACAATATGTTGTAGAATAGATATAGTAACTTACATTATAATCCTCATCTGCGGCGCCGTAGGACCATTTCGCATCATTATCAAAAAAGTCAGTCGAGGTAGGTTGTGTAAAAGAATCCAGACCCAACTTTAATTTAAGACACGTTACTCTGTTATGTCCCTCAATCTTGCAGAAAGAGCATAGCCTACTTTTCTTCTGGACCATCTTCTTTTGGACTACTTTTCTCTTTCCTTGTCTTCGTTTAGGGTCGCCAACGCGAACTCCATTATCAACATTTCGTCGTTTACTTGAATCTTTCAAACCGAACGAGTGTTCAAATTCGGCAGTTAGTCTTTTCATCTCATCTCTTGCGGTTATGAAAGATGCATCTGTCTTTGATGCAATGTAGCAAAAACGACTTGACGTTGTACGTAGGGCCGCGAACCGTGCCATTTGCATAACTTCAGGTGCTACATTGAAGTCAAGGAAACTTGGTGCAGCAGCCTTCGCCTCCTTGGTCCATCGAGTTAGAATCAACGACTTCGGAATACATGTGTAATCCAAGTGCTTCAGAACATGCAATTGAGGGCAACATGGAATTCCTACAGTCTCAAATTTCCTACACGAGCATGTGACGGTTTCCGAGACAACATCAAAAGATACGTCAAATCTAATGTTCTTTTCCTTGTACTTTGACAGAACAAAATGTTGACAGTCATCTGATAAGGACTGAATTTGTTCGTCAATCCAGTACAAAGTCTCCTCTTGAAGTTCGTATTGGAAGATACCAAATGATGCTCGCGTATAAATTTCACCAGCATGGCTTTCTAGGTTTGTGAGTTTAGTGATATGGAAGGGCGTTGTCTGCGAACTTAAGCAATCTGCTTGCAACTCGTTGATACGAATTTTACCAATAGTTTGTTCAATTGTACGAACTACGTCTACATATGTCTTCTTCTTTATCAGGGCACGTCCGAGTGCAGCATTCAAGGACTCGCTTCTTTGTGTGGATCACAAATTCGCAAAGAAATGACCCGTTTGATATGCTTGAGCCCATAAGTTCCGAGTATTTCCCTTCTCTATCACCCATGGATGGTTTTCGACGTTGAATTCGGAAACCACCCTAGACCATTCACTATCAAATTCGATGGTTGTCCACCACGAACTCATACATCTATTAAATGTTGTGCTAAATTTGCTGTCACCAATGTTAGCTTGTACATTACGAGATAGATGCTAGGAACATAATCTGTGCTTAGCATAAGGGAAAACACATTTGATAGCCCTCTGCATTGCCCTATCCCCATCTGTCACAACTGAAAGAGGCGCTTTATTCAGCATGGCTTGTAGAAAATTTCGCAGCACCCACTCGAACGATTGAGTCGTTTCGTCAGCTATGATCGCAGTAGCAAATACTATTGTGCTATGGTGATGATTGACACCGACAATAGGCAAAATTGGCCGTGCATAGTAATTACCTTTGTAAGTTGTGTCGAACGCAATAACATCACCGAAGCAAGTGTAATCTGATCTCGATGTTGAATCAGACCAAATAAGATGCTGCAATGCCCCTGATTCATCTGTGGAGTATGTCATAAAAAACCCCGGATCATCTTCTTTCTTGTAATCAAAGTAAGCAATGAGTGCATTCACATCCCCATTGACAAGCTCCTTTGCTTTACCTTTATCAAATGCATTGTACAAGTCTTTACTAGTAAATCCAACATTATGAAATCCCCCTGTCTGATTCATGAAATATTTCATTACCTTTGATGTCCCAACACCAACATCTTTCAACGCTGTTGCCTCAGCCACATCAGCCTCAGTCACACCTCTATTTGAACGCATAAATGGTGTCATAAGAGGTGTGCACAATGCATGATTATGTTCGTGGAAAGACTTACTTAGAAACCCACTGATCTTTTGTTTTTGTTGCTGTGACAACGATTTTGGCCTTGCATCCTGTTCGTGTGACTGGCGTATGAGCACGTTGACGATTAACAGTTTCGACTTTCGAACACCTAAACCCTTCTTTTGAACAACAAAATTCTTGTGTCTTCACATTCCCTTCGCCATCCAGCCGTGTTGTTCCTCGATGTGCACTAAAACCATGTTTCATTGCGTATTCCTTGTAAAAATTCCAAGCTTCCTCACGTGAAGAAAAGAGCTGACCTACCAACCGTTCCGAATCATCAACGGTCAACTTTTCATCTTGCAAATTCCCGCTACCATTAACATCGTTGGATGGAATATCTTTTATTTTCTTAAACACGATCGGTTGAAGTGGTCTAAACTTTTCCTACACAGGACTTCTGTTGTGTTGCTTTCATTTTCAGGTACTAAATTCGGTAGGTGGTGGTGGTTGATGGTGGTTGAAAGCATTAAGAGCATTGATTTCTTCCTTCCTACAAAGTTAACATGCAATAAATTGTAGTCTATTATCGATACATTTTTCCCCTCTACTGAAAAAGTTTCGATCCTGTTGTAAAATTCCATGATACGTTACCAAATCTGCGCGAAAATATCGATTCTTTCTGTCCCTCACGATAAAATTTATCGATACTTTCAGAAACAATGAATTCTCATAGGTTACTGTAAATAAAGTTTCGATACAATTTTTCCCCTTTCTGAAAATGTTTCGATACTGTTGTTAAATTCCATGATACGTTACCGAATCTGCTCGAAAATATCGATTCTTTCTGTCCTTCACGATAAATATTATCGATACTTTCAGGCACAAAGGATTTTCTTAGGATAAATATTATCGAATCTGTTTCGATACATTTTTCCAACTTACTAAAAATGTTTCGATACTGTAGTAAAATTCCATCATAACAACACGAGTCTGCTCGAAACTATCGATACTTTCTGTCCGTTAATATAAAATTATCGATACTTTTATGCACAAAGGATTCTCTCAATTTACTTATTAAAGAATACATGTTGAAAGTTTTGTTAAATGAAATGCGAATTAAAGTTTTCATTCGAGTTAAATTTACTTATGTGGTGTTTTGCTTTCCTATAAATACCCACGAATTCCACCATCATTTACTCATTCCAAATTCTCTCTAAACACCGAAGCTTTGCTCACCTTATGGCAAAATTTCAGGCAACATTTTATTTTCTCGATACTTATTTTCAGTCAACAATCACCACCAAAATGTCACTGAAAGATTTAATACAGTTGACAACAATCGAGGTTAGTAAACACGACGACAAACAAATTTCTTCAATGGAATGTCAAATCCCAACACCGTCAGCAAACGAAACGCACTACGTTATGAAGCTTACGAACGAAACCGACGTTCGTAACATGTATGACCGCCTCAATTCCGTCGGAGCTACAGACGTTGATTTACATGTTAAGTTTGACGACGTCAACGCCGGCGAAGGTAGTTCGTCTGCACCCGTACAACCTGATCCGAACACTGAACACGCACCGTCTTCACCGGATGTTGATGCGGCTGCGGAGGAGCTGCAACTTTTTATGTACAGGCGTAGACAAAGAAAACAACAGCTCATCGAAGAACTAAACCTAAGTTCAAACGTGTCCACTGACTACGATGATTCAGATTAACAATAAACTTCTGAAATTATCTTCCAATTATGTTATATGACGTCTTATTTCATCCTTTATCCCTTACTTGTCCACTGCCTCCAAATAAAGTTTTGATACATTATTCCCCCTTTCTGAAAATGTTTCGATTCTATTGTAAAATTCCATCATACATTAGCGAATCTACTCAAAACTATCGATACTTTCTTAACGTTACGATACAATTATCGATACTTTAAGAAACAAAGGATTCCCATAGCTTAATGGAATTAAAGTTTCGATACGTTTTCACCCTTTCAGTAAAAGTATCGATCCTGTTGTAAAATTACATGCTACGTTAGCAAATATGGTCGAAATTATCGATACTTTAATCCTATTCGCAAACAATTATCGATACTTTTATTTCACATATGGATCCCCATTGCATACTGGAACCAAAGTTTCGATACGATTTACACACTATTAATAAAAAACCCGATACTTCTGAAAGAAAATCAATGTTTTCGGTACGAATATCGTTCGAAAATATCGATGCTTTTATAAAAATATCGATAATTAACAAAAACTAAAGGCTTCCCATAGCTTAATGGGAACAAGATTTTCGATACTTTTTTCCATGTTTTAATGAAATTATCGATACGTTTGCAAAAACATTAATGTTTCCGATATATTTTTACTGTATTCTTTATTCATTACATCAATGTATCCGATTTATTATTACCGTTTTCATTATACACTTCTACAACTTTGCTTTCCAGTGTTATGTCATTTCACTTGTATCACATGCACCGTTTACTGCTCATCCTGTATAAAGCTGAAACCCTTAATCCCCGGAACGAATCTGATTCTTCCTTTTCAGTATCGTGTCTTTTCACTTGTACCTCCCTGTATCACGCATGCACCGTTCATGGCCTTCATTTATTGGGTAGTTCTCCTAGTTCTCCTCATTTATTTCTATAACCCCGAAAACGAGGAGAAGAACGAATCTGATTCTACCTTTTCAATTTCGCGTCTTTCCAATGTATCACATGCACCGTTCTGTTCATGTACCTTCTCCTCATTTATTTCTATAACCCGGGAAACGAGGAGAACGAACGAATCTCTGCCTTTTCAGTCTCATGCATTATCACTTTCCCTCCCAAACGGAAATTGCCTATAAATTAACAACTCCTCTATTTACTATTCACAACATCTTCAAATTAATCTACTCAACCCTTTCCTTTACTTTTATAATAAGTTCTCTTTCACAATCTTCTATTATACAATGAGTTCAAGCAGAAGTTCGGGTAAAAATCCTCAGCCTTTGGCAAAGAGGAAGATTGATTTCGAGACATCATCAAACAATGATGATGATTTCTATATTGATTCTGATTCTGATAATGACGAACAACTAAGCCACGAGACATTGAAATCCAGCAAATGCTTCAGGAGTTTCTTCGAGGCCTTCGATCGAATGAACTCTATCAACGACCCTACTACTCAATGGCTGTGTCCAGCATGCCACGGAGGTCCTGGTGCCTTTAAGTCATTTCGTGGCCTTCAGTCCCTACTCACCCATGCAAAAACCAAAAGAGGACAAAAGCTGAAAATTCATCGCCTCCTTGGTCAGATGTTGGAGGAGAAATTGCGAAGAAGGGGTACTTCGGCCACTCCTCAACCTCAAGGTCAAGCTTCAGGCCAATTGAGTGGTCTGAGTAATGATGCTGCTATTGTCTCCCCCCCGCCTTCAAGCAACCAGGAAGCTCATCACCAAATACTCTGGCCACCCATGGTGATGATTATGAGCACACAACATCATAGAGATGGAGATGGGAAGGTAGTTATATAATTTCTGAATTATGTTTTCATTAATATTATAATACTTAAGTTCTTATTTCTTTAATTTTTTGCATGCTCTGCTTCAGTGGATTGGCATGGGAAACCAAGAGCTTCTCGACTATTTCAGTTCCTATGGTGCTGTTGCCAAGGCTCGCCATTTATACGGTCCAGAAGGTCATCGTGGGATGAGCCTTCTGATTTTTGAGAGCACGGCAAGAGGTTATTTAGATGCTCAGCGTCTGCATAACCAGTTTGCTGCCCAAGGTTTCGGGTTAGATGCTTGGCAATGTCATGCTCCATCCCCTCCATCCAGCCAACGCCAACTATATGGTTACATGGCTGAAAAAGAAGACATACACATCTTCAACCGCCATCTCCAAGGTTTTCTCTATCATTTTCTTCTATTATTAATAACAAGATACACTTCTGCTCATACTTATGCAAAAAAATTTTGTTCATTAGGCAACCAAAATGTCAAGTTTGAGATGCGACCATATGCACAGATGGTTGGACAGCAAGCTGGTGCTGGAACAAGTTTCATGGGTGGCATGGGGACTTGAAGGGACAATAAATTGAAGAAACAAAAGATTGATGGTCTAATATTTATGTGCAGTTCAAAGACCATGCCGGATTGTTTCCAATATCATAAAATTCTATTACATGATATTGGAAACAATCCGGCTTGGTCTTTGCATTGCACATAAATATTAGAAGATCAATCTTTTGTTTCTTCTCAATTTCTTTTTCTTTTCGTTGCCATCTCGTTTTGTAATCTTTTTCTTTTGTAATCTTTTCCTTGATTCTAATTCATATAAACGATTTAATAGAAGTATCCATAATTTTTATAAAGTATCCATACTTTTTCGAAAGTATTCATACCTCTCATAGAAGTATCCAAACATTTGATATAAGTATTCATACTTTTCCTGCAAGTAAAAGAAAGTATCCATACTTCTAATAAACGTATCGACACATTTAATATAAGTATCCATATGTTTTATTTAAGTATCCATACTATCGACCCACAATTGAACCAGTTCCAATGTTTTTATTAAAATATCGATAATTTTGTATAAGGTATCGATTCTTATTGGCTACCTATTATGTTATCCTAGTACCGGATATATTGATAAAAAGTATCGATAAACTTTTCAAAAGTATGGATACTTTCGAAATCAACATATCCGGTACCGCTTTACCGAATACATTATATACCTTATAACAAATTAGACGCTACCGGTTTTGTTAAGGCGTAATCGTTAACTTAAATTTGCCGGTTACCATTTTTTTTTTCATTTTTTTAGTGTTTTTTACCGGATACATCATTTCATATCAACATATCCGGTACCGCTTTACCGAATACATTATATACCTTATAATGTTTTCGATAACGCCGTATATTAGCCGTATATTAGGCGGCCGCATGCTAGAAAACTCCAAAAAATTCGTGTAATATGGGAAAACAATTGGGTTCGGTTTAGGCCCACAATTCAATGGGTTATTTTTTCGAGCTTTAAATGAACCCATTTATTAATCAAAACACACGCAAAATTTGAAAGAAAGACCTTTGCTTAAACCCTTGAAACCTCAAGAACTGAAAACAAACCCAAACCGCCAGAGCAAAAAGAAGCAACAGCAGCGGCGGCGGCGACCATGGTGAAATCCTACCTAAGGTACGAGCCGGCGGCTGCCTTCGGTGTAATTGTATCTGTTGAATCGAATATCACTTACGACAGCACAGGTAAGCACCTTCTCGCTCCTGCCCTCGAGAAGCTCGGTGTTTGGCACGTCCGTCAAGGCGTCTGCACCAAAACACTATCTCCTTCTGTTTCCTCTCGCGGCCCCTCTCTCGCCGTTAACTGTGTCGCCTCCTCCCCTTCTTCACTGGTAAAATGTTTTTTTCCTCTCCCCCTTTATCATTTACTGTAATGTCTGCTCCGTTTTATTTTATAGCTTTGGTTGCAGCAAAACCTGGAAGATTCGTTTGGATATAAAATAAATATTTTTTTATGAATAATAAACATGCCTCATGTTGTTTTCATGCATTGATAAATTCGAAACTTTTCAAAATTGTGAACTGTAATTGTAACAACCAAACGGAGTCTTAATGTTCTTCATGCATTTTTAGTGATTTTCATGAAAATAAGTATGAGCGAATAAAAAAAGGTTTAAATTTCAGGTGGCAAGTGGTTATGCGGATGGTAGTATAAGGATTTGGGATTGTGATAAAGGAAGTTGTGAGACTACATTGAATGGACATAAAGGGGCTGTGACCGCTTTAAGGTACAATAAGGTTGGATCTTCACTTGCTTCTGGAAGTAAAGACAATGATATTATATTGTGGGATGTGGTTGGCGAGATGGGTCTTTTTCGCCTTCGTGGGCATCGTGATCAGGTTTTTCATTTGTAAAATTTTCCATTAAAGTTAGGAACTTATCACAGTATTTGTTATCTCTATATATTTTAATTTCTTTGCATCTTGCAACTTGCAGATCACAGACCTTGTTTTTCTTGATTCTGGTAAAAAACTTGTTAGTTCTTCCAAGGATAAATTTTTGCGAGTGTGGGATCTTGAAACTCAGCATTGTATGCAAATAGTTAGTGGCCATCATAGTGAAATCTGGTCTATTGATGCAGACCCGGATGAAAGATACTTGGTTACTGGTTCAGCAGATCTTGAACTCAGATTTTACATTGTAAAGCATGAGTTGATGGGTGGAGAGTCTATGGCGAATATAACTGGGAATGACGGTGAGTCATCTACTCAAAATAAGTGGGAAGTTCTAAAGCCCTTTGGTGAAATTAAGCGACAAAGTAAGGATAGGGTTGCCACAGTGAGATTTAGCAAGTCCGGAAATCTGCTTGCATGTCAGGTAGCAGGAAAAACGGTTGAAATATTCCGTGTACTGGATGAAGTTGAATCCAAGCGCAAAGCAAAACGAAGACTTAGTAGGAAGAAAGAGAAGAAGTCTGCAAAAATGGAAGTTGAAGCTACTGACAATGTTGAGGCAAATCGTGACACTGAAGAAGCTGAGAATATCTTGGTTGTTACAGTTCCTGATGTTTTTAAGCTTCTTCAAACAATTCGAGCTAGCAAAAAGATCTGTTCCGTCTCTTTTTGTCCAGTCACTCCAAAGAGTTCACTAGCTAGTTTAGCATTGTCTTTGAATAATAACTTACTGGAGTTTTATTCAATTGAAAGTAGTGCAAGTACAAAAACACTTGCTATTGAGCTTCAAGGACACCGTTCCGATGTTAGAAGTGTCACACTTAGTTCAGACAATAGTCTTTTGATGTCAACCAGTCACAATGCCGTGAAAATTTGGAATCCAAGTACTGGTTCTTGCCTTCGAACAATTGATTCTGGCTATGGACTCTGTGGTCTAATTGTACCCCATAACAAATATGCAATGGTTGGCACTAAAGATGGCAAAATTGAAATCATTGACGTTGGTAGTGGTACTCGGAGTGAAGTTGTTGAAGCTCATGGCGGCTCTGTACGTTCAATTGCTACCATTCCTAATGGAAATGGTTTTGTTACTGGCAGTGCAGACCATGATGTAAAGTTCTGGGAATACCAAATCAAGCAAAAACCTGGTCAAGTTTGTTCCTCATACCTTCATCACCTACTTAAAATTTTTGAAGTATCTAACTCTATTTATTTATTTTCTCCAACTCTCATCTTGTTTAGCTTTGCCTTGATACAATATGCAGTGGAATGTATAACACATCTTTTATTACAAATGTAGTTTTCTTGCTGAGTTAATGGATGAGTGATGCTAGATTGGTCTTGTTGATTTTCAGGATTCCAAAAGCCTTACTATATCAAATGTAAGGACTATGAAAATGAATGATGATGTTTTAGTGGTTGCTGTTAGCCCAGATGCTAAATACGTTGCTGTTGCATTGTTGGATTGCACTGTAAAGGTAAGGAATGATTGGCTTATCCTTCTGTTTTGAATTTTACTTTGTCCTCTGTTGGTTGGCTTGGTGAATTTATTCTGCTATCTTTTCCTATAATTTGCAAATGGAAGCATCATGCAGTTTCCTGCTTAACTTGTAAAACACAAAGTTGATTTATATAATTGCCCTTTCCTTCCTTCTCAATTTTGGTCTACGGCTTCAGCCTCTGTATAAACCCTTCTATATCCCATGATTTATATGTGATAGTTTGATGTGACCTTGCATCCGTACGCCATTGCACTAATCACGTCTTACAAAGATTGATTTGCATAATTGCATGTGCTAATTAATTCTGTTGATTTCAAAACTGTTTGTTTCCAGATTCCTTCACTGTAAACATGTTCTGGTAGAAGCTTCTGATGGAAGAATAGAGTTTAATCGACTAAATAACTCCCCAATTCGACTTCATAATAGCATTCAGTATAGTGTTACCCTGTTTTCAGTCAGGATGTGCAAGTGAACTTGTTTTGCATTACCATGGGCTATTATGATAATAATGATTTTCTGTTCCCTTTTACTGCAGATTCTTTTTATGGACTCACTCAAATTTTTCCTTTCCTTATACGGCCACAAACTTCCTGTCCTATGTATGGATATGTCATCAGATGGGGATTTAATTGTAACTGGATCTGCAGATAAGAATTTGAGGATTTGGGGTTTGGATTTTGGCGATTGCCACAAATCCATCTTTGCACATGCTGACAGGTTTTGTATGATTTTATAATTAGTATGGAATGCAAAATTTTTCTTAATCCCAATTGTTTATGTAGTTTTGATGAACCTTTTAATCACCATTTCTGATGAGGTATTTTTCCAGTGTTATGGCAGTTCAATTTGTCCGCAACACGCATTACATGTTCAGTGCTGGGAAAGATCGTCTTTTGAAGTACTGGGATGCTGATAAGTTTGAGTTGCTTTTAACGCTTGAGGGACATCATGCAGATGTTTGGTGCCTTGCAATCAGTAACCGTGGTGACTTTGTTGTTACAGGATCTCATGACCGGTCCATTCGCCGTTGGGATCGTACTGAGGAGCCATTTTTTATTGAGGTATTTTCAAATGTTTGTCTGTGTACCGAAAGTGAAGTTTTTGGTTCAGGATTGAGCATGCCATTGTTAAGCAAGTTCTTCTCACTGCATTTGTGATTATCTTAAGATGGATTTTCTTCTTTTTGTATTTAACCTTGTGTGAATGTGCAGGAAGAAAAAGAGAAAAGATTGGAAGAAATCTTCGAGGCTGACCTTGACAATACATTTGAAGACAGACATATACTGAAGGAAGAACTTCCAGAAGAGGGAGCTGTTGCATTAGCAGGGAAGAGAACTCAGGAAACCCTGTCAGCCACCGATTCAATTATTGATGCACTAGATGTGGCGGAAGTGGAGTTAAAACGTATAGCTGAACACGAGGTATTCTTCTCTTGCTTTGATCTGTTTGTTCTATACTGACGTGTCAATGGCTTTAACTAGCTTGTTTATATTTGAATACCAAATTTGTATTTTTTTTGAAGTGACAAGTACAACCACAAATACACATAATACGTATCTGAATAACTATAACAATAATTAACCATTATAAAGCACAATCGTACCAATAACCAGAATACATCCGGACTAGGATATTATTTGGACTGAGACCCCACACATGGTATTTATGCATGCTTGGACTCGAACCTGCAACATTGAGGTTTCTAGGGCCTTAACCTTGTCATTGACACTGAATTTGTATTTTGATCCTCAATGGTTGTCACTTTTAAATAATCGTCAAAAAAGTTGTTGACTATATGGCCGTGAATGGTGATGTGTTTGTTACTCTCCCTGTCCACTATTTTTAGTCTGAGAACATTGATTAATTTTTTTTACATATAGAAAGATGCAACTGCCAATAGGATAAATCTGTCTTGCAGAGATGAATATTCATTTTACTCAGAAATGCTTGTTAGGGTTATTTGCAAAGGTTGTAGAGCAACAGAAAAATGCAAGAAAAAAACTTAAGAGCCTAGATTTTTCAATAGTTTTGTTGCAATTAATATGTTTACTATGCTATATTTCAGGAGGAGCAAGCCAGAGGAAAAGTCGCTGAATTCCAACCAAATATGATTATGCTTGGTTTGTCCCCATCGGATTATGTCCTTCGTGCTCTCTCAAATATTAGCACCAATGATCTGGAGCAGACTTTATTGGTAATTGAGCATTGTCGCTTATCTTTTTGGGATCTACCTTATTGTGACTGCTTTCTTCATATTGTAGTCCACGACCTTCTATTGTTTAGTTAATTATTTTCCTAATAATGTGACCAAAGACCACTCGTCAACTGGAATTCTAGTCATTTTAACTAGAGTTTCTTTTTCATATTCCAGCCTTGTTAATAATAATAGCCAAGCTAGTAATTCCGCTTGTCACAATTAATAAAAAGAAAAATCTTATATGGAGGCTGGACTATCTATGTTTGTCTAGTAGTTAAATTGAACTTGTTATATGGATTCTACCGGATGATGCCATGATAAGATCTTATCATTTTTTACTCATCTTATTGTTCATCTCAATATCTGAGTCAAAGTTGTTTTATGCCCAGACATTACCATTCTCAGATGCTCTCAAGCTGCTCTCTTATACGAAGGACTGGACTTCAAATCCTGACAAGGTTGGCCTCTATGCTCTTATAAATGTGCTTATGGTTGGATGCTTTTTTAGATAGATGTGTTGTATGCACAGCATGCATATGTTTGCACACGAAGGCGTTTGATGTTAAGTAAGCATATGTTTTATGCATTGCGCTGGAGTTGTCATACTTATTGTTGTTATTACAATATATTCTGTTTGCACAGGTTGAGCTGGTGTGCAGGATTGTTACAATTTTGTTGCAGACACATCATAGTCAGTTAGTTAGTACCCCATCTTCCAGACCAGTGTTAGCCGTTCTAAAGGATATTATTTATTCACGGGTAAAGGTAAGTTTGTATTTCAGATTATGATTTTTTTAAGCCCGTGCGTTCCATTGAGGAAAAAACATTCAGTTATTAATGATCTTTTTTTTGGATTAAATAATTACATAATCCATATATCAATTTTAGATTTGGGAAAACTTAAGTATCTATTTCAATGACATAACCTTTGAATTTCCCAGGAATGCAAAGATACTCTTGGTTTCAACCTTGCAGCAATGGATCATCTAAAGGTTTGTGAAATAGCCTTTCCAACATTATCAATCAAATTTCTAATACAATGGTAAAAACATACATATATTTTTTCAACTGTTACAATGTCATTTGATTTCAGCAATTGATGGCTTCAAGATCGGATGCCCTATTCCGAGATGCAAAGTCAAAGTTGTTAGAGATACGTTCCCAGCAATCGAAGCGTTTAGAAGCAAGAATAGAGACTAAAACAGAAAAACGGAAAAAGAAGAAGCAGAAGAAATAGACTGATGATCCACACGTTTGATCTTCAAGATGTGAAAGCTTTCATTCTTTATTTTCAAGGTTTGGAGAGTGCATGTTCTTTCTGCTTCAGGTAAGAAGCATCTTCATTTTTGTAGTTTAAGTTGTGTTATTTGCCTCAACTGTCTGTAATATATGGGTGCGTTTGAATCACGGAATGTAAAATTTTCTGTGTGGGAATAGGATTCTTAAAATGTAACATTACGTGACAATTGACATATTACCGGGAATGTTATATTTTCTTGTTTGGTTTAATTGGTAGGTATATGAGATGACAATGTATGGTTGGGGAATATAAGAGTGCGTTTTGTTTTAAAGAATGAAAGTTTATTTTTATTTTTATTTTCTTAATAAAAAATATGAAAAAAACATATTTGGTTGTAAAAATAAAAAATAATTTTAGAAAAATAAATATAAAAATAAAAATAAATGAAAATTTAAAAACATAGAAAGATGTTGAGAAAATAAGAAAATATTAGTTTTTTAAATTTAATCTTATTTTAATTTGGGTTTGTATCTTTTTATTATTTTTTTATAAATTTAGTTTATTTATTCATATTTTATTTATTTATTTATTATTATTATTATTATAATTATATTCTTAACTATATATTTTATTTTAATTTTAATTTTAATTATTAATAATTATTTTTTTCATTTCTATTTTGAAAAGTATATACTAAACACATTTTCATTATTTTTTTGAATCTATCTCATTAGCTAAACAGATTTTTTAATTTTTAAAAAATTAAAATAAAAATAGAAAATATTTTCTAAAATCAAACGAATCCTAAAGTTGTTTGATAACTATATTTGACCTAACTGTCTTCATAATTTATGTCATTAAACAAACTAAAATTTTCATAAATAATTGAAAATATTTACATGAAATTTAGAAAAATGTAACAAAATCTTAATATAAGTAGTACATTAAATCTATATTTTTAAATAATTATTATAACTATTAACTTTATTTATATATGAAATATAATATAGTATAAAAATATAGGTTTAAAGTATGATTTTATTAAAATATAGTAATGTTATGAATATTTATCTATGTGAATGTCTATCATGATTAGAACTTTATCTAAGTAGTTTGATTTATCATTAGGAATATTATTTCATTTAATTAGAGTTTGTACTTCTTATGCCTATAAATAGATGATTTGATGAAGACATTGTACACGAGTTTATACTTGAGAATAATACAAATCTCCCTCTTTCTCTCATTTCTTTGTTCCTTCATTCTTGTTCTTTGTTCTTATTATTGTTCTTTGTTATTTTATTCACAACAAGTTATCAATACGAGTTTGCTGGAAAGATTTTGGTGCTCTTCGTTCGAATCTCAAAGAAGTTACTGAAAAAGTCTGATCTTACTTTAAACTGAAGATAAGTTTATTTTCTCTTTATTTTTTTAATTACTAACTGCCACCATCTTATATTTTAATTTGATTTTTAATTTTTGGTGATATATTTTGAAGGTTTAAACGAGCTATGAATTTTGAAACCGCTCGTAAACACCAATTGAGATGTCAGGCTACACAAAATCTGATGCTCGTGGTTCAAGCTAATGAACGACTTACTATTGGTTTGTTTTCTTTGACCCGCTTTTATTTTTTTAACTTGAAAAAGAGAAAAAACTCAATTTTAGACAAAAAAATAATAATTAAGTTATGGTGTGATTAGTTAATATATATATATTATTTATGAAGAAAAAATGTTTTCTTGTCAATGAAGTCGTGAAATCTAAATTTTTAATATAAAAAAACATCTATCTTAAGGGTAAACTGTGATCTTAGTTCTTCATAGTTTAGATCATTTTAGTTTGATCTCGATTGTTTTCTTTTCTACACCCTTAGGCATTATGCTAACTTTTGATAAACAAAACAAATATATAAACGCATCATTGTTATGCTTAGTAACTGCCTATACAACTATGTTTAAAAAATAAAAACAAAAAGAGAGTATTATGCCACAAATTCTCTAATTTCTAATATATTCAGTTCAGTCCATATATATAGATCTAATTATTATGGTTTTATATATGTTTAAGTTTGACACAATAGTTAAACTTGGAATTAAATATCAATATTTGTTTATCTTATTTTATTGATAAGAGTTTATATGTTTTGAGTGTTACATGATATGTTTAAATGGGTTGGAAAAAGTCATGGCTTCTCCGAAGATAAAATCTAAAGAGGTAAAGTTGTTAGATTCTAGGGAGAATTAATGGTTTGGCAATCCATATCTCAACTTCCTTCTCAATCTGTTAAGGTATTAATCTTTTCTTTTAAATCATTAATAAGGATTTTTCTTATAATATGCTTGTTCGATTAGATTTGTTTCATTGTGAATGAAAGAGTTGTTATAAAATCTATATTTTCTTGAAAGCAATATTTCTTCTATGTCGAAAAACTCGACTATAGACTTCTCTCAAGTTCACAAAAATTCGTCTTGATCTAAAAGGTTTTATGGGAGGCATTCCCTGTTTATTGTATGCAACTATTGGATCTGTTTCATTCCCTGAAGTGACTGCAAGCATGGTAAATTACTATTCAATTGAGAACTTAACTTCGATATAATCCAAGTATATTGGCTGGACATCCCGTTCTGCCAGGCTATTGGTCTCAAAGGAAGTTTGTAAAGGACCTTGTGGACTGATTTAACAACGCCACGTACGAGAATTAAATCTTTGTTATCCGTGATAAGGATATGTTAATAAAACATACTCCATTTTTCACGACAAATAATGTTGTCCTCAAACACAATATTGTTAAAAAGGTTTCAAAGGCTTATTGACTCTACTCCATCACCAGAAGTGAATGTGAGATTATATTATGGAAAAAATAGAAGCCACATTAAAGGTTGTGGTCATGATTGAAACCATGAATATAGACATGGGAAACATAACATTTTAATGATACTTCTACCCACTGGTGGTGACAAGGATGGTAAGAGTGATAAAGATCATTCTAATGAAGTAAAATTATTTTTATTACCAATGTGATGTTATAAACCATTTATCTCGTACTTGTCGTACGTTGAAAAATCAACAATCTATTGTGACGATTTATGCTCAACATAAGCATATGATATATTTTCCCATTTAAATGCAAGGGAATAATGTGAGTACTATATCTCAAAGTACTGAAAATATTGATGCTCTAGAAGAGCAATAAATTCTTGAGAGAAAACACACTATGAAAAGTGCAGAATTGCGAATATTGCAATAATTACCGCTAATGGTAATAATATTGTCACCACTAGAATTAGAAATTTTAAGAGAGCAAATATGAGTTCGCAAAATATCCCTTTGGGAATTATAGATAACATATGTTATCAATTAGCATTTGAAATAAGTCATTGTGGATATAAGTTTTGGTAGCCAAAAAGTTAGAAAGCTCTAGAAAAGCTATATATATTGCTACCAAAAGATAATTTCCATTGAAAGCTCCGAAAGAGCTAAATATATTCTTATTCAAAGGAAAAATTTTGATGATCGTACTAGACATGTACGAGTGAGATTGAATCACATGTCATGGTAAACTAGAAGTTTATGAACTTCAGAAATGTCTATACACACTTGTATGTAGTTGGTATGACCGGTTAGACCATCTTGATCAATAATGATGCGAAAGCTATTGAGATTTACATGCACATATATTAAAAGAACCCGAAGTTCTTATGGTGCTTATTCTCAAAGGAATGGAATAAATTCCACTTATTAAAGAACGTGAAGTTCTTATGTTGCTTAAAGGAATTGATTAAATTTCACTTACTAAAAGAACCTGAAGTTCTTGTGTTGTTTGTTCTCAAAGGATATAGATGATCTCACTTACCAAAAGAATTAGAACTTGAAGTTCTTGTACTGAAGTTGAGACTGTATGTCTTGCATATCTGAACGAAATATGAGCCCATATATCCATAAATGTGGAAAGTTTTATATGATTTTAGTAGATGTATCGATATTGTTTTATCAACTTACAACCAGAAGTTTGTGAGATTGATTCTAAAAGGATTCAGATTATGCAATTAGACTATTCATTTTGCAAAAGCTTGTGAGTTTATATTTTAGGCTATATCGGTTGTTAGAAAGCCTATTGATTATGAAAAATACGGTTTAACAAATTTTTAATTGAATGCCTCTTATTTTAGGCTAAACTGTGAGAACAAAACATGTGAAACCTATGTTTGATTTTGATATAACAATGTATGTTAAGGATTAAATTGAAAACTTGAAATACATTTTTAAGTCCCTCAAATGATTTTTAAATCATCAAGGCTTTAATCTGATTTGAAAAACTCAAACTCCAAATATTTTCTAAGTGTTCCAAGGCCAAACTATTAAAAAACGTCCAGGCGTATCGATACGCCTCCAGCCGTATCGATACCTTTTCTTGTAAAGTTGGCTACTAGAGAAACGCGTTTCGATACGCCCATCAACGTATTGAAACATATTGCATCTGTATCGATACGCTTGCTCTATAAAACTGAAGGAGTTTGAATGGCGTACCGATACGGTTCCACCCGTATCAATACGGATTTAATGGAATTTTAAATTTGAAAAACTTTTAATGATTTCGACCGTTGGTGTCATTTGTTAGGTAACGGAAATTTAAAGTGGTAGTTGTGCCGTACCGATACGCCCATTTGCCGTATCGATACAAAAACTTCTAGTGAGTTATGTTGAATTAATTGCATCGATACAGATGTTCCCCGTATCGAAACGGTCCCTTCTCGTACCGATACACTTATACGCGTATCAATACGCCCTCTTGTTATTGTGCAACAACTCCTTTTGTTTTGAGACAGATATCGATACGGGTCTTCGTGTACCGATACAGTAAGCTACATAAGTGCATTTATGGTGGAAAAAGAGGATCCCAACGACTATAATCAATACTATAACCACCCAAACGACTAGAATTAATAGCGAAAGTATAAATTGAAGCCAATTGAAGACCAGCATCAACTATTGCATCAAAGATAAACATCCTAGCAAAAATCCAAGCTCAAAGTGCTTATTTTCCTATCTCTTGTAAAACCCCAAATTGTGCAGTGTTCAATTTTGATATTGTTATCAAATTTGGGTTGAGTGTTTGTACTTAAAGGGGAAATCTTGTATTGAGAGATATCTTTCTTGCCTTTATTTCTTCTTTGTACTCTTGTGAGGCCAAAATTTGACCGATATTGTAAAGGTAACCTCCTAAGCCTTGAAAAGGGGAAGAACAATTAGTGAATTGTTGAAAAATCCTTAGTGGTAGCTAATGTAGTGGATGTAGAGTTCATTTGGAACTTGAACCACTCTAAAATTCTTTGTTCTTTAATTTTTAGCCATCTATTTACTCCAACAAATTTTAAAAACCCAATTCACCCCTCTTGGCTTTGATCAATCCATTGATCCACTCAACAAAACATTTATTATTTATATTGTATTTCCATATAACAACACTTATACGCATCAAACCAACGAGTTATAATAAACTCCCCATTATGATTTGACTTTTGGTCAGAAGTCATATTTTCCATTTTTGAAAATTTGAATGTGCGATATATAGTTGAATTGCTCCACCATAACGCACAAAATGAGCAAGTAAAAAGGGTTGAGAATATATATTGAGTACGGGTATTCTTTTATGTTTAAATTCTAAACATTAATTGAAGAATCATTTATTAGATGAATTTTCTCAACATCAGGGGGAGAATAATCAGTTGGATAAAGAAGTAAATGAATTATCATTATCTAGATCCTAGAATATGAATTAAAAGTTCATAAGATAATTCATGTTATTTCATGTCAACTGCCAGACATATTTATTGACCCAATGAGAGTAATTAAGTCTCATATACCAACTGAAATGCTCTAAGTTTAAATTACATGTTAGAGCAAGTGGATGTAAATCATGTTGGAAGCATGATAGTTGAAATGGTTCCAATGATCAAAATTCTCGTAAATGAAAAGTATTATGAGATGGTCATATATTGGAGGCAGGTGCTTCTAAAGAGACCCAAGACATAACTAATAATAAAACTCTTGAAGAGTTTTCAGGTACCTGAAATAAAGATTGAAATCTTGAAGAGATCTCGATGAGTTATGTCATTACGAGAATGGAACTAGAAAATTGGAAAGTTGTCGACAACGATTTTACAAACAATTTTACATAAAATACTTCTATAGAAGTTAAGAAAGAAATCGAGGATCTTGTATAAAATCTATCCAGAAGTATAGATATTGAATTGACCGATGTTGAAAGACGCTTTGAACTTTTAAAATAGAAGTATTTGGACCATCAGTCCAAACACCTAAAGGTGTAATGCAAGTGAGACACAAATAAGTAGTCGTAAATACGACTTGAACTATGATTTATGAAAAGTTTTAATTACTTTATGGTGGATGCAATTACTTTGACAGTTATGAAAATTTTATATGCGTCTAATTATTTGTTGATCCATATTTATCCTTGAAGGATTTAAAATGCTAGAAGCATTTGAAAATTTCTGAGGAAATTTATTTAGACATGTCTCATGAATATTTTGGCGCATTTGGTATAATCGCCTTAGTGAATACTAATTGAGAAAATAATATAAGAATGATCAGATTTCCTTATGTATTTTAAAAAGGAGTTTGGATCAAGATTCATTATGATAATTTTATAACTCCTAAAGAGCTTCAAATCGGAAACTCATGAAGTACTTTCAATACAAGTACTTGAATTTTGACATCAAGTTTATCTCGACCTGAAGATCGAGCATTATTATATATTTCTTTTTGTCTATGAATAGACATAAGCTGAAAGAATCTTAAAGAAGATTCAATATGAATAGAGCATATGTATTGAGTATCCCAATAGTAGTAAGATTGTTGGATGTGAATAAAGATAATTATATCTTTTCTTGGTCTTGAAACACTGTATATTAGTTGGTCAAGAAATATCTATGAATATACAAAGATCATTACAGTTAGATCTTCAAACATTCGTCGATGCCTCCTCAAATCTTGTAGAAATAATTGTTATGCACAAGATAAGCCAAAAATGTGTTTGGCTAAGACCATTGACCCAACATATCCAGAAGATACGTGATTTACTTTCACAAAATATGATACAAATGCTATCTTGTGTAGAGATAATGGAAGGTGGATACATCATGGAAAATATTACTCCAAAGTTTCATCCCCCGCTATCTTTAAAAAAATAATATTCAAGTTTAAATTATGAAGATTCAGAGATCTTCTGAGATGTTGTTATGAGGGGGAGTAAATATGAGTTGTACTCTTTTTCCCTTAACCGAGGTTTTGTCCCCATGAATTTTCCTAGTAAGGTTTTTAATGAGGCAACATGTTATGCGTATCAAAGATGTGTGTACTCTTTTTCCTTCACTAAAGAATTTTTTCCCAGTTTTTATCTTAGTAAGGTTTTAACGAGGCACATTATCTACATAGACATCCAAGGGAGAGTGTTATGAATATTTATCTATGTGGATGTCTATCATGATTAGAACTTTATCTAAGAAGTTTGATTTACTTTATCATTAGGAATATTATCTCATTTAATTAGAGTTCAATGTAATATGTACTTCTTATGCCTATAAATAGATGATTTGATGAAGACATTGTACACAAGTCTATATTTGAGAATAATACAAATCTCCCTCTTTCTCTCATCTCTTTGTTCTTCCATTCTTGTTCTTTGTTCTTATTATTGTTCTTTGTTATTTTATTCACAAGTAAAAATATACTTATGACAATTATTTAAAAATTATTCAATGTAAGATTTAAATTTATATTTCATTGTGATATTAGATTAATGATATTATTCAATCTCTTTTATATTATGAGAACATGCGATAAAATTATATTTTTTTGTTGTTAAAATTGAATTTTTTACTATTAATTTGTGATAATAATCCTTAAAAAGTAAAATCAACAAAGGTTGTTTAAAGTGTTTTTATGATTTTATGTAAACATAATTATATGTTTTGATACTGTAATTGTTCAGAATATATAATTTATTTTATAAAAATTTTTGTATATTTATATATTTTTTGCAATATTTATATACTTATTCTTATCTTATATTTTAACTTCGTGTCTTATTTTTTAATATTTATTTATTTGTTTGTAATTATGTCTTATTTAATAATTCAGAGTAGCAAATTAACCTAGAAAAAAAGGACATGATTGAAATGTTTTTATTTCATCAAGAATATTTTTTCCTAAATGCAAGTAATTGTCAAATACCTAAGAAAAGAAAAAGAATATGACTCTCGATATAAACCCCAAAAGAAACGTTATTGTTAAGAATAGAATATTACCCCATGATGAGAATGTAACCCCTTAAACCTGACCCAGAAGAAATTGGCTAAATCTAGGAAGTTAGGTTTGAAAACTTTCCCCTCAAGTTATAAATATTATGTTAAATATTTTAAAAATACAAAATATCAAAAGTAGATAAACTTAAAAATATTTCATTTATCATAAAATGAAGTCGTATAACATTATTTTGATAACTTGGTTAAATAACCAAAAATAACCTTATAATACATGCATCAAATAAAACCCAAATTATAAGCAATCCTAATATCTAAATCACATAAAATCTCAAAACATGCTAAACCATAGTCTAAAATAATCAAAAGAGTGTTCGTACTGATTTATAAAAATATCCGAGTAAAATGCGAGAAGCTCCAAGTACTGAGTCGCCTAAAGAGTCTGATAATCTGGAAGAAGAAACTATGGGGGTGTAATCTAAAGAGCTTAGTGTGTCTCTAAAGTGCAAACAAAATAATATTTTATTTTCCGATAAAGACATTTCTGAAAACACAGAGTACCCAATAAATCAAAATCATAAGTGTTATGATGTCCGATGCATGACTCTATACCTGACTATCCGATATCATATAGAGTGGAGGTTGCCCTCACATTTTCCGAACACTATTCCGATCCCATGACTCGTGATATGATTTGAAAATCATAATTCTAAACTTTTACAAATGATACATTTCCGAAAATTTGATTCTTGATTTTAAAACACAGTTCATTATGCCATGCATGAAGTTTCAAATAATCTCAAAACAAAATTCAGATAATTAAATCAAGCAAGGAAAAAAACCATTTATTTATAGCATAGGAAGAAACACACCTTAGCAACAGTAGCTCTAATGCCGAAAAAGCACGTCTCACGCTCAGATCTAGCTGAATCAGGACCTACGAGGTATGAATACTATATTAGTATTTATTACTAACACTAAGCCACCGACTAAAACACTAAGAACTAACTGAAGATATACTCACGTGAAGATCTCGAAGAACATGCACGGTCGGTCTGTACAACTAGAGGAGCAGGTAACTCGTTAGCCTCAGTGTCGATACCTGTACATGAGAATATTTCGAATCAAATTCTGAAATCCACAACTTATTAGATTTTAAGTACTAATCAATTAAAATTAGCAAAACAGAACTTTCGGGTTAGAATTAGAAAAAACAAACGGCGAATACGAACTCAGAACATTGAAAGAGTTCAAGAGAAAGGATGTCTGAAAAAGTCAACTCTGGTCAAAGTCAACTGGTCAAACTGGTCAAAGGCAACTAGTCAAACTGGTCAAAGATGATGTCATGGTCCAAGGTCAACTTCCCTATTGTGAAACCGAAGAATTTATCTCACGCGCGAATTTTGTATATTATAGTGCACTTTTCATCCTATTGGTCAACCAACATATCCGATAAATAGAATCTCATCACTTGCTAATATACACATCCAACCATGCTTACCTATTGTTTTCAATGCATAAGAAAATGATCAACTTCATCCCATTTTAAAACATGAACAATGCATAGCATTTTCTCAACATAATAGGATTTAATATAAATAGCCATGCATAAGCATTATCATCACATCAATCGAGAATAGCGGAAAACAAGGGCGAAAACAACCAAACTTACTCTTGAGCATAGATTGGCCTTTCAAGCACAATCTAAACCCCCAAAAGCATGTCCTTAACCGCGTTAAGGTTTTTAAAATAGTTCCACTCACAGCAACACACAAACGCTAGCCGGAACACCGAATCAAGCCTCCGGATCACCCAAAACCGCGTCCGAAGTTTCCAAACCCAAATCCCTTGCTTCTAAACAATTCAAAACAGAGAATTAAGCTTATACCAACCCTTAAACCTGCAACAACTCAGAAATCCAACATCTAGCAACATTCGTTCATCGATTCGTATCCGAAATTAACCGAAAACATCAAATAAATCAACCCAAACAATTTCCAGCTTAAACCCAACAATATTATCATCAAAAACACATCTAATAACATTAAAAACATCAACCCATCATCATATAACCATCAACTACTAATTCTCACAAATCTAAGCCAAAAACTCAATAATATCAACCCAAAACTTAACCAACTCATCCAACTTCGGGATTTATATGATCAACCCATTACCTCAACATTATCTAACACCAAAAAAATTGCCAACAACATTCCAAAACCCAGAAAAATTAGATCCACACGAAAATCTTACAAATAACTTGATTAAACACATATTCATAAATCTCTTTAAAAAACTTTAATCTAAAACCATAAAAGAATCAAGAACGTGGAAATTTTAACGAAGAACCTTACATTAGAGGAGAAAAACGCTGGTCACCTCCAATGATAGAATTTCCCCTTGTTTTTCAATGAGAAGCTTGAGAGAATCTGAAGAAAACGATTGGGCTTTAGAGATAAATCATTGGAAATAAGTTTGACGATATAAAACTAATATAAAAATGATTTTACCTTTGCAATCTTGAAGGTAGAAAGTTGTTTGGTTGAAAGGAAAATGAAGAGAAAGCTTTGAGAGAGTTTTTAACGTCAAATTTGTGATACGATGGAAAATCCTTTAAAATACCTTTTATTTAATTAAAACTCTTTTTTTAAAACCTTTTTAAAAGTTAAAATATTTAGGGGAAATATCTGAATTAGACTTAGCTAAATAGCTCCTTAAAGATTCAACGTTTTGATTCTCTTACAAAGCAGTCACCAAAACAGTTTTGAAACTTTACATTTTAGTCACTGGACTGAAATTTCATACTACCGAAACTCATTTTCCAAAATTTATCCCACACACACCATATATATAATAAATAATGATTTTAAATAAATTTTCCACATTTTTAATAGCATTCGAAAAGGGTTTTCCCTGAACTTCCCCAAATGTACGCAAAACTCTGAAACCGGTTCAGCAAACCTCAAAACCTTTACCAAAACTTCTAAGGCCAAAACTAGGGCGTTACATCTCACCCCCACTTAAGAAATTTCATCCTCGAGATTTACATAGTGGAAATAGATACGAAAACTGCTTCTTCATGTTATCTTTTCTTTCCCAAGTGGCTTCTTCCACACCTCGATGTCGCCATTTAACTTTGACCAACTCGATGGTTCTACCACACAACAATTTGATGTCCAAAGCTAAGATCTCAACTGGTTCTTCATCATACAACAAATCCGAATTCAATTCAGTCTCTTCAACATGCATAACATGAGATGGATCTGATCTATACTTCTGAAGCTTTGAAACATGGAACACATCATGGATCTTTTCCAACTCGGGTCAATCTATAAGCGACAAGACCAACTCGCTCAACTATCTCATAAGGATCAATGAACCTCAGACTCAGTTTACCTTTTCTACCAAATCTCATCACCTTCTTCCAAGGTGAAACTTTCAAAAACACTTTCTCGCCCACTGTATACTCTATTTCTTTACGTTCCAAATCTGCATACAAATTTTGTCGATCTTTAAATGCTTTTAGACGGTCACATATCAACTTTACTTTCTCGGTAGTACCCTTAAGCATGTCCGACAACGACAACAACTTCTGTCCCGCTTCGGCCCAACAAATAGGTGTTCTACATTTTCTGCCATACAAAGCTTCGTAAGGTGCCATCTGAATACTTGCTTGATAGCTATTTTTTTAGGAAAACTCTAATAACGATAGATGCTTCTCCCATGAACCCTGATAATCAATAATGCAACATCTCAACATGTCTTCTAAAACTTTTATGACTCTTTCTGACTGACCATCAGTCTACGAATGATAAGAAATGTTGAAACTCAACCAAGTGCCCAAGGCACTATGCAAACTCTCCCAAAATCTAGATGTAAACCTCGGATCTCTATCTGACACAATCAACTTAGGTATACCGTGCAATCTCACAATCTCAGTGATGTACAAATCAACCAACTTATCTAAGGTATAAGTAGTATTAACAGCCAAGAAATGTGCACTTTTTATAAAGTGATCAACTATTGCCCAAACAGAATTCTTCTTAGAAGGTGTCAAAGGCAAACCTGATACGAAATCCATACTAATCCTCTCCCACTTTCTTTTCGGAATTCTCAACGGTTGTAACAACCCAGAAAGAAACTGATGTTCAACCTTAACACGCTGGCAAACCATACACTTGCTCACAAATTTGGCAACATCCTTCTTCAAAACAACCAAATAATACTCATCTTTCAAACCACGATACATCTTCATACTACCCGGATGCATAGCAAATGGTCTATAATTTTTTTCGGTCAAAATGATACGCCTCAAATCAACATCATTTGGTACAACAACCTTACCTTTGAAGCATAGAACACCACCATCGCTATAACAAAAATTTGACGGTTTACCTTTCGCTATGTCTTGCACATGAGGTGCCAACGTTCCATCTTGCAACTGCTTTTCTCTAATCAACTGAATCAACGAAGGTTTAACTTGTAATTTCGCCACTAGACCACCATCATGTGACAAACTTAGCCTAGCAAACATTGCTCGCAACTCAATTGCCACTTTCCTACTCAAAGCATCACCCACAACATTGGCTTTACCCAGATGGTACTCAAACGAAAGATCATAATCATTAAGAAATTCTACCCATCTACGCTGCCTAAGGTTCAACTCCTTTTGCGACATCAAATATTTCAAACTCTTATGATCCATATAGACTGTACATTTCTCACCGTAAAGGTAATGTCTCCACACTTTCAAAGCAAACACAACGGCGACCAACTCTATATCATGGGTAGGATAATTCCGTTCGTGACTCTTCAACTATCTTGATGCATAAGATACTACTCTTCCTTCTTGCATTAGCACACAACCTAAGCCAACATAAGACGCGTCACTAAAGATTACACATTCTTTCCCTGTCTCAGGCTGAACCAAAATGGGAGCTTTTGTCAAGGCTTCTTTCAATTTATCAAAAGCTTGTTGTCTCGCTTCTGTCCACTCAAAATGAACATCCTTTTGTAGCGATTTTGTCAAAGGAGCAACAATTTTAGAAAACCCTTCTACAAAACGTCGATAATAACCAGCCAAGCCCAAGAAACTACGAATCTCTGTTACCGACTTCAGTTGCTTCCAACTCACAACTGCCTCGACCTTTTTAGGATCAACTCTGATTCCTTCGGCTGATAAAATATGTCCCAAGAATACCACTTCCCCAATCCAAAACTCACACTAGCTCAACTTAGCATACAACTGATTGTCTAGCAAAGTTTGTAACACCAACCGCAAATGCTTATCGTGGTTTTCCTCGGTACATGAGTATATCAAAATATCATCAATGAACACTACTACGAACTGATCTAAATACTCATGAAATACACTATTCATCGTATCTATAACAGCAACTAGTGCATTAGTCAAACCAAAGGGCATCACCAAGAATTCATAATGTCCATAGCGAGTGCGAGAAGCTATCTTCGGTACATCTTGATCTTTTACTTTCAACTGATAGTAACCGAATCTCAAATCTATCTTGGAAAACAGTGAAACACCCATTTGCTGATCAAATAGACCGTCAATCTATGGTAAAATATACTTATTCTTCACTGTCAACTTATTCAACTGTCGGTAATCTATACACATTCTCAAGCTACCGTCTTTCTTTTTCACAAACAACACTGGTGCACCCCAAGGTGAGATACTAGGACGAATGAATTCTCGATCCAACATTTCCTGAAGCTATGTCTTCAACTCTTTCAATTCCTTAGGGGCCATAAAATTTGGAGCTATGGATACCATAGCAGAATCAGTATAAGTCTCTATAGCAAACTCAACCTCTCTATCAGGTGGCAAACTAGACAACTCTTCTAGAAATACCTCTGGAAAATCACAAACAGTTCTGATGTCTTGTGGTCGTGCCTCATTCATGTTCGGATTCATAATGTAAGCTAAATATGCCTGACAACCAACATCCATCAACCTCTGCGTCTAACGCTGAAACAACATTGGACAAGAACTTAATGTTCTCACCCACAACTATTACCTCATAATCATCTAAAAGTCTCAAAGATACTCTTTTTATCTCAAAATCCACTTTAGCCTTATGCTCTACAAGACAATCCATTCCCAAAATCACATCAAATCCATAAAACGACAATTCCATCATATCTACTTGAAACACATGACCCTGAACCATTAAAGGACATCTTTTATATACTTTCCTAACCACAACAGTTTCACCAAAAGAACTTGTAACATTCATCCCCACATCTAATATCTCACACAGTATATCCAACAACTTCGCATGCTCACACAAAATGTACGAATATATAGAGCCATAATCAATCAAAGAAAGCAAAGTCAAAGACTGTAATGAGAAGTTACCTGCAATCACATTTGTGTCATTCCTTCACGATAAGCAGCCAATCCCAAACTCTGTTCTATATCCTTGGCTCTAGTAACCAAAACATCAAAGTCCACATAATCTGAAGCCAACATAAATGTCTCCACCTCCTATACCAAGCCATATCGAAAGCGTTCACATCATTCCCTCTCAGTGGGAGCTAACTCAAAAGTATACTGACTCAGACGTACAAACTGTACCTCGTACTTGGATACTGTCATGCTGCCATGAACCAAGGCCATAACTATCTCTTCATTCACATTCTCGGCTCCTTGATTACCCACTCTGGGCTCTCGCCTCAGAATCATCCTTACAAGAGATGCTATTTAACAACAACAAACATAAACAACAGAAATGATTTGGGTTAGCAAAAAGCAAGGGTCCAAGACATTCAAGTCTTTTAAGTTAACACCGCTTTTTTCACAATAGTATATAGGAATTGGTGCCTTTATCTACAAAACAACCAACGACAAAACCAACGATCATGCTCACAAACACCGTGCATCGCAAGAAACAATCAAACACATCAAACTTACCTCACTTACCTTCCCGATTGCTCAATAACCCGGGCTCTGATACCAACAAATATAAACCCTTTGGCCCGTTCTAGCCGCCCGACTGAACCTAAGGAGCTATACGGGGAAAACCAAAGAAAACCTGAAAGGATTCTCTCCGATTAGAAACCCTAATTTATTTTTCAAAACTTATCTTTTCTAGATGCACATTTAAATCCTATGTGAAAGGACACGTAGTGGAAAACAAGCATTAACAAGGAAATCGAACAACGAAGGACCAAATTGCAAATCTAGCATACAACAGGGACCTAGCATGAAATTGGGCTTACCAATGTTCAATTAATCAGGTTTCATACTTGCATGCAAAAAATGCAGCTTAAAACAACAATCTGAACTCAAACAAATGATAGCATATCAAATAGGGACTAAAACATAAGAAAACATAACTTCAAAGATTCCAATAATTAACAAAACATCCAGCCGTATCGATACAAGTTGCCCTATATCGATACGGGCGTATCGAAATAGATTCGAAGGGCTCGAAACACCTGCCTGTATCGAAACACCCTCGGGGGTGTTTCGGAACCAAGGTTTCAAGTAGCAAAATGTACCGAAACAGACCATAGCGTTTTGATACCATAAGGCCATTTCAGGTACCCTGTATCGATACATGCTCAACCGTATCGATACGCTCGACCTGCAATGACACATTTTGCTGGTTTATTTCAATCTTAACCCACATAAGACCCTCAATCAAGACATAAACATGCATAATACTTAGACATACCACAAAACCTTAACAACCATGGCAACAACATCCACATAGCAAGAACAACATGGCAAGATTCTAGATGAAAGTAACTTAAGCATAAACAATCCACAAAAAGGTCAAACTCCAGACCAAACTATGCTTCAACATGTGAAGGTACTTTACAAGTCTAAAAAGGCATCACAAACATGTCTCAACAAAGGCAGCCTCAAAACAAAACCTCCCAAAGCATAAAGGTCCTATCTCATTGCTATTCATACTATTATTAAACTTCAAAACCATACTTGGGCTTAGAGCAACCTCTTGGACACCTCCCTTGCTCGCTTGCTTTCCCAAAAGAACTACGAATCTGCATTGTTGGAAAAGAGAGCGTAAACTAGAAAGCTTAGTAAGTGGCTTAAAAACCAAGGCTACAACAATGCAGTTTTAAAACCATATAATTCGATCATAAAAACAAAACCTTTCTTTAAATCATTTCAATGGAAGTGTTTCATCAAAACATGCTTATCTCAATTCAAAACTACAATTTCGCAACATATGCATTACCGATGCATAACAAACCTCAACTTACCATGCTTATTCTTATAAGCATTAAACAACAACCAAAACATGTGTAAAACACCATACAACTCAAATAACATGGTATAAACAAATTCGTATATTGGCTACAAGTGATCCGAGATGCCACTACCCGCATTGCACATTGGTGATAGCATTACCCCTATCACTCACATTTCGTGTAACGCCCTGGTTTTGGGCCTAGATGTTTTAGACATTGAACCAGACCAGTCGGGAACGGTTCGAATCGCGTAAGGTGATTTAAGGAAATCAAGGATTGGGATAGGATAAAAATGTGGTAAAAATTGATAAAATACTCTAAAAATATGTTTAAGAGGTTGGTCAAATCAATTTTACAAAAAGAGTTTTGGAAATGGGACATTTCGAGTAGTGACCAAATTGTAAACTTTCAAAACTGTGGAAAATGTGATTTTTAAAGGAGAAGCCAAATTCTTAGAATATTTAGGGGGATTTATGTCAATTTAACCTTTCCTTAATATGACATGTGTTTAAAATGACTTTTAATTAAATGCCTTTAATTGGTTTTATTTTAATTAATTAAAATGGCTAGTTAATGTGAGATTTCATCACGTAACTACCATCTTCTCCTCATTTTCAGCCAAACACTAATTTCATTCATTTCTCTCAAGAATTCTTTTCTCCCAAACACTCTCTTAATATCCCTTAAACAATTTTCAAGAAATCCTTTCTAGTTCTTCAAGATTTTGCTAAGGAAAACTTGTCATTCATTATGGAAAGCAAGGATTGGAGGTAAATCCCGTTCTCATTGTAACCCCCTTAGCCCGACCTAGACGGTTGACCCGAACTACGAAGATTACACGGGGAAAACCAAAGTCAACCCAAAAGTCAACCTTGATTAACGACCCTTTTTTTTATTTTAAACTTGTCTAGATGCACGTTAGTCCTAAGCGTACCCTTGAGAAACACATACTTGAAAAGCACAGCGATCGGTTTACAAAAAAGGACTCAATTGCACAAAGTACGTAAGTTAGGGAGCAATTTGTAAATTCTGGAAAGATGAAAGACTTAACTGATTTTCAGGTTATCAATATCAAATTAATCATATTACATGCTTCCCTGTCTAATTTTACCTTAAACAGACATCTCAAACTCAAGCAATTGCAAAAACAATTTCCAAGACTAAAACGTAAAGCTTGCAAACCTCAAAACCATTCAAATCAGTACCCAACGGTCATCTGTTTCGGAATGGGGGTTGACCGTTCCGAAACGCGGGTTCGTTTCGAGACCTGTATCAAAACAGGGCCTGGCAGTGGCCAAAACGTTTCGAAACGGCCTCTACCTGTTTCGATACACGAAGGCCAATACAGGCCCTCGTTTTGAAACGCTAGTGCCCGTTCCGATATGGATTGCCCAGAAAGTGCAGAATCTGCTGGTTTAACATACATTTATCCACTCAAACACATCCTAATGACTTCCTAATCATGCCAACAAGTCATCATACATATAAGGCACATGTTTGCAACATCAAAACACATACGTGGCATCAATTAAGGAAAACCACAAGTCTATAGGCATGCATCCTAATAACCAAGCCACACAATCATCAAAGCATCAAAACAAGCACCAAAATGGCCATTTACAAATCCAAAACATTTAAGGCATCATGCCACAACTAGGGAGTCCAAAACATCTCCCAAATCACATCCTAGGTTCCCATTGCCAAATATCAAGAACTAATGAAGTTGTGAAAAAGTCACCATACATGAGCTTAGCTTTCCCTTGGATTCTTAGCCTCCTTGCTGCCCTCAAACACCTCAATTATCTGCATTATTGGTTCAAGAGAGAGAGCGTAAGCACAAATGCTTAGTGAGTCATGCTCTAAAGAAACAACACAATAATGCATTTTGTAAAACACTTTTCACCAAGCCTTTTAACACATAAACATCATTATTCATGCAACCTTGCATTCTTAAACAAGCATCTCATGCTTCATTAGTACAACATGTCATAATGGCGTTCAAGTGATAATCCATAACCATTTACAACATAAAACACAATCGGATAAGCGGATTACAAGCGTTGTCCCATACGCTTCATACACACTACCGAACACACAAGGTGGAGTTTACCGGTACAATCACAACCCCTCCACATCACTCATCGGTAGTTGTATAACATCACTAACGAGAACACGGGACCCACAACACAAGATCCACACATGGACTTTTAACCACCATTGTGATCTTAACCATCTCGTTAATGTACTTGGATGGAGTTTACGATACAATTACAACCCCTCAACATCCAAGGCGACTTTATTCACGGTGCACCCAATCCTATAGCCGGCTAACTATATCCGATTCAAGTACTTTAAAACCACACATCACTTGCCAATCTACATCATTTATCATCAATAATCCACTGTTTTAAAGCATTAATCAAAGCCATTAAACCATCATGCATCACCATGCATTAATTAAAACCACATTTACTAATATCAAACCAAGGATCTCTTACCTTGAGCATCCTTCAACACATGGCTTTCAAAATCAGCATTAATCATGCTAAAACATGCTTTCAAAACAGAATTTAATCATGCAAATTAAATACATTGCATCCAACCATCTCATGGTTCATCCAAGAGAGAGAGTTTTCCCAAAAACTTACTCTTGAGCTTAGTTAAGTTGTTTAGACTTAAACTAAGCTCCCACACCTTCAAACATTCATTACAAAGCTGGAAATCCCAACTTCACTCACCAATTCCGTTTCGCAAGCTTGCCGAAACGCCGATCAAGCCTCCGGATCAACACCATAAGAATCCGAAGATGTCTCCCCTGTTTTAAACACATCAAAGCAGAGGATTAATGCATCATCATGCATTAAAATCTTCAGCCATTTCACCTAAACTCACTGCTCTCACCAAAACTAACATTTCGGCTACCAAACACAACCGAAATCACTTCCAAACTCTTCCCCAACTTTACCCAATCAAGATCCATCACTTCTAAACATTCCTAAACATCATTTAACATCCAAAAAGAACCTAAACTCGTCCTTATACCTCCAGCTATAATAGAACACATAGATCACCCCAAAACCCACCATTTTCACAAGTAAAAACTTAGGAAAATCAACCTATTCGGGATTGCATTGATTAAACCTCAATTACACATCATTAAACATCCAAAATACATTTAAAATCCATCTCAAAACAGAGCCTAAACAATCACCACGAATTTCTTCAAGATTTGCTCCAAATCTTGAGGTTTAAGCCAAAATCAAGATCACAACATTAAAACCTTTTATAAAACTTAATTTAAGGATTGAGAACTTGGGAATTTCAGTAAATAACTGAGTATTTAGAGGAGAAGAACATCCTTACCTCTAAATGTAGATTTCTCCTTGATTAGAGCCAAAATCCTTGAAAATTCAATAAGCAAATGAAGAGGATTTGATGTAGAAAGGATTAGGAATCAATTGATGATTGAAACCTCATCTTTTAGTGTGAAAATCAAAAGAAATGTTGCTGTAGAAATGTGTTTGGCTGAGGGAATTTTGAGAGAAAATGAGATGAGAAAGTTTTTAAGAAAGTTAGTTATGAAAAGCTAAAATATCATTTTCCACTTTTCCTTTAATTAATTATACATTAAACGAATCATTAAAATTAAGAAAAATCTGGAGAAATCCTTCCTTGGGTAAATTAGCTCCTTAAAGATTCAAAGTTTCAATCCTTACAAAACAGCCACCACTGAACTTTTCAAAAATTACATTTTAGTCACTGTTTCGAAATGTTGCACTTCCAAACCTTATTTTGTAAAATTGATTTCACCACTCTCTTATATATATATTAAAAGAGGATTTTTAGATATTTTTTCATATTTTTAAAGCATCCCGAACTAGGCTTTCCCTAAAACAACCTTTTATATTCGAACCGAAAATCAGACCGGTCCGGTTCAGACCCTAAACTTCCAAGCCCAAAATTGGGGTGTTACAACTCTCCCCCTTAAGAAATTTCGTCCTCGAAATTTACCTGGAGGAAAGAGGTACGAAAACTGCTTCTTCATGTCATCCTTTCGTTCCCACGTGGCTTCCTCAACACCACGATGCTTCCACAACACCTTTACCAACTCAATGGTTTTACCTCAAAGTACTTTACTGTCTGAATCCAGAATTTTCACCGGCTCCTCATCATAGGTCAAGTCCGAATTCAACTCCATTTCCTCCACAGGCATAACATGCGAAGGATCCGATCTATACCTCTGAAGCATAGAGACATTAAACACACCATGAATCTTTTCCATCTCTTGCGGCAACCTCAACTTGTACGCAACAGGACCCACACGCTCAATCACCTCGTATGGTCCAATGTACCTAGGGCTCAACTTACCCTTCCGACCAAACCTCATCACCTTTTCCAAGGCGAAACCTTCAAAAACACATGGTCACCCACCGCATACTCAATCTCCAAAGACTCAACAGGTAAACCAAGCAATTGAGCATGTTCACGCAATATGTATGAGTGTGTAGATCCAGAATCAATCAAGGAAAGTAATGACAAGGATTGCAAAGTAAAGGTACCTGCGATCACATCCGTGTCATTCCTCCCCTCCCGCCGAGCATACACTCGAGCCTGGCCTCCACCCTCAGGTTGGACAGCCACCACATGTGCCACATTCCTCCCACCATCATCTCTGCGCTGGAAGTTACCACGGTCGCGCCCACGACCTCTCTGTGGTGCAACAACACTAGGAGCACGTCCCTGACCACCACCGGCCAACAAAGGACACTCCCTCCTCATGTGGTCTGCCGAACCACAATTCCAACACGAATTACCAGTCACTGCCACAGGAGCCTGCACCTCTCTCGCTGCCCAAGGACAATCACGCCTCAAATGACCACGCGATCCACACGCCCAGCACGTGTTCTGGTCAGCTCTCGCCCTGTCTCCCTGAACAGGCGCACCATGCCCTCCACTACCACGCCTAGCAGAAGATTGATATCTTCTATCTCGTCCTCTCTTGTTCCGTCCACCACCGGAACTATACTCGGCAGCTCTCTTGCCCGAGCCAGAACCAGCACTCCTGGAAGACAAACCCAGATTCTGCTCAATGTCCTTTGTCCTACTCATCAGCACATCAAAATCTGTATACTCAGCTGCAAGCATAAAAGTCTTTACATTCGTCACCAAACCATATCGGAAATGCTCACACCTCTCCCGCTCATAAGGGATAAGCTCAGGTGCGTATTGACTGAGACGGAAGAACTGAATCTCGTACTCAGCCACCGTCATGCTTCCTTGTGTAAGAGACACGAACTCTCTTTTCTTTTCATCCAGGTATCGCACACCTAGATACTTTCTCTTGAACGCGTTCAGAAAGAACTTCCAAGTCACATCAACTTCCTCCATTCCGGAGACAGTGGTCGTCCACCAGGTATACGCATCATCATGTAACAGTGATACCACACATCATAACTTCTGCACATCATTGCAGTTCATTTGTCCCAATATCCTCTTGGTACTTTCCAACCAAGATTCAGAACCCTCAGCAGATAAACCTCTGAACTCAGTCCCTCCCAGACTGCACAAACGTTCCAAAGGTAATCTCGCATTTGCATCGCCCTGATGCCCAGCTCCGTGAGCTCCAGCTACTGCTGCCTGAAAGGCTCCAGCAATAGCCTGTATCAAAACTGTCATGTCAGGAGCAGCTTGCCCCTGCCCAGCTTCAGGTCCAGCGACCCCAGCACCAGCTCCATCACCTCCGGCACCACCACCATCGGGCGGTCCACCACCAGGAGGAGGAGGTATATCCACAACATTATCAGTATTGTTCTCATTCTCGTTCTGAGCCATAGCTCGCGTATTAATTCTCGCCTCTCTACGAGGTCCCATTCACTAAAACAATGCACTAACACAAATGCAATAAACATAATTAGGCTCAACAAGGTAAGCAATCCAAGCACTCAAGCTCATTTTTTCAAAAACAATTCATTTCATTAGTTTTGATATGGCAATGGGTCCATCTAACATGCTTCAACACAACATAACGTCACAATTGCAACATACTTACAATTCACTCATCAAACTTTCATTCAAAAAGGCACATCATGCAATCACACATACATCACCCACATAACCATTCCCAATTACACGAGAACTCAGCTCTGATACCACCAATGTAACCCCCTTAGCCCGGCCTAGACGGTTGACCCGAACTACGAAGATTACACGGGGAAAACCAAAGTCAACCCGAAAGTCAACCTTGATTAACGACCCTTTTTTATTTTAAACTTGTCTAGATGCACGTTAATCCTAAGTGTACCCTTGCGAAACACATACTTGAAAAGCACAACGATCGATTTACAAAAAAGGACTCAATTGCACAAAGTACGTAAGTTAGGGAGCAATTTGTAAATTCTGGAAAGATGAAGGACTTAACTGATTTTAAGGTTATCAATATCAAATTAATCATATTACATGCTTCCCTGTCTAATTTTACCTTAAACGGACATCTCAAACTCAAGCAATTGCAAAAACAATTTCCAGGACTAAAACGTAAAGCTTGCAAACCTCAAAACCATTCAAATCAGTGCCCAACGGTCATCTGTTTCAGAACGGGGGTTGACCGTTCCGAAATGCGGGTTCATTTCGAGACCTGTATTGAAACAGGGCCTGGCAGTGGCCAAAACATTTCGGAACGGCCTCTACCCGTTTCGATACACGAAGGCCATTACAGGCCCCCGTTTCGAAACGCTAGTGCCCGTTCCGATACGGATTACCCAGAAAGTGCAGAATCTGCTGGTTTAACATACATTTATCCACTCAAACACATCATAACGACTTCCTAATCATGCCAACAAGTCATCATACATATAAGGCACATGTTTGCAACATCAAAACACATACATGGCATCAATTAAGGAAAACCACAAGTCTATAGGCATGCATCCTAATAACCAAGCCACACAATCATCAAAGCATCAAAACAAGCACCAAAATGGCCATTTACAAATCCAAAACATTTAAGGCATCATGCCACAACTAGGGAGTCCAAAACATCTCCCAAATCACATCCTAGGTTCTGATGTCAAACGAGTTACCTTAAAGCTGTCCGACGATTATGAAGTAGTGGTAGTAGGCGAGAATGTGAAATTCTTGCCGAATGTGATTTCGGTTTTGTAAGCAAACCGTATGATGAGATTGGATTGTGAGGCTTATCTTGCATGTAACCCCCTTAGCTCGGCCTAGACGCCCGACCCAAACTAAGAAGATTACACGGGGAAAACCAAAGTAAACCTGTTAAAGTCAACCTTTATTTACGACTCTTTTTTTCTTTTATCTTTTCTAAATGCACTTTATTAACTTATATGATTAACGAAACATTTCAGCGGAAGCGACACAACGAACAAAACTCAATTAGGGGTTTAATTACACACAAACGTCTTTTAGGGACTAAAATGTAAATATCCCGATTTTTAGGAACTAATCAAGTTTTCAAGTTACCAATCCGAGATTTAATATATAATAAGTCAATATGTCAAATTTCATCTTAAACGGACCAGTCAAACTCATTTAATTAAGCATCCAAGCCCCAAGGACCAAAACGTAAGAAAAAGAAACCTGAAGCAATTCAAATTCAAACTCAACAGTCGAGTGTTTCGAAACACCTGACTTTGTATCGGAACGGTCGTTTCGAAACCAGGTTGAATGTTTCGATACTCGGGTGCATTCCAAAACCCGTAGCGAAACACCCCTTTCCAGTAGCAAAATCGTTCCAGAACGTTCCTACCCGTTCCGAAACCTCATGGCCATTTCAGGCCTCTATTCTGAAACAAGTAAGGGCATTCCGATACGCCTTACCCTGCAACAACAGATTTTGCTGGTTTTTCACATCTTTCCTCATCCAAAAACATTCCAACTCATGCCACAATGTACATGCAACATGATTAAGCATCAAAGATCATCACCATGAAGCATAAACTAAAACATGGCATCACTCATGCAAACATTGGAACTATAGGCATGCTCCCTAGTCCACCAGAGCCATACAAAGCTAAAATCAACATTCAAACCAAAAATCAATCCTCAAGGGCCATTTACAACTCAAAGGTAAACAACCAAACATGCTCAAGGTAAATAGCAACATCCTCAACCATCTAAAAGTATAAATCCCACCCATTGCCTCTTATTACACCAAAGTAAAGCCACATACTTTGCTAAACCGAAAAGCATGGATTCCCTTGCTTGTGTGCTACCTCAAACGCCTAATTCTCTGCATTGATGAAATGAATGAGCGTAAGCACAAAGCTTAGTGAGGTTCGCTAAACAACATTCAACAACGCACTTCACACAATTTGCAAAACCACCACTTTTCAACACATGCCTTTACACAAAACATGTCCTTTCAAGACATAAAAGCATTGTCTAAAAACGTGCTCATATGCATCATTCTAAAACAACAAATAAACCTTTGCTCATGCTTTACCAAGCACCTCATGCATTCTAGCATCACTTAGAAGCATCTCATGCTTAACATTAATCATTTACATTATATTGGCTCGCAAGTGATAAACTATAAACCATACCAACAAAAAAAAACACAATCGGATCTGCGGATTACAAGCGTTGTCCCACACGCTTCATACATACTACCGGACTACACAAGGTGGAGATCAATGGCACAATCACAACCCCTCAACACTCGTGATGGAGATTAATGGCACAATCACAACCCCTCAACATCACTCATCGGTAGTTGTGTAATTCCACTAACGAGAGTACGGGACACATACACAAGACTCACACACAGGATTAAACCATTCACCGTTGTGATCTTAGCCTCAATCGTTAGGGTACTTGGATGGAGATTATGGCAAAATCACAACCCCTCGACATCAAAGGAGACTTTATTCACGGTGCACCAAATCCTATAGCCGGCTAAATATATTCGATTAACGCAACCAAAAACCATTTCCATCACTTGCCAATATAATCATTTAAACTCATTAATCCACTATTTTACAAGCATAAACACAATTCCATTTCCACAAGCATAACATACTTAACATCGTAAGCATTTATCACATGAAAACCAAGGATCACTTACCTAGTGCATCCTTAACATAATGGCATTAAAATCCAGCAACAATCATGCTTAAAACATGCTTTAAAACAGTAATCAAATCCACATTTAACTCAAGTGCATTTTCATCAAAACATAGCACATTTTCGAGAGAGACTTTCGAACCACTTACTCTTGAGCTTAGTTAAGTGTTTCAAACTTACTCTAAGCTCCCAAGAACACGCCCAAAGCGTTACAAAGCTGGAAAATCCATTTACACTCACCGTTACGCGAAGCCTTTCTCGCCGACATGAAAATTACCCCTCTGGAGCCTCCAACAACGCCTCATTTGCTCCAAAAAAGATCCCCTGTTTATACAACATTAAACAGAGATCTAAATGCATTAAAATGCATTTCAACACCAGCAACATTTCACAAACTCGTTGCTTACCCAAACTACACCAATTTACCCGTCCAAAAGAACCGAAAACTTAATCGATTGCTTCCTAAACCAAGCCTAGCCAAGATACATCACTTCCAAATCATTATAAACATCAAAAAACCTCTAACAAACAACCTAACCCAACCTTATACCTCCAGCAAGAAAGGTTCCACCATTTCACCTTAAAAACTCACTTAAAACTAACAAGAAACTCAAGGATCTCAAGGATTTCAGGATCTATGTTATCAAAAATACATTTCAACATAATAATCAACTTAGAACTCAATTAAAATCAATCCAAAACAGAGCTTAACACAACAAGTCTGAAAATTACGATTTCAACCACATTTTTACAAGATTTTGATCTCTAATCAAAACTATAATGAAAATTCAACCATAAACATTAATTAGAAGCCAAATATCTTGGGAATTTCAATAAAGAACTTTGATTAGAGGTTGAGAATGGGATTTACCTCCAATCCTTGCTTTCCTCAATGGATGACAAGTTTTCCCTTGCAAAATCTTGAAGAACTAGATAGGTTTTCTTTAAAATTGTTTAGGAAATATTGAGAGATTGTTTAGAAGAAAAGAATTCGGGAGAAAGATGAATGAAAATAGTGTATGCCTGAAAATGAGGAGAAATTGATAGTTACGTAATTGAATCTCTCATTAACCACCCTTTTAATTAATTAAAATAAAAACCATTTTAAAGCTATTTAATTAAAACCATTTCAAACACATGTCATATTAAAGAAAAGATAAATTGCCATAAAGCCCTCAATAGATTCTAAGAATTTGGCTTCTTCTTTAAAAATCACATTTCCACAGTTTTGAAACTTTACAATTTGGTCACTACTCAGAATGTCCCACTACCGAAACTCTTTTTGTAAAATTGACTTGACCAATCTCTTAAACATATTTTAGAGGATTTTAGCAATTTTTACCACATTTTTATCCTATCCCGATCCTTGATTTCCCTAAATCACGTTACACGATTCGAACCGTTCTCGACCGGTCCGATCCAATGTCTAAAACATCTAGGCCCAAAACCAGGGAGTTACAACTCTCCCCCACTTAGGAAATTTCGTCCTCGAAATTTTACCTGATGGAAAAAGGTGCAGAAACTGCTTTAGCATGTCCACCTTGCTTTCCCACGTGGCCTCCTCAACTCCTCGATGTTGCCACAACACCTTCACGAGCCCTATCTTCTTGCCACGAAGAACTTTGCTACTCACATCCAGAACTCTCACTGGTTCCTCATCATACGACAGATTCGGATTCAACTCTATCTCCTCAACAGGCATCACATGTGAAGGATCCGATCTGTACCTTCATAACATAGAGACATGAAACACATCATGTATCTTTTCCAATTCCGTAGGCAATCTCAACCGATATGCCACAGGACCAATTCGCTCCACAACCTCGTAAGGTCCAATGAACCTTGGGCTAAGCTTACCCTTACGCCCAAATCTCATCACCTTCTTCCAAGGTGACACTTTTAAAAACACACGTTCGCCAACCGCGAACTCAATCTCTTTACGCTTCAGGTCCGCGTAAGACTTTTGCCTATCTGATGATGCCTTCAGACGCTCACAAATGAGCTTCACCTTCTCTGTTGTTCCCTTTAGCATAGCTGGCATCGAGATCAACTTTTGCCTAGATTTTGCACAACATAGAGGGGTTCTACATCTTCTCCCATACAAAGCCTCGTATGGAGCCATTTGAATACTCGCCTGATAACTGTTATTATATGCAAACTCAACCAACGGAAAATGCTTCTCCTAAAAACCCTAAAAATCTATCATGCAGCATCACAACATATCCTCAAGCACTTGGATCACACGTTCCGATTGTCCCTCCGTCTGAGGATGATAAGAAGTACTGGAATTCAACTGTGTACCCAAGGCTTGACGCAAACATTCCCAAAATTGCTCTGTAAACCTCATATCCCTATCTGACACTATAGACTTTGGCACACTGTGCAACCGCGCAATCTCAACAATGTACAATTCAACCAGATTATCCAAGGTATACGTAGTATGCACAGGCAGAAAATGTGCACACTTCGTGAGCCTCTCTACAATCACCCAAACTGAATTCTTCTTTGACGGTGACAAAGGCAATCCAGACACAAAATCTATGGTAATTCTCCCCCACTTCCATTATAGGATTCTCAAAGGCCGCAACAACCCAGAAGGAACATGATGTTCAGCCTTCACTCCCTCACACACCATGCACTTACTAACGAACTATGCCACATCCCTTTTCAACCCCACCCAGTAGTACTCATCTTTCAAATCACGATACATCTTTGTACTACCAGGGTGCATAGCAAAAGGACTACTATAGGCTTCAGTCAGGATAGTGCGCCTCAACTCAACATCACCCGTCACCACTATTCAACTCCCAAAGCACAGAAAACTGTCATCTCTAAAGCTGAAATCCAAAGGTCTTCCCGCTGCAAGGTCCTGAACATGAGGATTAAGAGAATCATCTAACAACTGCTTATCTTTGATCAACGAAATCAGAGATGGTTTCACGTGCAATTCAGCGATAAGACCACTATCACACGAAATGCTCAAGCGAGCAAACATTGCCCTCAACTCCACAGCCATTTTCTGGCTCAAAGCATCAGCCACAACATTAGCCTTGCTCGGGTGGTACTCAATCGTCAGATCATAATCTTTAAGCAACTCTACCCAATGACGCTACCTAAGATTCAACTCCTTTTGAGGCATAAGATACTTCAAGCTCTTATGATTTGTTAACACAACACACTTCTCACAGTACGGGTAATGCCTCCAAATCTTCAGGGAAAACACCACAGTCGCAAGCTCAAGATTATTAGTAGGGTAGTTGCGCTCATGCACCTTAAACTGCCTAGATGCATAAGCCACTACCTTACCCCCTGCATCAATACGCATCCCAAACCAACAATGGACGCATCGCTATAGACCACAAACTCCTTACCAGACTCAAGTTGAATCAAAACAGGAGCTTGCGTCAAAGCTTCCTTCAACTTTTCGAAAGCTTGTTGCCTTGCATTAGTCCATTCAAAGCGAACATTCTTCTGCAACAACTTGGTTAACGGTGCAGCTATCTTCGAGAAACCCTCAACGAATCTACGGTACGCGAATACATAAGGATATCATCGATGAACACCACCACAAACTGATCCAAGAATTCATGGAATACTCGATTCATCATGTCCATGAAAGCAGCAGGCGCGTTGGTCAAACCAAACGACATCACCAAGAATTCATAATGTCCATACCTTGTCTGAAAAGCTGTCTTAGGTACGTCTACATCCTTCACCTTCTGTTGATAATACCCCGACCTCAAGTCTATCTTAGAAAAAACTGAGGCTCCCTGTAACTGATCAAAGAGATCATCAATTCTAGGCAAGGGATACTTGTTCTTGATTGTCAACTTGTTTAGTTGCCGATAATCTATGCACATCCGCAGTGTCCCATCTTTCTTCTTTACAAACAAGACCGATGCACCCCAAGGTGACACACTCGGCCGGATGAAACCTCGATCCAACAACTCCTACAATTGCGTTTTCAACTCTTTCAGCTCTTTAGGTGCCATGAGATAAGGAGCAATGGACACCAGAGTTGTATTCTCGTACAACTCGATACCAAACTTAACTTCCCTATTTGGTGGCAATCCAGGCAATTCTTCCGGAAAGACACCCAGAAAATCGTGAACAGTTCGAATATCTTGCACACGCACATCCTTGGTGCCAGGATTCATCACATAAGCAAGATAAGCCTCACAACCAATCTTCATCATACGGTTTGCTTCTAAAACCAAAATCACATTTGACAAGAATTTCACATTCTTGCCTACCACCACCACTTCATAATCATCGGCCAGCTTTAGGGTCACCCTTTTGACATCAAAGTCAACTACCGCTCTATGCTCCGACAACCAATCCATACCAAGGATTATATTGAAATCGTAGAAGGGTAACTCCATCAAATCCACAAGAAAAACATAACCTTGTACAGATAAAAGGCATCTCCTATACAACTTCCTAGTGACTATAGTCTCACCAAAAGAACTAGTCACTTGCATTCCTACTTCAAGCATCTCAACAGGTATATCAAGCAAATGCCCATGCTCACTCAAGATATAAGAATGCGTGGATCCAGAATCAATCAAAGCTAGCAAAGATAAAGACTGAAGAACAAAGGTACCTGCGATGACATCGGTATCATTGCGCTCCTCACGTTGAGCATAAACCCTCGCTGGTCCACCTCCCTCAGGTCGGACGACTACTACATGAGCAATACCTCGTTGTACCTCGTCTCTCCGCGGGAAGTTCCCACGGCCTCTCTGAGGTGCAGCTACTACAGGAGCATGCCCTTGACCTCCACCAGCCAACAAGGGACACTCCCTCCTCATGTGATCCACTGAACCACAATTCCAACATGAATTCCCTGTCACCACAACAAGAGCCTGGGCCTCTCTAGCTGCTTGAGGACAATCTCGCCTCAAATGGTCCCTCGACCCACATGTACAACATGTATGCTGCTAAGATCTCACTCGACCTCCTTGAACCTGACCGCCTCAACCCGGAGCACCTCGCCTCCCCTCAGGCTGATGTCTCCTCTCTCGACCTCTTTTGTTCCATCCACCTCCGGAACTATACTCAACTGCTCTCTTCCTAGAGCTAAAACCAACACCTCGAGACGACAAACCCAAGTTCTGTTCGATGTCTTTGGCTCGACACAGAAGCACATCGAAGTCAGTATAATCTGCAGCCAACATAAACGTCTTAACTTCCTGTACCAGCCCGTATCGGAAGCGATCACATCAGTGCCTCTCACTAGGTATCAGCTCAGGAGAATACTGGCTCAGGCGTACAATCTGGACCTCGTACTCAGCTACAGAAAGGTTGCCCTGAACTAGCGACATAAACTCACGTTTCTTTTCGTCCAAGTATCTCACCCCTAGATACTTCCTCTTGAAGGCACCCTTGAAATACTCCCAATCTACTTCATTGGGCTCCAAACCGGCAGTGGTAGTCGTCCACCAGCTGTAGGCATCGCCTTGCAACAAAGAAACTGTGCGTCCCAGCTTGCGCACATCATTACATCCCATCTGATCCATGATACGGATCATACTTGCTAACCAGGCTTCTGAAGCCTCTAGAGACATACCATAGAACTCCACAACTCCTATGCTCCTCAACCTCTCCAATGGTAAGCCCGCCTGCCCAGCTGCAGGGGCCTGTACATGCGCTCTAGCAATAGCAGCCTGAAACACCCCGGTGATCGCCTGAACCAATGGCGTCAGATCACCTAAACCCGGACCAGCAGGTCCTTGCTGCACCTGCTCCCCACCTCCAGGTGGTGGCGGAGGAGGTAAGTTTCCACCATGAGGGACATCAGCCCCTTTCTCACCCTGGTCACCCTGCTCAGCCCAGGCACTATAATATTCGACCCCAACTCTCTTCTCGAACCCATAGTGTTATTTTAACATGGCATAACAACAAAACAAGTCAAACCATTTAGGCCAGCTGCAAGCAAGAATCCAAGTTTACAAAAACATTTGTTTAGTGTAATAAGGCAATGGGCACCCCCTATTTCCCTCAACATAACATAACATATAATAACACATCATGCTCAACATATAATATCACATCATGCTCAACATGCTTTCCATCACCCAAAATCAGCACATGGCAACATTGCATCATTATCACACAATCATATTCATTCCACACGCGATTCACATCAATCAAGCATAGCACAAGCTTCAAAATTTCAACCAATATCATGCTTATCAAACAACATACATCAATACATATCAATTTCTCATACCAACATCCCCAATTCTTTCGCAATCTGGCTCTAATACCAACAACTGTAACCCCCTTAGCCCGGCCTAGACGCCCGACCCAAACTAAGAAGATTTCATGGGGAAAACCAAAGTCAATTCGTTAAAGTCAACATTGATTTACGATCCCTTTTTTCTTTTATCTTTTCTAAATGCACATTATTAACTTATATGATTAACAAAACATTTCAGCGGAAGCGACACAGAGAACGAAACTCAATTAGGGGTTCAATTACACACAAACGTCTTTTAGGGACTAAAATGTAAATTTCCTGATTTTTAAAGACTAATCAAGATTTCAAGTTACCAATCCGAGATTTAATATATAATAAGTCAATATGTCAAATTTCATCTTAAACGAACGACTCAAACTCATTTAATTAAGCATCCAAGACCCAGGAAACCAAAACATAAGAAAAAGAAACCTAAAACAATTCAAATTCAAACTCAACGGTCGAGTGTTTCGAAACACCCGACTCTGTACCGGAACGGTCGTTTCGAAACCAGGTTGACCGTTTCGATACTCGGATGCGTTCCGAAACCCGTACCGAAACACCCCTTTCTAATAGCAAAATCGTGCCAGAACGTTCCTACCCGTTCCGAAACCTCATGGCCATTTCAGGCCTCTGTTTCGAAACAGGTAAGGGCATTCCAATACGCCTTGCCCTGCAACAACATATTTTGCTAGTTTTTCACATCTTTCCACATCCAAAAAAATTCCAATTCATGCCACAACGTACATACAACATGTTTAAGCATCAAAGATCATCATCATGAAGCATAAACTAAACATGGCATCAATCATGCAAACATTGGAACTATAGTCATGATCCCTAGTCCACCAGAGCCATACAAAGCTAAAATCAACATTCAAACCAAAAATCAATCCTCAAGGGCCATTTACAACTCAAAGGTAAACAACCAAACATGCTCAAGGTAAATAGCAACATCCTCAACCATCAAAAAGTATAAATCCCACCCATTGCCTCTTATTACACTAAAGTAAAGCCACATACTTTGCTAAACCGAAAAGCTTGGATTCCCTTGCTTGCGTGCTGCCTCAAACACCTAATTCTCTGCATTGATGAAATGAATGAGTGTAAGCACAAAGCTTAGTGAGGATCGATAAACAACATTCAACAATGCACTTCACAAATTTTGCAAAACCACCACTTTTCAACACATGCCTTTACACAAAACATGTTCTTTCAAGACATAAAAGCATTGTCTAAAAACGTGCTCATATGCATCATTCTAAAACATCAAATGAACCTTTGCTCATGCTTTACCAAGCATCTCATGCATTCTAGCATCACTTACAAGCATCTCATGCTTAACATTAACCATTTACATTATATTGGCTCGCAAGTGATAAACCATAAACCATACCAACAAAAAAACACAATATGATACGCGGATTACAAGCATTGTCCCACACGCTTCATACATACTACCGGACTACACAAGGTGGAGATCAATGACACAATCACAACCCCTCAACACCCGTGATGGAGATTAATGGCACAATCACAACCCCTCAACATCACTCATCGATACTTGTATAATTCACTAAAGAGAGTACGAGACACATACAAAAGACTCACACATGGGATTAAACCATTCTGTAATGCCCCGATTTTGGGCCTAGATGTTTTAGAGCTCGAATCGGACCTGCTGAGAATGATTCGAATCTTAAAGGGAGATTTAGGGAACACCTAGTTCGGGATGCTTTAAAAATATGGAAAAATACCTAAAACTCCTCATTTATTATATGAATGATTATGGTGAAAACAATTTTACAAAATGAGGTTAGGAAATACTACATTTCGGTGTAGTGACCAAATCAGAGTTTTTGCAAAAGTTAAATACTGACTCTTTTGTAAAGGATTGAAACTTTGAATCTTTAAGGAGCTAATTTTACCAAAATGTTTTTAATCAAATTTCTCCATATTTTGGGTGATTTTAATAATGTTTTAATTAAAGGAAATAAAGATTGATTAAAGGAAAACTATCTTTGACTTTTCATAACTACCTTACGTCAATTTTCTCTCATTTCATTTTCTCTCAATTTCTTTTCAGCCAAATACATTTCCTTCATCAATTACCCTTTTATTTTCATTTCTTTTGATGAGATTTCAATCTCCTTTTGATTCCTAATCTTTTCCTCATCAAATCCTCTTGTTTTCACATTGGATTTTTAAGAGAACTTGCCCAAATCAAGGAGAAATCAGCCATTAGAGGTAAGCTTCGTCCTTCTCCTCTAATGATCGATTATTTACTAAAATTACCAAGTTATCAATCCTTTGTTAATGATTTTTGAGTTGCTTTAATGTTAGAAACAATAAATTGTATTAAAACTCAAGATTTTTGGAGAGATCTTGATGATTTTCGTAGTTGTTGATTAGTCTCTATATTGAGGTTGTTTTATAATGTATTTTGGATGGTAATTGATGTTATAAATGAGGTTTTATCATAAAAATCCCGAATAGGCTTGGATTCCTAAGTTTTGTATGCTAAAATGGTGGTTTTGGAGTGCTTTTGGTGCTTTGTTATAGATGGAGGTAAAAGGACGAGTTTGTGGTAGTTTTTGATGTTGATTGATGTTTAGAAATGATTAGAAGTGGTAGATCTTGGCTGGGATTTGTTTTAGAAGAGTTTGGAGATGATTTCAGTTGATTTTGGTAGCCGAAATGAGGTTCTAGAGTAGAGCAACGAGTTTAGGTGTGTGGCTAATGATTTTAATGCATGATGATGCATTAATCCTCTACTCTTATGTGTTATAAAAAGGGGAGACATCTCCGGACGCCATTGGTGTTGATCCGGGAGCTTAGATAGCGTTTCGGCAAGCAAGCAAAACGTAATCGTTGAGTGCGAATGGTTTAGAAGTTATCGAGGGACAAAGAAACAAGGTTTGAGGACCTAGGAAAGGTTTGAAACACCTTCCTAAGTCCAGAAGTAAGTATTGGCTAGATTGCTCTCTTATATGTGGTGGTTGCCCCTAAAATGCTTTTACATGCTCATGGTTTGAGATAGATAAATTCCTACTGTTTTTATGCATGATTTGTAGCATGAGAACATGCTTGAAATGATTTCATGAAATAACATGTTGAATTGATGAGTTTTGAGCTTTTATTTTAAAACATGGCAAATGTTATGGTTTTGAAATGAGATGAGAAAGATTTGAGAAATTTTGCATGAAAAACAGTAGGTGAGATGATGTTTTGACATGATATATTGGCATAGAAGATGAGATACTTACCAGATATAATTGATCGATCAATAGGATGAGAGTGCACTATAAACTAAAAATTCGTACGTGCTCTTCGAATTCAATCCAAAGGGAGAGACTGATGATGGGCATTCCATCGGGTAGGACTTGGTGAAATACCCAAGCTTTGTGGCCATGAGAGATTCCGCCATGTGAGTACGATGATGTGAGATTCCATCGGAAATTATGTTACTAGACAAATGAGTACGGTGATGTGAGATTCCACTGGAAGAGTCTAGTGGTTTGAGAATGATGTCCGCATATCCGAGTAATAATGAAATGTGAAATGCCAATATAATATATGAAAATGCTTTTGATTCACATGTACCTATTGATGAGATGATTTATGCTATGAGAAATGCATATGAGATTTGTATATGAAATGCTTTGGTTTTCACAAGCATGTGTATGGCCTTGCCATGAGATTTGCATTGGTTTAAATGCATGAGATATAATTGAGGTACATGTGTTTTCAATGGAGATTTGCTTTGAAATGGTTTTCAAGCATGAGATAGAATGAGCATGTTGTAGAAAAGGCTTTTGAGAAAGTGTTTTGAATAATGTATTGTTGTGTTGGTTTTCTTTAGAGCTTGCCTCACTAAGCAAATGTGCTTACGCTGTCATTTAACAACAATGCAGATAATTGAGGTGTTTTTGGGCAGCAAGAAGGTTAAGAACATCCAAGGAAGTGCAAAGCTCATGTATGGTGATGTTTTTATATACTTTAGTTTTGATATTTGGCAATGGGACTCCAAGGTTGTATTTGGGAGATGTGTTTTGAACTCCCTAAGTTTGTAGCATGTTTGTGATGGCTTTTATGGGTTGTAAATGGTCCTAATGGTTTGGTTGGAGGTTTGAGCTTTATATTTGGTTTGATGGATAGGAAGCATGCATATAGTTTGAGTGTTTTTGTGTTTGATGCCATATTTGAGCTTATGCTTCTTATACATGTTCCTTGATGCTTAATCATGTTGCTGGTATGTTATGGTACATTTTGAAGCACATTTGAGTGGGCTAAGTGGTGAAAAACCAACAATTTCTGCTGTCACATTGCAGGGTGTATCGAAACACCCTTAACTATTTCGAAACGGGGGCCTGTAATGGCCATAGAGTTTCGATACAGCTGAAGGTGTTTCGGAACATGTTGGCTACTAGAGAGGCCTGTTTCGATACCGGTCTCGGAACGCACCCGAGTACCGAAACGGTCAACTCCATTTCGATACGGGCGTTTCGGTACAAAGGTTGGTGTTCCGAAATGGGTGACCGTTGGATGATGATTTGAATTGATTTAAGTTTCCATGTTTTACATTTTAGTCCTGAATGTTGTGGATGCAATTGCTTGAGCTTGGAATGTCCATTTTAGCTGAAATTTAACAGAGAAGCATATGATAGGAGTAATTACAATTTGGTAAACTTAAAATCTGCAAAGTCTTTATATTTTCAAAAAATTACATTTTAGTCCCTAAAAGTGTAATTCATGCAATTGAGTCCCTAAATGATTTCCGATCGTTGTGCCATTCTCTCGTATGATTCTTGAGTATTCACATAGGCTTAATGTGCATCTAGAAAAGATTAAAAAGAAAAAAATGGTCGTTAATCAAGGTTGACTTTCGGGTTGACTTTAGTTTTCCCCGTGTAATCTTCGTAGTTCAGGTCAAGCGTCTAGGCTGGGCTAAGGGGTTACATTTGTTGGTATCAGAGCCAAGTTAACGAATAATTGGGGCTTGATAGGCAGTTAATGTATGTGGTTATGTATGGTTTTGATTTTTGGGTGAATATGTGATGTATGAATATGTATGATTCAATTGAGATGAATTTGTGATGCTATGCTATGATTGGAGTGTAGTTGGGGATCCCATTGCCATATCATTACTAATGAGAAGAATTTTTTTCAAAATGAGCTTGAGTACTTGGATTACTTACCTTACTATGCCTAATTGAGTTTGTTGTATTTTTTCAGTGCATTGTTTTATTATGGGGCTACTAGAGAGGCCTGTTTCGATACCTGTCTCGGAACGCACCCGAGTACCGAAACGGTCAACTCCATTTCGATACGGGTGTTTCGGTACAAATGTTGGTGTTCCGAAATGGGTGACCGTTGGATGATGATTTGAATTGATTTAAGTTTCCATGTTTTACATTTTAGTCCTGAATGTTGTGGATGCAATTGCTTGAGCTTGGAATGTCCATTTTAGCTGAAATTTAACAGAGAAGCATATGATAGGAGTAATTACAATTTTGTAAACTTAAAATCTGCAAAGTCTTTATATTTTCCAAAAATTACATTTTAGTCCCTAAAAGTGTAATTCATGCAATTGAGTCCCTAAATGATTTCCGATCGTTGGGCCATTCTCTCGTATGATTCTTGAGTATTCACATAGGCTTAATGTGCATCTAGAAAAGATTAAAAAGAAAAAAAAGGGTCGTTAATCAAGGTTGACTTTCAGGTTGACTTTGGTTTTCCCCGTGTAATCTTCGTAGTTCAGGTTAAGCGTCTAGGCTGGGCTAAGGGGGTTACATTTGTTGGTATCAGAGCCAGGTTAACGAATAATTGGGGCTTGATAGGCGGTTAATGTATGTGGTTATGCATGGTTTTGACTTTTGGGTGAATATGTGATGTATGAATATTGATGTATGATTCAATTGAGATGAATTTGTGATGCTATGCTATGATTGGAGTGTAGTTGGGGATCCCATTGCCATATCATTACTAATGAGAAGAATTTTTTTCAAAATGAGCTTGAGTACTTGGATTACTTACCTTACTATGCCTAATTGAGTTTGTTGTATTTTTTCAGTGCATTGTTTTATTATGGGGCTACTAGAGAGGCCTGTTTCGATACCGGTCTCGGAACGCACCCGAGTACCGAAACGGTCAACTCCATTTTGATACGGGCGTTTCGGTACAAAGGTTGGTGTTCCGAAATGGGTGACCGTTGGATGATGATTTGAATTGATTTAAGTTTCCATGTTTTACATTTTAGTCATGAATGTTGTGGATGCAATTGCTTGAGCTTGGAATGTCCATTTTAGCTGAAATTTAACAGAGAAGCATATGATAGGAGTAATTACAATTTGATAAACTTAAAATCTGCAAAGTCTTTATATTTTCCAAAAATTACATTTTAGTCCCTAAAAGTGTAATTCATGCAATTGAGTCCCTAAATGATTTCCGATCGTTGTGCCATTCTCTCGTATGATTCTTGAGTATTCACATAGGCTTAATGTGCATCTAGAAAAGATTAAAAAGAAAAAAGGGTCGTTAATCAAGGTTGACTTTCGGGTTGACTTTGGTTTTCCCCGTGTAATCTTCGTAGTTCAGGTCAAGCGTCTAGGCTGGGCTAAGGGGGTTACATTTGTTGGTATCAGAGCCAGGTTAACGAATAATTGGGGCTTGATAGGCGGTTAATGTATGGTTTTGACTTTTGGTTGAATATGTGATGTATGAATATTAATGTATGATTCAATTGAGATGAATTTGTGATGCTATGCTATGATTGGAGTGTAGTTGGGGATCCCATTGCCATATCATTACTAATGAGAAGAATTTTTTTTCAAAATGAGCTTGAGTACTTGGATTACTTACCTTACTATGCCTAATTGAGTTTGTTGTATTTTTTCAGTGCATTGTTTTATTTTGGGGCTACTTGAGAGGCCAGTTTCGATACCGGTCTCGGAACGCACCCGAGTACCGAAACGGTCAACTCCATTTCGATACGGGCGTTTCGGTACAAAGGTTGGTGTTCCGAAATGGGTGACCGTTGGATGATGATTTGAATTGATTTAAGTTTCCATGTTTTACATTTTAGTCCTGAATGTTATGGATGCAATTGCTTGAGCTTGGAATGTCCATTTTAGCTAAAATTTAACAGAGAAGCATATGATAGGAGTAACTACAATTTTGTAAACTTAAAATCTGCAAAGTCTTTATATTTTCCAAAAATTACTTTTTAGTCCCTAAAAGTGTAATTCATGCAATTGAGTCCCTAAATGATTTCCGATCGTTGTGCCATTCTCTCGTATGATTCTTGAGTATTCACATAGGCTTAATGTGCATCTAGAAAAGATTAAAAAGAAAAAAAGGGTCGTTAATCAAGGTTGACTTTCGGGTTGACTTTGGTTTTCCCCGTGTAATCTTCGTAGTTCAGCTCAAGCGTCTAGGATGGGCTAAGGGGGTTACATTTGTTGGTATCAGAGCCAGGTTAACGAATAATTGAGGCTTGATAGGCGGTTAATGTATGTGGTTATGCATGGTTTTGACTTTTGGGTGAATATGTGATGTATGATTCAATTGAGATGAATTTGTGATGCTATGCTATGATTGGAGTGTAGTTGGGGATCCCATTGCCATATCATTACTAATGAGAAGAATTTTTTTCAAAATGAGCTTGAGTACTTGGATTACTTACCTTACTATGCCTAATTGAGTTTGTTGTATTTTTTCAGTGCATTGTTTTATTATGGGGCTACTAGAGAGGCCTGTTTCGATACCGGTCTTGAAACGCACCCGAGTACCGAAACAGTCAACTCCATTTCGATACGGGCGTTTCGGTACAAAGGTTGGTGTTCCGAAATGGGTGACCGTTGGATGATGATTTGAATTGATTTAAGTTTTCATGTTTTACATTTTAGTCCTGAATGTTGTGGATGCAATTGCTTGAGCTTGGAATGTCCATTTTAGCTGAAATTTAACAGAGAAGCATATGATAGGAGTAATTACAATTTGGTAAACTTAAAATCTGCAAAGTCTTTATATTTTCCAAAAATTACATTTTAGTCCCTAAAAGTGTAATTCATGCAATTGAGTCCCTAAATGATTTCCGATCGTTGTGCCATTCTCTCGTATGATTCTTGAGTATTCACATAGGCTTAATGTGCATCTAGAAAAGATTAAAAAGAAAAAAAGGGTCGTTAATCAAGGTTGACTTTCGGGTTGACTTTGGTTTTCCCCGTGTAATCTTCGTAGTTCAGCTCAAGCGTCTAGGATGGGCTAAGGGGGTTACATTTGTTGGTATCAAAGCCAGGTTAACGAATAATTGGGGCTTGATAGGCGGTTAATGTATGTGGTTATGTATGGTTTTGACTTTTGGGTGAATATGTGATGTATGAATATTGATGTATGATTCAATTGAGATGAATTTGTGATGCTATGCTATGATTGGAGTGTAGTTGGGGATCCCATTGCCATATCATTACTAATGAGAAGAATTTTTTTCAAAATGAGCTTGAGTACTTGGATTACTTACCTTACTATGCCTAATTGAGTTTGTTGTATTTTTTCAGTGCATTGTTTTATTATGGGGCCACATAGAGAGCTTAGATTCAATACTCGATCTATGGCTGAGAATGAGAATGTAGAGAATGCTGAGGATCTACCTCCTCCTCCCCATGGTGGACCACCTGGTGGTGGTGGTGCTGGGGTTGCTGGACCCGAGGGAGGTCAGGGGCAAGCTGCTCCTGATATGACCGTGTTGATACAGGCTATTGCTGGAGCTTTCCAGGCAGTAGTAGCTGGAGCTCATCTGCACCACAAGATGGTGCTAATGTAAGATTGCTGTTGGAGCGTCTTCGCAGTCTGGGAGGGACTGAGTTTAGAGGTTTGACCCCGGAAGGTTCAGAGTCTTGGTTAGAGAATACCAAGAGGATACTTGGACAATTGAACTGCAACAATGTTCAGAAGCTGGTATGCATTGTGTCACTACTGCATGGTGATGCGTATACATGGTGGACGACCACTATTGCGGGAATGGATGATGATGAAGTGACGTGGACATTCTTCTTGAATACGTTCAAGCGGAAATATTTGGGAGTTCGCTACCTCGTGTAATCACTAATTTTGTCCGGGTCAACCCTTTTTTATTTTTTTGCTAATAATGGGCTTTAATTGTATATGGGTTGTTATTATTACTAGCATTACTATTATTACTATGTATTATTGTTATGTTAATATCATTATTACTATATTACTTATATTATTACCATATATTATACTTCTCATATCTAATTATTATTACTATTACACTAACATGTTATCATCACTATTATTGCTATTACCATATGTTAGTACCATTATTATTATAATATTCAATTATTTTTATTACTAAATTTGTCACCGTATAACCATATATTCATTATAGTTGTTAAAATTGTTATTACTACTATCTATTATATTTTTATTATTACCATTATATTTATTACTGTTTTTATAGCTAGTGCTAGTATTATGTGTTATTATTAATACTTACTATCACTAAGTATTTGTCTATTATTATTAATAATATTATTATTACTATTATTATTATTATTATTATTATTATTATTATTATTATTATTATTACTATCATTATTATTATTATCTGAAAACCCAAAAATATATAATTAGAAGCCCAATTCGAATGAAGAAATTATCAGCCCATTGACATTAAATAATTAGAGCCCACAGTCCATTTACATTTTTTATAACATGTGTACATATTTACAAGCCCGTTTTGGGCCCAACACTAAACCAGAAACCCTAATGTTGTCTCTTATCTTTGCAGCCGCCACCCCCTCTCCACCGTCAGATCTGGTCTAGATTTGACGGTCCAGATTGCACCAGGGCATGAGAAAACCCTAGATGGCTCTCAGCTCACTAGCGCCGCATCGATTGCAGCCGTCGGATCAAGGGCGTGTTGAGCGGCCGAGATCGAACCCATGTGCGCGTCTGAACCACGCGCTTGACTCCTTAACTCCTAGACCGTTCAGATTCCCACCATATCGATCGAACGGGGTTGCAGCCGCGTTGATTCTCCAGCCGTCGTACCAGAGCCTCACATGCAGCCAAACGAAAACAAAATGTCAGAAACGCAAAATGCAAAAAAACAGAAACGGCAGAAACAAACATTTCTGGTGATGAATACAAACAAATGATACCAGATCAGCCAATAGCAATATATAGGGCATTTTCTATTTTTCTGAAAATCCTGTAATTTTCGGCTATATAAAGCCTGAACCAAACAATGTAATCCCAAGCATTATCAGGGAAAAGCTTCAGAGATATCAATACAAAAAAGCAACCATTTCAGAGGTATTCTATTTTCATTTGTGCATTTCGAAACAAAAAAAGAGTTAGGGTTCCTTTTTTACCTTCATCGAGTCATCGTCCCCGTGCCTGCTCGCTTCCTTTCTTCGGAAATAAGCCTTACGGTTTCCTTGGCCGTGTCAGGTGAGCCGATAGAAAAGGGGTAAGTAGCAGATCAGAGGTCTTTTTTAAGAGAAAAAAGGGGCTTTTCGAGTTTCTTTTTTGTTAAAACGAAAGATGGGGTCTGTTTTTCTGGTTTTTCGGGTGATGGTTGAGTTAGAAATCTAGGAAAATAGGGCCTTTTGGGCGTTTAGGGGCTCGCCAGCCGTCGATTAACGACGCCCGACGTTTCAGGTACCGTCGTCGTCGAGAGAGAAAGAAGGGGGGCTAGGGTTTGCAAAAGGGGGTCTGAGACGTTCAGGTTAGGTATTTATAGGGTCTTGTTTTTTTGTTTTTGGGTTATTAGCTTCTTAGATCCCTCCGCACCTCCATATTCGCGATGTAAGGCTCTCCGCATTCTGTAATCATTTCCCCGGTCCCTGAGAATTTCAACGCGCATTCAATTAAGTCCTCCTTTCTTCCGGATTCAGATCCTTGTTTGTAAAATTGCTGTTTTGGTCCCTTTGGTTCTTCGTGTCTTTTTAATTTAATCCCATTTTGCTTTTAATTAGCTTTTTAAGTGGTTTATTTACGGTTTTGATCCCTGCCGGTTTGCTTTTTTTATTATTAGCATTTTATTATGTTTTTTCTTGTTGCTCATGCATTTGCCTTTTTTATATCGGATATATGTCTTTGCATTTCTATTCATATTTGTTATGTGTGGCATGTGTATTTATTTATTAAATGTATGGTTGTTTGTCTTTCTTAAAATCCTGTTAAGGTATGCGTAATTTATGGGTTTTTTTTATAATGTCATGTTTAGCTTTAATATGTTGCATGCTCGTTTTTTTGTGTAAATAGCCTACTTGTTTTTTATGTCACTCGAATATGCTGTTATGACATGCATTTACACTTGTCATTCATAAGGCCGATGATTATTAAACATGATAACTGGACTTAAAAACATACCCCAAGAGAGGTATCAATTAACCCCGGTATCCGAAAGACGACAGTCCTAGCTTAATGGATGTCGATCGAATATTTGGGTTAATTTTTACCGTCTCTAGGTAAACGAAAGCGTAAAAATGGAAATACCATAGCACCATATTTTATCTGCTTGCATCATGCATAAAGGTGACATACGGGATCCGAACCCTAAACTAACACGGCAGTCAGCCTTATTTGATGTCGGTTTAGTCTATGGTCCAGTGTACCGTCATCCTTCTTAATTAAGTGTTTAATTAATTCCAATGCCGCTATTCGATAAAGCCCGTGCTATTTAATTCATATTTTCATTTAAGAACAATTATTAAATTCACTTTGATTTTTAAATAATTCCTATCGATCAAAAGGCAACAAACAATTTGGTACCGATTTCCGGGCGTGATGGGGGTGCTAACCCTACCCCACGCGTAACCAACTCCCGAACCCGTTTTAAAATGAATCTCTGGTTTTATGGTGTCCGGCCTACCTCAGTGGCCGGTGGCGACTCCAAATTTTCACAAGTTTTCCAAAACATGAATCCCCCCCTTTTCTTTAAACAAAACCCCTTTTCAAAAAGAAAATAGTGATAAGGCCCCTACTAGCGGTTTTCAGAAAAAAAAACCTTATCACAGCTTGGCGACTCCGCTGGGGATAATTTTTTGTTTTTTACAAAAAAGAGAGTTAGGCCAATAAAACGCTTGTTGCCATTTGATCGATAGAAAATATTTAAAATTTGAAGTGAAGCTAATAAGTTTTTTCTTTCATGAAAATACGGCTTAAGTTGAACGGGCTTTAGACATTTGTGGCATTCGAATTAATTTTCCATTTAATTATTAAGGAAGTCACCGGCATGTGTTGCATCATGTTCATTCAGCTCTATGCCCGAGCTCTACCCTTAAGTGGGAGTGAAACGCCCATACCCACGTGAGTATCCCTCCACGGGTCGGTAATTCACTTCCGGAATCCACGCCTTTGACACGTGAGCAGCCCTCCACGTCATTAGGCCGTGCTTTCCCCCGAACCGAAACCAATTCGCAAGCCTGTAATGGGCCAGAATTGGGGTTCTTATTGCCTTAGTAGGTAATGAGATAGGTTCGGGTACCCTTTATTAGAACCAAACTCATGTGTGAGAATATAAGAAGCCCACCCCATTAGAGCCATGCGGATAACCCTAGAGTTTAGAGTGTCTAGGTTTTTGCTTGTTAATTGCTTGTTTCTACGCTTCTTTTTTCGTTAATGCTTGAATTTCTTTTCTTGCCTTGATTTATGTTTATCATGTGACTAACACCTTTGCTTTTCTTCCCCTCTTATTTTGCATATTTCATCATTGCATAAAGAGCACATTGAGTTGGAAATAGTCTAAAATTAAAGGCTTGATTAGTGAGAAATGTGGTCTGTAACAATAATGAGAAAGACCTCGACGAAAATATGGACATGAGGAGAGCAACTACATGGTTAGGGTTCCAACACAAGAAAGACTTTCAAAAAAGACAAAAGAGCCACCTCACTTATTTGTCAGATGTCCCAGGCAAGTGATCATTACTTCGAATTTTGGAGTTCAACCTACATTTGTTCTACGGTTGGCAGCTTTGATTTGACTACAACAGTTGGGAAATACCGAGTCTTGCAAGGAAATTAGCGAGAACTACACCAAATGAGAACTAAGCTTTCCGGGGCAAGATCGAAAGTTTCTCGGGCAATTCGTCGCCTTGAGTCGACAATCAAGCCTCAACCTAGAACAAGGAAAAATACTTCAAGTCAGAGGGATTCCGACCTCACCCCCGATGCGCTTTGAAGGTTAGGCTCAGTGGGACCCTTTCAAAGAGCAAGTCAAGAGTACCAATATCGACAGTGGATTAATCATAATTCGTCGCCTATACCACTTGGGGGCAGGACCGAGAGTTGGCCTACTTGTTAACGAGGATATGAGAGAACGCCCGATTCCTAGCAAAAGATCATGTCAAGAAAGAAGAAGGGATTGAGTGAGTCTTGAAGAAAATCGTCGGCCTAGACGCCAGCTTAAGAACTGCATGTAGTGGGTTTCATCCGATCATTGTAACGGACCAAGGTTCCCATTGATGAGTTGTTTAACGAGGATATTTGCCGAACTCAGTGTTGCTCTTTGCATTTCAATTATGCATTTTGTTTGATTACCTTTAGTCATGCATTTATGTTGTATATATGATACATTGCATTCATGAAATTAATGTTCAATGCACCTTTGCATTCATATACATTTTGATAGATTACTCTTAATCACATGTTGTACATATAACACATGGCATTCATGAAATTAATGTCCAATGCACCTTTGCATTCATATACATTTTGATTGATTACTCCTGACATTCATGAAATTAATGTTCAATGCACCTTTGCATTCAATTATACCTTTTGATCGATCACCTTTAACCATATGATTCTATTATACGAGCGACATGTTCATTAGTGTCCATCAAATCAGTGCACATTTACATTCAATTATGCATTTTGATTGATCATATGTCTTCATTGTACACGACACATTCATTCATTCATTCATTCATTCATTCATTCATTCATTCATTCATTCATTCATTAAACAAATAAAATTAATGTCCATCAGATCAATGCATCTTTGCATTCAGTTGTACATGTCTGTTTGACCACCTTTAATCACATATCCTTGTTGTGCATACGACACATTACATGCATTCATTCTTAAAATGAATAAATGGAGGAAAGCTTTGCCAAGCCAGAGGCCGATTTAAGAGGTCAGATGGAACGAACTCAGCAAGAATTAAGGAGCACCATCATCAAGCCCCAACAAGATATGATGAAAGGAATACCCTAACTGTTACAGTCCAGTCTGAAAGGAATGAGTGTTGCTCAAGTACCGGGAGACCACTCGGCCACCCCGATCTTTAAGAATCCCCTTGCTATAGGTCCCACGTCCAACCCACCCCAAGGGGCATCTTCTGCTCATCAAGACGAAGCCTTGGCTCAAAGCCCAGCCTAGTATGACGTTCGGATACATTACATCGCTTCATGGAAGAAGAAGCGATGTTTGAGCAAGTCTGACAGAAATGTTGGTACAACGTGCTTAAACGCGGTAAAGTTTAAGACAATGGATAATTCAAATGTCCATCGAAAATCCATTTTTGCGAATGGTCAAAGGAAAATAAATCCTTTGCAAAAATCCGATTCTCATTATTGGTGAAAACTGATTGTACTCAGGGGAATGGTACAACTAGCCCGGAGCAAACGGCTACCGGTAAAGGCGATTCAAATCCGTTAATCCTTGTGCATTTGGGAAAAATGCAAGTCTCGGTTCAAGAAAAGTGAATTGGAGACATTACACCGCTTCATGAAAGAAGAAGCGATGTTTGAGCAAGTCTGACAGAAATGCCAGCACAACGTGCTTAAACACGATAAAGTTTAAGACAATGGATAATTCAAGCGTCCATCGAAAATCCATTTTTACGAATGGTCGAAGGAAAATAAATCCTTTGCAAAAATCCAATTCTCATTATTGGTGAAAACTGATTGTACCCAGGGGAATGGTACAACTAGCCCGGAGCAAACGGCTACCGGTAAAGGCAATTCAAATCCGTTGATCCCTGCGCATTTGGGAAAAATGCAAAAGAAATAGGCTGAGTTGTAGATTTTTTATCATAACGAGAGTTTCATTTTGTTATTTAGAAAATATTTTGGTATTCATTGATTCTTTAAACATTTCATTTATTATTATTATAAGTTTACTCTTGTTTTCCTATTACACATGTATATACTTTTTGTAAGATTGACTTTAATTCAATTTAAAAAGAATGTTTTTTCCGAAAAACCGAATGTTGTGAGGATACTAAATATGAAAACCCTATGTTCTACTTAGGCCAAGGGAGGAATGACAATGAGTGTTCAGGAATAATGGGCCACTCCCATTGAGCGAATTTTCCCTCTCGGGCATTGTTGTTCAAGGTCCTTGAATGAAGTGATAACCCTAAAACTTCTACCACATGAAGACCAATTTTGATATCCCTGTATGGGAAGACATTTGGCATTCCTCCAATTCCATTCACATAGAAAGAAAATATAAAAAAACCCATTGTTGTCCCCGTTTGAGTCTTTTAAACTTTTTTCTTTTGATTGAACCCAAATCAAGGATCACCCCTACACCGGGGGCAAATGAGATATAAGGCTATGGACAAATAAATGACATTGGATTCTGATTATGCTATGAGGATGATGTCTTGTGAACTAAGGGACATTAAAAGAGAACGGATTCATTGGATACACTTTCAGTTTGAGCAGCAAAAACATCAAAAGGAAAGAACGAAAGAAAAGTTGGCGCTCAAAGAGCTACCCGAATCAAGTCGAAAGATTACCGACATAAAAGTTGAAGAAATCAAAAGCAAAAGCACTAAAGTGAAAAGTGCAATTTTGTAAAAGGAGAGAAGCGGATAAAGAAAAAAGACAAGATGATTCCCTATCCAAATGAATCTCTGCTTAGATGAGCCTCGAAGGATTGTTCACCTTTGATCAAAAGCATGCACCAGTACAATGCAAAGGCGCAACCTGATCCGAAACTACGCTTGATAAAAGGAAATGAACTCTAGGGGAAAACCCCAAAAAAGGGGCAGTCTAGAGCGATCCAAAGAAACAAGAGAAGAAATAGCAGTTCATCTGAGCATAATCAAGAGACTTCCCGTTGGAAAAATTGATCCTTGGTTTCACCACCCTTAAACACTTGTTTAGGCCTACTTACCCTTTCTTTCGTAGCCATGAGCCTTAGCCTACATTACAAGCCATAAAAGACCATTTGGACCATACACGGATGGATGAATTTTTCTTCAGATCGCATCCCGCCTATCAGAGTTAACCTTTCTTCAAGGATTGACACACTTCTAATGCCTGATCGAGACCAGAAAAGAGAGAAGGATGGGGCATGGTGAGTTAGTGAGCTAAAGAGAGCCACTTTTAAATCGGGTAGACACTAGGAATGGGAGTCGCTCCTCTCGGAAGCCTAATAGCCCAGAAAAGATTTCATATATGCATTCCTGCAACATTCGGAAAATGTCACTCGGGTTGACCTTTTTTTCAAGGACCCAAAACTTGATTTTCTTAAATATCACTTGTCGCGATTCTTTAAAATGTATATATATACATAATGAATTTATTTTTATAAGTCTCCTATATTGGAATGAACAAACGGACTAACCATGGCTCGAGGTGAAGCCATCGGTACCCCAAGGGGCATCTTTGTCTGTGGGGCAACTAGGGCTTTACACATGGGATTTCAAATCAGTGAGAGATGGCATACAACTCGAAGGTACTGGGCTAATGATTCTGATTGTGATTCAGGCCATTGGACTCAAGGAATAAGCAACACAAGTTGGGGGCAAGTTTTGTCAAGACACGAGATTGATGAGTGGTTGTAGTCCCAAGATGGTGACCACCGACCTTAAAGAATAAAGACAAACTAAATTCATGCATCTTTGCATTCCTATGACATACGCATCATTGCATCATGAAGTATGCTCATGCATCATTGATAGTTAGACATCCCTATGTTAGGAGCATGCTAACTCATACCATCATAGCATTTGTTTATTTTTGAACAGGTATTTGAAGATTGATAAAGGGGTGGATCTACGGCTCTACGAGAAGAGAAATAGATCTCAAGAATTCTTTGACTGGTATCAAGGTTCTTAAACCCTGATTTTTTTTATCCTTCCTAAAGGATGTTTTTCTTAAAAATGAATTTCTCAATTCTTATCCTTCCTAAAGGATAGTTTTTTCTTAAAACTCGATTTCTCAATCGTATCCTTCCTAAAGGATAGTTTTTCTTAAAACTCGATTTCTCAATCGTATCCTTCCTAAAGGATAGTTTTTCTTAAAACTCGATTTCTCAATCGTATCCTTCCTAAAGGATAGTTTTTCTTAAAACTCGGATTTCTCAATCTTATCCTTTCTAAAGGACGTTTTTCCTCAAAACTCCGATTTCTTAATCGTATCCTTTCTAAAGGACGTTTTTCCTCAAAACTCCGATTTCTTAATCGTATCCTTCCTCAAGGATAGTTTTTCTTAAAACTCGATTTCTCAATCGTATCCTTTCTAAAGGATGTTTTTCTTAAAACTGGATTTCTCAATCCTATCCTTCCAAAAGGACATTTTCCTCAAAATTTAAATTCTCAACTTTAAAAAATAATAAAAAATCAGTTTCCTGGTTTTTAAATTAAAAGAAAAGAAAAAAGAAGAAATGAGAGAGAAAGAGAGATCAAAAAAAAGAGAGAAAAAGAAAGAGAGAAGAAAAAAAAAGAAAAAAGAAAAAGAGAGAAAAGGAAAAGAATGAGAGGAAATAAGAAGAAGAAAGAAAAGAAAAAGAGAGAGAGAAAGAAGAAGAAGAAGAAGAAGAAGAAGAAGAAGAAGAAGAAGAAGAAGAAGAAGAAGAAGAAGAAGAAGAAGAAGAAGAAGAAGAAGAAGAAGAAGAAGAAGAAGAAGAAGAAGAAGAAGAAGAAGAAGAAGAAGAAGAAGAAGAAGAAGAAGAAGAAGAAGAAGAAGAAGAAAGAAGAAGAGAAAAGAGGCCCATAACTTTAGGATTTCAGAGCAAAAGAGCTCAAGGATTTCCGAGCAGAAGAGCCAGAAGGCCTGCTCAATTTATTTCCTGCCAGCGTTGTCTAAGCTATTGAAGGTTTATTCTTTGCCGCTCAGGGAGAATGAATCAGCCACGTCCTTTGCCGCTCAGGGAGGACACACCAACGTTGTCCAGTTGCTATTGGAGGTTTATTCTTTGCCGCTCAGGGAGAATGAATCAGCTACGTCCTTCGCCGCTCAGGGAGGACATGCCAGCGTTGTCTAAGCTATTTAAGGTTTATTCTTTGCCGCTCAAGGAGAATGAATCAGCCACGTCCTTTGCCGCTCAGGGAGGACATACCAACGTTGTCCAGTTGCTATTGGAGGTTTATTCTTTGCCGCTAAGGGAGAATGAATCAGCTACGTCCTTCGTCGCTCAGGGAGGACATGCCAGCGTTGTCTAAGCTATTGAAGGTTTATTCTTTGCCGCTCAGGGAGAATGAATCAGCCACGTCCTTTGCCGCTCAGGGAGGACATACCAACGTTGTCCAGTTGCTATTGGAGGTTTATTCTTTGCCGCTCAGGGAGAATGAATCAGCTACGTCCTTCGCCGCTCAGGGAGGACATGCCAGCGTTGTCTAAGCTATTGAAGGTTTATTCTTTGCCGCTCAGGGAGAATGAATCAGCCACATCCTTTGCCGCTCAGGGAGGACATACCAACGTTGTCCAGTTGCTATTGGAGGTTTATTCTTTTCCGCTCAGGGAGAATGAATCAGCTGTGTCCTTTGCCGCTCATGGAGGACATGCCAACATTGTCCAGTTGCTATTGGAAGTTTATTCTTTGCCGCTCAGGGAGAATGAATCAGCTGTGTCCTTTGCCGCTCAGGGAGGACATGCCAACGTTGTCCATTTGCTTTTGGAAGATTATTCTTTGCCGCTTAGGGAGAATGAATCAGCTATGTCCTTGACCGCTCAGGGAGGACATGCCAACGTTGTCCAGTTTGCTATTTGAAGTTCATTCTGTACCGCGTAGGGAGAATGAATCGACTTTGTCCTTTGCCGCTCTGGGAGGACGTGCCAACGATATCCACTTTGTTTCTGCCGCTTCGGAGGAGCAAATCACCCAAACAGGGAAGTTGGTCAAAATTAGTGCTTATGGTCTTTGCTTTGTTCTTGTTTCACAAATACAAGCAAAGAGGGGCAACTGTAATCACTAATTTTGTCCGGGTCAACCCTTTTTTATTTTTTTGCTAATAATAGGCTTTAATTGTATATGAGTTGTTATTATTACTAGCATTACTATTATTACTATGTATTATTGTTATGTTAATATCATTATTACTATATTACTTATATTATTACCATATATTATACTTCTCATATCTAATTATTATTACTATTACACTAACATGTTATCATCACTATTATTGCTATTACCATATGTTAGTACCATTATTATTATAATATTCAATTATTTTTATTACTAAATTTGTCACCGTATAACCATATATTCATTATAGTTGTTAAAATTGTTATTACTACTATCTATTATATTTTTATTATTACCATTATATTTATTACTGTTTTTATAGCTAGTGCTAGTATTATGTGTTATTATTAATACTTACTATCACTAAGTATTTGTCTATTATTATTAATAATATTATTATTACTATTATTATTATTATTATTATTATTATTATTATTACTATCATTATTATTATTATCTGAAAACCCAAAAATATATAATTAGAAGCCCAATTCGAATGAAGAAATTATCAGCCCATTGACATTAAATAATTAGAGCCCACAGTCCATTTACATTTTTTATAACATGTGTACATATTTACAAGCCCGTTTTGGGCCCAACACTAAACCAGAAACCCTAATGTTGTCTCTTATCTTTGCAGCCGCCACCCCCTCTCCACCGTCAGATCTGGTCTAGATTTGACGGTCCAGATTGCACCAGGGCATGAGGAAACCCTAGATGGATCTCAGCTCACTAGCGCCGCATCGATTGCAGCCGTCGGATCAAGGGCGTGTTGAGCGGCTGAGATCGAACCCATGTGCGCGTCTGAACCACGCGCTTGACTCCTCAACTCCCAGACCGTTCAGATTCCAACCATATCGATCGAACGGGGTTGCAGCCGCGTTGATTCTCCAGCCGTCGTACCAGAGCCTCACATGCAGCCAAACGAAAACAAAATGTCAGAAACGCAAAATGCAAAAAAAAACAGAAACGGCAGAAACAAACATTTCTGGTGATGAATACAAACAAATGATACCAGATCAGCCAATAGCAATATATAGGGCATTTTCTATTTTTCTGAAAATCCTGTAATTTTCGACTATATAAAGCCCGAACCAAACAATGTAATCCCAAGCATTATCAGGGAAAAGCTTCAGAGATATCAATACAAAAAAGCAACCATTTCAGAGGTATTCTATTTTCATTTGTGCATTTCGAAACAAAAAAAGAGTTAGGGTTCCTTTTTTACCTTCATCGAGTCATCGTCCCCGTGCCTGCTCGCTTCCTATCTTCCGGCAATAAGCCTTACAGTTTCCTTGGCCGTGTCAGGTGAGCCGATAGAAAAGGGGTAAGTAGCAGATCAGAGGTCTTTTTTAAGAGAAAAAAGGGGCTTTTCGAGTTTCTTTTTTGTTAAAACGAAAGATGGGGTCTGTTTTTCTGGTTTTTCGGGTGATGGTTGAGTTAGAAATCTAGGAAAATAGGGCCTTTTGGGCGTTTAGGGGCTCGCCGGCCGTCGATTAACGACGGCCGACGTTTCAGGTACCGTCGTCATCGAGAGAGAAAGAAGGGGGGCTAGGGTTTGCAAAAGGGGGTCTGAGACGTTCAGGTTAGGTATTTATAGGGTCTTGTTTTTTTGTTTTTGGGTTATTAGCTTCTTAGATCCCTCCGCACCTCCATATTCGCGATGTAAGGCTCTCCGCATTCTGTAATCATTTCCCCGGTCCCTGAGAATTTCAACGCGCATTCAATTAAGTCCTCCTTTCTTCCGGATTCAGATCCTTGTTGGTAAAATTGCTGTTTTGGTCCCTTTGGTTCTTCGTGTCTTTTTAATTTAATCCCATTTTGCTTTCTAATTAGCTTTTTAAGTGGTTTATTTACGGTTTTGATCCCTGCCAGTTTGCTTTTTTTATTATTAGCATTTTATTATGTTTTTTCTTGTTGCTCATGCATTTGCCTTTTTTATATCGGATATATGTCTTTGCATTTCTATTCATATTTGTTATGTGTGGCATGTGTATTTATTTATTAAATGTATGGTTGTTTGTCTTTCTTAAAATCCTGTTAAGGTATGCGTAATTTATGGGTTTTTTTTATAATGTCATGTTTAGCTTTAATATGTTGCATGCTCGTTTTTTTGTGTAAATAGCCTACTTGTTTTTTTATGTCATTCGAATATGCTGTTATGACATGCATTTACACTTGTCATTCATAAGGCCGATGATTATTAAACATGATAACTAGACTTAAAAACATACCCCAAGAGAGGTATCAATTAACCCCGGTATCCGAAAGACGACAGTCCTAGCTTAATGGATGTCGATCGAATATTTGGGTTAATTTTTACCGTCTCTAGGTAAACGAAAGCGTAAAAATGGAAATACCATAGCACCATATTTTATCTGCTTGCATCATGCATAAAGGTGACATACGGGATCCGAACCCTAAACTAACACGGCAGTCAGCCTTATTTGATGTCGGTTTAGTCTATGGTCCGGTGTACCGTCATCCTTCTTAATTAAGTGTTTAATTAATTCCAATGCCGCTATTCGATAAAGCCCGTGCTATTTAAGTCATATTTTCATTTAAGAACAATTATTAAATTCACTTTGATTTTTAAATAATTCCTATCGATCAAAAGGCAACAAACAATTTGGTACCGATTTCCGGGCGTGATGGGGGTGCTAACCCTACCCCACGCGTAACCAACTCCCGAACCCGTTTTTAAAATGAATCTCTGGTTTTATGGTGTCCGACCTACCTCAGTGGCCGGTGGCGACTCCAAATTTTCACAAGTTTTCCAAAACATGAATCCCCCCCTTTTCTTTAAACAAAACCCCTTTTCAAAAAGAAAATAGTGATAAGGCCCCTACTAGCGGTTTTCAGAAAAAAAAACCTTATCACACCTCGACGAGAAGAAGAGGGAGTTTATGTCCCTAGTGCAGGGGAGCATGTCTGTGGCTGAATATGAGATTCAGTTTGTTTGCCTTAGCCAATATGCACCTAAGCTAATTCCTAGCGAGAGAGAAAGATGTGAACGGACGTGAAAACCTATATGCTCGCAGCCGATTATACTGATTTCGATGTCTTGGTCCCTAGATCCAAGGACATTGAGCTTAATCTTGGTTTGGCGAGTCGAGCAGGAGGATCTAGCTCGGGGAAGCGAACTGCAGAACACAATTTTGGTAGAGATCGCAACAAGAGGCATAAGGATAGAAAGCCACATTTTGATGCTAGACGCCGTGGTGGTAACCCTGGGAGAGGTCAGCAAGGACCATATGCTTTCTTGAGGACTCCTGAGTGTAACCGGTGTGGTAGGAGACATGCTGGTGAGTGTTGGGGTAACCTTGGTACATGTTGGAACTGTGGTAACCAGGGGCATATGAAGAAAGATTGTCCTCAGCCGTTGAGAGAGGGACATGCTCCGATGAGAGCAGCTGAGCCACATAGAGGTCGTGGGCGCGACCGTGGTAATCTTCAGCGTAGAGTTGAGGGTGGAAGGAATGTGGCGCATGTGGTGGCTGCCCAACCTGAGGGTGGCGGTCAGGCTCGAGTGTATGCCCATCGTAAGGGAAGGAATGACACGGACATGATTGCACGTACCTTTACTTTGCAATCCTTGTCATTACTTTCTTTGATTGATTTTGGATCTACACACTCGTACCTATTGCGTGAACATGCTCAAATTCTTGGTTTTCCTGTTGAGTCTTTGGATGTTGGTATGCGTGTGACTAGTTCCTTTGGTGAGACGGTTGTAGCAAGAAGGTTGTATAGGAGATGCCCCTTAATGGTGCAAGATCATGTGTTTTTTGTTGATCTTATGAAATTGCCATTCTATGGTTTTGATGTAATCCATGGCATGGATTGGCTTGTTGAGCATAGAGCCGTGGTGGATTTCGAAAGCAAGCGAGTTTCGTTGAAACTTGCGGATGATTATGAGGTTGTGGTGGTGGGAGAGAATGCGAAGTTTCTAGCTAATGTGGTGTCGATGCTTGAAGCAAGCCGGATGTTGCATCAAGGATGTGAGGCTTACCTAGCCTTTGTTATGAATCCCAGTTCAAAGGAGATGCACGTTCAGGATATAAGAACCGTGTGTGAGTTCCTTGGAGTGTTTCCAGAGGAATTACCTGGTTTACCGCCTAGTCGAGAGGTTGAATTTGGAATTGAGTTGTATGAGAACACAACTCCAGTGTCCATTGCTCCCTATCGCATGGCACCCAAAGAGTTGAAAGAGTTGAAGACGCAACTTCGGGAGTTGCTTGACCGTGGCTTCATTCGACCTAGTGTGTCACCTTGGGGTGCACCGGTCTTGTTTGTGAAAAAGAAAGATGGCACGATGAGGATGTGCATTGATTATCGTCAGCTGGACAAGTTGACCGTCAAGAACAAGTATCCTTAGTCGAGGATTGATGATCTTTTTGATCAGTTTCGGGGAGCGGCTGTGTTTTCAAAGATTGATTTGAGGTCAGGGCACTATCAGTTAAAGGTGAAGGATGTGGATGTGCCGAAAATAACCTTTAGAATGAGGTATGGGCATTATGAGTTCCTTGTGATGCCGTTTGGATTGACGAATGCTCCTGCTGCTTTCATGGATATGATGAAAAGGGTGTTCCATGAATTCTTGGACAAGTTCATTGTGGTGTTCATCGACGATATCCTTGTGTACTCTCGTATTGAGGAGGAGCATGAAGGTCATTTGAGGATTGTTTTGCAAGCGTTGTTGGAAAATCAGCTTTATGCTAAGCTGAGCAAATGTGAGTTTTGGCTAAAGGAAGTTGTTTTCCTTGGTCATTTGGTTTCGGATGAAGGGATTCGAGTTGAACCCTAGAAGGTTGAGGCGGTGATGAATTGGAAGCCTCCTAAGTCCGTTCATGAAGTCCGTAGTTTCCTTGGGTTGGCAGGATACTACTGGAGGTTTGTCGATGGATTTTCTAAGATTGCTGCCCCTTTGACGAAGTAGTTGCAAAAGGATGTTAAGTAAGAGTGGACGGAAGCGAGACATCAAGCTTTTGAGAAGCTGAAAGCAGCTTTGACGCAAGCTCCTATCTTGGTTCAACCTGAATTAGGGAAAGAGTTTGTGGTGTATAGTGACGCATCTTATGTTGGTTTGGGGTGTTTGTTAATGCAAGAGGGTAAGGTGGTGGCTTATGCATCGCGACAGTTGAAAGTGCATGAGCGCAATTATCATACGCATGATATTGAGTTGGCTGCAGTGGTTTTTGCTCTAAAGATCTGGAGACATTATCTCTATGGTGAGAAGTGTACTGTGTATACGGATAACAAAAGCTTGAAGTATCTGATGTCTCAGAAAGAGTTGAATCTTAGGCAACGACGCTGGGTGAAGTTGCTTAAGGATTAGGATCTAACGATTGAGTATCATCCGGGAAAGGCCAATGTTGTGGCTGATGCTTTGAGAAGGAAAGTGGCAGTACAGTTAAGAGCGATGTTTGCTAGCTTGAACATATCGCGAGATGGCGGTCTCGTGGCTGAATTGCAAGTGAAACCATCTCTAATCCAGTTGATAAAGGATAAACAATTGTTGGATGATTCCTTGGTGCCACATGTTCGGAATATTGCTGAAGATAGGCCATCAGATTTCTGTTTTAATGATGATGGTGTTTTATGTTTTAGGAGTAGGATAGTGGTGCCGAATGATGTTGAGTTGAGGCGCACCATTCTGACCGAAGCTCATAATAGTCCTTTTGCTATGCAGCCTGGTAGTACAAAGATGTATCGTGATATGAAGGATGAGTACTATTGGGTGGGACTGAAGAAAGATGTCGCTGAGTATGTTAGCAAATTTATGGTTTGTTAGCAAGTTAAGGCTGAACATTAGTTTCCTTCAGGGTTGTTGCAGCCATTAAGGATCCCTGAATGGAAGTGGGAGAGGATCACCATGGACTTTGTGTCTGGTTTGCCTCTATCGCCATCAAAGAAGAATTCTGTTTGGGTGATTGTGGATCGCCTTACGAAGTGTGCGCATTTCTTGCCTGTGCATACTACGTACACCTTGGATAAGCTTGCGGAGTTGTACATTGCTGAGATTGTACATTTGCATGGCGTACCAAAATCTATAGTGTCGGATATAGATCCGAGGTTCACCGCAAGGTTTTGGGAGTGTTTGCATCAAGCATTGGGTACGCGGCTGAACCTCAGTACTTCTTATCATCCGCAGACGGATGGACAGTCGGAGCGTGTTATCCAAGTGCTTGAGGATATGTTGAGGTGCTGTGTTATTGAGTTCCAAGGCTCTTGGGAGAAGCATTTGCCTTTGGTGGAGTTTGCTTATAATAACAGTTACCAGGCAAGTATTCAAATGGCACCTTATGAAGCTTTGTACGGGAGGAAATGCAGAACTCCTCTTTGTTGGGCTAAAATGGGACAAAAGTTGGTTTCGATGCCGGCTTTGTTAAAAGGAACCACCAAGAAGGTGAAGCTTATTTGTGAGCGGTTGAAGGTGACATCGGATCGGCAAAAGTCTTATGCGGATTTGAAGCGTAAGGAGATAGAATTTGCGGTGGGCGACCGTGTGTTTTTGAAAGTTTCACCTTGGAAGAAGGTGATGAGGTTTGGCCGGAAGGGCAAGTTGATCCCAAGGTACATTGGACCATACGAGGTGATAGAACGTGTGGGTACTATTACTTATAAGATGAGACTACCTCAAGAGTTAGAAAAGATACATAACGTGTTTCATGTATCCATGCTTCGGAGGTATAGATCGAATCCTTCACATGTCATGCCTGTGGAGGAAGTTGAGTTGAATCCAGATTTAACATATGATGAGGAACCCGTTGAGATTTTGGATTCGGACAGTAAGGTTCTTCGTGGTAAGACCATTGAGCTGGTCAAGGTGTTGTGGAGACATCGTGGTGTTGAGGAAGCCACGTGGGAAAGAAAGGAAGACATGAAGAAGCAGTTTCCTTATCTTTCTCCTCAAGGTAAATTTCGAGGACGAAATTTCTTAAGTGGGGGAGAGTTGTAACGCCCCAATTTTGGGCCTAGATGTTTAAGAGCTCGAATCGTACCGGTCGAGAACGGTTCGAATCTTAAAGGGAGATTTAGGGAACACCTAGTTCGGGATGCTTTAAAAATATGGAAAATACCTAAAAATCCTCATTTATTATATGAATGATTATGGTGAAAACAATTTTACAAAATGAGGTTTGAAAATACTACATTTCGGTGTAGTGACCAAATCGCAGTTTTTGCAAAAGTTAAATAGTGACTGTTTTGTAAAGGATTGAAACTTTGAATCTTTAAGGAGCTAATTTTACCAAAATGTTTTTAATCAAATTTCTCCTTATTTTGGGTGATTTTAATAATGTTTTAATTAAAAGAAAATAAAGATTGATTAAAGGAAAACTATCTTTGACTTTTCATAACTACCTTACGTCAATTTTCTATCATTTCATTTTCTCTCAATTTCTTTTCAGCCAAACACATTTCCTCCATCAATTAGCCTTTGATTTTCATTCCTTTAGATGAGATTTCAATCTCCTTTTGATTCCTAATCTTTTCCTCATCAAATCCTCTTGTTTTCACATTGGATTTTCAAGAAAACTTGCCCAAATCAAGGAGAAATCAACCATTAGAGGTAAGCTTCGTCCTTCTCCTCTAATGATCCGTTCTTTACTGAAATTCCCAAGTTATCAATCCTTTGTTAATGATTTTTGAGTTGCTTTAATGTTAGAAACAAGAAATTGTATTTAAACTCAAGGTTTTTGGAGAGATCTTGATGATTTTCGTGGTTGTTGATTAGGCTCTTTTTTGAGGTTGTTTTCTAATGTATTTTGGATGTAATTGATGTTACAAATGAGGTTTTATTAAAAAAATCCCGAATAGGCTTGGATTCCTAAGTTTTGTATGCTAGAATGGTGGTTTTGGTGCTCTGTTATAGATGAAGGTATAAGGACGAGTTTGTGGTGGTTTTTTTATGTTGATTGATGTTTAGAAATGATAAGAAGTGGTAGATATTGGACGGGCTTTGTTTTGGAAGAGTTTGGAGATGATTTAGGTTGTTTTTGGTATCCGAAATGAGGTTCTTGTGTAGAGCAATGAGTTTAGGAGCGTGGCTGATGATTTCAATGCATGATGATGCATTAATCCTCTGCTCTTATGTGTTATAAACAGGGGAGACATCTTCGGACGCCTTTGGTGTTCATCCGAGAGCCTAGATAGCGTTTCGGCGAGCAAGCGAAACATAATCGGTGAGTGCGAATGGTTTAGAAGTCCTTGAGGGACAAAGAAACAAGGTTTGGGGACCTAGGAAAGGTTTGAAACACCTTACTAAGTCCGGAAGTAAGTATTGGCTAGATTGCCCTCTTATATGTGGTGGTTGCCCTTAAAATGCTTTTACATGCTCATGGTTTGAGATATATAAATTCCTACTGTTTTTATGCATGATTTGTAGCATGAGAAGATGCTTGAAATGATTTCATGAAATAACATGTTGCATTGATGATTTTTGAGCTTTTGTTTTAAAGCATGGCAAATGTTATAGTTTTGAAATGAGATGAGAAAGATTTGAGAAATGTTGCATGAAAAACAGTAGGTGAGATGATGTTTTGACAAAATATATTGGCATAGAAGATGAGATACTTACCGGATATAATTGATCGATCAATAGGATGAGAGTGCACTATAAACTAAAAATTCGTACGTGCTCTTTGGATTTAATCCAAAGGGAGAGACCGATGATGGGCATTCCATCGGGTAGGACTTGGTGAAATACCCTAGCTTTGTGGCGATGAGATATTCCGCCATGTGAGTACGGTGATGTGAGATTCCACCAGAAATTATGTTACTAGACAAGTGAGTACGGTGATGTAAGATTCCACCGGAAGAGTCTAGTGGTTTGAGAATGATGTCCGCATATCCGAGTAATAATAAAATGTGAAATGCCAATATAATATATGAAAATGCTTTTGATTCACATGTACCTATTGATGAGATGATTTATGCTATGAAAAATGAATATGAGATTTGTATATGAAATGCTTTGGTTTTCACACGCATGTGTATGGCCTTGCCATGAGATTTGCATTGGTTTAAATGCGTGAGATATAATTGAGGTACATGTGTTTTCAATGGAGATTTTCTTTGAAATGGTATTCAAGCATGAGATAGAATGAGCATGTTGTAGAAAAGGTTTTTGAGAAAGTGTTTTGAATAATACATTGTTGTGTTGGTTTTATTTAGAGCTTGCCTCACTAAGCAAATGTGCTTACACTCTCTTTTACCAACAATGCATATAATTGAGGTGTTTTTGGGCAGCAAGAAGGTTAAGAACATCCAAGGAAGTGCAAAGCTCATGTATGGTGATGTTTTTATATACTTTAGTTTTGATATTTTGCAATGGGACTCCAAGGTTGTATTTGGGAGATGTGTTTTGAACTCCCTAAGTTTGTGGCATGTTTGTGATGGCTTTTATGGGTTGTAAATGGTCCTAATGGTTTGGTTGGAGGTTTGAGCTTTATATTTGGTTTGATGGATAGGAAGCATGCATATAGTTTGAGTGTTCTTGTGTTTGATGCCATATTTGAGCTTATGCTTCTTATACATGTTCCTTTATGCTTAATCATGTTGCTGGTATGTTATGGTACATTTTGAAGCACGTTTGAGTGGGCTAATAGGTAAAAAACCAGCAAAATCTGTTGTCGGAGTGCATGGTGTATCGAAACACCCTTAACTATTTCGAAACGGGGCCTGTAATGGCCATAGAGTTTCGGAACAACTTAAGGTGTTTCGGAACATGTTGGCTACTGGAGAGGACTATTTCGATACCGGTCTCAGAACGCACCCAAGTACCGAAATGGTCAACTCCGTTTCGATACGGGCGTTTCAGTACGAAGGTTGGTGTTCCGAAACGGGTGACCGTTGGATGATGATTTGAATTGATTTAAGTTTCCATGTTTTACATTTTAGTCTGAATGTTGTGGATGCAATTGCTTGAGCTTGGAATGTCCTTTTTAGCTGAAATTTAACAGAGAAGCATGTGATATGACTAATTAAAATTTGGTAAACTTAAAATCTGCAAAGTCCTTATATTTTCCAAAAATTCCATTTTAGTCCCTAAAAGTGTAATTCATGCAATTGAGTCCCTAAATGATTCCCGATCACTATGCCCTTCTCTCGTATGATTCTTGAGTGTTCACATAGGCTTAATGTGCATCTAAAAAGATTAAAAAGAAATAAAAGGGTCGTTAATCAAGGTTGACTTTCGGGTTGACTTTTATTTCCCCCGTGTAATCTTCGTAGTTCGGGTCAAGCGTCTAGGCTGGGCTAAGGGGGTTACATATTCACCTTTGTGATCTTAGCCTTAATTGTTAGGGTACTTGGATGGAGATTATGGCACAATCACAACCCCTCAACATCCAAGGTGACTTTATTCACAATGCACCAAATCCTATAGCCGGCTAACTATATCCGATTAACGCAACCAAAAACCATTTCTATCACTTGCCAATATAATCATTTAACCTCATTAATCCACTGTTTTACAAGCATAAACACAATGCCATTTTCACAAGCATAACATGCTTAACATCAGATGCATTTATCACATGAAAACCAAGGATCACTTACCTAGTGCATCCTTAACATAATGGCATTAAAATCCAGCAACAATCATGCTTAAAACATGCTTTAAAACAGTAATCAAATCCACATTTAACTTAAGTGCATTTTCATCAAAACATAGCACATTTCTGAGAGAGACTTTTGAACCACTTACTCTTGAGCTTAGCTAAGTGTTTCAAACTTACTCTAAGCTCACAAGAACACGCCCAAAGCGTTACAAAGCTGGAAAATCCATTTCCACTCTCCGTTACGCGAAGCCTTGCTCACTGACACAAAAATTACCCCTCTAGAGCCTCCAACAACGCCTCGTTTGCTCCCAAAACAAGATCCCTTGTTTACACAACATTAAAACAAAGATCTAAATGCATTAACATGCATTTCAACACCAGCAACATTTCACAAACTCGTTGCTTACCCAAACTACACCAATTTACCCATCCAAAACAACCGAAAACTCAATCGATTGTTTCCTAAACGAAGCCCAGCCAAGATACATCACTTCCAAATCATTATAAACACCAAAACACCTCTAACAAACAACCTAACCTAACCTTATACCTCCAGCAAGCAAGGTTCCACCATTTTACCTCAAAAACTCACTTAAAACTAACAAGAAACTCAAGGATCTCAAGGATTTCGGGATCTATGTTATCAAAACTTCATTTCAACATAATAATCAACTTAGAACTCAATTAAAATCAATCCAAAATAGAGCTTAACACAGCGAGTCCGAAAATTAAGATTTCAACCACATTTTTAAAAGATTTTGATCTTCAATCAAAACTATAATGAAAACTCAACCAGAAACATTAACTAGAAGCCAAATATCTTGGGAATTTCAATAAAGAACTTTGATTAGAGGTTTAGAATGGGATTTACCTCCAATCGTTGCTTTCCTCAATGGATGACAAGTTTTCCCTTGCAAAATCTTGAAAAACTAGATAGGTTTTCTTGAAAATTGTTTAGGAAATATTGAGAGAGTGTTTGGAAGGAAAGAATTCTGGAGAAAGATGAATGAAAATAGTGTTTGGCTGAAAATGAAGAGAATTTGGTAGTTACGTAATTGAATCTCTCATTAACCACCCTTTTAATTAATTAAAATAAAAATCATTTTAAAGCTATTTAATTAAAAACCATTTTAAACACATGCCATATTAAGGAAAGGCTAAATTTCCATAAAGCCCCCTATAGATTCTAAGAATTTGGCTTCTTCTTTAAAAATCACATTTTCCACAATTTTGAAACTTTACAATTTGGTCACTACTCAAAATTTCCCACTACCGAAACTCTTTTTGTAAAATTGACTTGACCAATCTCTTAAAAATATTTTTAGAGGATTTTAGCAATTTTACCACATTTTTATCCTATTCCGATCCTTGATTTCCTTAAATCACCTTACGCGATTCGAACCGTTCTCGACCGGTCCGGTCTGATGTCTAAAACATCTAGGCCCAAAACCAGGGCGTGTGTAGGATATCAGAACCGTTCCTTGATTTCCTTAAATCACCTTACGCGATTCGAATCATTCTTGACCGGTCCAGCCCGACGTCTAAAACATCTAGGCCCAAAACCATGGCCTATGTGATGAATCCTGGTACCAAGGATGTGCGTGTGTAGGATATCCGAACCGTTCGCGATTTTCCGGGTGTCTTTCCGGAAGAATTTCTTGGATTGACATCGAATAGAGAAGTTGAGTTTGGTATCGAGTTGTACGAGAATACAACTCCAGTGTCCATTGCTTCTTATCGCATGGCACCTAAAGAGCTAAAAGAGTTGAAAACGCAACTGCAGGAGTTGTTGGATTGAGGTTTCATCTGGCCAAGTGTGTCACCTTGGGGTGCACTGGTCTTGTTGTTAAGAAGAAAGATGGGGCAATGCAGATGTGCATAGATTACCAACAATTGAACAAGTTGGCGATCAAGAACAGGTATCCCTTGCCTAGAATTGATGATCTCTTTGATCAGTTCCGGGGAGCCTCTGTGTTTTTTAAGATAGACTTGAGGTCAGGATATTACCAGTTGAAGGTGAAGGATGTGGACGTACCTAAGACAACTTTTCGGACAAGGTACGAGCATTACGGGTTCTTATTGATGCCGTTTGGTTTGACTAACGCGCCTGCTGCTTTCATGGACATGATGAATCGTGTATTCCATGAATTCTTGGATCAGTTTGTGGTGGTATTCATCGATGATATCCTTGTGTATTCGCGTACCGAGGAGGATCATGATAGACACTTGAGAATTGTTTTGCAAGCAATGTTGGAAAACCAGTTGTATGCCAAGCTAAGTAAGTGTGAGTTTTGGCTTAGGGAGGTGGTCTTCCTTGGACATGTTGTGTCAACTGAAGGTATTCGCGTTGATCCGTACAAAGTAGAGGCTGTGATGAGTTGGAAAGTGCCTAAGTTAGTAACAGAGGTACGAAGTTTCCTTGGTCTAGCTGGGTACTACCGTAGGTTTGTCGAGGGTTTCTCGAAGATAGCTGCACCTTTGACCAAGTTGTTGCAGAAGAATGTTCTCTTTTAGTGGACAGATGCGAGGCAACAAGCTTTTGAGAAGCTGAAGGAAGCTTTGATGCAAGCTCCTGTTCTGATTCAGCCTAAGTCTGGTAAGGAGTTTGTGGTTTATAGTGATGCGCCCATTGTTGGTTTGGGCTGCGTGTTGATAAAGGAAGGTAAGGTAGTAGCTTATGCATCTAGGTAGTTGAAGGTGCATGAGCGTAACTACCTTACTCATGATCTTGAACTTGCGGCTGTTGTGTTTGCCTTGAAAATCTAGAGGCATTACCTGTATGGAGAGAAGTGTGTTGTGTTCACGGATCATAAGAGTTTGAAGTATCTCATGTTCTAGAAGGAGTTAAACCTTAGGCAACGTAGTTGGGTGGAGCTGCTTAAGGATTATGATCTGACGACCGAGTACCACCCGTGCAAGGCTAATGTTGTAGCCGATGCTTTGAGCAGGAAAGTGGCCGTGGAGTTGTGGGTGATGTTTTCTCGCTTGAGCATATCGCATGATGGTGGTCTTATTGCGGAATTGCAAGTGAAACCATCTTTGGTTCAGATGATCGAAGACGAGCAATTGCTTTATGATTCCCTTGTTCTGCATGTTCAGGACATTGCGGAGGGCAGGCCTTCGGAATTCAGCTTTAACGATAACGGTGTTTTGTGCTTTGGGAGTCGAATAGTGGTGCCAAATGATGTTGAGTTGAGGCGCACTATTCTGACGGTAGCTCATAGTAGTCCTTTTGCTATGCATCCTGGTAGTACAAAGATGTATCGTTATTTGAAAGTTGAGTACTACTGGGTGGGGTTGAAAAAGGATGTGGCTGAGTTCGTTAGTAAGTGCATGGTGTGTCAGTGAGTGAAGGCTGAACATCAAGTTCCTTCGGGGTTGTTGCAACCTTTGAGAATTCCAGAATGGAAGTGGGAAAGAATTACCATGGATTTTGTGTCTGGATTGCCATTGTCACTTTCCAAGAAGAATTCGGTTTGGTGATTTTTGATCGCCTTACGAAGTGTGCACATTTTCTGCCTGTACATACTACGTATACCTTGGATAAGTTGGCTGAGCTGTACATAGCTGAGATTGTGCGGTTGCACGGTGTACCAAAGTCTATTGTGTCAGATAGGGATCCGAGATTTACAACACGATTTTGGGAATGTTTGCATCAAGCTTTGGGTACATAGTTGAATTTTAGTACTTCGTATCATCCTCAGACGGATGGACAATTGGAACGTGTGATCCAAGTGCTTGAGGACATGTTGAGATGCTGCGTGATAGATTTTCAGGGTTCTTGGGAGAAGCACTTGCCGTTGGTTGAGTTTGCGTATAATAACAGTTATCAGGCAAGTATTCAAATGGCTCCATACGAGGCTTTGTATGGGAGAAGATGTAGAATCCCTCTCTGTTGGGCAGAAGCTAGGCAAAAGTTGATTTCGATCCTGGCTATGTTAAAGGGAACCACTGAGAAGGTGAAGCTCATTTGTGAGCGTTTGAAGGCAGCATCAGATAGGCAAAAGTCTTACGCGAACCTGAAGCGTAAGGAGATTGAGTTCGCTATTGGTGAATGCGTGCTTTTGAAAGTATTGCCTTGGAAGAAGGTGATGAGATTTGGGCGTAAGGGTAAGCTTAGCCCAAGGTTCATTGGACCTTACGAGATTGTGGAGCGTATTGGTCCTATGGCATATCAGTTGAGATTGCCTTCTGAGCTGGAAAAGATACATGATGTGTTCCATGAATCTTGTGGTCGTGTCTCTTACTCTCTTTAGTGGAATTATACAACTACCGATGAGTGATATTGAGGGGTTATGATTGTGCCATTAATCTCCATCACAGGTGTTGAGGGGTTGTGATTTTGCCATGTATCTCCACCTTGTGTAGTCCGGTGTATGTATGAAGCGTGTGGGACAACGCTTGTAATCTGCGTATCCGATTGTGTCTTGAGTTGATTTTGGTATGGTTTGTGAAATGATCACTTGTACGCCAATATAATGTTGTGATTAATGGTTTAAGCATGAGATGATTGTGATTAATGCTAGAATGCATGTGATGCTTGGTAAAGCATGAACAAAGGTTTATTTGCTGTTTTAAAAGGATGCAAAAGAGCATGTGTTTTAGAACGTTCAATGATGTCTTGAAAGGGCATGTTTTATGTAAAGGCATGTGATGATAATAGTGTTTTGCCATTTGTGTGAAAAGCATTGATGATTGTTGTTTAGCGATCCTCACTAAGTATTGTGCTTACGCTCATTTGTTTCATCAATGCAGATAATTAGGCCTTTGAGGCAGCGAGTAAGCAAGAGGAATCCAAGCACTTTGGTCTAGCAAAGTATGTGGTTTTTCTTTCGTGTAATAAGAGGCAGTGGGTGGGATTTCTACTCTTGGATGATTGAGGATGTTGATTATTGCTTTGTTCATATTTGGTTTGGTATTTTTGAGTTGTAATTGGCCTTTAAAGTTTGATTGATGCATGATTGTGGCTTATAGCTTTTGTTTGGCCTTAAAGACTAGGAAGCATGCCTATAGAACCAATGCTTGCTTGAATGATGCTATGTTTTAGCTCGTACATTGGAATGTTAATCTTTGATGCTTAAACATGTTGTATGTATGCTGTGGCATGATTTGGAATGTTGTCGGGGGTGTTTATGAGTGAAAAACCAGAAAAACCTGCTGTTGCAGGGCAAGGCGTATCGGAACGCCCTTACCTGTTTCGGAACAGAGGCTTGAAATGGCCATAAGGTTTTAGAACGGGTAGGAACGTTCTAGAACGTTTTTGCTACTGGAAAGGGGTGTTTCGGTACGGGTTTCGAAACGCACTCGAGTATCGAAACGGTCAACCTGGTTTCGAAACGACCGTTTCGGTACATGGCTTTGTGTTTCGAAACACTTGACCGTTGGTGTTGAATTTGAATTGTTCCAGGTTTCTGTTTCTTATGTTTTAGTCCATGAGTCTTGAATGTTTAATTAAATGAGTTTGGATTATCTGATTAAGATGAAATTTGACATGTTGGTCTATTATATGATTAATTTTGGTTTGATAACTTTAAAACTTGTTTAGTCTTCAAAATTCTAGAATTTACAAATTAGTCCCTAAAAGACGGTCGTATGCAATTGAAACCCTAAATGAGCTCCGTTCGCTGTGTCACTTCTGCTAAAGTGTTTTGCTATTCATATAGGTTAATAATGTGCATCTAGAAAAGTTAAAATGAAAAAAAGGTCATCAATCAAGGTTGACTTTCACGAGTTGACTTTGGTTTTCCCCGTGTAATCTTCTTAATTCGGGTTGGACGTCTAGGCCGAGCTAAGGGGGTTACATTTCGGATATACGTACACCTTGATGGCACAATCCCCATCAAGTCACATGGTGAAACAACCCTCACCATTATCTCACTTCGGCCGGGATGCCACTATTCACATTTCCTGTTGGTGATAGCACTACCTCTCTCACTCAGATCACAATAGCTCTACCCCTATTGTGAAACGGAAGAATTTATCTCACACGCGAATTTTGTATATTATAGTGCTCTTCACATCCTATTGGTCGACCAACATATCTGATAAATAGTATCTCATCACTTGCCAATATACACATTACAATTATGCTTACCTACTGTTTTCAATGCATAAAAAACGATCAACTTCATCCCATTTCAAAATATGAACAATGCATAGCATTTTCTCAAAATGATATCAACTCTTTGAAATCATAACCTTACCTCATGGGATCACATGAAACAACATTTATATAGCTCAACATGCATGAAAACAGTAGGATTTAACATAAATAGCCATGCATAAGCATAATCATCACATCAATCGAGAATAGCCGAAAATAAAGCGAAAACAAGGGCGAAAACAACCAAACTTACTCTTGAGCATATAGTGGCCTTCCAAGCACAATCTAAACCCCCAAAAGCATGTCCTTAACCACGTTAAGGCTTTTAAAATAGTTCCACTCACCAACAATACACAAGCGCTAGCCGAACACTGAATCAAGCCTCAAGATCACCCAAAACTGCGTCCAAAGTTTCCAAACCCAAATCCCCTGCTTCTAAACAATTCAAAATAGAGCATTAAAGCTTATACTAGCCCTTAAACCTGGAGCAACTCAGAAATGCAACATCTAGGAAAATTCGCTCATCGATTCGTATCCGAAATTAACTACAAACATCAAATAAATCAACCCAAACAATCTCCAGCTTAAACCCAACAAGATTATCATCAAAAACACATCTAATAACATTCAAAAACATCAACCCATCATCATATAACCATAAGCTACTGATTCTCACAAATCTAAGCCAAAAACTCAATAATATCAACCCTTCACCAACTCATCCAATTTCTGGATTTATATGATCAACCCATTACATTAACATTATCTAACACCAAAAACATTGCCAACAACATTCAAAACCCAACAAAATAAGATCTATACGAAAATCTTACAAAAATACCATTTTTAGCTTGATTAAACACATTTTCATAAATCTCTTTATAAAACCATGAATCTAAAACCATAAAAGAATCAAGAACGTGGGAATTTCAATGAAGAACCTTACATTAGAGGAGAAAAACACAACTCACCTCCAATGGTAAAATTTCCCCTTGTTTTTCAATGAAAAGCTTGAGAGAATCTAAAGAAAACCATTGGGCTTTAGAGATAAATCATTTGAAATAAGTTTGATGATATAAAACTAATATAAAAAGGATTTTACCTTTGCAGTCTTGAAGGTAGAAAGTTGTTTGGTTGAAAGGAAAATGAAGAGAAAGCTTTTAGAGAGTTTTTAACGCAAAGTTTGTGATAACATGGAAAATCCTTTAAAATACCTTTTATTTAATTAAAACTCTTTTTTAAAAGTCAAAATATTTAGGGGGAATGTCTGAATTAGACTTATCTAAATAGCTCCTTAAAGATTCAACATTTTGATTCTCTTACAAAACAGTCACAAAAACAGTTTTGAAACTTTACATTTTAGTTACTAGAATAAAATGCCATACTACTGAAACTCATTTTCCAAAATTGATTCCACACACACCTTATATATAATAAATAATGATTTTAAATAATTTTTCCACATTTTTAAAAACATTAGAAAAAGGGTTTTCCCTGAACTTCCCTAAAATTACCCGAAACTCCAAAACCGGTTCAGCGAACCTCAAAACCTTTACAAAAACTTCTAAGCCCGAAACTAGGGCGTTACACTTTTCACCATAAAGGTAATGCCACCAAATTTTCAAGGCAAACACTACTGTAGCTAACTCGATATCGTGCGTAGGATAATAACGTTCATGCACCTTCAACTGCCGAGATGCATAAGCTACCACCCTATCTTCTTGCATCAACACACATCCCAACCCTACATAGGACGCATCACTATAAACCACAAACTCTTTACCCGATTTGGGTTGAATCAAGATAGGAGCTTGCATCAATTCTTCCTTTAACTTCTCGAAAGCTTTTTGCCTAGCCTCTGTCCATTCGAACTTAACATCCTTTTGCAACAACTTTGCCAAAGAAGCAACAATTCTTAAAAAATCATCCACAAACCTACGATAGTATCCCGCCAAACCAAGTAAACTACGCACTTCGTGGACCGACTTAGGCGACTTCCAACTCATCACTGCCTCAACCTTTTGGGGATCGACCCAAATCCCTTCGGCTGACACCACATGTCCAAGGAAAACAACTTTCGTTAAGCCATAATTCGCACTTGCTTAACTTGGCATACAACCGATTGTCCAATAACGCTTGCAACACTATCCGCAAGTGTCCATTGTGATCTTCCTCGGTACGCGAATACACGAGAATGTCATCGATAAACACAACTACGAATTGGTCCAAAAACTCATGAAATACCCTATTCATCATGTCCATAAATGCAACAGAGACATTAGTCAAACCGTATGGCATCAACAAAAACTCATAATGCTCGTACCTTGTGCAAAAATCAGTCTTAGGTACATCCGCATCCTTTACCTTCAAGTGGTAATATCCGGATCTCAAATCAATCCTAGAAAACACCGAAGCACCTCGAAACTAATAAAAAAGATCATTAATCCTTGGCAAAGGATTGTTCTTGATTGTCAACTTGTTCAATTAACGATAATCTATACACATACGCTTCGTGCCATATTTCTTCTTCACAAACAAAACCGGTGTACCTCAAGGTGAAACACTAGGCCTAATGAATCCTCGATTAAGCAACTCCTGAAGTTGCATCTTCAACTCCTTCGGTGCCATTCGATAGAGAGCAATAGACACTGGAGTTATATTTTCATACAACTCAATGCCAAACTTAACCTCTCTGTTTAGTGGCAAACCAGACAACTCTTTTGGAAATACACCCAGAAACTCACATGTCGTACGCATGTCCTGTACCCATACCTCATTTGATCCTGGATTCATAACATTAGCCCGAAAAGCTTCACATCTCAAACACATCAACCGACTTACTTCAAGAACCGAAACCACATTAGACAAGAATTTCACATTCTCGCCTACAATTACAACCTCGTAATCATCAGCAAGTTTCAACGAAACTCATATGTTCTCAAAATCAACCACATCTCTATGCCCAGTCAACCAATCCATACCAAGAATTAAATCAATACCATAGAAAGGCTACTCCATAAGATCAACCTCAAACACATGACCTTGAACAGACAAAGGACACCTCTTATACAACTTCCTCATAACAATCGTTTCACCAAAGGAACTAGTTACTTGCATACCAACATGTAACAACTCAGCAAGTAAATCAAGCACTTGTGCATGCTCACGCAAAATGTATGAATGAGTAGAACCATAATCAATAAAAGGAAGTAATGACAAGGATTGAAAAGTGAACGTACCAACCATCACATCCGTCTCATTCCTTCCCTCTTTGTGTGCATACACCCTAGTTTGTCCACCTCCCTCAAGCTGAACACCAACAACATGAGCAACATTCCTCTGTCCATCCTCTATACGCTGAAAATTACCACGACCGTGTCCACGACCTCTCTATAGCTCATCAACTCGCATCGGAGCTTGTCCATCTCTAACCGGTTTTGGACAATCACGCTTCATATGAACTCGTGATCCACAATTCAAACACGTACCCAGATTACCCCAACATTCTCCCGTGTGCCTTCTACCTTACTGGTTACGCTCTGGTGTACAAACAAAAGCATTCTGGCCTTGCTTACCACGACCAGGGTTACCACCACCACGCCTTGGGTCTGGTTGATACCTTATATCCTTATGCTTCTTGAATCGATCTCTACCAACATCAAACTCAGCCGACCTCTTCCCAGACCCAGAACCACCCGAACGAGCAACTAAGCCCAAATTCTGTTCGATGTCCTTAGCCTGAGTGACTAAGACATCAAAATCCGTGTAATCCGAAGCCAACATATACGTCTTAACCTCCTTTACAAGCCCGTAACAAAAATGATCACATCTCTTTTATTCGTTGGGAACCAGTTCAGAGGCATATTGACTAAACCGAACAAACTGGACTTCATATTCTGAAACGGTCAAGTTTTCTTACACCAAAGACATGAATTCTCGCTTCTTTTCATCAAGATAGCGAACGCCTATATACTTCCTCTTGAAAGCAGTTCCGAAGAACTCCCAAGACACATCAACAGGTTCCATACCTGTAGTGATGGTTATCCACCACGTATAAGCATCTCCATGTAGCAAGGATACAACACAACCCAAATTATGCGCATCATTACACTCCATCTGACCAAGAATCCTTCGGGTGCTCTCAAACCAAGCCCACAGAACCCTCAGCAGACAATCCTCGGAACTCAGTTCCACCCAAACTGCGTAGACGCTTTAAAGGTAAACTAGCATTAGCACCAGGCTGTGGTGCGGCCATATGCATACCCGCTATGGTTGCATGAAAAGAACCATCTATAGCTTGAATCAATGGTTTCATATCGGCAGCAGCCTGCCCATGCGTTGCCTGAGGTCTAACACCTCCAGTGCCAGCTCCTACACCATCTCTATCACCACTAGGAGGAGGAGGGATGAAAAATTCTCAACATCATTAACTTCATTCTCAACCACATTACGTACTTTGGTTATATGCTATCGTCTCGGCCCCATTATCAAAACATTGTGAATCTTTGAGCTAAAAATGCAACATTAAAAACAATTAGGCTAGCCGAAGCAAGAATACAAGTCACTCAAGTTTTTCTTTAAACCAAAATCCTTTTAATACTATTAGTAATATGGAAATGGGTACCCTTAATCTCCCCCAGCAGCACATTTAAAACCATAAATCAGGTTATCAAACACCGTGCATCAAACACAAAGCAAACAATAATCATTTTATAGCATAAACAACCACCATGCATAACATTCATTAAAACAACCATGCAACAATATCACATCAACCTTACCTCCCAATTCTTTTGAAACCTGGCTCTAATACCACCAAATGTAACCCCCTCGACCCGGTTTGGGCGATAGACTAAACCAAGCGGGTCACACGAGAAATATTGAAGTTAATCGGGAAGTTTACTCCAGTAATCGACCCTATTTTTTCATTTTATCTTGTCTAGATGCACAATGTTACCCTATGTGTTAAACCTTGTAGTAGAACAATCATCAACCCGATTGAACATTGGTTAGGGACTCGATTGCACACAAACACATTTTAGGGACTATTTTGTAATTTTAATAATTTACGAGACTTCTTCAAATTTTAGATTACCCTTTAATTGCTTGGTGTTTTGATACATAGATCACTATATTGAAACTCCTGTATCGGAACAAGACCTAGTGTTTCGGAACACTAACTCATAATGAAACACCCTTAACAATGTTTTGGAACACCCAACTCTCCAGTAGCCAAACCTCACGAGACTGCTTTGATACACCATGCCCTATTTTGAAACCCAATGCCTATTTCAGAGACCCTGTTTCGATACAACCATGGGTGTATCGAAACACTGGAACTGAAATGTCATATTTTTGCTAGTTTTTTCTCATTTTTAAGCAACCATAAACACCCAAGCATGTTTCTAAGTTATATCTAACATATCCAAACATCAAACTTGAAACATTCCAAGCATGATCAACATCATCCCATGGCAATTAGAAACATACTTGAGCTATGTATCATTCCTTGAAATCCTTCTATGGCAATTAGCAACATACTTGAGCTATGTATCATTCTATGGCAATTAGCAACAAACTTGGCACAAAACAGGAAGTTTCAAAACACACCCTGCCAAAACATTAAGGCATCCTCCCATTGCCAATTATTACAAATAGGTAAGCATAAAACCATACTTGAGCTATGTATCATTCCTTGAAATCCTTCTTGCTTCCTTGCTGCCCCAAAGAGTTATTTCTCTGCATTTGTTGGTAAAAGAGAGCGTAAGAACAAATGCTTACTGAGGGATGCTCAAAACAAAACAAACTACAACAATGCATTTTAAAATCATTTTCTCAATTGAAATCTCTATCTCATCATGCTCATTCTATCTTGTTGAGTTAGAGGAGCTCGATTCGTTCAACCGATGTGGCTCACCAAGTGGTGGAGAGGTGGATTTTTGGGTGGAAGGGTTGTGGAAGCTAAAATGAAATGTGACACAAAGATTTATAGTGGTTCAACCTTCTAACCAAGGTCTACATCCACTACCTTAGTTCCCCCACTAAGGATTTCCAATCAATCCACTATTGATTCGTCCCCTTTTCTAGGCTTAGGAGGTAACCCTTATACACAATCAAGCTTTCTACCCAAAGCCTTGATTGAAACCCTCTTTTACAAAGAGATAAATAAGCAAACACAAATCCCTCTAATAGGTGTTTGTTTGCACAATTAAGCACTCACCCAAAACCTAAAACACTTGAGCAAATTTGACAATTTTGGCTTACTAGTGTTTGTCTATACAATAAATGACAATTTAAGCTCTAAGACAATTCTTGATCATTTGATGTTTGAAAATATGAGCATTAGCCTTTACTTGATGCTTGGAGGTCCCTTTTATACTCCTTGATGAGTTTATAGCCGTTGCTAGCCGTTGGGATTGAATTGGAGCCGTTAAGGACTTTAATTCCCACCATAAATGCAGTTCTGCAGCTCCCCGTTTCAAAACGCTCGAACCCGTTTCGAAACACCCTTTAAGTAGAAAGAGCCGTTGCAATCTGACAAGGCACCCGTTTCGGAACGCCCCTGGCCATTTCGGAACACGTATCGAAACATCTAGACCCGTATCGAAACACCATGCATTTAAATGTTATTTGGGAAATAGCCGTTGGGGTTTATGACCGTTGTGGTCCATCCCACGTAGGCGTATCGAAACGACATAGCCCGTTTCGAAACGCTGGGCAAAAATCTCATCCAGGGAATGCCCGTTTCGATACGAGTATCGAAACGTTTTTGCTGCTGGAATTCCCGTATCGAAACGCCCTAAGGTGTTTCGAAACGCCTTAATAGTTTTGTGAAGTTTGGCTTTGAAAAACATGTAAAATCCTTTTAAAAACTTCCCTAAACATAATTTCAAGTTGTTTGGACTTTGGAAATGTTTTGAATACTTTTTAAATCAGTCCAAAACATTTTTCAATTATTATATCAAAGCATTAGTTCTACATATCTCATGCTTGAAATCATTTTCAAAGCAAAAGCCTCATCATTTGAACCACATGTACAATCTATCTCATGCATTAAGCAAAATGCAAAGTCTTAAAGCAAAACTTACTCATGATTTTTGCTCATAAGTGCTTCTCAAATCATGTTCTCATATGAAAAACACAATGCATAAAATCATTTATAATCAAGATACATGTTAATATCATATATTGGCATTTTAGCAACATTACTCGGACATGCGGATAGCTTGACGGAATCTCACATCGTCAAGTCCTACCTCAGTGGAATATCACATCACCGAACTCTCATGGCGGTATCTCTCATCACCAAAAATCTCGATGGAATATCACATCATCAAGACCTACCATGGTGGAATCTCTCATCACCACACACTCACTTTGGAACGTGAGGGCACTACTCCCATTGCCCGAACCAAAGAGCATGTACGAATTTTGTATATTATAGTGCACTTCTCATCCTATTGTTCGACCAATTATATCCGGTAAAAGTAATCTAATCTCATACCATTATATACTTTTAAACATCATTTACCAACTGTTTTCCAATGCATAAACATAAACCATTTCCCATCCAATTTCAAAAGCATAAACAATGCATAGAATTTTCTCAACAAGTTCTATAACTTTGAAATCACAAATCTCTCTTATGGGATCGCATAAATCATCAATTCATTTCTAAAAACATGCATAAAATAGTAGGTTTAATTCTATCTTCAAAACATGAGCATGATCACGTAAAACAATTGGATAAAAACCGATAAAAGAAAGCGAAACATCTCAAACTTACTTTTGGGCTTAGATTAGTGTTTCAAACTCAATATAAACCTCCAAACCTTGCTTTCAAGTCTTTGAAAGGCTTTAAAATCAATTCTATTCACCAAAAATGCCTCGCTCGCTTTGCTAAAGCATAATCAAGCTTCCGAAGTTCCCGGAACTTCACCGATTGCTTCTAATAAACCAAAACGCCTATATGAAACAACCGAAAACACCTTCGATTACTCTAAAAAATCAACAAAACCAAAACCTAACACTTCCATCCCTTTTTAACCATCAAATAACATCAAAAAATAACCCAACTGCATCATTATATCTCCAGCAACTCCAACACCACATTATCACCACAAAAATCCAAATCTAGCAACCTAAACAACTAGAGATCCAAATCATTTTGGGATTACTATGATAAAACCTTTATTTCAACATCATTCAACATCCAAGACATGATTAAAATCAATCTCAAATAAAACAAAACAATACAATTACGAAAATCTTAAGAAATCATCTTTCAAAGCTTGATCTAACCATTTTCATCAAATAGATTATATAACCTTATTAATAAACACAATTAGAGAGCCAAAACATTTTTTAGGGAATGCCCGTTTCGATATGAGTATCGAAACGTTTTTGCTAAAGGAATTCCCATATCGAAACGCCCTAAGGTGTTTCGAAATGCCTGGACAGTTTTGTGAAGTTTGGCTTTGAAAAACATGTAAAACCCTTTTAAAAACTTCCCTAAACATAATTTCAAGTTGTTTGGACTTTGGAAATGTTTTAAATACTTTTTAAATCAGTCCAAAACATTTTTCAATTATTATATCAAAACATTAGTTCTACAATCTCCCCCTTTTTGATATAATAAAACTCACTTGAAAATTTTGTTTGAGATTCTCCCCCTTTAACTTTAAAAATGTGAATAAGAGATTAAGGATATGAAATCAAATAAAGCTCCCCCTTATTCATTTGAAAATTCAAGTTTTCAAATCATTTCTCCCTCTTTTTGTTATATCAAAAAGAATTTAAAACATTAAGTTCAAAATAACAATAGAGGTGAAATTTGACAAAATTAAGAATTTTGGTTTTAAAATGGCTCCCTCTTACTCAAAGCATCAATAACATTAAGTCCAACATTTATGATCATCTAGTTGAATAAAATAAAAATAAAACAAATAAATGCAAAAACAACTAGATTTTTACCAACACTTGAACCCAAAGGGAGGATGTGAAGCCTTCCTTCTTCAAGTGTTCTTTCTTGTGTGCATGGAGCTCCCCCTCAATGTTTGACTTATTGAACATCTCCATCACACCTAGCAAAAGACAATCAAGTAATTTTTGGTATCCAAATTGCTTTGGATCCATGAACATTAGTAGCACAAATTTTAGTCCCCTTAGGAATCCATTTTTCAATGTCATCCTTTTTAATTGAAGTGGTTAGTCCTTTTGGGACCCAAACACTTCTAAAACATTTTCCTTTTACAAATCTAGGGGCACTAGATTGTCTTACATAGAAGTTTGATTTTCCAAAATTATTTTTCTTTTAAAGCTCTTTGGAAATCAAATCCTTTTCTTCTTGAACTTTTTGAAGCAATTTTTGTAAATCAAAACATTTAAGTTCAAAATCCTTGAGTTTTGCTTCAAGTTCAAGTTTGGTTTTAGAAATCACATCATTTTGAATTTTCAACTTTGAAATCAATTTATTGTTTTTCAAAATGTGATTTTTAAACTCTAAAACCAAATCATCATAGGCATCTTGTAATTCATCAAAAGAGTAAGAACATGAAGTAGATGAATTAGAAGTTACCCTTGAATCTTCTTCGATGGCCATAAGGCAAAGGTTGGCTTGTTCATCGTCGGTGGAGTCCTCATCACTCCAAGTAGCCACATGTGCCTTCTTCTTATGGCTTGAAGTGCTTGCCCTCTCCTTTTTCTTGGATTCTCGTTCAAGCTCTCTCAAGGCTTTCTTCATGAACGGGGCACACTTCTTGAAGAGATGAACTATCTCTTCATCTTCATCCTCCTCTTCACTTGAGTAGACATGATGATAAGTGGAGGATTTGAGAGTCATGGCACTTGCATTGATGCCAAGCCCTTTGATTTTCTTCTCTCCCATAGCTCTAATTTCTTCCCTCTTCTTCTTATCTTCTTTATTCTTCTTCATGATTTGATGAGTAAGGAGTGACCCCACGAGTTCATCAAGCTTCAAGGTCTTCAAATTCTTGGCTTCGATGATGGCGGTCCTCTTTGAGTCCCAAGACTCGGGAAGTGAGTAGATGAGCTTTCGAACAAGATTTTCCTCCGGGATGGCTTCTCCATAGCCTTTGAGACCATTGGTGATGGTGGAGAACCTATCAAACATCTTCTCGATGTTCTCTTTCGGATTCATTTTGAAGTTCTCATACTCTAAGGTTTTGAGCCCAATCTTGGTCTCCTTGACTTCATCGGTCCCCTCGTATGTGACTTCAAGCTTGTCCCATACCTCCTTGGCACTCTCACAAGAAGACATCTTCTCATAGATGGTTGGGCCAAAAGCACAAAACAAGATGTGCAAGGCTTTGCAATTAAGCTCCATCTTCTTGCGATCGTCGGCACTCCATTTCGCTTTGCTTCTTTGAGGCACGAACGAACCATCTTCAACTATATCACATAGCTTGTAATCTCTTGATTTGATGAAGAACTTCATCTTTGTCTTCCAATGGGCATAGTGGGTTCCGTCAAAGAAAGGCGGTTTGTCGATTGATTGTGCCATTTGAGCCGGTTGATGAAATAGTGATCGAGCTTGCTGGATCTTCTCAATAGGATGTGAATCCACCTCAATTGAGTCAAGCTCTGATACCAATTGTTGAGTTGAGAGGAGCTCAATTCGTTCAACCGATGTGGCTCACCAAGTGGTGGAGAGGTGGATTTTTGGGTGGAAGGGTTGTGGAAGCTAAAATGAAATGTGACACAAAGATTTATAGTGGTTCAGCCTTCTAACCAAGGTCTACATCCACTACCTTAGCTCCCCACTAAGGATTTTCAATCAATCCACTATTGATTCGTCCCCTTTTCTAGGCTTAGGAGGTAACCCTTATACACAATCAAGCTTTCTACCCAAAGCCTTGATTGAAACCCTCTTTTACAAAGAGATAAATAAGAAAACACAAATCCCTCTAATAGGTGTTTGTTAGCACAATTAAGCACTCACCCAAAACCTAAAACACTTGAGCAAATTTGACAATTTTGGCTTACTAGTGTTTGTCTATACAATAAATGGCAATTTAAGCTCTAAGACAATTCTTGATCATTTGATGTTTAACAATATGAGCATTAGCCTTTACTTGATTCTTGGAGGTCCCTTTTATACTCCTTGATGAGTTTATAGTCGTTGCTAGCCGTTGGGATTGAATTGGAGCCGTTGAGGACTTTAATTCCCACCATAAATGCAGTTCTGTAGCCCCCCATTTTGAAACGCTCGAACCCGTTTCGAAACACCATTTAAGTAGAAAGAGCCGTTGTAGTCTGACAAGGCACCCGTTTCAGAACGCCCCCTGGCCGTTTCGGAACACATATCGAAACACCTAGACCGTATCGAAACGCACTGCATTTAAATGTTAGTTGGGAAATAGCCGTTGGGGTTTATGACCGTTGTGGTCCATGCCACGTAGGCGTATCGAAACGACATAGCCCGTTTCGAAACGCTGGGCAAAAATCTCATCCAGGGAATGCCCGTTTCGATACGAGTATCGAAACATTTTTGCTGCTGGAATTCCCGTATCGAAACGCCCTAAGGTGTTTCGAAACGCCTTGATAGTTTTGTGAAGTTTGGCTTTGAAAAACATGTAAAACCCTTTTAAAAACTTCCCTAAACATAATTTCAAGTTGTTTGGACTTTGGAAATGTTTTGAATACTTTTTAAATCAGTCCAAAACATTTTTCAATTATTATATCAAAGCATTAGTTCTACATATCTCATGCTTGAAATCATTTTCAAAGCAAAAACCTCATCATTTGAACCACATGTACAATCTATCTCATGCATTAAGCAAAATGCAAAGTCTTAAAGCAAAACTTACTCATGATTTTTGCTCATAAGTGCTTCTCAAATCATGTTCTCATATGAAAAACACAATGCATAGAATCATTTATAATCAAGATACATGTTAATATCATATATTGGCATTTTAGCAACATTACTCGGACATGCAGATAGCTTGACGGAATCTCACATCGTCAAGTCCTACCTCAGTAAAATATCACATCACCGAACTCTCATGGCGGTATGTCTCATCACCACAAATCTTGATGGAATCTCACATCATCAAGACCTACCATGGTGGAATCTCTCATCACCACACACTCACTTTGGAACGTGAGGGCACTACTCCCATTGCCCGAACCAAAGAGCATGTATGAATTTTGTATATTATAGTGCACTTCTCATCCTATTGGTCGACCAATCATATCCGGTAAAAGTAATCTAATCTCATACCATTATATACTTTTAAACATCATTTACCAACTGTTTTCCAATGCATAAACATAAACCATTTCCCATCCAATTTCAAAAGCATAAACAATGCATAGAATTTTCTCAACAAGTTCTATAACTTTGAAATCACAAATCTCTCTTATGGGATCGCAGAAATCATCAATTCATTTCTAAAAACATGCATAAAATAGTAGGTTTAATTCTATCTTCAAAACATGAGCATGATCACGTAAAACAATGGGATAAAAACCGATAAAAGAAAGCGAAACATCTCAAACTTACTTTTGGGCTTATATTAGTGTTTCAAACTCAATATAAACCTCCAAACCTTGCTTTCAAGTCTTTGAAAGGCTTTAAAATCAATTCCATTCACCAAAAATGCCTCGCTCGCTTTGCTAAAGCATAATCAAGGTTCCGAAGTTCCCGAAACTTCACCGATTGCTTCTAATAAACCAAAACGCCTATATGAAACAACCGAAAACACCTTCGATTACTCTACAAAATCAACAAAACCAAAACCTAACACTTCCATCCCTTTTTAATCATCAAATAACATCAAAAAATAACCCAACTGCATCATTATATCTCCAGCAACACCAACACCACATTATCACCACAAAAATCCAAATCTAGCAACCTAAACAACTAGAGATCCAAATCATTTTGGGATTACTATGATAAAACCTTTATTTCAACATCATTCAACATCCAAGACATGATTAAAATCAATCTCAAATAAAACAAAACAATACGATTACGAAAATCGTAAGAAATCATCTTTCAAAGCTTGATTTAACCATTTTCATCAAATAGATTATATAACCTTATTAATAAACACAATTAGAGAGCCAAAGACTTGGGAATTTCATGAAAGAACCTTTGATTAGAGGATTGAAAAGAAAGATCACATCTAACATAAGCTGTTTTCCTTGATTGGCAATGGTTTAGATGAAAACCTTCAAGAAATCCGTAGCTAGTTGATGTAGAAATCCATGAGAACCATTTAGAAATCAAGAGTGGGTGAAAAGAAATAAATATCTTGAGATTTTAGTGATGAGAAAATAGTTTGTCTGATGGGAAAGTTGAGAGAAAAGGTTAGGAGAAAATAGTTACGTAAGAAAATATTTTAGCCTTTTAAAGTCCTTTTTTATTAAAACCCATTTAGTAAATCAATTTATTAAATCTTTTAAAAATAATAAAACAATGGAAAAGGATGAAACACCTTGGTGTAATATATCCATAAAGATTCTAAGCCTTGACTCTTTTCAATTTAGTCATTAAAACGTATTTTGCAATTTTTACGATTTAGTCATCGTTTTCGAAATTCCAATTAAATAAGTCCAATTTTAACAAATTGAACTTCCCAAACCTTCAAAACATTATTTTAAGATTTTAAAATATTTTTTTCCATATTTGAAAACTCTATCAAAAACCATTTATTTCAAATTATTCCCGAAACTATCCTAACTCGCTTGAACCGGTTCACTCGAACCGCTTAGCCGAACCCCGCTAACTCCTAAGCCCTAAACTGGGGCGTTACACTAATGGTAAGATTGAGGATGTGTTGGTGAAGGTAGAAAAAATTATATTTCTAGTCGATTTTAATATCCCAATTACATTGGGTAAACCATTCCTTGCCACATGTAGGGCCTTGATTGATGTTCACAAGGGTGAACATACAATGCACATGAATGATCAACATATTAGATTTAATGTGTTTGAAGCTCTTGAATGCGTAGATAAACCTGAGGAATGCCAAGCTGACGAGATGATGGAGTCCATTTTCACTATAGACGTGACACAAATTTGCCAAGACTTAGATTGTTGTTGTAGAGAACTGGATGACGAAGATGTGAGTTATTTTTTACAACCAAAGCCACTAGAGTTGGTTGGCTGAGAAATCAAAGCACCCAAACCATCAATTGAGAAGCCATCAAAATTAGAGCTGAAACCATTGTCGGACCACCTCAAGTATGTTTATTAAGGTAATAACTCAACTTTGCCAGTGATCATTGATGCTGATCTCACTAATGATTAGGATGAAAGATTATTGGAAATATTAAGAAATTATAAGCAAGGTTTGGGATGGACCTTGGTTGACATCCAAGGAAATAGCCCAACTATTTGCATGCAGAAAATCATTTTGGACGAATACCATGAAAAACCATTAAAGGCCTTAGAAGACTAAACCCAAACATGAAAGAGGCAGTAAAGAAAGAAATCATAAAATGGATGGATGCTGAGATAATCTATCCCATTTTTGATAACTCGTGGGTTAGCCTGGCGCATTGTGTGCCAAAGAAGGGTGGCATGAGCGTGGTACAAAATAGCAAATGTAACACCATAAAAACTAGTCTAGTTGGAATTGGGTTCCAACGATCAGAAACCTTACACAAGAAAGGTTCAAATATTACATTGACTTTGATCGTATGGTCAATTATATTGATATTAGACTCTAATTGAGTCAATTTATTGTTTAAAGACCTTATTTAATACATTGAAAGCTATTTGGTGACTAAATTATGAAAATTGAATCTATTGTGGCAAAGGAATAAAGAATGGAAAGATGAGGGACTAACCTTGCGAAGAGCCCATCTTCAAATTTAGTTATCGGTTACGTGGATGATAGGAATTATCTTCCTTCACCCATAATGAAATCTTTAAGCTTTTGGAAATATAGAAAAGATAAGTTTACCGGGTGATATTTTTCTAAACAAATTTCACTATCTTTCTCTTCTTCTTCACCCAAGCTAGCACCTCCATTGTTGGATATACCCAGCTCATGTTTTCTTCGATTTCTAGATTCCATTGTATAGCCGTTTATTAGGTAAGCTAAAGTCCCCAAATGATAAATTGATTTCATGGATAAGTTATGTTTAATTTCAAGTTAAATTTATTGAGCTCTTGAACTAAGTTCATGTTCTTCAAGGCTTTAATCCATGGATATCTAATAGCTAATGGCTATTTTAAATTTGAGTATTGATTTTGATATCATTGTGTTGATTCTAACACTTTCTCTTATTTTGACCTAGCTCAAGAGTTGGAGACGGAAAGGCTACCATCTCCATCTAATGCTAGAAACAAGGGAGTGGAAAACCGAGAGCCGTAGGAGCTTCGAAAAACAAGGTGAGTGTAGTCGGAGTCTCGAGAATAGGCTAGGTACCTTTCCCGGTTTCATTGGTATCGATCATTGCATAGCTAACATTTTGTCAAAGGATTATTGTATCGAACCTCTTGGGAGGCTATATTGGTAAGCATTGGTAAGTTGTCACATTGAATCATTGTTCATAAAATCATTGCTATTGTCACCGTCTTCATCGAAGCGTTGAAACATAGAAACAATAATCATTGGATATTGATATCACCATTGCCACTGTAACCCCCTCGACCCGACCTAGACGGCCGACCAAACCGAACAGGTCACACGGGGAATATTGAAGTAAACCGGGAAGTTTACCTCAATAAACGACCCTATTTTTTCATTCTATCTTATCTAGATACACATTGTTACCTTAAGTGTTTTGACTCGCAGCGGAAGAAACGTCAATCCAAATAGACGTCGATTAGGCATTCAATTGATTACAAACATGTGATAGGAACCAAAATGTAATTTTAGTGAATTACATGGGCTTCTTCAAATTTTAAGATACCGACCTTTAATTAGCCTCATTATAAGCCACCGTATCAAATCCAAGCTCATTTAATTGCATCCATAACAATAGGGACTAAAACGTAAGAAAATAGAACCTCAAAGATACCAAATAACTACTTTAACCGCTGACCGTATCGATACACCAAGGCTTGTATCGGTATGCATTTGTCCTGTAAGCTCCCAATTTTTAGATTTCCAAACTCGTACCGAAACAAAACCCCATGTATCAAAACGAGCCACTTTTTCCTCTTGGCCCGTACCGAAACGAGTTCCAGCGTACCGATACGCCAAGACTATTTTGGCTTACCCGTATCGATACGATGGCTCGTGTATCAAAACGCCTGGGCATGTAATGCCCCAATTTGCTGAAATAACACACTTAGATGCAATACAATCCACCTAGACATGCCTCTAACATATTTATAACATATCCAAACACCAATCTTCTGTCAATCATAGCATATTCAACAACACATCGAACCAAATTGCATGAAAAATAAACTATAAGCATGCAACCTAGTAAGCAAGCCAAGCAAGGTACCAAAATGCATAGCAAAGAATAAACCAAATACCAAAGGCCATTTACATGTCTAAAACAACAGTGAACACTCGCTCAAATAGTGAGTTTACACAAATATCCCAAACACACAACAGATCCCCCATATCTCTTATTACTCATAGTACAAACCGAGACATACTTTCTCAAATGAAGTCTCTTGTGATCCCTTGCTCCAAGCTGCCCCCAAAACCTCAATTCTCTGCATTGATGGAAAAGTAGAGCGTAAGCACACAAGGCTTAGTGAGGAGGTTCAAAAACAAAACACCATCAATGCATTAATAACCATTTTCCAAGCTCACATTGAAATCTCATTTCAATTACTTCAAAACATCATTTGAAAACCATCATGCCTTTAAAACCATGCACTTTCGTTAGTAAAAAATCAGCATAATAAACTTTATGCAACATGTATCATGAATCAACTACAAGTCCCATTGCTAACAATCAAATTAAGCCTTCCCATGCATAACTATCATTTGCAAAGCTTAAAGAGTAAAACATGTATAAATCACAATATTCAACATAAACCATCTCATTATCTATCATCAATTATATTGGCTTATAAGTGATCATTAGGTAAGTCCATTTCACAAAACAATATATATCAGATACACAGATTCACAAGTGTTGTCCCAACACTTCATACATTCTCAACGATATCTCAAGGTTCACACACGGGCGCTACCCTCCACCGTTGTGACACTCGTGGCAGAGTATTCGGTACACCGTATAAACCCCTCAACATCCAAGGCGGCTTTGTTTATAGTGCACTCAATTCTATAGCCAGTTTACTATATCCGATAACATTTATAAATCATTTTCACAACATCACTTGCAAATATAATTCACATTACACCACATACCACACTATTTTCAAAGCATCATCATTAAATCATTTCCAAGCATTAAACAATGCTCAAAACCACAAGTATAAAACATATACTTACAAGGATCACTTACCATGTGCATCCTTCATCATTTCAACATTAAAAACAGCAAACCACATGCTTTAACAATAGGTAAACATGTATTCAAACCAAGTGCATAAAAACCATTTCGTAAATAGCATAATCGAGAGAGAAATTTCTTATACTTACTTCCGAACTTAGACAAGCGTTTAAAGCTTACATCTATGTTCCCAGACCTACCTTTATAACATTTTAAAGATGAAATCCTCAATCTCACTCACCGACACGCGAAACCTTGACTAGCCGACGAGAAACTAAGTGCCCAAAGCTCCCAAAACTTCACTGGTCGCTTCCGAAACATTCTCCCATGCTTAAACCACATAAGATTAGAGGTTTAATGCATCTCAATGCATTAAAAACTCCAGAAAGCAATCCTACCACGCTGCTCTGCCCAAAACCACCAAAACTCTCATCTGAAAAAACCAAAAACACCTTTAATTACTCTACAAACTCAACAAGGCCAAAAATTAACACTTCCAACCAGTTATAATCATTGTTTAACATTCAAAATCAACCTATTAACAACCTTATTCATCTAACATCCCCAAAATCATATTAACACCATAAAACCCAATTCTAACAACCTAAACAACTAGAGATCCAAATAGTTTCGGGATTACCATGCTTAAACCTCAATCTCATCATTAATAAACTTCCAAAACATGATTAAAATCAATCAGAAACCAGCCATCACAAATTCATTACAAAAATTACACAAAATCATCATTTAAAGCTTGATTTAGTCATTTTCTTTAAATCAACCATAAAACATTGTTAAGAAACACAATTAAAGAGCCAAATACTTGGTAATTTCATTAAATAACCTTGATTAGAGGAGAAGCACGAAAATTACCTCTAATCCCTTGTTATTCCTTCAACTGACAATATTTGATTGAAAACCTTGAATAATCCATTGAAACAAGTTGAGGAAACTCCTCGAAAATCATTTGGAATTCAAAGTAAAATGAAAAGGAAAAGATATCTGGAAGTTTTGAAAGAAAAAGAATGGTTGGCTGATGAGAAAAGAGAGAAAATGGAAGTTACGTCAAAAATGAATTTGTAAAGCTTAACCCCTTTTTAATCTCTTTAATTAAATCACAATGAAAACATTTCAATTACGGGAATAGCTTATTATATTCAATTAAGCTTCCTAAAGATTCTAAGTTTTGGCTCCTTTACAAAATAGCCATTTAAAAATAGTTTTCCATTTTTACATTTTAGTCACTAACCCGAAATGTCCACCCTCCAAAAGTCATTTTCAAAAATTGAATTTACCACACCCTTTTATACATTTTAAAAGGATTTTATAATTTTTTCTCATATTTTTACCACTTCCTAAACCATGTTTTCCCTGAACCAACACCGAACTAATCGAGATCTCTAGTCTAGGTTTTATGGACCCCGAACCTAGCCTAAAATCTCCTAGGCCCAAAACTGGGGCACTACAACCATTGAATATTGACATTGATATTTTTATTGCCATTTTCATTGAGCATTGATATTGTTATTATCATCGTTATTGTTATTGAACATTGGATTCGAAGGGATATTGTATACAATTGGCATGCCATAGAATTCATGAGTTTATTGGTACGGGTAGACTACGGTCCTTGGGCTACGACCTTTACTATGGTGAGGCGGAGGGATGTTGTGTTATTGGTCAATTGGCGAGGCGGAGGATTGAGACTGTTTATTGATTTGGAGAGGCGTAAGAATTCGTGTATCCACTATCTTGATTCTATCCAAGGAATAATGTTGTTGAATGTTAATTGTGTTTTTGAATATGATTATTAGCATTTTCATTATTAAGGCATGAATTTAAGCGCATACATTATAATTGACATTGTTTATGACTATTTTTGTAACACCCCCTACCTGGTCTGGAAGAAAATCAGGATCAGAGGGGTTATCAAAATTCAAAATAGAAAAAATCGGAAAATAAAAAACCTAAAAAATTATTACAAATCATACACAATATTAAAGAAAATCATTAAACATCATAGATCATAATCTACACAATTTTGATTTTAGTCATTATGGACCAAATTGCAAAGATTTCAAAATTCTGGGACTAAAGTATAAATATTTCAAAGTTCAAGGATTTATAAATCATTATCTAGGTTTTCTCTTACTGAATTTAAGTCTCATTATAACATAATCATGGTAATTATTGACATATGTGTCATGAATAACAAATATGGACTAAACAATGAAATTTCAAAAGATAAGGATCTATTTGTAAATTTCTAAAATATTTGAGGATCTTTTAAAATATTCAATTTAATGAGTAAATATACTCTTAAACATATATTCTTACAAAATTATGAACTTAAAAAAAAACCAAAGATCAATTCTGACATCAATTGGTTAAGATACAACTTAAGGACTAAATTGTAAAGTTTTCAAACTTCAAGGGATCGATCCTTTATGCCTATTTGGCTTGAATCCCTTACTTTTTGTTCTGTTTCACTCATTTTTATCATTTGGTATATCTTGCACCAAAAGTAACCAAATGACGCAAACCTAATCTCAAGAAATACCAAAGACTCATGTGGTAGCATCATTTATCACATTCTACAAACTATTCTAATTCAGATTAGAAATACGATTAGAACTTTACTCATAAAAATACATGGCAACCATATGAACATTACTCAAGTCTTCATTTCAAAGCATATTCAAGTCCAATTCAAATATATTTAAACATAATTCTAATCATACTTCTATCATTCCAACTTATTGTAACTAGTAACGAATAGATTCAAAGTTCAATTCTCATTATTTAAATAGGGTCTTCAAGCACAACATCAAACTATCACTTTTTATCTTATCTTACATAACCATTTACATATTCATTATACTACATACAACACATAAGCATCATTCGACCATTTATAACATGCATATCTTAATATTGTCAAGAATATAGTATACTTAACATCAAACAAAGCATGGAATGCTAGAATGCATCATGAAAATCGAAGTTCATATGACACCACTAGGAGTTAGGCAAAGGGTACATTACTCATTTCTTAAAAGAAATGACTTGCAACTGCTCTGCCACGATCCGATTACTACGAACATGAATAACCTGAAATGCATGCAATGAAAAGAAATAAGCTTACATATCTTAGTGAGGTAGTGACCTTAAAGACGCATGTCATATAAATATTTAAAAGATAAAGGATGATATGAATCAATGTAAATAAAGCATATGAGGTTATTCGATGCATATTAGTTAAGGATGGTATAGTTCAATATTATTCTTCCAATTCATATATTATATTAGCTTTATTTTATGAAAGCTTTATCTAGAGTCTTATTCCTACTCTTAGGGGTTTCATATCTTATTCAAAGCTTGGGTTCTTTCATAGTTCTTATCTGAGTTCATACCCGAGTTCATATATGAGTTTATATCTTTTAAAACGTTTGCCTTGGATCACATTTGAACATAGGTAACATTGGCCCATGTTTATCCATATTGGCCAGTGTTACACATAGTGTAACCCCCTTGCCCCGGCTTAGCCGATAAATCAAACCAAATGTGTCACACAGGGAATATTAAAGTAAATCGGGAAGGTTTACCTCAATAAACAACCCTATTATTATTATTTTTCTTTATCTAGATGCAAATTAGGTTCCTATATGATAAACAATGCAGCGGATCATTCATAACTCGATCAACAATCAATTTAATTCATTCACAACCTTTAGGGACCGATTTGTAATTTTTCTGATTCATAGGGACTTAAGCCATTTTGTGTTACCGTCATTTAAGTAATCACAATACATGCATCTCAGTCAAAACTCAGCTCAAAATAATCATTCATGCTCATTTAATTGCATCCACCACATTAAGGGACTAAAATGTAAAGAATTAGAACATCAAAATATTCCATCAACTAACATAACTGCCAACCGTTTCGGTACTGGCTAGCCTTGTATCGAAATACAAGCTCATATCGAAACGCCTTTGAGGAGTTTCCAAACTCTGGTTTCCAGTAGCAAAACGTACCGAAACAAACCTTATCCATTTCGAAACACTAAGGCCATCTCAGGCTCACTGTTTCGGTACAAGCTCGAGTGTTCTGAAACACCCGGGCCTATAATGACACATTTTGTTGGTTTTTCCCTCTATAAACCATCCTAAACCAACCCAACATGTTTCCAACATGCATACATCATATTTAAACATTAATCCTCAAACATTTGCAGCATACTTAGCATCAAAGCATGGCTAATTTCATCAATGGAAAACTAAAGGCATGCAACCTAACAAATAAGCCACTCAAGAGTTAAAACTCAAACCAATACCCCAAACACCAAATATATACCCTTTACAAGTATAATATAATAAAGCAAACATGCTCAAAGGGTATTCATACACATCACCCAAACAAACCATGAAATCCCTCATTGCCCTTATTACTCTAGTCCGTAACCAATACATACTTTCAAAGTGAAGTCTCTTAGGATTCCCTTGCAAGTTACTGCCTCCAAACACTTAGTTATCTGCATTGATGGACAAAAGAGAACGTAAGCATACAAGCTTAGTAAGGAGTGCTCAAAACCCACAAACACCAACAATGCTTAAAATTCGTTTTACACATTCTGAAAACCATCAAGCTTTCTGAAAATCCATGCACTTCATTTACAAAAAATCAGCATGCCATACCACATGCATCAAGTATCAAATACTTCAACAGAAAAACCATTTTCTAACACACAACTTAAGCCTTCCCATGCATAGCTACCAATATGCAATGCTTAAGAGTAAAACATGCATTTACATGCTATGCACTCATATACATTTCTTAGTAATTAATCAACTATATTGGCTCGCAAGTGACCAACAACATTCTCATTTCTCAAAACGTATTAGATACACGAATTCCCAAGTATTGTCCCAAAACTTCATACATTCTCACTAGCATCTCAAGGTTCACACACGAGAGCTACCCTCCACCGTTGTGACACCCGTGGTGGAGTATTCGGTACCTTACAACCCGTCAGCACCACTCATCGGTAGATGTATAACCCCACTAACGAGAGACGAACACAACTCAAATTCCTCAATCGTTAGGGGTACTTGGATGGAGTCTTCGGTACATTCACAAACCCGCAACATCCAAGGCGACTTGTTTATAGTGCACTCAATCCTATAGCCAACTAACTATATCCGATTTCATTTGTAAACCACTTTACACAACATCACTTACCAATATAACTCTCATATAGCATAAACCTCACTATTTTCAAAGTATTCACAGTAAGCCATATTTCCAAGCATCAAACCATGATTCATAAAACATGTATAAACACATACTTATAAGGATCACTTACCTAGTGCATCCTTTAGCAATATGACAACATAAAAAACAAATCACTTACTCAAAATCATGCTTTAAAATAGTAGGTAAACACATATAAAATCAAGTGCATCCACAAGCATATAATAGCACGACCCGAGGGAGAAAATCACTTTACTTACTTTCGAATTTAGTGAAGCGTTTCAAGCTTACAATAAGTTCCCAAAATCACTTTTAAGATGTTTCAAAGCTGGAAATCCCATTTCCACTCACCGACTCGTGAAACCTCAATCGCCAATGCGAAAATCAAGTGTCTGAAGTTCCGTGAACTTCACCAAATGCTTCCAAAGAATCCTCCCCTGTTTACACCACACCAGAACAGAGGATTAATGCATCTCAATGCATTAAAACCATCAGCAATCACTAAAAACCCGCAGCTCTGCCCAAAAGCACTTAAAAGCCTATCCGAAACAACCAAAAACTCAATCGATCTTACTCGAAACTTAACCCAACCATCAACAAACACGTCCATCACATTTTAACCATAAATCAAAATCCAAAAACATCCTAATATCATCTTTATACCTCCAACAACTCAGATTTCACATTTCCAAGCCAAAAACCCATAACTAACAACATAAACTTTAAGAGATCCAACCTAAACTTTAACATCCAAAACAAATTTAAAATTATTATCAAACCAATAAAAAAAGTGCCCAAACGAATATCTTGGAAAATCATCAACTAAGCCATTTTAACCAAATTTTCATTAATCAATTCATAAAACTCAATTAATAATAATATTTAGGAAGCACAAGACTTGAGAATTTCATTAAAGAACCTTGATTAGAGGGTTGATCAACTCTTTCCTCCAATCTTAGCTTTTTCTTCAATTGACAAAGATTTTGCAAGAAAACTTCAAAGCTCCATTGATTAAATTGATAGATCACTTTTAGGAATCAAAAAGAAGAGAAAAAGATGATAGAATCTGAGATCTTTGAGAGAAAAAAAAGTGTTTGGCTGTTAAGAAAGTGAGGAAATAGAAGTTATGTAAAATCATTTTGATTTCATTAAAAATCCCTCTTAATTAAAAGCTTTTCTTTTTATTCCTTTTTAAGAATACTATTTTAAAATTGATCATATTAAGGGGAAAAAGGATTTTAAACACATGTAAGCTCCTTAAAGATTCTAAGTCTTGTCCCCTTTTTAATTTAGTCCTTAAAAACCAATTTACACTTTTTTACAAAATGGCCACTTTCCAAAATCTTGACTTTCCAAGACCTGCTTTCTAAAATCGATTTCACCATCCTTCAATATATATATATATTAAAGATTTTTGCAATTTTTCTCATAATTTTATCACATCCGGGACTACGTTTTCCCTGAATCACTTCTAAAGGCTCGAATCTCCAATTCTAGGTTCGACTAACCTAAACCGATGCCTAAAACATTTAGGCCCAAAACCGGGGGTTACAAGTCTCCCCCACTTAAGAAAATTCATCCTCGAAATTTTACCTAAAGGAAAACGGTGCGGAAACTGCTTCAACATGTCCGTCTTGCTTTCCCACATGGCCTCCTCAACTCTCTGATGTCGCCACAACACCTTCACAAGTTCAATCGTTTTACCACGAAGACCTTTGCTACTAGAATCAAGGATCCCCACTGGTTCCTCATCATAAGATAAATCCAGATCAATACTTTCACAACATAGAAACTTGAAACACATCATGAATTTTCTCAACCTCGGGAGGCAACCTCAACCGATATGCAACAGGACCAACTCGCTGCATAACCTCATAGGGTCCAATAAACCTCAGACTAAGCTTACCATTATGCCCAAATCTCATCACCTTCTTCCAAGGTGATACCTTCAAGAAGGCTCGATCTCCAACCGCAAACTCAAACTCATTGCGCTTTAAATCCGCATAAGACTTTTGATGATCCGAAGCAACCTTCAACCGCTCACATATGAGCTTCACCTTCTCAGTTGTTCCCTAAAGAAAATTCGGCAAGGAAACCAACTTTTGCCCCCCTCCGCCCAACAAAGAGGCGTTCTACACTTTCTTCCATAAAAAGCTTCATACAGAGCCATTTGTATGCTTTCCTGGAAACTATTATAATAGGAAAACTCCACTAAGGGCAACTACTTTTCCCAATAACCATGGAAATCTATAACACAACATCTCAATATATCCTCCAACATCTAGATAACTCACTCCGGCTATCCATCCGTCTGAGGATGATATGAAGTGCTGAAATTGAAGCGCGTACCCAACGCTTGGTGTAGACACTCCAAAATCTCGCTGTAAACCTCAGATCTCTATCCGACACTATAGATTTAGGCACACCATGCAAACAGACAATCTCAGCAATATACAATTCCGCTAACTTATCAAACGTATACGTAGTATGCACAACCAAGAAATGCGCACACTTCGTAAGACGATCTAGAATAACCCAAATGGAGTTCTTCTTTGATGGTGTCAAAGGAAAACCGGAAACAAAATCCATCGTAATCCTTTCCCACTTCCATTCCGGTATCCTCAAAGGCTGCAACAAACCAAAAGGAAACTGGTGCTCAGCTTTCACACGTTGACAAATCCATACATTTGCTCACAAAGTCCGCAACATCCTTTTTTCAACCCAACCCAATAGTACGCATCTTTCAAACCACGATACATCTTTGTACTACCAAGATGCATAGCACAAGGACTGCTATGAGCTTCAGCCAAAATAGTGCGCCTCAACTCAACATCCTTCGGCACAACTACCCGACTTTTAAAGCATAAAACACCATCATCCTTGAAACAGAGATTTGTTGCATTACCATTAGCTATATCCTGAACTCGAGGCACCAAAGAATCATCAAGCAACTGCTTATCCTTAATTAACTAAATTAAGGAAGGTTTCACTTGTAACTCGGCTGTCAACCCACCATCACGTGATATACTCAACCGAGCAAACATCGATCTCAACTCAACAACCACCTTTCTACTCAAAGCATCGGCCACAACATTGGCCTTTCCAAGATGGTACTCTATCATTAGATCATAATCCTTAAGCAACCCCAACCATATTCGTTGCCTAAGATTCAACTCTCTCTGGGTCATTAGATATTTTAAACTCTTGTGATCTGTGTAAACCATACACTTCTCACCGTAAAGGTAATGCCTCCAAATCTTCAAGGCAAACACAACTGCAGCAAGCTCTACATCATGAGTAGGATAGTTGCACTCATGCACCTTCAATTGTCTATATGCATCTGCGACAACCTTCCCACCTTGCATCAACACACAACCTAGACCAACATATGACGCATCACTGTAAACAACAAACTCCTTACGCGATTCTGGTTGAATCATAACTTGAGCTTGCATCAAAACTTCCTTCAACCTCTTGAAAGCTTGTTGTCTAACACCCGTCCACTCAAAGCGAACATTCTTTTGCAACAACTTAGTCAACAGAGCAGCAATCTTAGAGAAACCCTCAACAAACATTCTATAATATCCATCCAAACCAAGGAAACTACGCACTTCAGTCACCGATTTAGGTTGTTTCCAATTCATTACCGCCTCAATCTTGTATGGGTCAACCCGAATACCCTCGGCTGACATTACATGTCCAAGAAAGACAACTTCCCTGAGCCAAAACTCGCACTTGCTCAACTTAGCATAAAGCTGATTCTCCAACAATACTTACAACACAATCCTCAAATGCTTATCATGATCATCCTCGGTACGCGAGTACATGAGAATATCATCGATAAACACTACCAAAAACTGATCTAAAAACTCATGGAACACACGATTCATCATATCCATGAATGCAGTCGGTGCAGTTGTCAACCCAAACGACATCACTAAGAACTCATAATGGTCATACCTTGTCCGAAAAGTTGTCTTAGGTACATCTATATCGTTAACCTTCAGTTGATAATATCCAGATCTCAAATCAATCTTCGAAAACACTGAAGCATCTCAAAACTGATCAAACAAATCATGAATCCTTGGCAAAGGGTACTTGTTCTTAATCATCAACTTGTTCAGTTGCCGATAATCTATACACATACACATCGTGCCATCCTTCTTCTTTACAAACAAAATCGGTGCACCCTAAGGTGAAACACTTGGCCTTATGAACCCTCGATCAAGCAACTCCTAAAATTGTTTTTTCAACTCCTTCAACTCTATAGGTGCCACCTGATAAGGAGCAATAGACACTGGAGTCGTATTTTCATACAACTCAATGCTAAACTCAACTTTCCTGTTTGGTGGCAAACCATACAACTCTTCCGGAAAGACACTCAGAAACTCACATACCATTCGTATGTCCTGTACTCGCACCTCCTTTGTACTAGGGTTCATCACATAAGCTAGGAAATCTACACAACCCAACTCCATCATACGACTTGCTTTAAGAACCGAGATTGCATTGGACAAGAACTTCACATTCTCGCCTACGATTACCACTTCGTAATCATTAGCAAGTTTCAAGATAACCCACTTAACATCAAAATCAACTACAGCTCTATGCTCAGACAACCAATCCATTCCAAGGATCACATCAAAATCGTAAAAAGGCAACTCTATCAAATCAACTGAAAACACATGGCCTTGAACAGATAGAGGACATCTCCTATACAATTTTCTCGTAACAACAATTTCACCAAAAGATCTTGTTACTTGCATTCCTACATCTAGCATCTCAACAGGGATATCAAGAAAATGTGCATGCTCACTCAAGATGTATGAATGCGTGGATCCATAATCAATTAAAGCTAACAAAGACAAGGATTGCAAGGTGAAAGTACCTGCAATCACGTCGGTGTCGTTACGTCCCTCGCGATGTGCATACACTCTCACAGGACCACCACCCTCAAGTTGAACATCAACAACGTGAGCTACACCTCTCTGTCCATCATCCCTCAGTTGGAAATTACCACGACTGCGCCCACGACCTCTCTGTAGTGCAACAACAGGTGCTCGTCCTTGACCACCTCCAGCTAGCAAAGGACACTCACGTCTCAAATGATCCGCTGATCCACAGTTCCAACAATAATTAGCCACCCCAGCCACAGGAGCCTGCGCCTCTCGAGCCACACAAGGAAAATCTCGCCTCAAATGCTCTTACGATCCACGTGTCCAGCAAGTATTCTGTTCAGATCTCACTCTGTTACCCTAAACTAGCACACCTCGCCTCGCTTCAGGCCGATATCTACGATCATAGTTTCTCTTCTTTTGTCCACCACTAAGACCAAAATCTATAGCTCTCTTACTTGAGCAAGAACCGCCCACACAAGAGGTCAAACCCAAACTCTGCTCTATATCCTTGGCTCGCGTCACCAGCACATTAAAATTAGTATAATCGAAAGCTAGCATGAAGGTCTTCACGTCCTGCACCAAGCCATAACAAAAGCTATCACATCGATGCCTATCACTCGGTACCAATTACGTAGCATATTGACTCAGACGTACGAACTGTACCTCGTACTCAGCCACTGTCATGTTTCCTTGCACCAAGGACATGAACTAACGCTTCTTGTCGTCCAAGTATCAAACTCCTAGATACTTCTTTTTAAAGGCGGCCTAGAAGAACTCCCCATCCACCTCATTGGGTTCCACAGCTGCAGTCATAGTTGTCCACCATCTGTATGCATTACCATGCAATAAAAGGATAACACATCCTAACTTGCGTGCATCATTGCACCCCATTTGATCAAAAATCTGGACCATACTAGCCATCCAAGCCTCGAATGCTTCAGGAGACAATCCACGATATTCAACGCCTCCCAAACTTTGCAAGCATTCCAATGAAAATCCCAATTATCCAACCATAGGTGCTTGCACTTGCAGTTGCATTCCAGCAACAACATTCTGGAATGCCCCAATCATCGCTTGTACTAAAGGCGTCAAATCACCCAACACCAAACCACCATGTACGTGTTGTACTTGCTCCCCACCCTCAGGTGGTGGTGGTGGAGGTGGTAAATTCGCACCATGCAGAGCTTCGTTCTCCTAATTCCTTTGCTCATCAGCCGGAGCAACTGATCTTGAACGTAGCTCTCTCCTCGATCCCATTGTGCGATTATCACTACGGCATGGATATAAAACAAAACAAGAAATCATGCCAGCTTCTAGCAAGGATCCAAGACTTCAAATTCAATTTAAAAACACTTCGTTGCAGTAATAAGGCAATGGGCATCCCAATTTCCCCCAAACATAGCATAAAGCATACAACATACATGTCACAACCATCATGAATCACAATCAATAAGATTCAACCCACATCATCATCACATATAACATATCATACTTAAATTACAATCATCCTAAATAGCATCACTATAATTCAATCAACATTATCAAGCTTATAACATTCATCGCGCAAAGCAAACATCACCAAATACATACAATCACATCACATTGACTTACCGTTAACTTACCATCACCCCTTCTTTTGCAACCTGGCTCTGATAACACCAAATGTAACCCCCTCGCCCCGACTTAGTCAATAGACCGAACCGAACGGGTTATACGGGGAGTATTGAAGTAAACTGGGAAGGTTTACCTCAATAAACAAACATATTATTTTTTTCTTTATCTAGATGCAAATTAGGTTCCAATGTGATAAACATTGTAGCGGATCATTCGTAACTCGATCAACCATCAATTTAATTCATTCACGACTTTTAGGGACTGATTTGTAATTTTTCCGATTCATAGGGAATTAAGCCATTTTTTGTTACTGTCCTTTAGTTAATCACATTACATGCATCTCAGTCAAAACTCAGCACAAAATAATCATCCATGCTCGCTTAATTGCATCCACCATATTCATGGACTAAAACGCAAAGAATCAGAACTTCAGAATATTCCATCAACTAACATAACTGCCAACCGTTTCGGTACATGCTAGCCCTATATCCAAACACGAGCCCGTATCGAAACGCCCTTGAGGTGTTTCGAAACTCTAGTTTCCAGTAGCAAAACGTACCAGAACAGACCTTATCTGTTTCGATACAGGCTCGGGTGTTCCGAAACACCTGGGCCTATAATGACACATTTTGCTGGTTTCCCCCTCTTTAAACCATCCTAAATCAACCCAACATGTTTCCAACATGCATACATCATATTTAAACATTAATCCTCAAACATTTGCAGCATACTTAGCATCAAAGCATGGCTAATTTCATCAATGGAAAACTACAGGCATGCAAGCTAACAAATAAGCCACTCAAGAGTCAAAACTCAAAGCAATACTCTAAACACCAAATATAGGCCTTTTACAAGTATAAAATCATAAATCAAACTTGCTCAAAGGGTATTCATACACATCACCCAAACAAACCATGAAATCCCTCATTGCCCTGATTACTCTTGTATATAACTGATACATACTTTCAAAGTGAAATCTTTTAGGATTCCCTTGCAAGTTGCTGCCTGCAAACACTTCATTATCCACATTGATAGACAAAAGAGAGTGTAAGCATACAAGCTTAGTGAGGAGTGCTCAAAACCCAAAAACACCATCAATGCTTAAAATACGTTTTACACTTTTTGAAAACCATCATGCTTTCTTGAAATCTATGCACTTCATTAAAAAAATCAGCATGTCATACCACATACATCATGTAACACCCCAAAATCTGGTCTAGTTAGAATTTGGTTCCGATGATCGAAAATTTCACATCGATAAAGTCTAAATATAGTGTCGTATAGTTAATCATTGATATTGGACTCTAATTGAGTTAAATCATTGTTATTGGGCCCTATTGAATTATATCGAAATCTAATACATGACTAAATTGAGGAAAATGCAAGTTGAGGGCCAACACCATATAGAATAGAGAGTCGAGGGACTAACCTTGCGATTAGACCCTCCACAATTTTTAAAAATCTAACGTGGGACAATTTGGTGAAGTAGTTTCACCTAAAGGAAAGCTTAATAATTTGAGAAATAAAAGAAAGAAAAAGGGATAACAAAGACTACCGATTTCAAGTTAAGCAAACACCACCCTTTCCCCATCTTCTTCTTCTTGGAAGAACACACTTCCATTGAAGCTAGAGTTCAAGTTTAGTTTTCTTCTAGTTATTATCATCGAATGGTTGCTATCGTTCAGGTAAGCATTAATCCTCAAACAATCGTTGAATTTCATGGATATGTCAAGCTTAATCTCAAGCTAGGGTTTTAGCCACCCATGGATAATTCATCGTTGATGCTTATATTGAATTTGGATATCGATTTTGATATCGTTGTATTGATTTTGATATCATATTATCGATCCTAATAGTCTCCTTATTTATTTCCTAGCTCAAGACAACAAAAGGGGTATCCATCAAATTCACTGAAGGCTAAGAACAAGGGAGTTGTCATCCAAGAGCTGTAGGAGCATCGGATTAGTAAGGTGAGTGTAGTCAGAGTCTTAGGATTAGGCGAGGAGCCTTCCCGAATCTTTTATTGTTGTTTTTGACCATATCGCAAACAATATCATTGAAGAAGTTGCATTGAATTGTTAGTCAGATTCATTGGTAAGTGTCGGTAAGTTGTTATTGATTATCAGACAAAGTTATTAGCATCACTATCATGCATTGTCATCGATATGATTAGTGTTATTAAAATATTGTAAAGAAATCATCGGATATTGGTATTGACATTGACATTGAAACATGGCATATTCGTAATGAAACATGTTTGTTATTCATAATATTGAAGTCATTGGTCATTGAAATTCTCATTGAACGTTGAATATGGATACAGACATTAAAACCTTGGATTTGAATGGACAATATATACAATTAGCATGCCATAGAATTCATGAGCTCAATGTATGGGTGGACTACGGTCCTAGGGCTACGACCTTTATTGATTTGGCGATACAAAGGGATGTGTATTGATATTGGTCATATTGGCGAGGCAGAAGGATTGAACTATTCATTGATTTGGCGAGGCGTAGAAATTCGCATATCCACTATCTTGATTCAACCCAAGGGTTAATGATGAAATTACTACGTTAAACATTGTATTTGAATGCATACGTATTGACATTGATGAGCATTAGATGATATATAAATATATACTTCATACATTGATGTTCATGTTGTTTATGACTACCTATAACCCCCTTGACCCGACCTGGCCGATAAACTGAACTGAACGGATCACACAGAGAATATTGACGTAAACCAGGAAGGTTTACTTCAATAAACGTCCCTTTTTTATTTTTATCTTGTCTAGATGCAACTTAGGTTCCTATGTGTATGTACACAAGAAACGTATAAAACACCAACATAATCGCCTTTCGATTAAAGCCGATTAAGGCTTAGGGACCAATTTGTAATTTTCATAAATTATAAGGGTTATTAGCAAATTCGAGTTACCAGCCTTTAATTAGGTTCATTACATGCCTCTCGGTGAAATCTCAGCTAAAATAACATTTAGAACTCATCCAATTGCATACAAGGCAAACAGGGACAAAAACGTAAGAAACAGAAACTCAGAACAATTCCAAAACAGGTCCAACGGTCAAACGTTTCGGAACTGAATGCCCCATATCAAAACGGCCATTTTGAAACACAACTGACCGTTTCGATACGCGAGTTCGTTTCGAAACTCCTCAAGATAAGTTTCGGTACGATGGTTCACATAGGCAAAATGTTCCAAAACAGACCCCACTGTTTCGAATCACCAAGGCCATTTCTGGCCACCGTTTTGAAACAGGCAAGGGTGTTTCGAAACACCTAGGCCTGCAATGTTCTAAAAATCTGGTTTAAGTCAATTTTAACCCTCCGAAACTATCCCGACACTTGCCCCAACATATATGCAACTTAAATACACATCAAAGACGACTTACATGAAGCATAAGCAACATCATACCATCATTCTCGGAAGAAATGGAACTAAAGGCATGCTTCCCAAAAGTTAAAAGTACCAAAAGACCAAAATCCAATTTAATGCTTATACCAAAACTTAGAGGCCATTTACATGTCCAAATATGCATCTCAAACTTGCATAAAACTGAGAAAATATCAAACAAACCAAACGCATAACATTAGACACCCCCATCGCCCTTATTACACTAGTCCAAAACCAAAGCTTACATTCAATCAAAGTCTTCCACTGATCCCCTTGCAATTGCTGCCTCCAAAGCTTAAATTGACTGCATTGATGAACAAAGAGAACATAAGCATACAAGCTTAGTGAGGATCACTCAAACAAAAAAAAACATCATCAATGCACAAAACCATTTTCACTATTTTCAATACCATCAAGCTTCCTTTGACAAAACATGCACTTTACTCTCTAAACCATTGTAATAAACATCATGTAACATGATAAGTATAAATCCAACAATTAAACCATTGCTACACATAATACAAGCCTTCAGAGAATAATCACTTTTATGCTAAGCCTAAACCAAAACATGCATATTTCAATTATGCATTAACAACATTTTCCACAATGTTTCATTTCATTATTTTGGCTCACAAGTGATAAAACAATCTCAAAAACATATATCAGATACACGGATTACCAACAGTTGTCCCACGCCCTTCATACACTCTACCGGCATCTCAAGGTTCACACACGAGAGCAACCCTCCATCGTTGTGACACCCGTTGTGGAGTATTCGGAATAATCACAACCCCTCAACACCACTCATCGGTAGATGTATAACCCACTAACGAGGGACGGGACACACACAAGGTTCGAACCCGGGTGATACCCTCAACCATTGAAACCTTAAACAATCCTCAATCGTTAGAGTACTTGGATGGAGTATTCGGTACAATCACAACCCCTCAACATCCAAGGCGACTTGTTCATAGTGCACTCAATCCTATAGCCGGCTAACTATATCCGATTTCATTTATAAAACATTTTATACAACATCACTTGCCAATATAATCCATATCACATGCACACCTCACTGATTTTACAAATCATTCATGATAAGCCATAAATCAATCATTAAACCATGCTTCAAACCTCATGCATCAACACATGCATACAAGGATCACTTACCTAGTGCACCCTTAAACCACATGGCTTCATCAAACTCATTTCACATATTCAAAACATGCTTTAAAACAGTAGGTAAATGCAATTAAAACCAAGTGCAATCAAAAGGTTTAAAACTAGCACAATCCGAGAGAGAAATTCACTTTACTTACTTCTAAACTTAGTAAAGTGTTTCAAGCTCTTGCTAAGTTCCCCAAACCTTTTCTAAAACGTTTCCACGCAGGAAAACCAAGTACCACTCACTGACTCGCGAAACCACGCTTGCCGATGCAACTAGTGACCTTTCGAAGCCTCCAAAAACACTTCGTTTGCTTTCGGAATATTATCCCCTATTTTTAACACATCAAAACAGAGGTTCAATACATTAAAATGCATCCAAAACTCCAGCACGCACAAGAAATCCCGAAGCCCTGCTCTAAAGCACCAAAACACCCATCTGAAACAACCGAAAACTCAATCGATTGACCTTTAACCTCAGCTCAGCTATTACCCAACTCATCCAACACATTTTAGGCATTAATCAACATCCAAAAACAACCTAAAACCATCCTTATACCTCTAGCAACTCAAATTCCTCAAGAACACCTCAAAACTCACCCAAAAGCACTTCAAAAACTAAGGATCTCAAGGATTTCGGGATATATATGATTAAGATTCTACTTCAACACCAAAAACCTATCAAAACTCATTTAGAAATAAACTCAAACCAACCATTTAAATCAAACTCCGAAAAGCATCTTAAAATCTATTTTTCAATCAAGATTTCAAGAGTTTAACAATCTAACAACAAAACCTCAATCAAAATATGTATTAAAAAGTCAAATATCTTTGGAGTTTCATTAAAGAACCTAGATTCGAGGGTTAGCAAAAAAATTACCTCCAATCCTTGCTTCTCCTCTAATTTGGCAAGATTTGCTTGAAGAAACTTGAAGGAAAATAGAAGAAATCAATAAGGAAAAGATAGGAATCAAAAGAGGATTTGAGAGAAAAGAATTTCTGGAAAATTGAGAAAAAAGAAAGGGTGTTTGGCTGAAGTGAAAGTTAGAAATGAAAAGCTTATCAAAAATTTCATTAACCGGTTAACTAACTTTCCTTAATTTATTAAATAAAACCTTTTTAATTATTTAATAAACATTTAAACACATGCCAAATTAGGGGAAATGCATAATTGGCAAGTATCTCCCTAAAGATTCTGAGATATTTCTCTTCTTGAAAACTCAATTTTCCAACTTTTAAATCTTTACATTTTGGTCACCACCCAAAATGTACACTTTATAAAATCCGTTTTGTACAATTGATTTGACCAACCTCTCAAACACGATTTTAGAGAATTTTAGGAACTTTTATCATTTTTTATCCCATCCCGAACCTTGATTTCCCCAAACCACCTTTTAAAATGGTTCGAACAACCGACACCGGTTCCACCGGCCCAACCCGACTTGCCAAAACATCTAAGCCCAGAACCGGGGCGTTACAACTCTCCCCCACTTAGGAAATTTCATCCTCAAAATTTTGCCTGAAGGAGAAAGGCACGGAACTGACTCAACCCATCCACCTTACTTTCCCACGCAACCTCCTCAACTCCTCAATGCCATAACAATACCTTCACAAGCTCAAACGTCTTGCCACGAAGAACTTTGCTACTCGTATCCAGAATTCTCACTGATTCCTCATCATAGAATAAATTCGGATTTAACACAATCTCCTCAACCGGCATCACATGCGAGGGATCCGATTTATACCTCCACAACATAGATACATGAAACACATCATGGATCTTTTCCAACTCGGGAGGCAACCTCAACCGATAAGCCACTGGACCAACTCACTCCACAACCTCATAGGTTCCAATAAACCTTAGACTAATCTTTCCCTTACGTCTGAATCTCATCACCTTCTTCCAAGGCGATACCTTAAGGAACACGCGATCTCTAACCGCAAACTCAACCTCTTTACGCTTTAAATCCGCGTAAGACTTCTGACGACCCGATGCAGCCTTCAACCGCTCGCATATGAGCTTTACCTTCTCAATTGTTCCCTTGAGCACATTCGGAAAGGAAAGCAACTTTTGCCCCGCCTCAACCTAACAATGAGGCGTTATATACTTCCTCCCATACAAGGCCTCATACGGTGCAATTTGTATACTCGCCTGAAAACTATTATTATAGGCAATCTCAACCAAAGGCAGATACTTTTCCCAAGAACCTTGGAAATCAATCACACATCATCACAACATATCCTCCAACACCTGGATAACTCATTCCGACTGTCGATTAGATTGAGGGTGATATAAAGTACTGAAATTCAACCGCGTACCCAATGCCTGGTGTAAACATTCCCAAAACTTCGCTATGAACCTCAGATCTCTATCTGACACTATGGACTTGAGCACACCATGCAAACGCACAATCTCGACAATATACAACTCTGCCAACTTATCCAACATATACGTAGTATGCATAGCCAAGAAATGTGCACACTTCGTAAGACGATCTGCAATCACCCACACTGAGTTCTTCTTTGATGGTGTCAAAGGCAACTCGGACACGATATCCATCGTAATCCTTCCCCATTTCCACTCCGGTATCCTCAAAGGCTGTAACAAACCGGAAGGAAACTAATGCTCAGCCTTCACCCGCTGGCAAACCATACACTTGCTTACAAAATCAGCCACATCCTTTTTCAAATCCACCCAATATTACTCACCCTTCAAGCCATGATACATCTTAGTACTACCAGGGTGCATAGCAAAAGGACTGCTATGAGCCTCAGTCAAAATAGTGCGCCTGAACTCAACATCTTCCGACACCACTATTCAACTTTTGAAACATAGAACCCCATCATTATTAAAACAGAAATTCATAGTCTTACCATCAGCTATATCCTGAACATGAGGAACCAGCGAATCATCCAACAACTGTTTCTCCTTAATCAACTGAATCAAAAAAGGTTTCACCTGCAACACGGCTATCAAGCCACCATCACGCGATATACTCAAACGAGCAAACATGGCTCTCAACTCAACAACCACCTTCCTACTCAAAGCATCGGCCACAACATTGACCTTTCCTGGATTATATTCGATGGTCAGATCGTAATCCATAAGCAACTTCAACCATCTTCGTTGCCTAAGATTCAACTCCTTTTGCGACATAAGATACTTCAAACTCTTATGGTCGGTATAAACTACACACCTTTCACCATAAAGGTAGTATCTCCAAATCTTCAAGGCAAAAACCACCGCCGCGAGCTCAAGATCATGCGTAGGATAATTGCGCTCATGCACCTTCAACTGTCTAGATGCATAGGACACAACCTTCCCACCTTGCATCAACACGAAACCCAAACCAGCATATGATGCATCACTATAAACTACAAACTCCTACCCGATTCTGGTTGAACCAAGACAGGAGCTTGCGTCAAAGCTTCCTTCAACTTCTCGAAAGCTTGGTATCTAACATCCGTCCACTCAAAGCGAACATTCTTTTTCAACAACATGGTCAAAGGTACATCAATCTTAGAGAAACCTTCGACAAACCTTCGGTAATATCCAACCAACCCAAGGAAACTACACACTTCCGTCACTGACTTAGGCGTCTTCCAAATCATCACAGCCTCAACCCTATATAGATGAACCCGAATCCCTTCGGCTGAGACCACATGTCCAAGAAAACCACTTCCTTGAACCAAAACTCACTCTTGCTCATCTTAGCATAAAGCTGATTCTCCAAAAACACTTGCAACACAATTCTCAAGTGCCTATCATAATCCTCCTCGGTATGCGAGTACACAAGTATATCTTCGGTAAACACCACCACAAACTGATCCAAAAACTCGTGGAACACCCTATTCATCATATCCATGAACGCAGCCGGTGCATTTGTTAACCCAAACGGCATCACCAAGAGCTCATATTGACCGTACCTAGTCTTAAAAGTTGTTTTAGGTACATCCACATCCTTAATCTTTAACTGATAATACCATATCCTCAAATCAACCTTCGAAAACACCAAAGCACTACGAAACTGGTCAAACAAATCATTGATCCTCAGCAAAGGGTACTTGTTCTTAATAGTCAACTTGCTCAGTTGCTGATGATCTATGCACATACGCATTGTACAATCCTTATTCTTCACAAACAGGGCTGACGCACGCCAAGGTGAAATACTCAACCTTATGAACCCTCAGTCAAGCAACTCTTGAAGTTGCGTCTTCAACTCCTTCAACTCTTTAGGTGCCATGCGATAAGGAGCAATGGACACCAGAGTCGTATTCTCATACAACTCTATACCAAACTCAACCTCTCGGTTGGGTGGCAGGCCAGGCAATTCTTCCAGAAAACACCCGGAAACTCACATACAACTCGTATGTCATGTACATGTACTTCCTTCGTACCAAGATTCATTACATACGCTAAGAAAGCTTCACATCCCAACTCCAACATCCGACTTGCTTCAAGAGCCGATATTGCGTTAGACAAGAACTTCATATTCTCGCCCACGATTACTACTTCGTAATCACCCGCAAGCTTCAGGGTAACCCGCTTAACATCAAACTCCAACACAACTTGGTGTTCAACCAACCGGTCCATTCCAAGAATCACATCAAAGCCATAAAAAGGTAGTTCTATCAAGTCAATCGAAACCACATAACCCTGAACAAATAATGGACATCTCCTATACAGTTTTCTTGTACCAACAGTTTCACCAAAGAAACTAACCACTCTTACCCCTACATCTAACACCTCCGAAATGAACATTTGAGTTACAACTTCCAGAGCAACTTACAACAACAGGCGTGAAATGCTATACCCCACCGATCAAACGTGGACAAGCTCGTCTAACATGGTCATACGATTTACCTACTTAATAGGTATCAAACGTTACTCAAGCCTTGGCACACTAACCCCACTATCTTTTTCCAACAGTACTACAACCTCGCCTCTACCTAGGCGATACTCTTAAAATATGACCATTGGTACACTGGCTACCACTAAACTAGAGTTAACAACTCGCATCCTAGCGCTTGAACCTCTCACACGAGCTACTAAACTCAGGTTCCGCTAAAATACCCCACCCGTGTTACCAACACGTCGAAAACATTATAGCCAGTAAATCAACAATTATGGCTCACCAACATGCACCAATCCATAAAGGTGCCAACACAACGATGTCTCATATCCATTTCCAATCTAGGAGCACATATGCTCAACTAAACAATATGTACCTTAACTCTACCACAACTTACAATTTCGAACCCAAACCACAGATTCACATTTCTCAACATCCAAGTATCTAACCCCCAGACACTTCTCCTTTAAAACAGTTCAAAAGAACTCTCAAAACACAACATCAGGTTCTATGCCCACAACCATAGTTGTCTACCAACTAAATACATCTCTATATAACCGGGATACAACCCATCTTTACACTATGGGCATCACTACACTCCATTTATTCCACAATCTTATTCATACAGGTCATCCACTCCCTGGATACCTCCGGTGCCAACCTTCGGGCTCAATTTCTACTCAACTTGTGTAAGCGCTAACCGCGGCTCATAAACATCCACCATCTAGTGCAGTCACATGCACCTTAGCATTAACAACTTCACATGTTCTAAACATCGCCTATATACCTGGCGCCATACAATACAACACTTTCCCAACCCAACACAAGTTGTACTTACATCGAGGCACATCGGGGCGTCTAGCCCCCATGAGACTTTACACACTCCTATATTCTTTGCTCAAAGGCAACAACAATCATACCAGATCACCACTCTCTCCTTGGGTTATTGTGCTATTATTTTTAATTCATGATAACAACTTACAAAACTAACAAAACAAAGTACTCAGGCCAGCTCCAAGCAATGATCCAAGACTGATTTCAACTTAAAATATTTCACTAGGTAATAAGGCAATGTGCATCCCAATTTCCACCTAACATAGCACAAAGCATACAACATGCAGATCACAATGATTACGTGACTCAAGCATCAAGATTCAACCCAATCATCATCGTAGAACAGTTCACATCCACATTCATTCATCATGTATAGCATCGCTATCACATATTCAACATAAGCATGCTTAAACATTCACCACACAAAGAAAATATCACCAAAAATAGATATCCACATCGCAAATCACATACCAACAACTTAACATCATCCCAACCATTCGTAATCTGGCTCTGATACCGCCAAATGTAACCCCATTGACCCGGTCTGGCCAATAGACCGAACCGAACGGATCACACGGGGAATATTGACGTAAACCGAGAATATTTACCTCAATAAACAATCCTTTTTTTCTTTTTATCTTGTCTAGATGCAACTATGGTTCCTATGTGTATGTACAAAAGCAGCAGATAAAACACCAACATAATCGCCCTTCAATTAAAGCTGATTAAGGCTTAGGAACCATTTTGTAATCTTCATAAATTATAAGGGTTATTAGCAAATTCGAGTTACCAACCTTTAATTAGGTTCATTACATGCCTCTCGGTGAAATCTCATCTCAAAATGACATTTAGAACACATCCAATTGCATACAAGGCAAACATGGACCGATACGTAAGAAATAGAAACTCAGAACAATTCAAAAATAGGTCCAACGAGCAAACGTTTTGGAACAGAATGCCCTATATCAGAATGACCGTTTCGAAACTTAAATGGCCGTTTCAATACGCGGGTTCATTTTGGAACTCCTCAAGACAGGTTTCGGTACGATGGTTCACAGAGGCAAAATGTTCCGAAACAGACCCCACTGTTCCGAAACACCAAGGCCATTTCAGGCCCTTGTTTCGAAACAGGCAAGGGTGCTTTTAAACCCTTGGGCCTGCAATGTTCTAAAAAGCTGGTTTAATTCAATTTTTACCCTCCGAAACCATCCTGACACTTGCCCTAACATATAAGAAACTTAAATACACATCAAAGACGACTTACACGAAGCATAAGAAACATCACAACATCATTCCCGGAAGAAATGGAACTAAAGGCATGCTTCCTAAAAGTTAAAAGCACCAAAAGACCAAAATCCAATTTAATGCATATACTAAAACTTAGAGGCCATTTACATGTCCAAATATGCATCTCAAACTTGCACAAAACCGGGAAAATACCAAACAAACCACACGCATAACATTAGACACCCCCATCGCCTTTATTACACTAGTCAAAAACCAAAGCTTACCTTCAATCGAAGTCTTCCACCGATCCCCTTGCAAGTGCTGCCTCCAAAGCATAAATTGACAGCATTGGTGAACAAAGAGAGCATAAGCATACACGCTTAGTGAGGACCGCTCAAACAAAAAATCCTTAGTTCTTGAAGTGCTTTTGGGTGAGTTTTTGAAGTGTTCTTGAGGAGTTTGAGTTGCTGGAGGTATAAGGATGATTTTAGGTTGTTTTTGGATGTCGATTATAAAGTGTCCACAAGTTTTATATTTCTCGCACATTCCATCTCATATTATAGCTAATTTTTAGTACATCTTAGGCATAATTAGGACCATGCATTGCATTTTACAGTATTGCTTTGCTTTGCCATGTTTTTATAGATTATCTTTTATTTCGTGAAGAAAGGTACTGTTTTAGTGCACTTTTGGTTTTAGGTACTAGAGGCTGACAGACGGAAGGAGGAGCTGAGGATGTGATGCTAAGGCAACGAACCAGGGAACTGTACTGATGCAATTCCAGACAGAGAATACAGTTGCTGAGTAGCTGTCGCCGCCCACCTTGCCGCCCAAGACAGCAGACTATGGACTTTGAGAACAGGAGAGCGATTTGTAGAGCAGAAAATCATGATTCTATCGATGCTATCCACTCAATTTTCCGACGTCTGTAGCAGCGTACAGAGCCGCCGAAGTTAAATCTCAAGATTGCTTGCGGAACAAGGCAACGTGATAAAGTCCACATTCAACTCAAAGAAGTCAGAGTTTAAAGTCACATTTAATGTGGAAAGCTACTTTGAAGACTTCTACTTCAAGAAGGACTAGACCTAGCTAATGCCTATATATACTCATTGTAATTCTAATTCAAGATAACTTAGGTTATCCTTAGGCATAGTTTAGGTTTTCTTACCGCCGACATGTTCTAATTCTCCCTTTGGGTTTGGGTTATGTTGTAATTAGTTGCGAGAACAGTTGTTTAGTTTTTCAAGTTTGTTTTTGCAATAAAATACTCTTAGTTTTTCAAGTTTGAGTTTGCAATAAAATGCCCAAAGACCAATCATATGATGATTGAATAAACATATTATTTTACTAGATTTATCAAGTAATGGCATTGATGTTATTATCATTTCGTATGTTTTTGTGCATCAAACTAACCACTGGATAATAATGTCCATATAATAATACGATTATTGTTAAATAGAATCCTTAGTCGAATATTATTACGGGTATGGACAATGATAATATATAAAGACTAATATGTGGTTGATTGATAACAAGTGTTGTAATTGACATAGAGATGTCAAAATCAACACATAAGTATTTGTTAGAGAACAACATACTGGATTGACCTGCTATGAGCATGTTTCTTGGGTAATTATGTGACAATCACAACATTGCTCATGATAAACATATGTATGATCCTCAGACTTGAGATCAACATGATTTCAACATAAAGATTTATGTATTTTGACATAGTCAAACGTGTGTCGTAACTGACTACATTATAAAGACTGATGATTGGATACATGATGACCTATGTAGTGAAATATGGTTGATCAAGAAAGGATTTGTCCCTCCTACATAATGGAAGAAATATCTTCGGCCACTTGATTGAGTGAGATTAGAAAATGCATGGTCATGCTCGAATATTATGATATGAGATATCATAGAGATTCGTTTATCATAATCTACTCAAGACATCAAGAAACACTAAATGGACAACGCAAGTGTGACTAACCCATGACTTGTGTTCATCTAAGATATAAAGGACAAAAGGATGAAATACATAAATGAAGTTTATTCAGGAATTAGGAAAGTCAAACGATGACTTCATGCAACTTAGATAGCAATGATGTATTGTTAGATGCCACTCATTGTTTGTAAAATTAGAACGGTTCTAATTTTGCTGCTAACGTTGCATGAACCTACAAGGGTCACACCCTTCGAATAAAACGAACAAAAATTGGAAACCATACTCCCTATTTTAGGGAGGTTGCCGAAAAACCCCTATGGGATAGGGGAAATCGGCAACTCCCTTAAATGGGAATAATATTGTATAAATTTTGTATTTATCAAATATTATTTAGAGTGGAAAATATTTAGAGACTTAAATATTATAGAATAAGATTCTAGAAATTTAAATATATATTTGGAATTTATATAATGTATATTTAATTCCAAGTTTACGTAGAATTAGATTCCACATAATTAAAAATATATATTTAAATATATTTAAATCCAAGTAAAGATAGAATGAGATTCTATATAATAAAAATATATATATTTGGATTAAATATAATGTATATTTAAATCTATGTTTTATGTAGAATAAGATTCTACATAATTAAATATATATATATTTCATTTAATATTATTAAATATAATGTGTATTTAATATAAACCAATTTCAAGTAGAATTAGATTCTATGAATTTTGGTTGAACTTGGATTTAAGGAATTCAACTAGAATTAAGTCTCTGAATACTATTTAAAGGGACAATGGCTAGCAACCAAATTATCCCTATTCCTCCTTGAAAATTTCGACATATCCCTGGGAATTCCCCTATGGAATTTTCGACAAGTCCCAAATTTCTTCTTAGAAGCTGTTCGAAATTTTTCTGGTGTTCCTCTTGCCCCCTGGCAAATTCCTGGCGATTTCCTAGTTTGAATCCAAGTCCCGGTAGAACCCCTGGTCGATTTCAGACTCCCTCAGGAATCCCTGGAGGGATTTCGACTTCTCCCTGGAAGGTGTTCAAACCTGTCAAAATTTATCCCTAAGTGTTAGGGAGGCGAAAACTTTGTTCGTTTTGTTCAGGTGGACTCCGTAGAGGTCGTTATGAACCTGTGACGATTCCGGTTTTACTTGACGTGGTTATTTTGACATACCGTCGGTTTTCCAATTTCTAGAGTTTTAAAAGGTAACTCTTCATCTTTTCACCCTGGATTTGTTCCAGTACATGGATCTTGGCTGGATTACGTTGGATTAATTTTTCCGCTGCGCCACGGGGCGTGTCGACGTGACCCAACAGTGGTATTAGAGCCACTTGTATCATACAAATTTAGACTTAAATTATTGGGTGATGTTTATGTATGAGATGCATGCTGTTTGATTCAATTTAGATATTTATCGTTTATCGTATCACACCTAATAAAGACTTATTTCGATTATCACTGAATGATTAATAGTTAATCATAACTATGTTAGGATGCTTCAATGTTAAATGTTAACATGTTGAGACTAATAGTTAGTCTAGAGAACAAGTAGTTGTTCTTAGTTTCATAGATTTATGAAATCTTTGAAAGGGCTTCTAATTTGATAAAAGTTATCAAACTATCTTTCACGGTTAATCCATAAGAGTTATGGTGAGACGTTATGAAAAATGCATGTCTAGGATTGGCATCATCAAAGACCTGGTACTTAAGTGTGCCTAGTGTGCCACCTCTCTTTCATGTTGACCTACCTGGTGCATTTGTTCGTTAACGCAAATAGTTTATGAAACCTCGTGATCCTTCTTTGGCCCATTAACCGCAACATAGGGATAATCAGTTTAAAACTCCGTGTACGCTCAACGTGAGGGGAGAAATGATAAGGATTTGATTGCAGGTACCTTTACTTTGCAATCCTTGTCATTACTTTCCTTGATTGATTCTGGATCTACACACTCATGCATATTGCGTGAACATGCTAAATTGCTTGGTTTACCTGTTGAGTCCTTGGATGTTGGTATGCGTGTAACTAGTTCCTTTGGTGAGACCGTTGTGACACGAAAGTTGTATAGAAAATGTCCCTTGAAAGTACAAAACCACGTTTTTCTTGTTGATCTCATGGAATTGTCATTCTATGGTTTTGATGTAATCCTTGGTATGGATTGGCTTGTTGAACATCGAGCTGTAGTGGATTTTGAGAACAAGTGAGTTTCGTTGAAACTTGCGGATGATTATGAGGTAGTGGTGGTTGGCGAGAATGTGAAGTTTCTTGCCAATGTGGTGTCTTCGTTGGAAGCAAGCCGAATGCTAAGGCAAGGTTGTGAGGCTTATTTGGCCTTTGTGATGAATCCTAGCTCTAAGGAGTTGCGAGTTCAGGATATCAGGATTGTGCGAGAGTTTCCTGGAGTGTTTCCGGAGGAGTTACCTGGGCTGCCTCCTAGTCGAGAGGTGGAGTTTGGAATTGAGTTGTATGAAAACACAACTCCAGTGTCCATTACTCCTTACCGAATGGCACCTAAGGAGTTGAAGGAGCTGAAGACGCAACTTCAGGAGCTGCTTGATCGTGGTTTCATTCGACCGAGTGTGTCACCTTGGGGTGCACCAGTCTTGTTTGTGAAGAAGAAGGATGGAACTATGAGAATGTGCATCAAAAATCGTCAGCTGAACAAGTTGACTATCAAGAATCGGTATCCTTTGCCGATGATTGATGATCTTTTTGATCAGTTTCGGGGAGCGGCTGTGTTCTCTAAGATTGACTTAAGGTCAGGTTATTACCAGCTCAAGGTGAAAGATGTAGATGTGCCAAAAACAACCTTTAGAACGAGGTATGGGCATTATGAGTTCCTTGTGATGCCGTTTGGCTTGACGAATGCTCCTGCATCTTTTATGGACATGATGAATAGAGTGTTCCATGAACACTTTGACAAGTTGTTGTGGTGTTCATTGATGATATTCTTTTGTATTCTCGTACCGAGGAGGAGCATGAGGGGCATTTGAGGATTGTGTTGCAGGCGTTGTTGGAGAATCAGCTTTATGCTAAGTTGAGCAAGTTCGAATTATGGCTTAGAGAAGTTGTTTTCCTTGGTCCTGTGGTTTCTGCTGAGGGGATTCGTGTTGATCCTCAAAAGATTGAGGCGGTGATGAATTGGAAGCCTCTAAGTCTGTTCATGATGTTCGTAGTTTCCTTGGGTTGGCAGGATATTACCAGAGATTTGTGGATGGATTTTCGAATATTGATGCACCTTTGACAAAGTTGTTGCAAAAGGATGTCAAGTATGAGTGGACGGAAGCAAGGCAACAATCTTTTGAGAAGCTTAAGGAAGCTTTGACGCAAGCTCCTATCTTGGTTCAACCTGAATCAGGGAAAGAGTTTGTGGTGTACAGCGACACATCCTATATTGGTTTGGGGTGTGTGTTGATGCTAGAGGGTAAGGTGGTGGCTTATGCATCGTGCCAGTTGAAGGTGCATGAGCGCAATTATCTTACGCATGATATTGAGTTAGCTGCGGTGGTTTTTGCTTTGAAGATTTAGAGACATTACCTGTATGGTGAGAAGTGTACTGTGTACACGGATCACAAAAGTTTGAAGTATCTGATGTCTCATAAAGAGTTGAATCTTAGGCAACGATGTTGGGTGGAGTTGCTTAAAGATTATGATCTGACGATCGAGTACCATCCGGGAAAAGCTAAAGTTGTAGCGGATGCCTTGAGTAGAAAGGTGGGAGTGGAGTTAAGGGCTATGTTTGCCAGTCTGAGTATTTCGTGAGATGGAGGGCTTGTGGCTGAATTGCAAGTGAAACCATCTTTGATTCAGTTGATAAAGGATAAGCAGTTGTTGGATGATTCTTTGGTGCCACATGTTCAAGATATTGCTGCGGATAGACCGTCGAATTTCTGTTTTAATGATGATGGGGTTCTATGTTTTGGAAGTTGGATAGTAGTGCCGAATAATGCAGAGTTGAAGCGTACTATTCTGACTGAAGCTCATAGTAGTCCTTTTGCTATGCACCCTGGTAGTACTAAGTTGTATCGTGATCTTAAGGATGAGTACTATTGGGTGGATTTGAAGAAAGATGTTGCGGAGTATGTGAGTAAGTGCATGGTTTGTCAGCAGATTAAGGCTGAGCATCAGTTTCCTTCTGGGTTGTTGCAACCGTTGAGGATTCCTAAGTGGAAGTGGGAAACGGTTACCATGGACTTTGTGTCTGGTTTGCCCTTGTCTCCATCGAAGAAGAACTCGGTGTGGGTGATTGTGGATCGCCTCACGAAGTGTGCGCATTTCTTACCTGTGCATACTACGTAAACTTTGGACAAGCTTGCAGAGTTGTACATTGTTGAGATTGTGCGACTGCATGGTGTGCCAAAGTCTATAGTGTCGGATAGAGATATGAGGTTTACATCGCGTTTTGGGAGTGTTTGCATCAAGCTTTGGGTACGCGGCTGAATTTCAGTACTTCTTATCATCCACAGTCGGATGGACAGTCTGAGCGCTTTATCCAAGTGCTGGAAGACATGTTGAGGTGCTGGGTGATTGAGTTTCAAGGTTCTTGGGAGAAGCATTTGCCTTTGGTGGAGTTTGCTTATAACAATAGCTACCAGGCAAGTATTCAAATGGCACCTTATGAAGCCTTGTACGGGAGGAAGTGCAGAACTCCTCTTTGCTGGGCTGAAGCAGGTCACAAGTTGGTTTCAGTGCCGGCTTTGTTGAAAGGAACCACCGAGAAGGTGAAGCTCATCTGTGAGCGATTAAAGGCAGCTTCTGACCGACAGAAGTCTTACGCGGATTTGAAGGGTAAAGAGATTGAGTTTGCGGTAGGTGACCGTGTGTTCTTGAAGGTTTCGCCTTGGAAAAAGGTGATGAGGTTTGGCAGGAAGGGTAAGTTGAGCCCTAGGTACATTGGACCATACGAGGTGATTGAACGTGTGGGTCCTGTTGCATACAAGCTGAGGTTTCCGCAAGAGTTGGAAAAGATACATGATGTGTTTCATATCTCTATGCTTTGGAGGTATAGATCGGATCCTTCGCATGTTATGTCTTTGGAGGAAGTGGAGTTGAATCCAGACTTGACCTACGATGAGGAGCCGATTGAAATTCTAGATTCGGACAGTAAAGTACTTCGAGGCAAGACCACTGAATTGGTTAAGGTGTTGTGGAAGCATCGTGATGTTGAGGAAGCCACGTGGGAAAGAATGGATGATATGAAGAAGCAGTTTCCGTACCTTTTTCCTCCAGGTAAATTTCGAGGACGAAATTTTTTAAGAGGGGGAGAGTTGTAACACCCCAATTTTGGGCTTAGAAGTTTAGGGTCTGAACCAAACCGGTCTGATTTTCGGTTCGAATATAAAAGGAGATTTTAGGGAAAGCCTAGTTCGGGAAGCTTTAAAAATATGGAAAATATCTAAAAATCCTCTTTTAATATATATAAGAGAGTGGTGAAATCAATTTTACAAAATAAGGTTTGGAAATACTACATTTCGGTGTAGTGACTAAAATGTGATTTTTGAAAAGTTTAGTGGTGACTGTTTTGTAAGGATTGAAACTTTGAATCTTTAAGGAGCTAATTTATCCAAAAATGTTTTCTCCAGATTTTTCCTTAATTTGGGTGATTTAATTAATGTTTTAATTAATTAAAAGAAAAGGGAAACCACTTTTTGGAATTTCATAACTACCTTTTCCTAAATTTCTCTCATTACTTTTTCTCTCAAAATCCCATCATCCAAACACTTTTTCTCCAGCAACTTTTTCATTGATCTTCGCTTCAATTGATGAGATTTCTATCATCAATTAATTCCTAATCAATCTTGCATCAAATCCCTTTGATTTCCTCATTGAATTTTCAAGGAAATTGGCTCAAATCAAGGAGAAATCACCATTTAGAGGTAAGATTGTTCTTCTCCTCTAAATACTCAGTTCTTTACTAAAATTCCCAAGTTGTCAATCCTTAATTTAATTTTTATAAATGGTTTTAATGTTAGAAACTTGAATTTGGCTTAAAACTCAAGATTTGGAAGAAATCTTGAAGAATTTCGTTGGAAATGATTGGGCTCTGTTTTGAGGTGGTTATTTAATGTGTTTTGGATATTAAATGATGTTAGAAATGAGGTTCTATCAATGCAATCCTGAATATGTTGTGTTTCCTAAGTTTTTGCTCAAGAAAATGGTGGTTTTTGAGGTGTTTTTGGTGTTCTGTTATAGCTGGAGGTATAAGGACGAGTTTAGGTTTATTTTGGATGTTAATTGATGTTTAGAAATGGTTAGAAGTGATGGATATTGGTTGGGTTAAGTTTTGGAAAAGTTTGGAGGTGTTTTCGGTTGTGTTTGGTAGCCGAAATGTTGGTTTTGGGTAGAGCAGCGAGTTTAGGTGTGTTGGCTGAAGATTTCAATGCATAATGATGCATTAATCCTCTGCTTTGATGTGTTTAAAACAAGGGAGACATCTTCGGACACTTTTGGAGTTGATCTGGAGGCTTGATTGGCGTTTCGACAAGCAAGCGAAACGTAATTGGTGAGTGGAGTTGGGTTTCCAGCTTTGAAACAATTATTTGAAGGTTTTGGGAGCTTAGTTTAAGTCTAAACAAATTAGCTAAGCTCAAGAGTAAGTTTTCGGAAAAACTCCTTCGAATGTGATATGAAGTGGATTGATGCATTAGTTATAAATTGCATGTTAAAATTCTGTTTTGAAAGCATGTTTTAGCATGGTTAATGCTGGTTTTGAAAGTCATGTGTTGAAGGATTCTCAAGGTAAGAGATCCTTGTTTTTGGCATGTTGTTAAATTGGTAATGATGCATGGAGATGCATGATATTTAATGGCTTTGATTAATGCTTTAAAACAGTGAATTGATGATGGTTTTTGATGTATATTGGCAAGTGATGAATTGGTTTTAAAGTACTTGAATCGGATATAGTTAGCCGGCTATAGGATTGGGTGAACCGTGAATAAAGTCGCCTTGGATGTTGAGGGGTTGTGATTGTACCGTAAACTCCATCCAAGTACTCTGACGAGTGAGGTAAGATCACAACGGTGGTTAAAAGTCCGTGTGTGGATCTTGTGTTATGTGTCCCTTGCTCTCGTTAGTGGAATTATACAACTACCGATGAGTGATGTTGAGGGGTTGAGATTGTACCGTTAAACTCCATCACGGGTGTTGAGGGGTTGTGATTGTACCTATAAACTCCACCTTCTGTTGTAAATGGTTATGAATTATCACTTGAAAGCCAATATGATGTGTTGTTTATAATGAAGCATGAGATGCTTGTAAGGTATGCAAGGTTGCATGAAAAGTGATGTGCATGTGTTTAAAGAGCCTTGTTGAAAGTGTTTTCTAAAATGCATTATTGTGATGTTTCTTTAGAGCATGCCTCACTAAGAAATTGTGCTTACGCTCTCTCTCTTGTACCAATAATGCAGATAATTGAAGTGTTTAAGGGAAACAAGGAGGCTAGAGTGTCCAAGGGAAACCAAGCTCATGTATGGTGATGTTTTCATACACTATTGGTTTTGGTAATTTGGCAATGGGAACCAGAGATGTGTTTTGGGAGATGTGTTGAACTCACTAGGTTGTGGCATGTTGTTTTTGATGATTTGAATTTGTAAATGGTCTTTTAATGCTTGTTTTGGAGATTGGTTGATTGTTTGGTTTTGGATAATAGGAAGCATGCCTATAGACATGTGAAGTTTCATGTTTGATGCTATGAATGTGTTTAGGAGTTGCAAACATGATCCATATGTGTATGATGACTTGTTGGCATGACTATGAAGTCATTAGGTTGTGTTTGTGTGGATTTATGTATGAAAAACCAGCAAAATCTGCAGCTTCTGGGCAAACCGTATCGGAACACCCACTGGTGTTACGAAACGGGGGCCTGTAATGGCCTTCGTGTTTCGAAACGGTTGGAGGCTGTTTCGACACCATTAGGCTACTGGAAGGCCCTGTTTCGGAACCAGTCTCGGAACCAACCCGTGTTTCGGAACGATCAATGCCGTTTCGAAACAGGTGACCGTTGGGCACTGATTTGAATGGTGTTGAAGTTTGCAAGCTTTACGTTTTAGTCCCAATAGTTGTATTTGCAATTGTATGAGTTCGAGATGTCCAATTAAGGTGAAAATTGGCAGGGAAGCATGTAATATGACTAATTTCATATTGGTAACTTTAAAATCAATTATGACTTTCTAATTTACAGAATTTACATTTTGGTCCCTAATAGTTTTATATCATGCAATTGAGTCCCTTTCTAAAGTCCGATTGCTGTGCTCTATACATATATGTTCCTCGACTTTTCATTTAGGGTTAACGTGTATTTAGATAAGATTAAAAGGAAAAAAGGGTCGCTAATCAAGGTTGACTTTCGAGTTGACTTTGGTTTTCCCCATGTAATCTTCGTAGTTCGGGTCAACTGTCTAGGTCGGGCTAAAGGGGTTACAATGGGTATGGACAATGATAATATATAAAGACTAATACGTGGTTGATTGATAACAAGTGTTGTAATTGACCTAGAGATGTCAAAATCAACACATAAGTATTTGTTAGAGAACAACATACTGGATTGACTCGCTATGAGCATGTTTCTTGGGTAATTATGTGACAGTCACAACATTGCTCATGATAAACATATGTATGATCCTCAGACTTGAGATCAACATGATTTCAACATAAAGATTTACGTATTTTGACGTAGTCAAACGTGTGTCGTAACTGACTACATTATAAAGATTGATGATTGGATACGTGATGACCTATGTAGTGAAATATGGTTGATCAAGAAAGGATTTGTCCCTCCTACATAATGGGAGAAATATCTTCGACCACTTGATTGAGTGAGATTAGAAAATGCATGGCCATGCTTGAATATTATGATATGAGATATCACAGAGATTCGTTTATCATAATCTACTCAAGACATCAAGAAACACTAGATGGACAACGCAAGTGTGACTAACCCATGACTTGTGTTCATCTAAGATATAAAGGACAAAGGGATGAAATACAAAAAGGAAGTTTATTCTGGAATTAGGAAAGTCAACCCATGACTTTATGCAACTTAGGTAGCAATGATGTATTGCTAGATGCCACTCATTGTTTGTAAAATTAGAACAATTCTAATTTTGATGCTAACGTTGCATGAACCTACAATGGTCACACCCTTCGAATGAAACGGACAAAAATTGGAAACCATACTCCCTATTTTAGGGAGGTTGCCGAAAAATCCCTATGGGATAGGGGAAATCGGCAACTCCCTTAAATGGGAATAATATTGGATAAATATTGTATTTATCAAATATTATTTAGAGTATGGAAAATATTTAGAGACTTAAATATTATAGAATAAGATTCTAGAAATTTAAATATATATTTGCAATTTATATAATGTATATTTAATTCCAAGTTTATGTAGAATTAGATTCCACATAATTAAAAATATATATTTAAATCCAAGTAAAGATAGAATGAGATTCTATATAATAAAATATATACATTTGGATTAAATATAATGTATATTTAAATCCATGTTTTATGTAGAATAAGATTTTACATAATTAAATATATATATATATATATATATATTTCATTTAATATTATTAAATATAATGTATATTTAATATAAACCAATTTTAAGTAGAATTAGATTATATGAATTTTGGTTGAACTTGGATTTAAGGAATTCAACTAGAATTAAGTCTCTGAATGCTATTTAAAGGGACAAGGGTTAGCAACCAAATTATCCATATTTCTCCTTGCAAATTTCGACATATCCCTTGGAATTCCTCTCTGGAATTTTCGACAAGTCCCAGATTTCTTCTGAGAAGCTGTTCGATATTTTTCTGGTGTTCCTCTTGCCCTCTAGCAAATTCCTGGCGATTTCCTAGTTTGAATCCAAGTCCCAGTAGAACCCCTGGTCGATTTCAGACTCTCTCAGGAATCCCTTGAGGGATTTCGACTTCTCCCTAGAAGGTTTTCAAACCTGTCGAAATTTATCCCTAAGTGTTAGGGAGGCGGAAACTTTGTTCGTTTTGTTCAGGTGAACTCCGTAGAGGTCGTTGTGAACCTGTGACGATTCCGGTTTTACTTGACGTGGTTATTCCGACATACCGTCGGTTTTCCAATTTTCAAAGTTTTAAAAGGTAACTCTTCATCTTTTCACCCCGAATTCGTTCCTATACATGGATCTTGGTTGGATTATGTCGGATTAATTTTTCCGCTGCGCCACGGGGCGTGCCGACGTGACCCAACACATTTGTCGGGCATGAAAGTTTCAAACTCACGAAAGAATTAAGCACGGTCTCATCATGACGAGGTGTTGACTACTTTGGCTTAGACATAAGTTAGAATTTCAGCGGCTAAAAGGAGCAACCAAACGTTGACTGCCTGTGTTAGGTTTACGTTGAGATTGCTAGGTATTGCCTACATCACGTAGCAACAGAATCCTAGCCTAGACATAAGTAGGATCACTTCAAAATTGCTTCACCGAACTTGGAGTTTCTACTAGACTTGCCGCCAGGACTTCTCTCCATATCACCTGTCGGGACAGTGAAAGTTGCAAGAGCAGAGTTCTGCCGTGGCAGCAAGAGTTGTCGCCGCCTCAATCTGCCATTACCCGCCAAGGCAACAGATCGTGGCAGCGCAAAACAACTTGACTTATTCAACGCAGTTTCACACTAAGCAACATCATTACCCGCCAAGGCAGCAGATCGTGGCAGCGCAAAACAACTTGTGTTTTTATTTTACTTTTCTTCTCAAACAACCACCGTACTTGTGCATTTACTTTTCTTGTGCAGGAACAACAATTCGAAGCAAGCTGTCCAATCCCTGTGGGAGACGATAACTTATATACTATAACTTGACAGGAGTGTGCAATTGCGCTCATAAATAGAGAACACCTAATCGCTCTACAAGTTTTTGGCGCCGTTGCCAGGGATTGGTAACTACGAATTTCGTCTTTAATTTCTGCACTTTTATTTCTTTACTTTTTATTTTATTTTTATTTTTAATCAAAAAAATAGAATTTTATAGTTGTCTTTGTTGGTGTACGACCATGGCGAATCCAAAAGGATAAATCTTCTTCTACGACGATATCGAACGTAGAGCAAGAGAGATCAAGAATGAGATCAGAGTAACCCTAGCGAAAAGCAAAGGTAAACATGGACCCACCCAATAATACCCTGAACGGTAGGGATGGGCAGCAGGACTTGCCGCCCAGAGAACAACGAGATCCACCAAGGCAGCAACCCCCTCTTCCGCCCAGACAGCCTCAGAATATTCAAACCACTAGAGATTATTTGGATCGTGACTTCAGAGGGTTTGATCCGACAGTGACAAAACCTGAAAATGAGGCAGATCACTTCGAGTTGAAGCTCGTTATGTTTAACATGATCAACATGTTAGGGAAATTTGGAGGGACTACCACAAAAGATGCTCAACAACACTTGAGAGGATTCCTGGACATCTACAGAGCATTCAAAATACACGGGGTCCATCAAGACGTACTGGGGCTGAGACTATTTCCCTATTCACTGAGGGATAGGGCAAAACAATGGTTAAATAACCAGCCAGCAAGGTCGTTCAACACATGGACAGAGCTGTGTAAAGATTTTCTGGATCGATTCAGCCCGTCCAATGTCACAGATAGACTACGAAACGAGATAACAACCTTCCGACAAGGGGATGATGAGCCGATGTATGTAGCATGGGAGCGGTACCAACAGATGCTGAACAACTTCCCGCTACATGGTCTTCCAACTTGGACACATGTATCAATATTCTACAATGGGGTGAACTACCCAATTCAGATGAAGATTGATGCCTCAGCCAATGGAATCATCCTTGACAGACCACCAGAGGAGGCACTACGAATTTTGAACCAAGCCGCCAAGAATGACTACAAGTATCCATCGGCTCGCCGAGGTGGCGTTAGGCGTCCAACCACTGCAAACGTGGTAGAAGCCTCAGAATATGTCAATGTTCGTCTCGACAAGCTGATAGAGCTGGTCATGAGCATCGTAAAACCTGCTGGGAAAGTCTATGAGGCAAAGGCTGTAGATTCGTCTATGACGAGTGTGGGGGCAACCATGATTACTCTGACTGCACCGCATCTTCCAACTTTATGGGAGGATATGAGAGGAACAACAGACCTGCCCATAACACCTACATCCCTGGATGGAAGAACCATCCTAACTTCTCCTAGAGCAACCCAAAGACTGCTGCAAACCCACAACAGCAAAAGGGAAGCTACCAACAAAACTTGCCCAGACAACAGGCTTAGCAGCCGCAAAACAATAATTCACTAGAAGCAACTCCTTCTTACTTTTATGTCTAGAACTAGTGATTTTATTATTCGCACTAATAAATTCATTGATAAAACCGTGTCTTTAATGGACAGGATGGAGATGAAGATGAACAACCAGGAGGTTGCAATAAAAAACCTAGAGACCCAATTTGAGCAGTTCATAGAGATCTTCATCAGCAGAACAATGGGAGCAGCATCCAGCAGCACACATGCAGCAACAAAAACCACATACAAGTAGTGCAAAGCCTTATCTACCAGGAGTGGGAAGCAGTTGGATGAACCGAGGGTGGAGAAACAAACAAAAACACAACCAAACTAGAAAGAACAGCCTGCCACGGCAGCATCAACATCAGCCGCCCCAGCTGCTGAACACGACACCAGTTCTGAAGCAGATGATCCTCCACAGATAAAGTTCCCATTTAAGGAACACATAGAGGACATCCGCCTGCCAGCACCTTTCCCCCAGAGGCTTAAGCAACATAAGCAAGAGCACCAGTTTAGAAGATTCCTGGATATTCTAAAACAAGTGCACATAAACATCCCTATAATAGAAGCCATTTAGAATATGCCAAACTATGCCAAACATCTCAAGGACATGGTTTCTAAAAGAAAGAGGATTGGGGAGTTTGAAACAGTTGCTGTAACAGAAGAGTCCATGGCAATGCTGCACAAAAAAATACCGCCCAAGAAAACAAACCCGGGCAGCTTTGTTATCCCATGCAAGATAGGCAGCAAACACGAAACAAAAGCCATGTGCGAATTGGGAGCCAGCATCAACCTAATTCCCAAAGCAGTCTTCGATAAATTAGGAATTGGGCCAGCCAAACCTACCTCTGTCATGTTAAAACTTGCCGATCATTCGTTTGTATGACCGGAGTGTAAAATCGAAGACATCCTAGTGAAGGTGGGAACCTGATTCTTCCAGCTGATTTCCTCATCGTTGACTATGAGGCCGATGAAAAAGCCCCTATCATCCTTGGGCGACCATTCTTGGCCACGGGATGAACGTTAATAGATGTGGAACATGGGGAGCTGACCGTGAGGGTAGAAAACCAGAGCATAAAGTTAAATGCGCTATTACCCTCAGAAAAGAAAAGGAATGATGCCCAGATGCAAGAGCTGCCAAAATCAGCATAGAGACAGGCCAAGAAAGCAGCTGTCGCGACAGACCAAAGAGCAGGCTAAAGAACCAAACAGCACAGAACCTGAAGGAAAAAGAGGACCCCTCCAAGAGGGAAGGAAATGTAACACCCTGGTTTTAGGCCTAGCTGGTTTAGACATCGGATTGGACCGGTCGAGAACGATTCAAATCGCGTAAGGTAATTTAAGGAAATCAAGGATCGAGATAGGATAAAATTGTGATAAAAATTGCTAAAATCCTCTAAAAATATGTTTAAGGGGTTGGTCAAGTCAACTTTACAAAATGCATTTTGGAAATGAGACATTTTGAGTAGTGACCAAATTGTAAAGTTTCAAAACTGTGGAAAATGTGATTTTTAATGTTGAACCCAAAATCTTAGATTCTTTAGGGGGCTTTAAGTCAATTTGACCTTTTCTCAATATGACATGTGTTTTAAAAGGCTTTTAATTAAATGGATTTAATTGGGTTTATATTAATTAATTAATAAAGTTAGTTAATGTGAGATTTTCAATTACGTAACTACCAACTCTTTCTCATTTTCAGCCAAACACTAATTCTCTCATCTTTTCTCAGAATTCTTTCTGAGAAAAATTCTCTCAACATTTTCTAAACCAGTTTCAAGAGATCTTTCCTAATTCTTCAAAATTTTGCTAAGGAAAACTTGTCATTCATTGAGAGAAGCAAGGATTGGAGGAGTGATAAGGTTTTTCTGAGGAAAGCGCTAAACGGGGGGCCTTATCACTATTTTCTTTTTGAAAAGTGAGTTTATTTAAAGAAAAAGGGGGAACTCATGTTTTGGAAAACTTGTGAAAATTTGGAGTCGCCACTGGCCACTGAGGTAGGCCGGACACCATAAAAACCAGAGATTCGTCTCAAAACGGGTTCGGGAGTTGGTTACGCGTGGGGTAGGATTAGCACCCCCATCACGCCCGGAAATCGGTACCAAATTGCTTGTTGCCTTTTGATCGATAGGAATTATTTAAAAATCGAAGTGAATTTAATAATTGTTCTTAAATGAAAATATGACTTAAATAACACGGGCTTTATCGAATAGTGGCTTTGGAATTAATTAAACATTTAATTAATAAGGATGACGGTACACCGGACCATAGACTAAACCGACATCAAATAAGACTGACTGCCGTGTTAGTTTAGGGTTCGGATCTCGTACGTCACCTTTATGCATGATGCAGACAAATAAAGGATGATGCGTGATATTTTCATTTTTACGCTTTCCCTTACCTAGAGACAATGAAAATTAACCCAAATATTCGATCGACATCCATTAAGCTAGGACTGTCATATAGCGAATACTGGAGTTAATTAATACCTCTCTTTGGGTATATTTTAAGTTAATTAATTATCGAACAAAGTTAAAGAGCCACATGAATGACAATTAAAATGCATGACACATATATTCGGACCGTCATAAAAAGCAGATAAAAACACGTATAAAAAAACGCATGCACCGTACTATACTATGCATCATAAATACATGTTTAAACAAGATAATTTAAAGGCACACGATCACATATTTGATAAATAACATACACATGTCACATTAAACGAACACATGCATTTACATTTAATAAAAAGGCAATGTGGTAAAAATGCATAAAAACATGAGTAGAATATAACAAAAGTAAAACGCTTAAAAAAACAAACTGGCAGGGACCGGTATTGTAATAAACAAATTTATAAAAACTATTTGAAGCACAAAATATGAAAATAGGGACTCAATTAAAAGACACGAAAAGCCACGGGGACTAAGAGAGTGATTTTACCATCCGAAAATCAATTAGGACGGAAATTAGGACTAAATTGAAAACAACCGAAAACACAGAGGGACTGTGGCTGTGATTTTAAAAAGCGGAAGGGCCCGGGGCGGTATTATGAAAACACAGGAGGTTTTAAAAAAGAATTGGACCAGTTTTTAAAAAGAAAAACGCTATAAAAACTCGTTTTAGAAAGCATTTTGGCCCTTTCCTCATTTCCAAACCCTAATAAAAAAAACAGAGCCTTCCCCTTTCTCTCTGAAAACTCCGGCGCCGCAAGGGTTCTGGTCGCCGTTTCCGGCGCCGCAAGGGTTCTGGTCGCCGTTTCCGGCGCCGGAACCCTAAAAAAGGTTTTTTTTTTCAACTTTCCTGAAAGCCCAAAACCAAAAAAGTACCTTCGCTTCACGAAACCAAAACCGAAAAAAAACTCTTTTTGAAATCGAAAACCCAAAAAACGATCCCCCTTTCGTGTTCCTTTTCGCCGACTCACCACACTAGATCTCCGGAGAGATCACTGGGTTTATCACCAGCGAGGAAGGTGGACGGACAAGAGGGAGAAGAAGAGACACGGAGGTAAAGAAAATCTTATCCTTTTTATTTTTTATACGATTCGAATGGAAATGAAAACAAAGACAATGAAAATACCTCTGAATATTTTGAGGTTGCTTGTATTGATTGAAGTTTCCGGTTACAAATCTCTCTCAAAAATCCTCTCTGAAAAACTCTAAAGCCTCTCTGTAATTTCCAAATCGTTTTCTCCTCTTTACCATTCTTTTTCCCCCTCTGAAAAATCCTCCCCCCCGATTACAATTTGCTTCGGGTTTTTATAGCCCTGAAAATCATCATTTTTCCTTTTTCTAAAATACATATATGCTGAAATATCTGTTGTTGTTGTTTGTTTGTATTCATGTGCGCCTCTGATTTTTGTTGATTTGATGCATTTGCGTTTCTGACATTTTGTTTTTTCCTTCTGTTGTATGTGAGTCGAGGAGAGGGGACCAGAGAGGCACGAGATGGCCGTGAGGACGTGGCCGATGGCGATCCCTTCGATCGACGTGGTGCAGATCTAGACGGCCACCATGGATCTGAGGAGGCGCGCGTGGATCGAACGCGCGCGTGGGTGACGCCAAAGGTCGTGCGTGAGCGCGTGGGGTTCTGGAACTTTCCCGCTTTGATCGTGGACCGTCAGATCTTACCAGATCTGACGGTAGGAAATGTGCGGCGCTGGGACAACATGATGACAGCTTAGGGCTTCTTTGATCAGAGATCATCTGGGCCGTCAGATCTGGATCCAGATCTGACGGCTGAGATTGGGCTGCGCAAAACATAGGAGAGCATTAGGGTTTCTGTGATGTAATTAGGGTTTAATTATTTGGGCCAAACAGGCCTTGTATTTTTTGGGTTTTTTCTTTTATGTGATGGACTTTAAAATAAACTCTGGGCTTCTATTCTTTTATATTGGACTTTTTATTTATTTAATACTGGGCTTTCAGATTTAATAATAATAATAATAACATTAATAATAATCAATAATAATAATATAATATGTAATAGTAGTGTTAATATAATACTAGTAATAGTATATAGTGGATAATAATAATGGTAATAATAATACGGTAATATCAATATGAATGGTAGAATAATAGTATTTATAATAATATATGGTATATGAAAATAATATAGACAATTGTAATTAATAGTAATGCTAGTAATAATAACAACCCATATACAATTAAAGCCCATTATTAGCAAAAATAAAAAAAGGTTGACCCGGACAAAATTAGTGATTACAGTTGCCCCTCTTTGCTTGTATTTGTGAAACAAGAACAAAGCAAAGACCATAAGCACTAATTTTGTCCAACTTCCCTGTTTGGGTGATTTGTTCCTCCGAAGCGGCAGAAACAAAGTGGATATCGTTGGCACGTCCTCCCGGAGCGGTTGAGGACTTGATGGATTCATTCCTCTGAAGTGGCAAAAAAAGAACCCAAATAACTCGTTTTTCCGAAGCGGCAAAAACACACTGGGCAGGCCTTCTGGCTCTTCTGCCCAGAAATCCTTGAACTCTTTCGTTCTTGGATCCTGATGTGGCGAGTATGAAATTCTTCTCCTGAAGCTACATTTGCTCCTCCAAAGCGGCAGGAACAAAATGGGTGTCGTTGGCATGTCCTCCCTGAACGGTCGAAGGACAAAGTCGATGCATTCTTCCTACGCGGTACAGAATGAACATCAAAAAGTATCTGGTCAACGTTGGCGTGTCCTCCCTGAGTGGTAAAGGACGTAGCTGATTCATTCTCCCTGAGCGACAAAGAATAAACCTTCCATAGCTACTGGACAACGTTGGCATGTCCTCCCTGAGCGGCAAAGGACGTAGCTGATTCATTCTCCCTGAGCGGCAAAGAATAAACCTTCAATAGCTTAGACAACGCTGGCATGTCCTCCCTGAGCGGCAAAGGACGTAGCTGATTCATTCTCCCTGAGCGGCAAAGAATAAACCTCCAATAGCAACTGGACAACGTTGGTATGTCCTCCCTGAGCGGCAAAGGACGTGGCTGATTCATTCTCCCTGAGCGGCAAAGAATAAACCTTCAATAGCTTAGACAACGCTGGCATGTCCTCCCTGAGCGGCAAAGGACGTAGCTGATTCATTCTCCCTGAGCGGCAAAGAATAAACTTCCAATAGCAACTGGACAACGTTGGTATGTCCTCCCTGAGCGGCAAAGGACGTGGCTGATTCATTCTCCCTGAGCGGCAAAGAATAAACCTTCAATAGCTTAGACAACGCTGGCATGTCCTCCCTGAGCGGCAAAGGACATAGCTGATTCATTCTTCCTGAGCGGCAAAGAATAAACTTCCAATAGCAACTGGACAACGTTGGTATGTCCTCCATGAGCGGCAAAGGAGGTGGCTGATTCATTCTCCCTGAGCGGCAAAGAATAAACCTTCAATAGCTTAGACAACGCTGGCATGTCCTCCCTGAGCGGCAAAGGACATAGCTGATTCATTCTTCCTGAGCGGCAAAGAATAAACCTCCAATAGCAACTGGACAACGTTGGTATGTCCTCCCTGAGCGGCAAAGGACGTGGTTGATTCATTCTCCCTGAGCGGCAAAGAATAAACCTAAATAACTTGTTTTCCCATGGTGGTAAGAATAAACTGAGCAGGCCTTCTGGCTCTTCTGCTCGGAAATCCTTAAGCTCTTTTCTCTTCTTCTTTCTTCTTTCCTTCTTTTCTTCTTTTTCATTTTCATTTTTTTTCTTATTCTTTTTTCCTTCTTCTTCGTCTTCTCTTTTTTCTTTTCTTTCTTCTTCTTTCTTTTTCTTTTCTCTTTTTTCTTTATTCTTCTCCTTCTTCTTTCTCATTTTCTTCTTTTTCATTTTCATTTTTTTTCTTATTCTTCTTTATTCTTTTTTTTCTTTTCCATCATTTTTCTTCTTTCTTTTTTCCTTTTCATCTTCTTTATCTTTTCTCTCTTTTCTTTCTTCTCTTTTCTCTCTCTTCTCTCTTTCCTTTTTCTTTTATTTCTCTTTCTCTCTTTCTTTTTCCTTTTCTTTTATTTCTCTTTCCTTTCGTTCTTTTCTTCTTCCTTTTTCTTTTCTTTTATTTCTTTTCTTTTTCTCTTTTTTCTTCTTTCTTCTTTTTTCTTTCTTCTCTCTTCTTCCCTTTTTTCTTTCTTTTTTCCTTTTTCTTCTCTCTTTTACTTTCTTTTTCTTTCTCTCTTCTTATTTCCTCTCATTCTTTTCCTTTTCTCTCTTTTTTTCTTCTTTTTTTATTTTCTTCTCTCTCTTTCTCTCGTCCTCTCTTTTTTTTCTCTTTCTCTCTTTTTCTTTTTTCCCTTTTTTCCTCTTATTCTTCTCTCTTTCTTTTTCTCTTTTTTTTGATCTCTCTTTCTCTCTCATTTCTTCTTTTTTCTTTTCTTTTAATTTAAAAACCAGGAAACCTGATTTTTTATTATTTTTTAAAAAAAACACCCCAAAGGGGATAAAGTTGAGAATTTAAATTTTGAGGAAAATGTCCTTTTGGAAGGATAGGATTGAGAAATCCAGTTTTAAGAAAAACATCCTTTAGAAAGGATACGATTGAGAAATCGAGTTTTAAGAAAAACTATCCTTTAGAAAGGATAGGATTGAGAAATCTGAGTTTTAAGAAAAACTATCCTTTAGGAAGGATACGATTGAAAAATCGAGTTTTAAGAAAAACATCCTTTAGAAAGGATAGGATTGAGAAATCCGAGTTTTAAGAAAAACTATCCTTTAGGAAGGATACGATTGAGAAATCAAGTTTCAAGAAAAACATCCTTTAGAAAGGATAGGATTGAGAAATCCAGTTTTAAGAAAAACATCCTTTAGAAAGGATACGATTGAGAAATCGAGTTTTAAGAAAAACTATCCTTTAGAAAGGATAGGATTGAGAAATCTGAGTTTTAAGAAAAACTATCCTTTAGGAAGGATACGATTGAAAAATCGAGTTTTAAGAAAAACATCCTTTAGAAAGGATAGGATTGAGAAATCCGAGTTTTAAGAAAAACTATCCTTTAGGAAGGATACGATTGAGAAATCAAGTTTCAAGAAAAACATCCTTTAGAAAGGATAGGATTGAGAAATCCGAGTTTTAAGAAAAACTATCCTTTAGGAAGGATACGATTGAAAAATCGAGTTTTAAGAAAACATCCTTTAGAAAGGATAGGATTGAGAAATCCGAGTTTTAAGAAAAACATCCTTTAGAAAGGATAGGATTGAGAAATCCGAGTTTTAAGAAAAACACCCTTTAGAAAGGATAGGATTGAGAAATCCGAGTTTTAAGAAAAACATCCTTTAGAAAGGATAGGATTGAGAAATCCGAGTTTTAAGAAAAACTATCCTTTAGGAAGGATACGATTGAAAAATCGAGTTTTAAGAAAAACTATCCTTTAGGAAGGATACGATTGAGAAATCAAGTTTCAAGAAAAACATCCTTTAGAAAGGATAAGATTGAGAAATTGGAATTTTAAGAAAAATTATCCTTTAGGAAGGATACAAATTGAGAGATTGTGTTTTGAGAAAAACATCCTTTAGAAAGGATAAATAATCAGGGATTAAGAACCATGATACCAGTCAAAGGATTCTTGAGATCTATTTCTCTTTTCGTAGAGCCGTAGATCCACCACTTTATCAATCTTCAAATACCTGTTCAAAAATAAACAAATGCTATGATGATATGAGTTAGCATGCTCCTAACATAGGGATGTCTAACTATCAATGATGCATGAGCATACTTCATGATGCAATGATGCGTATGGTCATGGGAATGCAAAGATGCATGAATTTTGTCTTTATTCTCTGAGGTCGGTGGTCATCATCTTGGGACTACAACCACTCATCAGTCACATATCCTGACGGAATTTGCTTTCGTCTGTTGTTGCTCACCATTCTTTCTTTTCAAAACTTCAAAAGACCATTCTCGATTAGTCCTTGAACTTTGTTTTTTAGTGCCCCTCTAGGTACTGATGACTTTACCTCGAGCCATGGTCAGTCTGCTTGTTCATTCCAATATAGGAGACTTATGAAGATAATAAAAATAAATTCATTATGTATATTGTAACCCCCGTAGCCCGGTCTGGACGGTTGACCCGAACTACGAAGATTACACGGGGAAAACCAAAGTCAACCCGAAAGTCAACCTTGATTAACGACCCTTTTTTTTTCTTTTTAATCTTGTCTAGATGCACATTAACCTTAGATGTGATCACACAACATCAGAGATCAAACAGGGACCCAATTGAACAAATTACAACTTTAGGGACCAAATTGTAATTTCTGAAAACTTTAAGGACTTAAACAGATTTTAAGTTACCAACTTAAAATTAATCATGTTTCATGCTTCTCTGCCAAATTTCAGCTCAAACGGATAACCCAAACTCATACAATTGCACAAACAAGATTCAGGACCAAAATGCAAACATTTTGAAACATTTAACCGCCCATGTCAGCCCCCAACGGTCACCCGTTCCGAAACAGGCCAAGCCCGTTCCGAAACACGGGGCCGTTCCGCAACGCGTTCCGCAACGGGGGTCTGGCAGAATGCTTTCCGTTTCGGAACGGTGGCACCCGTTTCGGACGCCTGGGTTCATGCAGGACACCCGTTCCGAAACGGTGTTACCTGTTCCGAAACGCCTGGCCCAGAATGCTGCATTTTGCTCACTCAAACACACAATTGATCATTCAAACATGCTCCAAAAGCCACCAAACTTTACCAACATGCAATTCAACATAAATGAGACATACTTGCATCAACAATTCAACAGAAACACAACATATAAGAAAAGCCCCAAATCTATAGGCATGCTTCCTACACAAGCAACCATTTAGGCACAAACCTTCCAAAACAAACTCATTTAAGCCAATTCATGTTCCAACAACATTAGCAACAACATTTCGACATTCTTGATCAAATATATACGATCACATACACATCAACCCGAGAGATTCTACCCCATTGCCCTTATTAGCTATAGCTATTCACCGAGACATACATCTCCATTGGAGTCCACCTTGAATCCCCTGCTTCTTGCTGTCCAAACTTCAAGAATCTGCATTGATGGGCAAAAAGGAGCGTAAGCACATAATGCTTAGTGAGGAATGCTCAAAACCAAAACACCATCAATGCAGCGGGTCATTAAAACACTTTTAAAACAAACCCGATTTGATTACCAAAGCCATGTTTGAAAACCCTTTTCAACATCAAGCTCAAATCATGCATAAACACCATATGCCAAGCTTAAACAAAACCATGGAAAACACTCCCATTTCACAACATACCTTTCTTAAACTTGAAGCCATTTCAAACAAGAAACCTTTTAAAACCATAGCTCAAATATTCTATCACATGCATTTAACCAAGGCAACATAAGAACCATAACATCATCTCACATGCCTTTAAAAACAAGTCTTACAAGACTCCAATGCAATAAAGATATTTCATGCTCACATGCATCATTTACCAAATGATAACCAACACTTGTTCAACTTAACAAGTAACATGCATTCACTAGCATCATACACTTTTCATGCAACAATGCATCTTTCCAAGCATCTCATGCCTCACATGCAATTATGCATCATTTCAAGCATCCCATGCTTCACATGCAATCATACATCATTTCAAGCATCTCATGCTTCACATGCAACCATGCATCATTTCAAGCATCTCATGCTTCTCTATGATCAAGAACATTACATTGGCTTCCAAAAGATCAACCACCTTCACTTTTCAACTCAACAACCCGATCGGATACGCGGATTCCGAGCGTTGTCCCTACACTCCCTACACCCTACCAATCCAAGGTCCTCGAATGGGCAACAACCTCCATTATGACCTCATCATCCTAAGGTTCCCATGTATGGACTTTTAAACACCATACAACCTTAGCTTTTTCCCCAAGGTTCCCATGTATGGACTTTTAACCACCATACAACCTTGACATGCACAAGATTCCCACGTATGGACTTTTAACCACCATACAACCTTTGCATAACCGATTGGTAGTTGTAGAACATCACTAACGAGATCCGGGACACCCTACACAAGATCCACACATGGACTTAACACTGCCATTGTGATCTCAACAAGTACAAGGTTCTCACATATGGACTTTTAACCACCATATAACCTTTACTCAACCAAGGTCCTCGAATGGGCAACAACCTCCATTATGACCTCATCTCGTTAGGATACTTGAAGGGAGCTTTTCCGGTCCACTCTTGACCACTCCACCTCCAAGGCGACTTAATTCACGGTGCACCCAATCCTATAGCCGGCTAACTATATCCGATCAACAAACCAAGAACCATTTACATCACTTGCCAATATAACCATCTTACCATATTAATCCAATGTTCCACATGCATAAACATAATGCAAAGCCATCACAACATTAGCCCAATGATTCACATGCATAACCAATATGCAAAACCATTACCTCATTAATCCAATGATTCACATGCATAACCAATATGCAAAAGGTAACATTTACCATCATCAATTCACTGTTTTAAAGCATCATACAAAGCCATTGATCAACATGCAACACTATGCATCAAAATCACAATTACCATATACAAAACCAAGGATCCCTTACCTTGAGCATCCTTCTCAAATGGCTTTCAAAACCAGCATTAAACCATGCTAAAACATGCTTACAAAACAGAATTAAACCATGCAAAACACATGCATTTCAATCGTCAACCACATTTGCTTTAAAAGCCATTTCACAACACAATTCAAGAGCAAAAACCATTTACTTACTCTTGAGCTTAGCAAAGTTGTTTAGACTTAAACTAAGCTCCCAAAACCTCCAAACCTTGGTTTTAAAGCTGAAAACCCAACTTCACTCACCGATAACCAAAACAAGACTAGCCAACAAGCCTTCCAAGCTTCCGAAACCTTCCGCAACACCTCTAAAGCTCACGGATCAAACTCCCATGTTTCAAGCACATAAAAACAGAACATTAATGCATCCTTATGCATTAAAACACCAGCAACAACAACACAACTCGCTGCTCATCACAAATCTAACAATTTGGCTACCAAACACAACCGAAATCACCTCCAAACACCTCCAAAACTTAACCCAGCCAAGATCCATCACTTCTAACCATTTTTAAACATCATTTAACATCCAAAATGATTACAAACACATCCTTATACCTCCAGGTATAACAGATCACCAAAAACACTCCAAAAACAACCAAAAACTAAAGCCAAACTTAGGAAATTCAACCTATCCGGGATTGCATTAATTAAACCTCAACTTCTAATCAATTTAGCATTCATTTAACATCATTTTGACACTCCAAAACATTGCCCAAACAGATCACACGAAAATTTCACCAAAATCACCAAATCTTGCAATTTAGCCAAAAATCAAGATCCCAATTGAAAGCCATTAACAAAACATAAATCAAGGATTGAGAACTTAGGAATTTCAGTAAAGAACTGATAGTTTAGAGGAGAAGGACGTTCTTACCTCCAAACTTGAATTTCTCCATTTTAGAGCCAAAAAGCTTGATGAAACAACTTGCAAATTGAGAGGTTTTGTTGATGAGATGATTAGGAATCAAATGAGTGTTGAAATGAGAGATTTAGATGTCAAAATCAGAGAAGGAAATCTGGAGAATTGTGTTTGGGTTGAGAGAAAATGAGAGAAAAGGAAAATTGAGAGAAAATGGAAAGTTAGTTAAGATATTGGTTAAAATGATTTCCCTCCCTTTCATAATCTTTAAAAATCAGAATAAAGCCTTAAAATATCTTAGAAAAATCTGGAGAAATCCTTTTTGGAATAATAGCTCCTTAAAGATTCAAAGTTTCAATCCTTTATAAAACTGTCCCGCAACTTTCAAAAATTACATTTTGGTCACTAGCCAAAATGTCAACCTTCCGAACCTCATTTTCCAAAATTGATTTCACAGTTCACTTTTATATATTAAAAGATGATTTTAGAACATTTTTCCATATTTTTAATGCAACCCGAACTAGGCTTTCCTAAATTCACTCTTGTATATTCGATCAGCACTTTGACCGAACCGGTCAACGCCCAAAACTTCCGAGCCCAAAACCGGGGCGTTACAACTCTCCCCCCCCCTTAGGAAATTTCGTCCTCGAAATTTCAACCGGCGAAAAGAGAACCACAACCTTCTCAAAGCAACACACAAGATAACACAACCGCCTCAACCTCACTGAACACATTCCACACAAAACCTCCACCAAAACATAACACCACCACACACTGTTCACAAATCCAAACTCTCAAAGATAACCACGACTTAACCTTCCACATAACCGAACTATACACAATCCCAACATCAACCTGAAGAACTTCAGCTTTTACAGCAGACAACACTGTAACACACAACTCCCAAAACTTGTTTACACAGAGACAACAACCAATCCAACTCAGCCACTATGCATACCCCACAGCCTCTAAAACTCTTGCAAACTCCCAAACCTCTTCCAAAGATTTTCCCAACAAGCAAAAATCCTTAAACATCAACTGGTTACTCAAACTCTTCAACGAAGCTAACAGTCCTTCACATCCGCCACAAACATTACCATAACAGCTCACTAGGATTACTCACCCAGATTCCAAGAATTACAACATAACCCCAACTTGAAACCGTCAGCCTCTCCATACACCACCAACCGACTTCAAACGGAACTTTCTTAACCACAACCAGCCAACCACTTCTCACAAGAACCCAAACAACCAACGAAAGCCTTCGATCTTTCACAGCCCTTTCACTACAAACTTCAACCAGAACACTTGCATTACCAGAACATTACTTAACCAAAACACATATAACAGCTTCTGAACTCCTCAAAGGTTGCTAAGAACCAACACAACCCTTTCACAACAACTTAAAAGCTAAGCTACCTCAGCCCTTGGAAACACAACCTCAAACTGCAACATCCTTTAGCACCATGGAACTACCCCTTCCACTTAGCTATTCAAACCACTTAACCGATACTAACCTCAACCGATACCCTTCACCACTAAACCACTAAACTCTCTGAGCATCAAACACTATCCTTCTACCAACAGGCTATTCCACTCTCACTATCACTAGCAACTAGTTTAACAAACTCCAACACTTCTATCTCTCACTCAGCACCAAACAACCTCTAAAAACCCATCATCCCACCTAATCCAACCACAACACTAACAGATTCGATTAGTTATTAGCGAGCGTGAACATCGTATGCATGATCACCTACATGTCCTATCAATGCCTGATGTACATGTATGCAAAACCTCTAGTGTCATGCCACATGTATGCATGGACCAACATATATAATATAACATATAACAATGATTTTAACTGTGCATGAATGCCAGTTCACACCCTCCAATAACATCCTCAAAATCTTGTCTAAGAACAACCTCCCATCCCACCTTTAACTTATCTAACTCCATCATACCAACAACCATTAACCACAAGGTACTCACTTAAGCCTTCTTCACACCCAAGATATTACCAAACCACAACTACCATTACCCCAACATACTAGCAACAAGACTAGACTTACCACACAAGGAAAACCAACAGAACCCAAACTAAGGCAACTAAAGCATAGATCACTTAACAAGGTTACCTGAAAGCACAACACCACCCTGAAACTTCATCAGACGAGCTCTCTTCCTTGCGGAACCATCATCCTCCTGCGGCACAACTGCAGCACCAACTAACACATCAGGGTCAACATCAACTCCTTGCGATAAGGAACCTTGGCTGTTCCGAGCCAACATCAAACAATCACGCCTCATGTGTCCAGCAGACCCACATTTCCAGCAAACTTCATTTCCCAAACTCTTCACAACCTTCTGCTTTTTCTGCCACCTCTGAACCTTGCCCCGGCCGTACCCACGACCTTTCAAAGATCCTTTGGCTAACACCAAAGCTGACTTCACTCCATGTGGACAATCACGCTTAACATGAACTTTAGAACCACAGTTCCAGCAAACACCTGCGCCCCAACAACTTCCAACATGTTGCCTTTCACAACGATCACATACCGGTGGCTGAGCTTCCACTCCGTGCTCAAGCAACACTTGCTCCACAATAGCACTACCTTCACATTGCTTAACCCTTGGAAACTTCTCTCCAAGATACCTTTCATAAAAGGCAGATACAAAGAAATCCCAGTCAATATCATGGATATGTGACGCCACCGCCACAGATGTCCACCAGGCACAAGCATCCTCCAGCATCAAAGAAACAACACTCCCCAGCTTACAAGCATAATCACAGCCTTCCTGATCCAAGATCAGAATCACCCTGGCCAACCAGGCCTCAAACATCTCCGGTGTAGAACCATGATATTCCACAGCAACCAAATCAAGCAAACGCTGCTTCGGCAAACCCACACATCCAGCCAGCACATCCACTGATTTTACCTCTACCACGGCCTGAGATGTTTCCAACACCTCATGCTCAACAGATAATGAACTTTTCATCACAGAACCAGTTTCTTTCCCTTGCCTTACCATCTCAACTCCAGGCACAGAAGACTGAGACATAACACCTCTACAAAAGGGTGAATTCTTTGCCTTAACAACCTGCCCCAAGGCAGCAACCATCTCACTCAACCGCCATTCTTTCATCGACTTTGCCATACCACTAACAACAACAAACATACAATCACAACAAGCAAACAAACCAGTTAGACCAGCATTAAGCAAGGATTCAAACTCCAACTCCAAAATAACACAATAGCTATATTAATAAGGCAATGGGTATCCCGAATCCTCCCCTTTACATGACATAACAGTCAACACAACATGGATACCACAACATCAAGCATATCAACAACATACCTTGATCATGCTTACACTAAACATCATCCAATTGCACCAGCATATTAGCAACATATCATGCTCAAAACACATTCACCATGCATAACATCAGCTCATAGCATCAGCACATAACCACATAAACTCAACCAAGATTCATAACCACAAAACATGCTTGCATACATCAGCAACATGCTCAGAAACATCAACAGCATACTCAAAAACACATGTTTCAAGCAACTTTCAACCACACAACAAGGTAAACATCAAACACACATCACTACAACTTACCGTTTTCCCCAACCATTCGCAACTCAGCTCTGATACCACCAAATGTAACCCCCGTAGCCCGGTCTGGACGGTTGACCCGAACTACAAAGATTACACGGGGAAAACCAAAGTCAACCCAAAAGTCAACCTTGATTAACGACCCTTTTTTTTCTTTTTAATCTTGTCTAGATGCACATTAACCTTAGATGTGATCACACAACATCAGAGATCAAACAGGGACCCAATTGAACAAATTACAACTTTAGGGACCAAATTGTAATTTCTGAAAACTTTAAGGACTTAAACAGATTTTAAGTTACCAACTTAAAATTAATCATGTTTCATGCTTCTCTGCCAAATTTCAGCTCAAACGGATAACCCAAACTCATACAATTGCACAAACAAGATTCAGGACCAAAATGCAAACATTTTGAAACATTTAACCGCCCATGTCAGCCCCCAACGGTCACCCGTTCCGAAACAGGCCAAGCCCGTTCCGAAACACGGGGCCGTTCCGCAACGCATTCTGCAATGGGGGTCTGGCAGAATGCTTTCCGTTTCGGAACGGTGGCACCCGTTTCGGACGCCTGGGTTCATGCAGGACACCCGTTCCGAAACGGTGTTACCTGTTCCGAAACGCCTGGCCCAGAATGCTGCATTTTGCTCACTCAAACACACAATTGATCATTCAAACATGCTCCAAAAGCCACCAAACTTTACCAACATGCAATTCAACATAAATGAGACATACTTGCATCAACAATTCAACAGAAACACAACATATAAGAAAAGCCCCAAATCTATAGGCATGCTTCCTACACAAGCAACCATTTAGGCACAAACCTTCCAAAACAAACTCATTTAAGCCAATTCATGTTCCAACAACATTAGCAACAACATTTCGACATTCTTGATCAAATATATACTATCACATACACATCAACCCGAGAGATTCTACCCCATTGCCCTTATTAGCTATAGCTATTCACCGAGACATACATCTCCATTGGAGTCCACCTTGAATCCCCTGCTTCTTGCTGTCCAAACTTCAAGAATCTGCATTGATGGGCAAAAAGGAGCGTAAGCACATAATGCTTAGTGAGGAATGCTCAAAACCAAAACACCATCAATGCAGCGGGTCATTAAAACACTTTTAAAACAAACCCGATTTGATTACCAAAGCCATGTTTGAAAACCCTTTTCAACATCAAGCTCAAATCATGCATAAACACCATATGCCAAGCTTAAACAAAACCATGGAAAACACTCCCATTTCACAACATACCTTTCTTAAACTTGAAGCCATTTCAAACAAGAAACCTTTTAAAACCATAGCTCAAATATTCTATCACATGCATTTAACCAAGGCAACATAAGAACCATAACATCATCTCACATGCCTTTAAAAACAAGTCTTACAAGACTCCAATGCAATAAAGATATTTCATGCTCACATGCATCATTTACCAAATGATAACCAACACTTGTTCAACTTAACAAGTAACATGCATTCACTAGCATCATACACTTTTCATGCAACAATGCATCTTTCCAAGCATCTCATGCCTCACATGCAATTATGCATCATTTCAAGCATCCCATGCTTCACATGCAATCATACATCATTTCAAGCATCTCATGCTTCACATGCAACCATGCATCATTTCAAGCATCTCATGCTTCTCTATGATCAAGAACATTACATTGGCTTCCAAAAGATCAACCACCTTCACTTTTCAACTCAACAACCCGATCGGATACGCGGATTCCGAGCGTTGTCCCTACACTCCCTACACCCTACCAATCCAAGGTCCTCGAATGGGCAACAACCTCCATTATGACCTCATCATCCTAAGGTTCCCATGTATGGACTTTTAAACACCATACAACCTTAGCTTTTTCCCCAAGGTTCCCATGTATGGACTTTTAACCACCATACAACCTTGACATGCACAAGATTCCCACGTATGGACTTTTAACCACCATACAACCTTTGCATAACCGATTGGTAGTTGTAGAACATCACTAACGAGATCCGGGACACCCTACACAAGATCCACACATGGACTTAACACTGCCATTGTGATCTCAACAAGTACAAGGTTCTCACATATGGACTTTTAACCACCATATAACCTTTACTCAACCAAGGTCCTCGAATGGGCAACAACCTCCATTATGACCTCATCTCGTTAGGATACTTGAAGGGAGCTTTTCCGGTCCACTCTTGACCACTCCACCTCCAAGGCGACTTAATTCACGGTGCACCCAATCCTATAGCCGGCTAACTATATCCGATCAACAAACCAAGAACCATTTACATCACTTGCCAATATAACCATCTTACCATATTAATCCAATGTTCCACATGCATAAACATAATGCAAAGCCATCACAACATTAGCCCAATGATTCACATGCATAACCAATATGCAAAACCATTACCTCATTAATCCAATGATTCACATGCATAACCAATATGCAAAAGGTAACATTTACCATCATCAATTCACTGTTTTAAAGCATCATACAAAGCCATTGATCAACATGCAACACTATGCATCAAAATCACAATTACCATATACAAAACCAAGGATCCCTTACCTTGAGCATCCTTCTCAAATGGCTTTCAAAACCAGCATTAAACCATGCTAAAACATGCTTACAAAACAGAATTAAACCATGCAAAACACATGCATTTCAATCGTCAACCACATTTGCTTTAAAAGCCATTTCACAACACAATTCAAGAGAAAAAACCATTTACTTACTCTTGAGCTTAGCAAAGTTGTTTAGACTTAAACTAAGCTCCCAAAACCTCCAAACCTTGGTTTTAAAGCTGAAAACCCAACTTCACTCACCGATAACCAAAACAAGACTAGCCAACAAGCCTTCCAAGCTTCCGAAACCTTCCGCAACACCTCTAAAGCTCACGGATCAAACTCCCCTGTTTCAAGCACATAAAAATAGAACATTAATGCATCCTTATGCATTAAAACACCTGCAACAACAACACAACTCGCTGCTCATCACGAATCTAACAATTTGGCTACCAAACACAACCGAAATCACCTCCAAACACCTCCAAAACTTAACCCAGCCAAGATCCATCACTTCTAACCATTTTTAAACATCATTTAACATCCAAAATGATTACAAACACATCCTTATACCTCCAGGTATAACAGATCACCAAAAACACTCCAAAAACAACCAAAAACTCAAGCCAAACTTAGGAAATTCAACCTATCCGGGATTGCATTAATTAAACCTTAACTTCTAATCAATTTAGCATTCATTTAACATCATTTTGACACTCCAAAACACTGCCCAAACAGATCACACGAAAATTTCACCAAAATCACCAAATCTTGCATTTTAGCCAAAAATCAAGATCTCAATTGAAAAGCCATTAACAAAACATAAATCAAGGATTGAGAACTTAGGAATTTCAGTAAAGAACTGATAGTTTAGAGGAGAAGGACGTTCTTACCTCCAAACTTGAATTTCTCCATTTTAGAGCCAAAAAGCTTGATGAAACAACTTGCAAATTGAGAGGTTTTGTTGATGAGATGATTAGGAATCAAATGAGTGTTGAAATGAGAGATTTAGATGTCAAAATCAGAGAAGGAAATCTGGAGAATTGTGTTTGGGTTGAGAGAAAATGAGAGAAAAGGAAAATTGAGAGAAAATGGAAAGTTAGTTAAGAAATTGGTTAAAATATTTCCCTCCCTTTCATAATCTTTAAAAATCAGAATAAAGCCTTAAAATATCTTAGAAAAATCTGGAGAAATCATTTTTGGAATAATAGCTCCTTAAAGATTCAAAGTTTCAATCCTTTATAAAACTGTCCCGCAACTTTCAAAAATTACATTTTGGTCACTAGCCAAAATGTCAACCTTCCGAACCTCATTTTCCAAAATTGATTTCACAGTTCACTTTTATATATTAAAAGATGATTTTAGAACATTTTTCCATATTTTTAATGCAACCCGAACTAGGCTTTCCTAAATTCACTCTTGTATATTCGATCAGCACTTTGACCGAACCGGTCAACGCCCAAAACTTCCGAGCCCAAAACCGGGGCGTTACATATATGTATACATTTTAAAGAATCACGGCAAGTGGTATTTAAGAAAATCAAGTTTTGGGTCCTTGAAAAAAAAAGGTCAACCTGAGTGACATTTTCCGAATGTTGCAGGAATGCACATATGAAATCTTTTCTGGGCTATTAGGCTTCCGAGAGGAGCGACTCCCATTCCTAGTGTTTACCCGATTAAAAGTGGCTCTCTTTAGCTCACTAGCTCACCATGCCCCATCCTTCCCTCTTTTCTGGTCTCAATCAGGCATTAGAAGTGTGTCAATCCTTGAAGAATGGTTAACCCTGATAGGCGGGATGCGATCTGAAGACAAATTCATCCATCCGTGTATGGTCCAAATGGTCTTTTATGGCTTGTAATGTAGGCTAAGGCTCACGGCTACGAAAGAAAGGGTAAGTAGGCCCAAACAAGTGTTTAAGGGTGGTGAAGCCAAGGATCAATTTTTCCAACGGGAAGTCTCTTGATTATGCTCAGATGAACTGCTATTTCTTCTCTTGTTTCTTTGGATCGTTCTAGACTGCCCCTTTGTTGGGGTTTTCACCCTAGAGTTCATTTCCTTTTATCAAGCGTAGTTTCGGATCAGGTTGCGCCTTTGCATTGTACTGGTGCATGCTTTTGATCAAAGGTGAACAATCCTTCGAGGCTCATCTAAGCAGAGATTCATTTGGATAGGGAATCATCTTGTCTTTTTTCTTTATCCGCTTCTCTCCTTTTACAAAATTCCACTTTTCACTTTAGTGCTTTTGCTTTTGATTTCTTCAACTTTTATGTCGGTAATCTTTCGACTTGATTCGGGTAGCTCTTTGAGCGCCAACTTTTCTTTCGTTGTTTCCTTTTGATGTTTTTGCTGCTCAAACTGAAAGTGTATCCAATGAATCCGTTCTCTTTTAATGTCCCTTAGTTCACAGGACATCATCCTCATAGCATAATCAGAATCCAATGTCATTTATCTGTCCATAGCCTTATATCTCATTTGCCCCCGGTGTAGGGGTGATCCTTGATTTGGGTTCAATCACAAGAAAAAAGTTTAAAAGGCTCAAACGGGGACGACAATGGGTTTTTTTTCTTTTTCTTTCTATGTGAATGGAATTGAAGGAATGCTAAATGTCCTCCCATACACGGATATCAAAATTGGTCTTCATGTGGTAGAAGTTTTAGGGTTATCACTTCATTCACGGACCTTGAACGACAATGCCCGAGAGGAAAAATTCACTCAATGGGAGTGGCCCATTATTCCTGAACACTCATTGTCATTCCTCCCTTGGCCTAAGTAGAACATAGGGTTTTCATATTTAGTATCCTCACAACATCCGGCTATTCGGAAAAAAACTTTTTAAATTGAATTAAAGTTAATCTTACAAAAAGTATATACATGTGTAATAGGGAAACAAGAGTAAGCTTATAATAATAAACAATAAATGAAATGTTTAAAGAATCAACGAATACCAAAATATTTTCTAAATAACAAAATGAAACTCTCATTATGATAAAAAAAATCTACAGCTCAGCTTATTTCTTTTGCATTTTTCCCAAATGCACAGGGATCAACGGTTTTGAATTGCCTTTACCGGTAGCCGTTTGCTCCGGGCTAGTTGTACCATTCCCCTAGGTACAATCAGTTTTCACCAATAATGAGAATTGGATTTTTGCAAAGGATTTATTTCCCTTCGACCATTCGTAAAAATGGATTTTTGATGGACATTTGAATTATCCATTGTCTTAAACTTTACCGTGTTTAAGCACGTTGTGCCAACATTTCTGTCGGACTTGCTCAAACATCGCTTCTTCTTCCATGAAGCGATGTAATGTCTCCAATTAACTTTTCTTGAAATCGAGACTTGCATTTTTCCCAAATGCACAGGGATTAACGGATTTGAAATGCCTTTACCGGTAGCCGTTTGCTCTGGGCTAGTTGTACCATTCTCCTAGGTACAATCAGTTTTCACCAATAATGAGAATTCGATTTTTGCAAAGGATTTATTTCCCTTCGACCATTCGTAAAAATGGATTTTCGATGGACATTTGAATTATCCATTGTCTTAAACTTTATCGCGTTTAAGCACGTTGTGCTGGCATTTCTGTCAGACTTGCTCAAACATCGCTTCTTCTTCCGTGAAGTGACGTAATGTCTCCGAAGGTCATACTAGGCTGAGCTTTGAGCAAAGGCTTCGTCTTGACGGGCAGAAGATTTCCCTTGGGGTGGGCTGAACGAGGGGCCGATAACAAGAGGATTCTTAAAGATTGGGGTGGCCGAGTGGTCTCCCGGTTCTTGAGCAACACTCCCTCCTTTTAGACCGGACCGTAACAGTTAGGGTATTCCTTTCATCATATCTTGTTGGGGCTTGACGATGATGCCCCTTAATTCTTGCTGAGTTCGTTCCATCTGACCTCTCAAATCAGCCTCTGGCTTGGCAAAACTTTCCTCCATTTATTCATTTTAAGAATGAATGCATGTAATGTGTTGTATGCACAACAAGGATAGGTGATTAAAGGTAATCAAACAGATATGTACAATTGAATGCAAAGATGCATTAATCTGATGGACCTTAATTTTATTTGTTTAATGAATGAATGAATGAATGAATGTGTCGTGTACAATGAAGACATATGATCAATCAAAATGCATAATTGAATGTAAATGTGCACTGATTTGATGGACACTAATGAACATGTCGCTCGTATAATAGAATCATATGGTTAAAGGTGATCGATCAAAAGGTATAATTGAATGCAAAGGTGCATTGAACATTAATTTCATGAATGTCATGAGTAATCAATCAAAATGTATATGAATGCAAAGGTGCATTGGACATTAATTTCATGAATGCCACGTGTTATATGTACAACATATGATTAAGAGTAATCAATCAAAATGTATATGAATGCAAAAGTGCATTGAACATTAATTGCATGAATGCAATGTGTTATATGTACAACAGAAATGCATGACTAAAGGTAGTAAAAAAAATGCATAAATGAAATGCAAAGAGCAACACTGAGTTTGGCAAATATCCTTGCTAAACAACTCATCAATGGGAACCTTGGTCCGTTACAATGATCGGATGAAACCCACTACATGCAGTTCTTAAGCTGGCGTCTAGGCCGACGATTTTCTTCAAGACTCACTCAATCCCTTCTTCTTTCTTGACATGATCTTTTGCTAGGAATCGGGCGTTCTCTCATATCCTCGTTAACAAGTAGGCCAACTCTCGGTCCTGCCCCCAAGTGGTATAGGCGACGAATTATGATTAATCCACTGTCGATATTGGTACTCTTGACTTGCTCTTTGAAAGGGTCCCACTGAGCCTAACCTTCAAAGCGCATCGAGGGTGAGGTCGGAATTCCCTCTGACTTGAAGTATTTTTCCTTATTCTAGATTGAGACTTGATTGTTGACTCAAGGCGGCGAAGTGCCCGAGAAACTTTCGATCTTGCCCCGGAAAGCTTGGTTGCTGTTCGGTGTGGTTCTCGCTAATTTCCTTGCAAGACTCGGTATTCCCCAACTGTTATAGTCAAATCAAAGCTGCCAACCGTGGAACAAATGTAGGTTGAACTTCCAAAATTCGAAGTAATGGTCACTTGCTTGGAACGTCTAACAAATAAGTGAGGTGGCTCATTCTTGTTTTTGACAGCCCTTCTTGTCTTGGAAACCCAACCATGTAGTTGCTCTCCTTGTGGCTACATTTTCGTCAAGGTCCTTCTCACTATTGTTACAGACCATATTTCCCACTAATCCAGTCTTTAATTTCAGACTATTTCCAACTCAATGTGCCCTTTATGCAATGATGAAATGTGCAAAATAAGAGGGGAAGAAAAGCAAAGGTGTTAGTCACATGATAAACATAAATCAAGGCAAGAAATGAAATTCAAGCATTAACGAAAAAAGAAGCGTAGAAACAAGTAATTAGCAAGACACACCTAGACACTCTAAACTCTAGGGTTATCTGCATGGCTCTAATGGGGTGGGCTTCTTAAATTCTCACTCATGAGTTCGGTTCTAACAAAGGGTACCCGAACCTATCTTATCACCTACTAAGGCAATAAGAACCCCAATTCTGGCCCATTACAGGCTTGCGAATTGGTTTCGGTTCGAGGGAAAGCACAACCTAATGATGTGGAGGGCTGCTCACGTGTCAAAAGGCGTGGATTCCGAAAGTGAATTACCGACCCGTGGAGGGATACTCACGTGGGTATGGGCGTTTCACTCTCACTTAAAAGGGTAGCTCGGGTATAGAGCTTGATGATCATGATGCAACACATGTCGGTGACTTCCTTAATAATTAAATGGAAAATTAATTCGAATACCACAAATTTTCAGAGCCTGTTCAACTTAAGTCGTATTTTCATGAAAGAACAAACTTATTAGCTTCACTTCGAATTTTAGATATTTTCTATCGATCAAATGGCAACAAGCGTTTTATTGGCTTAACTCTCATTTTTTGTTTTGTAAAAAAAAACAAAAATTTTATCCCCAGCGGAGTCGCCAAGCTTTGATAAGGATTTTCTGAGGAAACCGCTAAACGGGGGGCCTTATCACTATTTTCTTTTTGAAAAGGGGGTTTATTTAAAGAAAAAGGGGGAACTCATGTTTTGGAAAACTTGTGAAAATTTGGAGTCGCCACCGGCCACTGAGGTAGGCCGGACACCATAAAAACCAGAGATTCGTCTCAAAACGGGTTCGGGAGTTGGTTACGCGTGGGGTAGGATTAGCACCCCCATCACGCCCGGAAATCGGTACCAAATTGCTTGTTGCCTTTTGATCGATAGGAATTATTTAAAAATCGAAGTGAATTTAATAATTGTTCTTAAATGAAAATATGACTTAAATAACACGGGCTTTATCGAATAGTGGCTTTGGAATTAATTAAACATTTAATTAATAAGGATGACGGTACACCGGACCATAGACTAAACCGACATCAAATAAGACTGACTGCCGTGTTAGTTTAGGGTTCGGATCTCGTACGTCACCTTTATGCATGATGCAGACAAATAAAGGATGATGCGTGATATTTTCATTTTTACGCTTTCCCTTACCTAGAGACAATGAAAATTAACCCAAATATTCGATCGACATCCATTAAGCTAGGACTGTCATATAGCGAATACCGGAGTTAATTAATACCTCTCTTTGGGTATATTTTAAGTTAATTAATTATCGAACAAAGTTAAAGAGCCACATGAATGACAATTAAAATGCATGACACATATATTCGGACCGTCATAAAAAGCAGATAAAAACACGTATAAAAAAACGCATGCACCGTACTATACTATGCATCATAAATACATGTTTAAACAAGATAATTTAAAGGCACACGATCACATATTTGATAAATAACATACACATGTCACATTAAACGAACACATGCATTTACATTTAATAAAAAGGCAATGTGGTAAAAATGCATAAAAACATGAGTAGAATATAACAAAAGTAAAACGCTTAAAAAAACAAACCGGCAGGGACCGGTATTGTAATAAACAAATTTATAAAAACTATTTGAAGCACAAAATATGAAAATAGGGACTCAATTAAAAGACACGAAAAGCCACGAGGACTAAGAGAGTGATTTTACCATCCGAAAATCAATTAGGACGGAAATTAGGACTAAATTGAAAACAACCGAAAACACAGAGGGACTGTGGCTGTGATTTTAAAAAGCGGAAGGGCCCGGGGCGGTATTATGAAAACACGGGAGGTTTTAAAAAAGAATTGGACCAGTTTTTAAAAAGAAAAACGCTATAAAAACTCGTTTTAGAAAGCATTTTGGCCCTTTCCTCATTTCCAAACCCTAATAAAAAAACAGAGCCTTCCCCTTTCTCTCTGAAAACTCCGGCGCCGCAAGGGTTCTGGTCACCGTTTCCGGCGCCGGAACCCTAAAAAAGGTTTTTTTTTTTCAACTTTCCTGAAAGCCCAATACCAAAAAAGTACCTTCGCTTCACGAAACCAAAACCGAAAAAAAACTCTTTTTGAAATCGAAAACCCAAAAAACGATCCCCTTTCGTGTTCCTTTTCGCCGGCTCACTACACTAGATATCCGGAGAGATCACTGGGTTTATCACCAGCGAGGAAGGTGGACGGACAAGAGGGAGAAGAAGAGACACGGAGGTAAAGAAAATCTTATCCTTTTTATTTTTTATACGATTCGAATGGAAATGAAAACAAAGACAATGAAAATACCTCTGAATATTTTGAGGTTGCTTGTATTGATTGAAGTTTCCGGTTACAAATCTCTCTAAAAAATCCTCTCTGAAAAACTCTAAAGCCTCTCTGTAATTTCCAAATCGTTTTCTCCTCTTTACCATTCTTTTTCCCCCTCTGAAAAATCCTCCCCCCCCGATTACAATTTTCTTCGGGTTTTTATAGCCCTGAAAATCATCATTTTTCCTTTTTCTAAAATACATATATGCTGAAATATCTGCTGCTGTTGTTTGTTTGTATTCATGTGCGCCTCTGATTTTTGTTGATTTGATGCATTTGCGTTTCTGACATTTTGTTTTTTCCTTCTGTTGCATGTGAGTCGAGGAGAGGGGACCAGAGAGGCACGGGATGGCCGTGAGGACGTGGCCGATGGCGATCCCTCCGATCGACGTGGTGCAGATCTGGACGGCCACCATGGATCTGAGGAGGCGCGCGTGGATCGAACGCGCGCGTGGGTGACGCCAAAGGTCGTGCGTGAGCGCGTGGGGTTCTGGAACTTTCCCGCTTTGATCGTGGACCGTCAGATCTTACCAGATCTGACGGTAGGAAATGTGCGGCGCTGGGGCAACATGATGACAGCTTAGGGCTTCTTTGATCAGAGATCATCTGGGCCGTCAGATCTGGATCCAGATCTGACGGCTGAGATTGGGCTGCGCAAAACATAGGAGAGCATTAGGGTTTCTGTGATGTAATTAGGGTTTAATTATTTGGGCCAAACAGGCCTTGTATTTTTTGGGTTTTTTCTTTTATGTGATGGACTTTAAAATAAACTCTGGGCTTCTATTCTTTTATATTGGACTTTTTATTTATTTAATACTGGGCTTTCAGATTTAATAATAATAATAATAACATTAATAATAATCAATAATAATAATATAATATGTAATAGTAGTGTTAATATAATACTAGTAATAGTATATAGTGGATAATAATAATGGTAATAATAATACGGTAATATCAATATGAATGGTAGAATAATAGTATTTATAATAATATATGGTATATGAAAATAATATAGACAATAGTAATTAATAGTAATGCTAGTAATAATAACAACCCATATACAATTAAAGCCCATTATTAGCAAAAATAAAAAAAGGTTGACCCGGACAAAATTAGTGATTACAGGAGGTAAATCTCATTCTCAACCTCTAATCTAAGTTCTTTATTGAAATTGTCAAGATATTTGGCTTCTAAATACTATTTTTGGTTAAGTTTTCATTATAGTTTTGATTGGAGATCAAAATCTTGTAAAAATATGGTTGAAATCTTAATTTTCAGACTTGATGAGTTAAGGTTTGTTTTGTGTTGATTTTAATTGAGTTTAAAGTTGATTAATATGCTAAACTGATGTGTTGATAACATAGATCCCGAAATCCTTAAGATCCTTGGGTTTCTTGGTTGCTTTAAGTGGGTTTTTGAGGTGAAATGGTGGAATCTTGCTTGCTGGAGTTATAAGGTTGGGTTAGGTTGTTTGTTAGATGTGTTTTGATGTTTATAATGCTTTGGAAGTGATGTATGTTCGCTGGGCTTGGTTTAGGAAGCAATCAATTGAGTTTTCGGTTGTTTTGGATGGGTATTTTAGTGTAGTTTGGGTGAGCAACGAGTTTCTGAATTGTTGCTGGTGTTAGAATGCATTTAGATCTCTGTGTTGATGATATGAAAACAGGGGATCTTGATCCGGAAGCAAACGAGGTATTGTTGGAGGCTCCGGAAGGGTAATTACGTGTCGGCGAGCAAGGCTTCGCGTATCGGTGAGTAGAAATGCAATTTCCTACTTTGTAACGCTTTGAGCATGGTCTTGGGAGCTTAGTGTAAGTTTGATACACTTAGATAAGCTCAAGAGTAAGTGATTCGGAAATCCCTCTCTTGGAGATGTGCTATGTTTGATGAAATTGCATTTGAGTTAAATGTGGTTTTGTTTACTGTTTTTAAGCATGATTAAGCATGGTTAAATGCTGGATTTTAATGCCATTATGTTAAGGATGCACTAGGTAAGTGATCCTTGGTTTTCATGTGATTATGCATATGATGTTAAGCATGTTATGCTTGTGGAAATGGCATGGTGTTTATGCTTGTAAAACTGTGGATTAATGTGGTTAAATGATTATATTGGCAAGTGATGGAAATGGTTTTTGGTTACTTTAATCGGATATAGTTAGTCGGCTATAGAATTGGGTGCACCGTGAATGAAGTCGCCTTGGATGTCGAGCGGTTGTGATTGTGTCGTAATCTCCATCCAAGTACCCTAACGATTGAGGTTAAGACAACAACGGTGAATGGTTTAGTCCCGTGTGTGAGTCTTGTGTATGTGTCTCATACTCTCGTTAGTTGAATTATACAACTACTGATGAGTGATGTTGAGGGGTTGTGATTGTGCCATTAGTCTCCATCATGGGTGTTGAGGGGTTGTGATTGTGCCATCGATCTCCACCTTGTGTAGTCCGGTAGTATGTATGAAGCGTGTGGGACAACGCTTGTAATCTGCGTATTCGATTGTGTCTTACGTTGAAATTGTTTATGGATTATCACTTGTGAGCCAATATAATGTAAATGAATAATGTGAAGCATGAGATGCTTGTAAATGAAGCAAGAATGCATGAGAAGCTTGGTAAAGCATGAGCAATGGTTTAGTTGCTGTTTTTAAGTTGTTGCATATGAGCATGTGTTTATAAAATTCATTGATGTCTTGAGAAGACATGTAGTATGAAAAAGGCCATGTGATGAAAGTGGTGGTTTTGCAAGCCATGTGAAACGCATTGATGAATGTTGTTAGCGATCCTCAATAAGCTATAAGCTTACGCTCTTTTGTTTCATCAATGCAGAGAATTGAACGTTTCAAGGCACCCCAAGAGCAAGAGGATTCCAAGGCTTTGTTTAAGAGATGTATGTTGTTCAACCTTAGTTTAATAAGTGGCAATGGGTGGGACTTCTACTTCCTGATTTTTGTTGGAGATGTTTGTTGTTTCAAGCATGTTTAGTTTCTGATTGTGGACTTGTATTTGGCCTTTATATGGCTTTATGGTTTGTTTGTGGTGTTTTACCTTTTCTATAGCTTGTTATCTTAAGCATGCTAGGATAGCTAAATGTCATCATGATATGAAGTGGTTGATGAGTATGATTTGCTGTTTGATGGTGTTTAAAAGTCTATTTGATAGATTATATCTTGTATGCATGTTTTGAGCTATATCGAATGTGTTTTTGTATGATTAAATGAAGTTGGATGAAGCCAATTTGGTACGCGTATCGATACACGGGGAAGCGTATCAATACGATAAGGCAAAATGAGGCATTTCTGTACAGGGGTATCGAAACGGATTGCCCGCGTATCGATACGCCTAGGCCAAGTTTGAAGGTCGTACCGAAACGCGAGGAAGTGTTTTGATACGCTCAACCCTCATTTAGCTATTGTCTTCCCGCGTATCGATACAGGGCCAAGTGTACCGATACGGGTAGTTAAATTTTAGTTAAAAGTATCTTTTCAGGTTTGGAAATGTTGCATTTTGGTCCCTAAATATTGTGAGTGCAATTGAATGAGTTTGGATGATCCGTTTGAGCTGAAATTTGGCATGTTGGCGTGTTACATGTCTAATTGAAGATTGATAACTTTAAAGTTCTGAAAGTTCCTGTATTTTATAGAATTTACAGCTTAGTCCCTAAAAGTCTAATGTATGCAATTGAACCCCTAATTGAACTCCGATCGATGTGCCGTTTTCACCTAATCGCTTTGCTAAACTTATAGGTTAATAGTATGCATCTAGAGAAGATAAAAAGGAAAAAAGGGTCGTTAATCGAGGTTGACTTTAACGAGTTGGTTTCGGTTTTCCCCGTGTAATCTTCTTAGTTAAGGTCGGGCGCTTAGGCCGGGATAAGGGGGTTACATTTGTTGGTATTAGAGCCAGGTTATGTAAAAATTGGGAATGTTGGTATGTGAATTGATATGTATCATTGTATGTTGTTTGAAAAGCATGCAATTGGTTGAATTCTGAAGCTTATGCAATGTTTAATTTATGTGAATTGCATGTGAAATGGATATGAGTGCGTGATGATGACGTAATGTTGTTATATGTTGAATTTGAATGATGAAAAGCATGTTGAGCTTGACGTTTCATTGTATGCTATGCTATGGTGCGGGATGTCAGGGTGCCCATTTCCTTATTACACTAATCAAATGTTTTTTTAAACTTGGATCCTTGCTTGAAGCTGACCTAATTGGTTTGATTTGTTTTTGTTGTTATAATTTTTTTGAATAGAACTATGGGACCGAGAAGAGAGCTGAGGTCCAATACGATAATACCTGCAGCTGAGCAGCGTGAACAAGGGGCTGATGTCCCTCCTGGTGGAAATCTACCTCCTCCGCCACCATCTGGAGGTGGGGAGCAGGTGTAGCAAGGACATGCATGTCCTAGTTTGGGTGATTTGGCGCCACTGGTTTAGGCGATCATCGGAGCGTTTCAGGCTATTGTTGTTGTAGCGCATGTTCAGGCCCCTGCAGGTGGGCATGCGGGCTTACCGTTGGAGAGGTTAAGGAGCCTAGGAGTTGTGGAGTTCTTTGGTATGTCTCCTGAGGCTTCTGAGGCCTGGTTAGCGAGTATGATCCGTATGATGGATCCAATGGGTTGTAATGATGTGCGCAAGCTGGGATGCATAGTATCCTTGTTGCAAGGCGATGCCTACAACTGGTGGACGACTACCACGGCTGGTATGGAACCCAATGAGGTGGATTGGGAGTTTTTCAGAGGTGCCTTCAACTGGTTGTAATGATGTGCGTAAGCTGGGATGCATAGTATCCAGTTCTTACGCTTGATCCAGTATGCTCTTGAGTTGGTACCTAGTGAGAGGCACCGATGTTGACGCTTTCGGTACGGGTTGGTACAAGAAGTTAAGACGTATATGTTGGGTGCAGACTACACTGATTTTGATGTGCATGTTTGTCGAGCGAAGGACATTGAGCAGAACTTTGGATTGTCGTCTCGAGGTGTTGGTTCTAGCTCTAGTAAGAGAGCAGCTGAGTACAGTTTTGGAGATGGATGGAACAAAAGAGGGCGTGATAGGAGACATCACCCTGAGGGAAGGCGTGGTACTCCGGGTCGAGGTGGTCAGGCCCAAGGAGGTCGTGTGAGGTCTGAGCAACATACATGTTGGACATGTGGTTCGAGGGACCATTTGAGGCGAGATTGCCCTCGGGCGGCCAGAGAGGTTCAATCTCCTGTTGTGTGAAAGGGAATTCTTGTTGGAATTGTGGTTCGACGGATCACATGAGGAGGGAGTGTCCTTTGTTGGCTGGTGGTGGCCAAGGACGTGCTCCTGTGGTAACTGCACCTCAGAGAGGCCGTTGGCGCGGCCACGGAATCTTTCAGAGGAGAGACGAGGGGCAACGAGGTGTTGCTCATGTAGTCGTTGTTTGACCTGAGGGAGGTGGACCAGCAAGGGTTTAGGCTTAGCGCGAGGAGCGCAATGATATTGATGTCATCGCAGGTACTTTTTCTCTTTAGTCTTTATCTTTGCTTGTTTTGATTGATTCTAGATCCACGCATTCCTATATCTTGAGTGAGCATGCACATTTGCTTGATACACCTGTTGAGTTGCTTGAAGTAGGAATGCAAGTGACTAGTTCTTTTGGTGAGACTGTAGTCACTAGGAAGTTGTATAAAAGATGTCATTTATCTGTACACGGACATGTTTCCTTGTGGATTTGATGGAGTTACCTTTCTACAGATTTGATGTAATCCTTGGCATGAATTGGTTGTCGGCGCATTGGGCGATGGTTGACTTTGAGGTCAAGCGAGTCACCTTAAAGCTGGCTGATGATTATGAGGTAGTGTGGTAGGCGAGAATGTGAAATTCTTGTCGAATGTGATTTCGATTTTGGAAGCAAACTGTATGATGAGGTTGGGTTGTGAGGCTTACCTTGCCTATGTGATGAATCCTGGCACCAAGGATGTGCGTGTGCAGGACATCTGAACTGTTCGTGATTTTCCGGGTGCCTTTCCGGAAGAATTGCATGGGTTGCCACCAAATAGGGAAGTTGAGTTTGGTATAGAGTTGTACGAGAATACAACACCGGTGTCCATTGCTCCTTATCGCATGGCACCCAAAGAGTTAAAAGAGTTGAAAACACAGTTGCAGAAGTTATTGGACCGATGTTTCATCCGGCCGAGTGTGTCACCTTGGGGTGCACCGTCTTGTTTGTTAAGAAGAAGGATGGGACAATGCGGATGTGCATAGATTATTGGCAACTGAACATGTTGACGATCAAGAACAAGTATTCCTTGCCTAGAATTGATGATCTCTATGATCAGTTTCAAGGAGCCTCAGTGTTTTCTAAGATAGACTTGAGATCAGGGTACTATCAGCTGAAGGTGAAGGATGTGGACGTACCTAAGATAGTTTTTCGCACAAGTTACGTGCATTATGAATTCTTGGTGATGTCATTTGGTTTGACCAACGCGCCTGCTGCTTTCATGGACATCATGAATCATGTATTCCATGAATTTCTGGATCAGTTTGTGGTAGTGTTCATCGATGATATTCTTATGTATTCGCGTACCGAGGAGGATCATGATAGACACTTGAGAATTGTTTTAAAAACGTTTTTGGAAAATCAGTTGTATGGCAAATTGAGTAAGTGTGAGTTTTGGCTTAGAGTGGTGGTCTTCCTTGGGCATGTTGTGTCAGCTAAGGGTATTCGCGTTGATCTGTACAAGGTAGAAGTTGTGATGAGTTGGAAAGTACCTAAGTCAGTGACAGAGGTACGGAGTTTCCTTGGTTTAGCTGGGTACTACCGTAGGTTTGTCAAGGGTTTCTCGAAGATAGCAACATTTTTGACCAAGTTGTTGCAGAAAAATGTTCGCTTTGAGTGGACAGATGTGAGAAAACAAGCTTTTGAGAAGCTCAAAGAAGCTTTGACGCAAGCTCCAGTTCTGATTCAACCTGAGTCTGGTAAGGAGTTTGTGGTCTATAGCGATGCGTCCAGTGTTGGTTTGGGCTGCATATTGATGCAGGAGGGTAAGGTAGCTGCCTATACATCTAGGCATTTGAAGGTGCATGAGCGCAATTACCCTACTCATGATCTTGAGCTTGCAGTTGTGGTGTTTGCCTTGAAGATTTGGAGGCATTACCTGTACGGTGAGAAGTGTGTTGTGTTTACGGATCATAAGAGTTTGAAGTATCTCATGTCTCAAAAGGAGTTGAATCTTAGGCAACATCGCTAGGTAGAGTTGCTTAAAGATTATGATCTGACGATTGAGTATCACTCGGGTAAGGCTAATGTTGTAGCCGATGCCTTGAGCTGGAAAGTAGCTGTGGATTTGAGAGCGATGTATGCTCGTTTGAGCATATCGCGTGATGGTGGTCTTATTGCGGAATTGCAAGTGAAACCGTCCCTGATACAGTTTATCAAAGATAAGCAGTTGCTTGATGATTCTCTTGTTTCACATGTTCAGGATATTGCGCAGGGTAGACCTTTGGATTTCAGCTTTAGTGATGATGGTGTTTTTTGCTTTGGGAGTCGAATAGTGGTGCCAGATGATGCTGAGTTGAGGCGCACAATTATGACTGAAGCTCATAGTAGTCCTTTTGCTATGCATCCTGGTAGTTCAAAGATGTATCACGACCTGAAAGATAAGTACTATTGGGTGGGGCTGAAAAAGGATGCGGTTGAGTTTGTTAGTTACTGCATGGTGTGTCAGCGAGTGAAGGCTGAGCATCAGGTTCCTTCTGGGTTGTTGTAGCCTTTGAGAATCCCAAAATGTATGTGGGAGAGAATCACCATGGATTTTGTGTCTTGATTGCATTTGTCACCGTCAAAGAAGAATTTAGTTTGGGTGATTGTTGATCGGCTTACCAAGTGTGCAGATTTTCTGCTTGTGCATACTACGTATACTTTGGATAAGTTGGCTGAGCTATACATAGCTGAGATTGTGCGTTTGCATGGTGTGCCAAATTCCATTGTGTCGGATAGAGATCCGAGGTTAACAGCACGATTTTGGGAATGTTTGCATCAAGCTTTGGGTACACGGTTGAATTTCAGTACTTCTTATCATCCTCAGACGGATGGACAGTCGGAGTGTGTGATCCAAGTGCTTGAGGACATGTTGAGATGATGTGTGATAGATTTTTAGAGTTCTTGGGAGAAACACTTGTCGTTGGTTGAGTTTGCATATAATAACAATTATCAGGCAAGTATTCAAGTGGCTCCATACGAGGCTTTGTATGGGAGAAGATGTAGAACCCCTCTCTGTTGGGCAGAAGCTAGGCAAAAGTTGATTTCGATGCCAGCTATGCTTAAGGGAACCACCGAGAAGGTGAAGCTCATTTGTGAGCGTCTAAAGGATGCATCAGATAAGTAGAAGTCTTACACGGACCTGAAGTGTAAGGAGATTGAATTCATGGTTGGCGAACGTGTGTTCTTGAAGGTATCACCTTGGAAGAAGGTGATAAGATTTGGGAGTAAGGGTAAACTTAGCCCAAGGTTCATTGGACCTTACGAGATTTTGGAACGTATTGGTCATGTAGCATATCGGTTGAGATTGCCTGCAGAGTTGGAGAAGATACATGATGTGTTTCATGTCTCCATGTTACAGAAATACATATCAGATCCTTCGCATGTGATGCATGTTGAGGAGATAGAGTTGAATCCGTATCTGCCGTATGATGAGGAACCGGTGAAGGTTCTGGATGTGAGTAGCAAAGTTCTTCGTGGCAAGACGATAGAGCTTGTGAAGGTGTTGTGGCGACACCAAGAAGTTGAGGAGGCCACGTGGGAAAGCAAGGCGGACATGCTGAGGCAGTTTCCACATCTCTTTTCATCAGGTAAGAATTTCAAGGACGAAATTTCCTAAGTATGGGAGAGTTGTAACGCCCTGGTTTTGGGCCTAGATGGTTTAGACATCGGATTGGACCGGTCGAGAACGGTTCGAATCACGTAAGGTGATTTAAGGAAGTCAAGGATCGGGATAGGATAAAGTTGTGATAAAAATTGCTAAAATCTACTAAAAATATGTTTAAGGGGTTTGTCAAGTCAATTTTACAAAATGGATTTCAGAAATGGGACATTTTGAGTAGTGACCTGTAACGCCCCAATTTTGGGAAGTTTTGGGTTTGGACTGGTTCGGTCGGAGTGCAGTTCGAATATATAAAGGGTGAATTTAGGAAAGCCTAGTTCGGGTTGCATTAAAAATATGGAAAAATGTCTTAAAATCCTCTTTTATTATATATAAGAGAATGGTGAAATCAATTTTACAAAATGAGGTTTGGAAGTGTGACATTTTGGTTAGTGACCAAAATGTAATTTTCGAAAACTGTGTGACTGTTTTAAAAAGGATTGAAACTTTGAATCTTTAAGGAGCTATTTACCCAAAAGGAGTTTCTCCAGATTTTTCCTAAATAATAAAGATTTAATTAATGGTTTTTAAATAAAAGTAAAAGGAGGGAAGATATTTTGGCATTTTCCAACTAACTTTTTCTAAATTCCCATTTTCCTTTTCTCTCAATTTTCTCTCAAACCAAACACATTCTCCAGCACATTTTCCCTCTGATTTTGACATCCAATTATGAGATTTTAATCCTCTTTTGATCTCTAAGCATCTCTTCAACAAAACCTTTGCATTTGCTAATTGGATTTTCAAGAATCTTGGTTCCAAAAGGGAGAAACTCAAGTTTAGAGGTATGAACGTCCTTCTCCTCTAAATTCTCAGTTCTTTACTGAAATTCCCAAGTTGTCAATCCTTGATTTGTGTTTTATAAAAGGTTTTGTAGATGTGTTCTTGATCTTGGCTTTAAAATGCAAGATTTGGTTGATTTTTGATAAAATTCGTATGATCTATTTGGGCAGTGTTTTGAGGTGTCTTTTTGATGTTAATTGGATGTTTAATTGATGAGAAATTGAGGTTTAATCAATGCAATCCCGAATAGGTTGATTTTCCTAAGTTTGGCTTGAGTTTTGATGGTTTTTGGAGTGATCTTGTTGATCTGTTATAGCTGGAGGTATAAGGGCGTGGTTAGATCCTTTTTGGATGTTAATTGAGGTTTTTGAATGATTAGAATTGATGGATCATGGCTGGGTAGTGTTGTGGAGTTGTTTGGATGCATTTTCGGTTGTGTTTGGTAGCCGAAAATGGAGTGTGGATGAGAGCAGCGAGTTTAGGTGCTTTCATTGAAGATATTAATGCATGATGATGCATTAATCCTCTGTTTTGATGTGTTTAAAACAGGGGAGTCATCTTTGGATTCTTGTGGTGGTGATCCGGAAGCTTGATTGGTGTTTCGGCAAGTGGCGAAACGGAATCGGTGAGTGGATTTTAGTTTTCAGCTTTGAAACCAATGTTTTGAAGGTTTGGGAGCTTAGTTTAAGTCTAAGCAACTTAGCTAAGCTCAAGAGTAAGTTTTCGGAAAAACTCTCTTGATGATGAACCATGGTTGGTTGTATGCAATGTGACTTGTTTGCATGATTTAAATTCTGTTTTGAAAGCATATTTTAGCATGTTAATTGCTGATTTTATAAGCCATGTGTTGAAGGATGCTCAAGGTAAGAGATCCTTGTCTTTGAACATTGTTAAATGTGGTTTTGATGCTTAATGATGCATGATGTTTATGGCTTTGATAAATGCTTTAAAATAGTGGATTAATGTTGTAAAATGTTGTATATTGGCAAGTGATGGTTAAGAACACTATGGTGGTTAAAAGTCCATAGGTGGTTCTTGTTTAAGAACAACATGGTGGTTAAAAGTCCATGGTTGGTTCTTGGTTAAGGTCACAAAGGTGTTTAAAAGTCCTTGTGTGAGCCTTGTTTATTTAAGAACACCAAGGTGTTTAAAAGTCCTTGGGTGATTCTTGTTAAGGACACAAAGGTGTTTAAAAGTCCTTGTGTGGTCCTTGGGAAATGTAAGAACATCATGGTGTTTAAAAGTCCATGGATGATTCTTGTTAAGGACACAAAGGTGGTTAAAAGTCCTTGTGTGGTCCTTGTGAATTGTAAGATCACAATGGTGTTTAAAAGTCCATATGTGGATCTTATGTTGATTGTATCACTTGTGGCCAATATGACATGTTATAAACTTGAAGCATGAATTGCTTGTTTTAATTGCTTATGTGCATGTACAAATGATGATTTGAATTAAGGTTTATAAATGTGTTTTGTAAATGCAATATTGTGTGGTTTTAAATGAGCATTCCTCACTAAGCTTTTTGCTTACGCTCTCTCTTTTCTTAAACCAATAATGCAGAGCATTGAAGTGCATTTGGGGCAGCAAGGAAGCCAAGAATCCAAGTGAAGGTTTTAAGCTCATGTATGGTGAACATTTTTCCTAAAACTATTAGCTTTTGGGCATTTGGCAATGGGGGACCTATGTTGTTGTTTTGGGAGGTGTTTTGGACTCCCTAAGTCGGTATTATGTTGTTAATGTTGTTGGAACATGTATTTGGCTTTTGTGAGGTGGTTTTGGTATATTGATGCTTGAATGGTTTTCTAAGTAGGAAGCATGCCTATAGAATTGGGGATTTGCTTAATTGATGCCATGTTGATGTATGGTTGATGCAATTATGTTTCTTATGCATGAAATGACTTGCTGGTATAATTTGGTTGCATTTGGAGCATGTTTGATGGGTCAATTGGGTGTTTATTCAGCAAAAATCTGCAAATCTGGGCATGCCGTATCGGAACGGGTGCTACCGTTTCGGAACAGGGGCCTGAAATGGCCTAGGCGTTCCGAAACGGGAGGAACCGTTCCGGAACGGAAATGCCACTGCCAAGCCATGATTCGGAACCCGTTTCAGAACGGTCCCACGTTTCGGAACAGGTCCTCCCTGTTTCGGAACACTCGACCGTTGGGCTCTGAATTTGATGGTTATATGTTTTGAAATGTTTGCGTTTTGGTCCTGAATCTTGTTATTGCAATTGAATGAGTTTGAGATATCCTTTTGAGCTGAATTTTGGCAGAGAAGCATGAAAGATGATTAATTTCAAGTTGGTAACTTTTAATTGGGTTAAGTCCCTATAATTTTCAGAATTTACAATTTGGCCCCTAAAGTCTTAATTTGTGCAATTGGGTCCCGAATGTTCTCTGAATGTTATGATCTTTGAGTATGCTGATCTTGAGAATATATCTAGGGTTAAAGTGCATCTAGATAAGATTAAAAAGAAAAAAAAGGGTCGTTAATCAAGGTTGACTTTCGGGTTGACTTTGGTTTTCCCCGTGTAAACTTCTTAATTCGGTTCAACCGTCTAGGCCGGGTTAAGGGGGTTACATTTGGTGGTATCAGAGCTGAGTTCTCGAGTAATTGGGAATGATTATGTGAATGATTTAAGTATGTATGCTTTGTATGCTTGTTGAGTGAAAGCATGTTGAGTGATTTGTGAATATGTTGCAATTGTGGTGTATGCTGTGGTGAAGCATGTTGTGGGTACCCATTGCCAAATCAAAGCTAATGTAATGATATTGTTTTTAATTGGAAAATGAGCTTGGGTACTTGGATTGCTTACCTTGCTGAGCCTGACTTTGTTTTATTGCATTGTGATTGTATTGTTAGTGAATGGCACCTCGTAGAGAGTTGAGAGTTAATACGCGAGCTATGGCTCAAAAAAAATGAAGAGAACGCTGAGAATGCTATGGATTTACCTCCTCCGCCTGGTGGTGGTGGTGCTGAGGGTGAAAGAGCTGATGTTGCAGCTAGTGCTGGGGTCGCTGGACCTGAAGCTGGTCAGGGGCAAGCTGTTCCTGACATGACAATGTTGGTACAAGCTATTGCTGGTGCTTTTCGAGCGGCAGAAGCTGGAGCTCAAGGAGCTGTGCATCAGGGAGATGCTGGAGTTAGACTACCCTTGGAACGCTTACGCAGTCTAGGAGGGACTGAGTTCAGGGGTTTGTCAGCTGAAGGTTCTGAATCTTGGTTAGAGAGTACCAAGAGAATCTTGGGGCAGATGAGTTGCACTGATGTGCAGAAGTTGGGCTGTGTAGTATCCTTGCTACATGATGATGCATATACGTGGTGGACAACCACAATCTCTGGGATGGCAGAAGCTGATGTAACTTGGACGTTCTTCCAGAATGTGTTCAAGAGAAGGTATCTAGGTGTGAGGTACCTAGATGAAAAGAAGAGGGAATTCATGTCTCTTACCCAGGGGAGCATGTCTGTAGCTGAGTACGAGGTACAGTTTGTTCGACTCAGCCAATACGCACCTGAGCTTGTTCCGGACGAGCGGGAGAGGTGTGAAAGGTTCCGTTATGGTTTAGTGACGGAAGTAAAGATGTATGTGCTGGCTACCGAGTATAGTGATTTTGATGTGCTGGTGGGCCGAGCAAAGGATATTGAGATGAACTTGGGCTTATCTTCTAGAAGTGTTGGGTCAAGTGCTGGTAAGTGAGCTGCTGAATATAGTTCCGGTGGTGGACAGAACAAGAGGGGACGCGATCAGAAGTATCAGTCCTCAGTTAAGCGAGGTGGTGGTGCGCCTGCTCAGGGAGGCAAGGCTAGAGTTGATTCGAGTGCATGTTGGACATGTGGATCGCGTGGCCATATGAAACGTGATTGTCCTCGAGCTGTGAGAGAAGTGCAAGCTCCTGTTGTGGCGGCTGGTAATTCATGCTGGAACTGTGGATCTACGGATCACATGAGGAGAGAGTGTCCTATGTTGGCTGGTGGTCAAGTGCGTGCTCCTGTTGTTGTTGCACCACAGAGAGGTCGTGGGCGCGGCCGTGGTAACTTTCAGCGGAGAGAGGAAGGTGGTCAGGGTGTAGCCCATGTTGTAGCTGTTCAGCCTGAGGGTGGCGGCCAGGCGAGGGTGTATGCTCAGAGGGAGGGGAGGAATGACACGGATGTCATCGCAGGTACTTTTACTTTGCAATCCTTGTCATTACTTTCCTTGATTGATTCTGGATCTACGCACTCATACATATTGCGTGAGCATGCTGAATTGCTTGGTTTGCATGTTGAATCTTTGGATGTTGGTATGCGTGTCACTAGTTCTTTTGGTGAGACTGTTGTGACTCGAAAGCTTTATAGAAGATGTCCTTTGGTTGTTCAAGATCATGTTTTTTCCTGTTGACCTTATGGAGTTACCTTTCTATGGTTTTGATGTGATCCTTGGTATGGATTGGCTTGTTGAGCATCGAGCTGTAGTGGATTGTGAGAATAAGCGAGTTTCGTTGAAGCTTGCGGATGATTATGAGGTAGTTGTGGTTGGTGAGAATGTGAAGTTTCTTGCCAATGTGGTGTCTACATTGGAGGCGAGCCGGATGCTGAGGCAAGGTTGTAAAGCTTACCTAGCTTTTGTGATGAACCCTAGCTCTAAGGAGTTGCGTGTGCAAGATATCAGGATTGTGAAAGAATTTCCCGGTGTGTTTCTTGAGGAGTTGCCTGGATTACCTCCTAATCGCGAGGTGGAGTTTGGGATTGAGCTGTATGAGAATACAACTCCTGTGTCCATTACCCCTTATAGAATGGCACCTAAAGAGTTGAAGGAGCTGAAGACGCAATTGCAAGAGGTGCTTGATCGTGGATTCATTAGGCCGAGTGTGTCACCTTGGGGTGCACCGGTCTTGTTTGTGAAGAAGAAGGATGGCACTATGAGAATGTGCATTAATTATCGTCAGCTGAACAAGTTGACTATCAAGAATCGGTATCCTTTACCGAGAATTGATGATCTCTTTGATCAATTTCGGGGAGCAGCTGTGTTCTCTAAGATTGACTTGAGGTCAGGGTATTACCAGTTGAAGGTAAAGGATGTGGATGTGCCTAAGACAGCTTTCAGAACAAGGTATGGGCATTATGAGTTCCTTGTGATGCCGTTTGGTTTGACAAATGCTCCTGCAGCTTTCATGGACATGATGAATCGTGTGTTTCATGAATACCTGGATAAGTTTTTAGTGGTGTTCATTGATGATATCCTCGTGTACTCGCGTACTGAGGAGGAGCATGAAGAGCATTTGAGGATTGTGCTGCAAGCTTTGTTGGAAAATTAGCTTTATGCTAAGCTGAGCAAGTGTGAGTTCTGGTTAAGTGAAGTGGTGTTTCTTGGGCATGTGGTTTCTGCTGAAGGGATTCGTGTTGATCCTCAGAAGATTGAGGCGGTGATGAATTGGAAGGTTCCTAAGTCTGTTCATGAGGTCCGTAGTTTCCTTGGTTTAGCGGGATACTACCGGAGGTTTGTGGATGGGTTTTCAAAGATTGCTGCACCTTTGACAAAGTTGTTGCAGAAGGATGTTAAGTATGAGTGGACGGAAGCGAGACAGCAGGCTTTTGAGAAGCTTAAGGCAGCTTTGACGCAAGCTCCTATCTTGGTTCAACCTGAATCAGGGAAAGAGTTTGTGGTGTACAGTGATGCGTCCTATGTTGGTTTGGGATGTGTGTTGATGCAAGAGGGTAAGGTGGTGGCTTATGCATCGCGGCAGTTGAAAGTGCATGAGGGTAATTATCCTACGCATGACATTGAGTTGGCTGCGGTGGTTTTTGCTTTGAAGATCTGGAGACATTATCTGTATGGTGAGAAATGTACTGTGTATACTGATCATAAGAGTTTGAAGTATCTGATATCTCAGAAGGAGTTGAATCTTAGGCAGCGGCGTTGGGTGGAGTTGCTCAAGGATTATGATTTGACGATTGAGTATCACCCTGGAAAAGCCAATGTTGTAGCGGATGCCTTGAGTAGGAAGGTAGCTGTTGAGTTGAGGGCTATGTTTGCCAGTTTGAGTATTTCGCGCGATGGTGGTCTTGTGGCTGAGTTGCAAGTGAAACCATCTTTGGTTCAGTTGATCAAGGAAAAGCAGTTGTTGGATGATTCCTTAGTACCTCATGTTCAGGATATTGCGGAGGGTAGGCCTTCGGGTTTCTGTTTTAATGATGATGGAGTGTTGTGTTTTGGGAGTCGGATAGTAGTGCCCAATGATGCTGAGTTGAGGCGTGCTATTCTGACTGAAGGTCATAGTAGTCCTTTTGCTATGCACCCTGGTAGTACTAAGATGTATCGTGATCTTCGTGATGAGTACTATTGGGTGGGTTTAAAGAAAGATGTTGCAGAGTTTGTGAGCAAGTGCATGGTGTGTCAGCGAGTTAAGGCTGAGCATCAGGTTCCTTCAGGGTTGTTGCAACCGTTGAGAATCCCTGAATAGAAGTGGGAAAGAATTACCATGGATTTTGTGTCTGGTTTACCTTTGTCGCCATCGAAAAAAATTCGGTGTGGGTGATTGTGGATCGCCTGACGAAGTGTGCGCATTTCTTGCCTGTGCATACTACGTATTCTTTGGATAAGCTGGCGGAGCTGTACATTGCTGAGATTGTGCGGCTGCATGGTGTGCCAAAGTCGATTGTGTCGGATAGGGATCCGAGGTTTACATCGCGTTTCTGGCAGTGTTTGCATCAAGCTTTGGGTACACGGTTGAATTTCAGTACATCTTATCATCCTCAGTCGGATGGTCAGTCCGAGCGTGTTATCCAGATTTTGGAGGATATGTTGAGGTGCTGCGTGATTGAGTTTCAGGGCTTTTGGGAGAAACATTTGCCTTTGGTGGAGTTTGCCTATAACAATAGTTATCAGGCGAGTATTCAATTGGCACCTTATGAAGCTTTGTACGGGAGGAAGTGTAGGACTCCTTTGTGTTGGGCTGAAACGGGTCAGAAGTTGGTATCGATGCCGGCTTTGTTGAAAGGAACCACCGAGAAGGTGAAGCTCATTTGTGAGCGTTTGAAGACAGCTTCTGATCGGCAAAAGTCTTACGCGGATCTGAAGCGTAAGGAGATTGAGTATGCGGTGGGTGACCGTGTGTTTTTGAAGGTTTCGCCTTGGAAAAAGGTGATGAGGTTTGGCCGGAAGGGTAAGTTGAGCCCTAGGTACATTGGACCATACGAGGTGATTGAATGTGTGGGTCCTGTTGCGTACAAGTTGAGGTTACCTCAAGAGTTGGAAAAGATTCATGATGTGTTTCATGTTTCTATGCTTCGGAAGTATAGATCGGATCCTTCGCATGTGATGCCTGTGGAAGAAGTGGAATTGAATCCGGATTTGACCTATGATGAGGAACCGGTGAGGATTCTGGATTCGGATAGTAAAGTTCTTCGAGGCAAGACCATTGAGTTGGTAAAGGTGTTGTGGAAACATCGTGGTGTTGAAGAAGCCACGTGGGAACGGAAGGATGACATGCTGAAGCAGTTTCCGTACCTCTTTCCTTCAGGTAAATTTCGAGGACGAAATTTCTTAAGGGGGGAGAGTTGTAACGCCCCAATTTTGGGCTTAGAAGTTTTGGGTTTGGACCGGTTCGGAAGGAGTGCGGTTCGACTATATAAAGGGTGAATTTAGGAAAGCCTAGTTCGGGTTGCATTAAAAATATGGAAAAATGTCTTAAAATCCTCTTTTATTATATGTAAGAGAATGGTGAAATCAATTTTACAAAATGAGGTTTGGAAGTGTGACATTTTGGTTAGTGACCAAAATGTAATTTTCGAAAACTGTGTGACTGTTTTAAAAAGGATTGAAACTTTGAATCTTTAAGGAGCTATTTACCCAAAAGGAGTTTCTCCAGATTTTTCCTAAATAATAAAGATTTAATTAATAGTTTTTAAATAAAAGTAAAAGGAGGGAAGATATTTTGGCATTTTCCAACTAACTTTTTCTAAATTCCCATTTTCCTTTTCTCTCAATTTTCTCTCAAACCAAACACATTCTCCAGCACATTTTCCCTCTGATTTTGACATCCAATTATGAGATTTTAATCCTCTTTTGATCTCTAAGCATCTCTTCAACAAAACCTTTGCATTTGCTAATTGGATTTTCAAGAATCTTGGTTCCAAAAGGGAGAAACTCAAGTTTAGAGGTATGAACGTCCTTCTCCTCTAAATTCTCAGTTCTTTACTGAAATTCCCAAGTTCTCAATCCTTGATTTGTGTTTTATAAAAGGTTTTGTAGATGTGTTCTTGATCTTGGCTTTAAAATGCAAGATTTGGTTGATTTTTGATAAAATTCGTATGATCTGTTTGGGCAGTGTTTTGAGGTGTCTTTTTGATGTTAATTGGATGTTTAATTGATGAGAAATTGAGGTTTAATCAATGCAATCCTGAATAGGTTGATTTTCCTAAGTTTGGCTTGAGTTTTGATGGTTTTTGGAGTGATCTTGTTGATCTGTTATAGCCGGAGGTATAAGGACGTGGTTAGATCCTTTTTGGATGTTAATTGAGGTTTTTGAATGATTAGAATTGATGGATCATGGCTGTGTAGTGTTGTGGAGTTGTTTGGATGCATTTTTGGTTGTGTTTGGTAGCCGAAAATGGAGTGTGGATGAGAGCAGCGAGTTTAGGTGCTTTCATTGAAGATATTAATGCATGATGATGCATTAATCCTCTGCTTTGATGTGTTTAAAACTGGGGAGTCATCTTTGGATCCTTGTGGTGGTGATCCGGAAGCTTGATTGGTGTTTCGGCAAGTGGCGAAACGGAATCGGTGAGTGGATTTTAGTTTTCAGCTTTGAAACCAATGTTTTGAAGGTTTGGGAGCTTAGTTTAAGTCTAAGCAACTTAGCTAAGCTCAAGAGTAAGTTTTCGGAAAAACTCTCTTGATGATGAACCATGGTTGGTTGTATGCAATGTGACTTGTTTGCATGATTTAAATTCTGTTTTGAAAGCATATTTTAGCATGTTAATTGCTGATTTTATAAGCCATGTGTTGAAGGATGCTCAAGGTAAGAGATCCTTGTGTTTGAACATTGTTAAATGTGGTTTTGATGCTTAATGATGCATGATGTTTATGGCTTTGATAAAAGCTTTAAAACAGTGGATTAATGTTGTAAAATGTTGTATATTGGCAAGTGATGGTTAAGAACACTATGGTGGTTAAAAGTCCATAGGTGGTTCTTGTTTAAGAACAACATGGTGGTTAAAAGTCCATGGTTGGTTCTTGGTTAAGGTCACAAAGGTGTTTAAAAGTCCTTGTGTGAGCCTTGTTTATTTAAGAACACCAAGGTGTTTAAAAGTCCTTGGGTGATTCTTGTTAAGGACACAAAGGTATTTAAAAGTCCTTGTGTGGTCCTTGGGAAATGTAAGAACATCATGGTGTTTAAAAGTCCATGGATGATTCTTGTTAAGGACACATAGGTGGTTAAAAGTCCTTGTGTGGTCCTTGTGAATTGTAAGATCACAATGGTGTTTAAAAGTCCATATGTGGATCTTATGTTGATTGTATCACTTGTGGCCAATATGACATGTTATAAACTTGAAGCATGAATTGCTTGTTTTAATTGCTTATGTGCATGTACAAATGATGATTTGAATTAAGGTTTATAAATGTGTTTTGTAAATGCAATATTGTGTGGTTTTAAATGAGCATTCCTCACTAAGCTTTTTGCTTACGCTCTCTCTTTTCTTAAACCAATAATGCAGAGCATTGAAGTGCATTTGGGGCTGCAAGGAAGACAAGAATCCAAGTGAAGGTTTTAAGCTCATGTATGGTGAACATTTTTCCTAAAACTATTAGCTTTTGGGCATTTGGCAATGGGGGGCCTATGTTGTTGTTTTGGGAGGTGTTTTTGACTCCCTAAGTCGGTATTATGTTGTTAATGTTGTTGGAACATGTATTTGGCTTTTGTGAGGTGGTTTTGGTATATTGATGCTTGAATGGTTTTCTAAGTAGGAAGCATGCCTATAGAATTGGGGATTTGCTTAATTGATGCCATGTTGATGTATGGTTGATGCAATTATGTTCCTTATGCATGAAATGACTTGCTGGTATAATTTGGTTGCATTTGGAGCATGTTTGATGGGTCAATTGGGTGTTTATTCAGCAAAAATCTGCAAATCTGGGCATGCCGTATCGGAACGGGTGCTACCGTTTCGGAACAGGGGCCTAAAATGGCCTAGGCGTTCCGGAACGGGAGGAACCGTTCCGGAACGGAAATGCCACTGCCAAGCCATGTTTCGGAACCCGTTTCGGAACGGTCCCACGTTTCGGAACAGGTCCTCCCTGTTTCAGAACACTCGACCGTTGGGCTCTGAATTTGATGGTTATATGTTTTGAAATGTTTGCGTTTTGGTCCTGAATCTTGTTATTGCAATTGAATGAGTTTGAGATATCCGTTTGAGCTGAATTTTGGCAGAAAAGCATGAAAGATGATTAATTTCAAGTCGGTAACTTTTAATCGGGTTAAGTCCCTATAATTTTCGAAATTTAGAATTTGGTCCCTAAAGTCTTAATTTGTGCAATTGGGTCCCGAATGTTCTCTGAATGTTATGATCTTTGAGTATGCTGATCTTGAGAATATATCTAGGGTTAACGTGCATCTAGAGAAGATTAAAAAGAAAAAAAGGGTCGTTAATCAAGGTTGACTTTCGGGTTGACTTTGGTTTTCCCCGTGTAAACTTCTTAATTCGGTTCAACCGTCTGGGCCGGGTTAAGGGGGTTACATTTGGTGGTATCAGAGCTGAGTTCTCGAGTAATTGGGAATGATTATGTGAATGATTTAAGTATGTATGCTTTGTATGCTTGTTGAGTGAAAGCATGTTGAGTGATTTGTGAATATGTTGCAATTGTGGTGTATGCTGTGGTGAAGCATGTTGTGGGTACCCATTGCCAAATCAAAGCTAATGTAATGATATTGTTTTTAATTGGAAAATGAGATTGGGTACTTGGATTGCTTACCTTGCTGAGCCTGACTTTGTTTTATTGCATTGTGATTGTATTGTTAGTGAATGGCACCTCGTAGAGAGTTGAGAGTTAATACGCGAGCTATGGCTCAAAACGAAAATGAAGAGAACGCTGAGAATGCTATGGATTTACCTCCTCCGCCTGGTGGTGGTGGTGCTGAGGGTGAAAGAGCTGATGTTGCAGCTAGTGCTGGGGTCGCTGGACCTGAAGCTGGTCAGGGGCAAGCTGTTCCTGACATGACATTGTTGGTACAAGCTATTGCTGGTGCTTTTCGAGCGGCAGAAGCTGGAGCTCAAGGAGCTGTGCATCAGGGAGATGCTGGAGTTAGACTACCCTTGGAACGCTTACGCAGTCTGGGAGGGACTGAGTTCAGGGGTTTGTCAGCTGAAGGTTCTGAATCTTGGTTAGAGAGTACCAAGAGAATCTTGGGGCAGATGAGTTGCACTGATGTGCAGAAGTTGGGCTGTGTAGTATCCTTGCTACAGGATGATGCATATACGTGGTGGACAACCACAATCTCCGGGATGGCATAAGCTGATGTAACTTGGACGTTCTTCCAGAATGCGTTCAAGAGAAGGTATCTAGGTGTGAGGTACCTAGATGAAAAGAAGAGGGAATTCATGTCTCTTACCCAGGGGAGCATGTTTGTAGCTGAGTACGAGGTACAGTTTGTTCGACTCAGCCAATACGCACCTGAGCTTGTTCCGGACGAGCGGGAGAGGTGTGAAAGGTTCCATTATGGTTTAGTGACGGAAGTAAAGATGTATGTGCTGGCTACCGAGTATAGTGATTTTGATGTGCTGGTGGGCCGAGCAAAGGATATTGAGATGAACTTGGGCTTATCTTCTAGAAGTGTTGGGTCAAGTGCTGGTAAGTGAGCTGCTGAATATAGTTCCGGTGGTGGACAGAACAAGAGGGGACGCGATCAGAAGTATCAGTCCTCAGTTAAGCGAGGTGGTGGTGCGCCTGCTCAGGGAGGCAAGGCTAGAGTTGATTCGAGTGCATGTTGGACATGTGGATCACGTGGCCATATGAAACGTTATTGTCCTCGAGCTGTGAGAGAAGTGCAAGCTCCTGTTGTGGCGGCTGGTAATTCATGCTGGAACTGTGGATCTACGGATCACATGAGGAGAGAGTGTCCTATGTTGGCTGGTGGTCAAGTGCGTGCTCCTGTTGTTGTTGCACCACAGAGAGGTCGTGGGCGCGACCGTGGTAACTTTCAGCGGAGAGAGGAAGGTGGTCGGGGTGTAGCCCATGTTGTAGCTGTTCAGCCTGAGGGTGGCGGCCAGGCGAGGGTGTATGCTCAGGGGGAGGGGAGGAATGACACGGATGTCATCGCAGGTACTTTTACTTTGCAATCCTTGTCATTACTTTCCTTGATTGATTCTGGATCTACGCACTCATACATATTGCGTGAGCGTGCTGAATTGCTTGGTTTGCATGTTGAATCTTTGGATGTTGGTATGCGTGTCACTAGTTCTTTTGGTGAGACTGTTGTGACTCGAAAGCTTTATAGAAGATGTCCTTTGGTTGTTCAAGATCATGTTTTTCCTGTTGACCTTATGGAGTTACCTTTCTATGGTTTTGATGTGATCCTTGGTATGGATTGGCTTGTTGAGCATCGAGCTGTAGTGGATTGTGAGAATAAGCGAGTTTCGTTGAAGCTTGCGGATGATTATGAGGTAGTTGTGGTTGGTGAGAATGTGAAGTTTCTTGCCAGTGTGGTGTCTACATTGGAGGCGAGCCGGATGCTGAGGCAAGGTTGTGAAGCTTACCTAGCTTTTGTGATGAACCCTAGCTCTAAGGAGTTGCGTGTGCAAGATATTAGGATTGTGAAAGAATTTCCTGGTGTGTTTCTTGAGGAGTTGCCTGGATTACCTCCTAATCGCGAGGTGGAGTTTGGGATTGAGCTGTATGAGAATACAACTCCTGTGTCCATTACCCCTTATAGAATGGCACCTAAAGAGTTGAAGGAGCTGAAGACGCAATTGCAAGAGTTGCTTGATCGTGGGTTCATTCGGCCGAGTGTGTCACCTTGGGGTGCACCGGTCTTGTTTGTGAAGAAGAAGGATGGCACTATGAGAATGTGCATTGATTATCGTCAGCTGAACAAGTTGACTATCAAGAATCGGTATCCTTTACCGAGAATTGATGATCTCTTTGATCAATTTCGGGGAGCAGCTGTGTTCTCTAAGATTGACTTGAGGTCAGGGTATTACCAGTTGAAGGTAAAGGATGTGGATGTGCCTAAGACAGCTTTCAGAACAAGGTATGGGCATTATGAGTTCCTTGTGATGCCGTTTGGTTTGACAAATGCTCCTGCAGCTTTCATGGACATGATGAATCGTGTGTTTCATGAATACCTGGATAAGTTTGTAGTGTTGTTCATTGATGATACCCTCGTGTACTCGCGTACTGAGGAGGAGCATGAAGAGCATTTGAGGATTGTGCTGCAAGCTTTGTTGGAAAATCAGCTTTATGCTAAGCTGAGCAAGTGTGAGTTCTGGTTAAGTGAAGTGGTGTTTCTTGGGCATGTGGTTTCTGCTGAAGGGATTCATGTTGATCCTCAAAAGATTGAGGCAGTGATGAATTGGAAGGTTCCTAAGTCTGTTCATGAGGTCCGTAGTTTCCTTGGTTTAGCGGGATACTACCGGAGGTTTGTGGATGGGTTTTCAAAGATTACTGCACCTTTGACAAAGTTGTTGCAAAAGGATGTTAAGTATGAGTGGACGGAAGCGAGGCAGCAGGCTTTTGAGAAGCTTAAGGCAGCTTTGACGCAAGCTCCTATCTTGGTTCAACCTGAATCAGGGAAAGAGTTTGTGGTGTACAGTGATGCGTCCTATGTTGGTTTGGGATGTGTGTTGATGCAAGAGGGTAAGGTGGTGGCTTATGCATCGCGGCAGTTGAAAGTGCATGAGCGCAATTATCCTACGCATGACATTGAGTTGGCTGCGGTGGTTTTTGCTTTGAAGATCTGGAGACATTATCTGTATGGTGAGAAGTGTACTGTGTATACTGATCATAAGAGTTTGAAGTATCTGATGTCTCAGAAGGAGTTGAATCTTAGGCAGCGACGTTGGGTGGAGTTGCTCAAGGATTATGATTTGACGATTGAGTATCACCCTGGAAAAGCTAATGTTGTAGCGGATGCCTTGAGTAGGAAGGTAGCTGTTGAGTTGAGGGCTATGTTTGCCAGTTTGAGTATTTCGCGCGATGGTGGTCTTGTGGCTGAGTTGCAAGTGAAACCATCTTTGGTTCAGTTGATCAAGGAAAAGCAGTTGTTGGATGATTCCTTAGTACCTCATGTTCAGGATATTGCGGAGGGTAGGCCTTCGGGTTTCTGTTATAATGATGATGGAGTGTTGTGTTTTGGGAGTCGGTTAGTAGTGCCCAATGATGCTTAGTTGAGGCGTGCTATTCTGACTGAAGGTCATAGTAGTCCTTTTGCTATGCACCCTGGTAGTACTAAGATGTATCGTGATCTTCGTGATGAGTACTATTGGGTGGGTTTAAAGAAAGATGTTGCAGAGTTTGTGAGCAAGTGCATGGTGTGTCAGCGAGTTAAGGCTGAGCATCAGGTTCCTTCAGGGTTGTTGCAACCGTTGAGAATCCCTGAATGGAAGTGGGAAAGAATTACCATGGATTTTGTGTCTGGTTTACCTTTGTCGCCATCGAAAAAAATTCGGTGTGGGTGATTGTGGATCGCCTGACGAAGTGTGCGCATTTCTTGCCTGTGCATACTACGTATTCTTTGGATAAGCTGGTGGAGCTGTACATTGCTGAGATTGTGCGGCTGCATGGTGTGCCAAAGTCGATTGTGTCGGATAGGGATCCGAGGTTTACATCGCGTTTCTGGCAGTGTTTGCATCAAGCTTTGGGTACACGGTTGAATTTCAGTACATCTTATCATCCTCAGTCGGATGGTCAGTCCGAGCGTGTTATCCAGATTTTGGAGGATATGTTGAGGTGCTGCGTGATTGAGTTTCAGGGCTCTTGGGAGAAACATTTGCCTTTGGTGGAGTTTGCCTATAACAATAGTTATCAGGCGAGTATTCAATTGGCACCTTATGAAGCTTTGTACGGGAGGAAGTGTAGGACTCCTTTGTGTTGGGCTGAAACGGGTCAGAAGTTGGTATCGATGCCGGCTTTGTTGAAAGGAACCACCGAGAAGGTGAAGCTCATTTGTGAGCGTTTGAAGACAGCTTCTGATCGGCAAAAGTCTTACGCGGATCTGAAGCGTAAGGAGATTGAGTATGCGGTGGGTGACCGTGTGTTTTTGAAGGTTTCGCCTTGGAAAAAGGTGATGAGGTTTGGCCGGAAGGGTAAGTTGAGCCCTAGGTACATTGGACCATACGAGGTGATTGAATGTGTGGGTCCTGTTGCGTACAAGTTGAGGTTACCTCAAGAGTTGGAAAAGATTCATGATGTGTTTCATGTTTCTATGCTTCGGAAGTATAGATCGGATCCTTCGCATGTGATGCCTGTGGAAGAAGTGGAATTGAATCCGGATTTGACCTATGATGAGGAACCGGTGAGGATTCTAGATTCGGATAGTAAAGTTCTTCGAGGCAAGACCATTGAGTTGGTAAAGGTGTTGTGGAAACATCGTGGTGTTGAAGAAGCCACGTGGGAACGGAAGGATGACATGCTGAAGCAGTTTCCGTACCTCTTTCCTTCAGGTAAATTTCGGGGACGAAATTTCTTAAGGGGGGGAGAGTTGTAACGCCCCAATTTTGGGCTTAGAAGTTTTGGGTTTGGACCGGTTCGGTCGGAGTGCAGTTCGAATATATAAAGGGTGAATTTAGGAAAGCCTAGTTCGGGTTGCATTAAAAATATGGAAAAATGTCTTAAAATCCTCTTTTATTATTGGATGTTAATTGAGGTTTTTGAATGATTAGAATTGATGGATCATGGCTGGGTAGTGTTGTGGAGTTGTTTGGATGCATTTTCGGTTGTATTTGGTAGCCGAAAATGGAGTGTGGATGAGAGCAGCGAGTTTAGGTGCTTTCATTGAAGATATTAATGCATGATGATGCATTAATCCTCTGCTTTGATGTGTTTAAAACAGGGGAGTCATCTTTGGATCCTTGTGGTGGTGATCCGGAAGCTTGATTGGTGTTTCGGCAAGTGGCGAAACGGAATCAGTGAGTGGATTTTAGTTTTCAGCTTTGAAACCAATGTTTTGAAGGTTTGGGAGCTTAGTTTAAGTCTAAGCAACTTAGCTAAGCTCAAGAGTAAGTTTTCGGAAAAACTCTCTTGATTATGAACCATGGTTGGTTGTATGCAATGTGACTTGTTTGCATGATTTAAATTCTGTTTTGAAAGCATATTTTAGCATGTTAATTGCTGATTTTATAAGCCATGTGTTGAAGGATGCTCAAGGTAAGAGATCCTTGTCTTTGAACATTGTTAAATGTGGTTTTGATGCTTAATGATGCATGATGTTTATGGCTTTGATAAATGCTTTAAAACAGTGGATTAATGTTGTAAAATGTTGTATATTGGCAAGTGATGGTTAAGAACACTATGGTGGTTAAAACTCCATAGGTGGTTCTTGTTTAAGAACAACATGGTGGTTAAAAGTCCATGGTTGGTTCTTGGTTAAGGTCACAAAAGTTTTTAAAAGTCCTTGTGTGAGCCTTGTTTATTTAAGAACACCAAGGTGTTTAAAAGTCCTTGGGTGATTCTTGTTAAGGACACAAAGGTGTTTAAAAGTCCTTGTGTGGTCCTTGGGAAATGTAAGAACGTCATGGTGTTTAAAAGTCCATGGATGATTCTTGTTAAGGACACAAAGGTGGTTAAAAGTCCTTGTGTGGTCCTTGTGAATTGTAAGATCACAATGGTGTTTAAAAGTCCATATGTGGATCTTATGTTGATTGTATCACTTGTGGCCAATATGACATGTTATAAACTTGAAGCATGAATTGCTTGTTTTAATTGCTTATGTGCATGTACAAATGATGATTTGAATTAAGGTTTATAAATGTGTTTTGTAAATGCATTATTGTGTGGTTTTAAATGAGCATTCCTCACTAAGCTTTTTGCTTACGCTCTCTCTTTTCTTAAACCAATAATGCAGAGCATTGAAGTGCATTTGGGGCAGCAAGGAAGCCAAGAATCCAAGTGATGGTTTTAAGCTCATGTATGGCGAACATTTTTCCTAAAACTATTAGCTTTTGGGCATTTGGCAATGGGGGACCTATGTTGTTGTTTTGGGAGGTGTTTTGTAACCCCCGTAGCCCGGTCTAGACGGTTGACCCGAACTACGAAGATTACACGGGGAAAACCAAAGTCAACCCGAAAGTCAACCTTGATTAACGACCCTTTTTTTTTCTTTTTAAACTTATCTAGATGCACATTAACCTTAAGTGTGACCATACAGACAACGTATCAAAAGATCACAAACATCAGAGATCAAACATGTAACCCCCGTAGCCCGGTCTAGACGGTTGACCCGAACTACGGAGATTACACGGGGAAAACCAAAGTCAACCCGAAAGTCAACCTTGATTAACGACCCTTTTTTTTTTCTTTTTAATCTTATCTAGATGCACATTAACCTTAAGTGTGACCATACAATCAACATGTTAAAAGATCACAACATCAGAGATCAAGTAGGGACCCAATTGAACAAATTACAACTTTAGGGACCAAATTGTAAATTCTGATAAATTAAGGGACTTAACCCAAATTTAAGTTACCAACTTGAAATTAGTCTTGTTTCATGCTTCACTGTGAAATTTCAGCTCAAAAGGATATCCACAGCTCATACAATTGAACATACAAGATTCAGGACCAAAACGTAAACAATTCAAAACATGTAACCGCCACTGCCAGCTCATAACGGTCACCCGTTCCGAAACAGGTGGACCCTGTTCCGAAACACGGGCCGTTCCGATACGGGTTCCGGAACGTGGCTCGGCAGAGGCTAACCCGTTTCGAAACGGTGCACACCGTTTCGGACGCCTGGGTTCGTGCAAGGCACCCGTTCCGAAACGGTGCTCACTGTTCCGAAACGCCTGCACTGAAAACAGCAAACTAGCAATCCAAATCATGCCATTGACCATTCAATCATGCTCCAAACATCACCAAACTTTACCAGCATGCAATTAAACATATCTAAAACTTGTAGGAATCAACAAAACGAATAAACACCATCACATGCAAAAAGCCCCAATTCAAAGCTCATGCTTCCTACACAAGCTAGTCACTCAAGCATAAAACTTGCAAAACAAGCATAAGCAATCCAATCCAAAAACCAGCATTCAAACCAACATTCAACATACTTAGGGAGTCTTAAACACCTCCCAAAACATATACATTGGTCCCCCATTGCCAAATCAACTCAAAAGCTAAAATGCTTGCAAAACTTTCATACATTGAGCTTAAGTAGAAACTTGTTTGCTTGCCCTTCCTTGCAGCCCACAAGATGCTCTAATTCTCTGCATTATTGAATTAAGAAAACATAGAGAGCGTAAGCAAAAGCTTAGCGAGGCATGCTCATTTAAAACAATTCAATAATGCAATTAAAACCATTTTCATATCATGCTCTAAATCAACTCAACTCAAGTTCAAAGCATACTTTAAACCATGTAAACACATGCTTATAACATAATCAAACCAAGCATCACATGCTTCTTACATACTTCCCATGTCATATTGGCACAAGTGACAAATTCCATTTTGGAAAACAAGATCATCATCTTTGTCAAGGACTTTTAAACACCTTGACCCCAAGGACTTTTAAACACCTTGGCCATGGACTTTTAAACACCATGAAAGGACCACACAAGGACTTTTAACCACCTTTGTGTCCGTAGCTTGAATCACCCCAAGGACTTTTAAACACCTTGGCCCCAAGGACTTTTAAACACCTTGGCCCCATGGACTTTTAACCACCATGGAAAGGAGCACCTAAGGACTTTTAACCACCTTAGAGTCCGCAACATCGAAGGACTTTTAACCACCTTGATGTTCATGTAACAAGGCTCACTCAAGGACTTTTAACCACCTTAGTGACCTTCACTTTTTCAAAACCATCACTTGCCAATATACATCAATTTCAACATAATATCCACTGTTTTAAAGCATTTAAACCAAGCCATTTCATCATGCATTTCATGCATCAAATCCACATTTAACAATGTACAAAATCAAGGAACTCCTACCTAGAGTTACCTTCAACACATGGCTTAAATCAATAGCAAAATCCATGCTAAAACATGCTTTCAAAACAGTAAACAAAACATGCAAATCATCACTTTGCAAAACATCAAGACATGGCCACCACTATAGAGAGAAAATCCGAAAACTTACACTTGAGCTTAGCAAAGTTGTTTAGACTTAAACTAAGCTCCCATAACCTTCAACCATTGGTTTAAAAGCTGAAAATCCATTTCCAAAGTTGCACTCACCAAAAATCCACTTAGCTTCTAGCCTAAGCACCAAAACAAGCCTCCAAACCTTCCAAACTTGAATCCAAAGAAGCTTCCCCTGTTTCAACACATCAAAGCACAAGATTAATGCATCACCATGCATTAATTGCTTCAATGAAAGCACCTAAACTCACTGCTCTCATCCAAACACCAATTTCGGCCACCAAACACAACCGAAATTGCATCCAAAACTCTTTCAAACAAAGCCCAGCCATAAACCAGCAAAACCACACTTCTATTAACATCAAAACGCAACTAGAAACAGCCTAAAAACATCCTTATACCTCCAGCAACAACAGATCACCAAGATCACCTCAAAAACAACCTTAAAACACAAGCTAAAATTAGGAAACCCAACCTATCCGGGATTGCATTAATCAAGACTCACTTCCACATCAATTTAATGATCATTTAACACCAAAAACACTTCTAAAAACACTGATTTAACAGATCAAACGAAAATCAAGTGAAATCACCAAAATCTTGCATAATTAGCCAAGATCCATAAATCTACTTGAAAACCTTAAATTAAACATACATTTAGGATTGAAAACTTTAGGAATTTCATTAAAGAACTTAAAGTTCAGAGGAGAATCGTTCATACCTCCAAACTTGTGATTTCTCCACTTTTTGAAATGAAAACCTTGTTGAAACTTGTAGCGATTGAGTAGGTTTTGATTACACAATGATTTGCTAACAATTGTGAGTTGAAAAGATGAATTTAGGTGAAGAAATCAGATCAAAATCTCTGAAAATGGTGATGTTTGGTTGGAGAGAAAAGGAGAAGAGAAAATAGGAAGTTAGGAAAGAAAAATAGTAAAATGAGTTTCCCTCCTTTTATCAAACCTTTAAAATCAGATTTTAGGATTAAAATATCTTAGAAAAATCTGGAGAATTCACTTTTGGGCAAATAGCTCCTTAAAGATTCAAAGTTTCAATCCTTTTTAAAACAGCCACCAAATTTGCGAAAATTACATTTTGGTCACTAGTCAAAATGTCAACCTTCCAAAACTCATTTTCCAAAATTGATTTCACAGTTCACTTAATTATAATAAAAGATGATTTTAGAACATTTTTCCATAATTTTTATGCAACCCGAACTAGGCTTTCCTAATTTAGCCACTTACGAATCGAACAGCACTTTGACCAACCGGTCAACGCCCAAGACTTCCAAGCCCAAAACCGGGGCGTTACAACTCTCCCCCCCTTAAGAAATTTCGTCCTCGAAATTTACCTGAAGGAAAGAGATAAGGAAACTGCTTCAGCATATCCTCCTTCCGCTCCCACGTGGCTTCCTCAACACCGCGATGCTTCCACAGCACCTTCACCAACTCAATGGTCTTGCCACGAAGAACTTTGCTATCCGAATCCAGAATCTTCACCGGTTCCTCATCATAGGTCAAATCCGGATTCAATTCCACCTCCTCCACAGGCAACACATGCGAAGGATCAGATCTATACTTCCGGAGCATAGAAACATGGAACACATCATGAATCTTCTCCAACTCCTGAGGTAACCTCAACCGATACGCAACAGGACCCACACGCTCAACAACCTCATACGGTCCAATGTATCTAGGGCTCAGCTTACCCTTCCGCCCAAACCTCATCACCTTCTTCCAAGGCGAAACCTTCAAGAACACGCGATCACCCACCGCAAACTCTAACTCCTTACGCTTCAAATCCGCGTAAGACTTCTGCCGATCAGAAGCAGCCTTCAACCTCTCACATATGAGCTTCACCTTCTCGGTGGTACCTTTCAACAAAGCAGGCATCGAAACCAACTTTTGACCAGTTTCAGCCCAACACAGAGGAGTCCTACACTTCCTCCCATACAGAGCCTCATAAGGTGCCATCTGTATACTTGCCTGAAAACTGTTGTTGTAAGCGAACTCCACCAAAGGCAGATGCTTCTCCCAAGAACCTTGGAACTCTATCACGCAGCATCTCAACATATCCTCTAAAGTCTGAATAACTCGCTCAGACTGGCCATCCGACTGAGGATGATAGGATGTACTGAAATGCAACCTTGTACCCAGAGCTTGATGCAAACACTGCCAAAAACGCGATGTGAACCTCGGATCCCTATCCGACACGATCGACTTAGGCACACCATGCAACCTCACAACCTCAGCAATGTACAGCTCTGCCAGCTTATCCAAAGAAAACGTAGTATGCACAGGCAAGAAATGCGCACACTTCGTCAGGCGATCCACAATCACCCAGACAGAATTCTTCTTCGACGGAGACAAAGGCAAACCAGATACAAAATCCATGGTAACCCTCTCCCACTTCCATTCAGGGATTTTCAACGGTTGCAACAACCCAGAAGGAACTTGATGTTCAGCCTTAACGCGCTGACACACCAAACACTTGCTTACAAACTCTGCCACATCCTTCTTCAAACCTACCCAATAGTACTCATCACGCAGATCGCGATACATCTTTGTACTACCAGGATGCATAGCAAAAGGACTACTATGACCTTCAGCTAGAATAGCATGCCTCAACTCAGCATCTGCAGGCACTACTATCCGACTACCAAAACATAACACTCCGTCCTCATTAAAGCAGAAATCCGAGGGTCTACCCTCCGCGATATCCTGAACATGAGATACCAAGGAATCATCCAACAACTGCTTATCCTTGATCAACTGAACCAACGAAGGTTTCACTTGCAACTCAGCAACGAGACCACCATCATGCGATATACTCAAGCTAGCAAACATAGCTCTCAGCTCAACAGCTACCTTCCTACTCAAGGCATCCGCCACAACATTGGCCTTTCCAGGATGATACTCAATTGTCAGATCATAATCCTTGAGCAACTCCAACCAACGTCGCTGCCTGAGATTCAACTCCTTCTGAGACATCAGATACCTCAAACTCTTGTGATCCGTGTACACAGTACACTTTTCACCATACAGATAATGCCTCCAGATCTTCAGAGCAAAAACCACTGCAGCCAGCTCAATATCATGCGTAGGATAATTGCGCTCATGCACCTTCAGCTGCCGCGACGCATAAGCCACAACCTTACCCTCTTGCATCAGCACACACCCCAAACCAACATAGGATGCATCACTGTAGACTACAAACTCTTTCCCCGATTCAGGCTGAATCAAGATAGGAGCTTGCGTCAAAGCCAACTTCAGCTTCTCAAAAGCTTGCTGCCTCGCTTCTGTCCACTCATACTTAACATCTTTCTGCAGCAACTTTGTCAAAGGAGCAGCAATCTTGGAAAAACCATCTACAAACCTTCGGTAGTATCCTGCCAAACCAAGGAAACTACGAACCTCCTGAACAGACTTAGGAACTTTCCAGTTCATCACCGCTTCAATCTTCTGAGGATCAACACGAATCCCCTCAGCTGAGACCACATGTCCAAGAAAAACAACCTCCCTAAGCCAAAACTCACACTTGCTCAACTTAGCATAAAGCTGATTCTCCAACAAAGCTTGCAACACAACCCTCAAATGCTCTTCGTGCTCTTCCTCAGTACGAGAGTACACAAGGATATCATCAATGAACACCACAACAAACTTGTCCAGGTATTCATGAAAAACACGATTCATCATGTCCATGAAAGCAGCAGGAGCATTTGTCAAACCAAACGGCATCACAAGGAACTCATAATGCCCATACCTTGTCCTGAAAGCTGTCTTAGGCACATCCACATCCTTCACCTTCAACTGATAATACCCTGACCTCAAGTCAATCTTAGAGAACACAGCAGCTCCCCGAAATTGATCAAAGAGATCATCAATCCTCGGCAAAGGATACCGATTCATGATAGTCAACTTGTTCAGCTGACGGTAATCAATGCACATCCTCATCGTGCCATCTTTCTTCTTCACAAACAAGACAGGAGCACCCCAAGGCGAAACACTCGGCCGGATGAAACCACGATCAAGCAACTCTTGCAACTGCGTCTTCAGCTCCTTCAGCTCCTTAGGTGCCATTCTATAGGGGGTAATGGACACAGGAGTGGTATTCTCATACAACTCAATACCAAACTCCACCTCACGATTAGGAGGTAAACCAGGCAACTCCTCAGGGAAAACATCAGGAAACTCCTTCACAACCCTGATATCCTGCACCCTCAGCTCCTTCGAACTAGGATTCATCACGAAAGCTAGAAAAGCTTCACAACCTTGCCTCAGCATCCTACTCGCCTCCAAGGTAGAAACAACATTGGCAAGAAACTTCACATTCTCACCAACCACCACCACTTCATAATCATCCACAAGCTTAAGCGAAACCCGCTTATTCTCACAATCCACAACAGCACGATGCTCAGCAAGCCAATCCATACCAAGGATCACATCAAAACCGTAAAAGGGCAACTCCATAAGATCAACAAGAAAGACATGCTCTTGAACAACCAAAGGACATCTTCTATAAAGCTTACGAGTCACAACAGTTTCACCAAAAGAACTAGTGACTCTAACACCAACATCCAAAGACTCAACAGGCAAACCAAGCAACTCAGCATGCTCACGAAGAATGTATGAATGCGTAGATCCAGAATCAATCAAAGAAAGCAATGACAAGGATTGCAAAGTAAAGGTACCTGCAATCACATCTGCATCATTCCTTCCCTCGCGCTGAGCATACACCCTCGCTTGGCCTCCACCCTCAGGTTGAATAGCCACAACATGAGCTACTCCACGCCCACCTTCCTCTCGCCTCTGAAAATTACCACGGCCGCGCCCACGACCTCTCTGCGGTGCTGCAACAACAGGAGCACGCTCTTGGCCACCAGCCAACCTCGGACAATCACGCCTCAGATGATCAGCTGAACCACAATTCCAGCACTCATAACCAGCATTACCAGCTGCCACAACAGGAGCCTGCACCTCCCTTCCAGCACGAGGACAGTCACGCTTCAAGTGACCACGAGAACCACAAATCCAACAAGCACTAGGCTCAGCCCTAGCAAAACCTCCTCTGGCAGGTGCGCCTCCACCTCTCTTAGCTGAGGACTGGTACCTCTGATCGCGTCCTCTCTTGTTCCGACCACCGGAACTATACTCAGCAGCTCTCTTCCCAGAACTAGCTCCAGCACCCTTAGCTGACAAACTCAGATTCATCTCGATGTCTTTGGACCGACTCACCAACACATCGAAATCATTGTACTCTGCAGCCAACATGTAGGTCTTAACCTCCGTTACCAAACCATAACGGAACCTTTCGCACCTCTCGCGCTCATCAGGTATCAGCTCCGGTGCATACTGGCTAAGACGTACAAACTGTACCTCATACTCAGCCACACTCATGTTCCCCTGAGTAAGAGACATGAATTCCCGCTTCTTTTCATCCAGATATCTAACTCCCAGATATCTCCTTTTGAACGCATGCTGAAAGAACGTCCAAGTAACATCAGCATCAGCCATCCCAGAGATTGTGGTCGTCCACCACGTATAAGCATCACCCTGCAGCAGTGACACCACACATCCCAGCTTCTGCACATCAGTGCAACTCATCTGCCCCAAGACACGCTTGGTACTTTCCAGCCATGCTTCTGACCTCTCAGCTGACATACCCCTAAACTCAGTCCCACCAAGACTGCGCAAACGTTCCAAGGGTAGTCTAGCACCAGCATCTCCCTGATGCCCAGCTCCTTGAGCTCCAGCTACTGCTGCTCGAAACGCACCCGCAATAGCTTGTACCAGCACAGACATATCAGGCATCGCTTGCCCCTGACCAACCTCAGGTCCTGCAGCTCCAGCACCAGCTGCCTCAGCTCCAGCTCCAGCTCTTTCCCTCTCCGCACCACCACCACCAGGTGGAGGAGGAGGTATCACAGCACTACCAGTGTGCTCATCATTCACATTCCCCTCCGGGGTCGTAGCTCTCACGCTACTCCTTAACTCTCTACGTGGTGCCATACTATTACCATGCATAACAATACAAAATAACACAAGTCAGGCCCAGCAAGGTAAGCAAATTCCAAGTATTCAAGCTCAATTTCTTTCAAAAACAACATCATCTTTTTAGCTTTTGTTTGGCAATGGGTACCCTCATCATGCATCATCACAACATGCATCACATATACATCATCATATCATATCACTGATCATGCTTTCACTCAACAAGCATACAAACCAAACCATGCTTCAATCATGCATACACACATTCCCAATTACTCGAGAACTCAGCTCTGATACCACCAAATGTAACCCCCGTAGCCCGGTCTAGACGGTTGACCCGAACTACGGAGATTACACGGGGAAAACCAAAGTCAACCCGAAAGTCAACCTTGATTAACGACCCTTTTTTTTTTCTTTTTAATCTTATCTAGATGCACATTAACCTTAAGTGTGACCATACAATCAACATGTTAAAAGATCACAACATCAGAGATCAAGTAGGGACCCAATTGAACAAATTACAACTTTAGGGACCAAATTGTAAATTCTGATAAATTAAGGGACTTAACCCAAATTTAAGTTACCAACTTGAAATTAGTCTTGTTTCATGCTTCACTGTGAAATTTCAGCTCAAAAGGATATCCACAGCTCATACAATTGAACATACAAGATTCAGGACCAAAACGTAAACAATTCAAAACATGTAACCGCCACTGCCAGCTCATAACGGTCACCCGTTCCGAAACAGGTGGACCCTGTTCCGAAACACGGGCCGTTCCGATACGGGTTCCGGAACGTGGCTCGGCAGAGGCTAACCCGTTTCGAAACGGTGCACACCGTTTCGGACGCCTGGGTTCGTGCAAGGCACCCGTTCCGAAACGGTGCTCACTGTTCCGAAACGCCTGCACTGAAAACAGCAAACTAGCAATCCAAATCATGCCATTGACCATTCAATCATGCTCCAAACATCACCAAACTTTACCAGCATGCAATTAAACATATCTAAAACTTGTAGGAATCAACAAAACGAATAAACACCATCACATGCAAAAAGCCCCAATTCAAAGCTCATGCTTCCTACACAAGCTAGTCACTCAAGCATAAAACTTGCAAAACAAGCATAAGCAATCCAATCCAAAAACCAGCATTCAAACCAACATTCAACATACTTAGGGAGTCTTAAACACCTCCCAAAACATATACATTGGTCCCCCATTGCCAAATCAACTCAAAAGCTAAAATGCTTGCAAAACTTTCATACATTGAGCTTAAGTAGAAACTTGTTTGCTTGCCCTTCCTTGCAGCCCACAAGATGCTCTAATTCTCTGCATTATTGAATTAAGAAAACATAGAGAGCGTAAGCAAAAGCTTAGCGAGGCATGCTCATTTAAAACAATTCAATAATGCAATTAAAACCATTTTCATATCATGCTCTAAATCAACTCAACTCAAGTTCAAAGCATACTTTAAACCATGTAAACACATGCTTATAACATAATCAAACCAAGCATCACATGCTTCTTACATACTTCCCATGTCATATTGGCACAAGTGACAAATTCCATTTTGGAAAACAAGATCATCATCTTTGTCAAGGACTTTTAAACACCTTGACCCCAAGGACTTTTAAACACCTTGGCCATGGACTTTTAAACACCATGAAAGGACCACACAAGGACTTTTAACCACCTTTGTGTCCGTAGCTTGAATCACCCCAAGGACTTTTAAACACCTTGGCCCCAAGGACTTTTAAACACCTTGGCCCCATGGACTTTTAACCACCATGGAAAGGAGCACCTAAGGACTTTTAACCACCTTAGAGTCCGCAACATCGAAGGACTTTTAACCACCTTGATGTTCATGTAACAAGGCTCACTCAAGGACTTTTAACCACCTTAGTGACCTTCACTTTTTCAAAACCATCACTTGCCAATATACATCAATTTCAACATAATATCCACTGTTTTAAAGCATTTAAACCAAGCCATTTCATCATGCATTTCATGCATCAAATCCACATTTAACAATGTACAAAATCAAGGAACTCCTACCTAGAGTTACCTTCAACACATGGCTTAAATCAATAGCAAAATCCATGCTAAAACATGCTTTCAAAACAGTAAACAAAACATGCAAATCATCACTTTGCAAAACATCAAGACATGGCCACCACTATAGAGAGAAAATCCGAAAACTTACACTTGAGCTTAGCAAAGTTGTTTAGACTTAAACTAAGCTCCCATAACCTTCAACCATTGGTTTAAAAGCTGAAAATCCATTTCCAAAGTTGCACTCACCAAAAATCCACTTAGCTTCAAGCCTAAGCACCAAAACAAGCCTCCAAACCTTCCAAACTTGAATCCAAAGAAGCTTCCCCTGTTTCAACACATCAAAGCACAAGATTAATGCATCACCATGCATTAATTGCTTCAATGAAAGCACCTAAACTCACTGCTCTCATCCAAACACCAATTTCGGCCACCAAACACAACCGAAATTGCATCCAAAACTCTTTCAAACAAAGCCCAGCCATAAACCAGCAAAACCACACTTCTATTAACATCAAAACGCAACTAGAAACAGCCTAAAAACATCCTTATACCTCCAGCAACAACAGATCACCAAGATCACCTCAAAAACAACCTTAAAACACAAGCTAAAATTAGGAAACCCAACCTATCCGGGATTGCATTAATCAAGACTCACTTCCACATCAATTTAATGATCATTTAACACCAAAAACACTTCTAAAAACACTGATTTAACAGATCAAACGAAAATCAAGTGAAATCACCAAAATCTTGCATAATTAGCCAAGATCCATAAATCTACTTGAAAACCTTAAATTAAACATACATTTAGGATTGAAAACTTTAGGAATTTCATTAAAGAACTTAAAGTTCAGAGGAGAATCGTTCATACCTCCAAACTTGTGATTTCTCCACTTTTTGAAATGAAAACCTTGTTGAAACTTGTAGCGATTGAGTAGGTTTTGATTACACAATGATTTGCTAACAATTGTGAGTTGAAAAGATGAATTTAGGTGAAGAAATCAGATCAAAATCTCTGAAAATGGTGATGTTTGGTTGGAGAGAAAAGGAGAAGAGAAAATAGGAAGTTAGGAAAGAAAAATAGTAAAATGAGTTTCCCTCCTTTTATCAAACCTTTAAAATCAGATTTTAGGATTAAAATATCTTAGAAAAATCTGGAGAATTCACTTTTGGGCAAATAGCTCCTTAAAGATTCAAAGTTTCAATCCTTTTTAAAACAGCCACCAAATTTGCGAAAATTACATTTTGGTCACTAGTCAAAATGTCAACCTTCCAAAACTCATTTTCCAAAATTGATTTCACAGTTCACTTAATTATAATAAAAGATGATTTTAGAACATTTTTCCATAATTTTTATGCAACCCGAACTAGGCTTTCCTAATTTAGCCACTTACGAATCGAACAGCACTTTGACCAACCGGTCAACGCCCAAGACTTCCAAGCCCAAAACCGGGGCGTTACAAAACAGGGACCCAATTGAACAAATTACAACTTTAGGGACCAAATTGTAAATTCTGATAAATTAAGGGACTTAACCCAAATTAAAGTTACCATCTTGAAATTAGTCAGGTTTCATGCACCTCTGTGAAATTTCAGCTTAAAAGGACATCCACAGCTCATGCAATTGATCTCACAAGATTTAGGACCAAAACACAAACATTTCAAAACATGTAACTACCATGTCAGCCCCCTAACGGTCGACTGTTCCGAAACAGGCTAGCCCTGTTCCGAAACACGGGCCGTTCCGAAACGGGTTCCGGAACATGGCCTCGGCAGAGGCTAAACCGTTTCGAAACGGTGCATACCGTTTCGGACGCCTGGGTTCATGCAAGGCACCCGTTCCGGAACGGTACACCCCTGTTCCGAAACGCCTGCACAAAAACCAGCAAACAAGCATACTAGATCATGCAATTGGACACTCAAACATGCTCCAAACATCACCAAACTTTACCAGCATGCAATTAAACATATTTAACACATATAAGCATCATCAATTCAGCATGATAACATCTCATGCAAAAAGGCCCAAATTCAAGGTCATGCTTCCTACACAAGCTAACTTTCAAGCCTTAAACCTTCAAAAGCAAGCAATAGAAATTCAATCCAAAAACAGCAACATCAACCACATACAACATATTTAGGGAGTCATAAACACCTCCCAAAACAAATACATTGGTCCCCCATTGCCAAAAACATACAAAAGCTAAAACACTTATAAAACCCTCATACATTGAGCTTTACTTGTACTTGTTTGCTTGCCTCCTCTTGCTGCCCTCAATGCACTCTAATGCTCTGCATTATTGAATCAAGAAAACGAGAGAGCGTAAGCCAAAGCTTAGTGAGGAATGCTCTTTAAAAACCATTCAATAATGCATTAAAATTCATTTGTAAATCATGCTTGAAAACAACCTTTACACATGCTCAAAGCATACTTTAAATCAAGCAATAACATGCTTCCACATTTCATTTAAACTAGCATCTCATGCTTCAACATAAACATTAAATCATGCATCCCATGCATCTCATGTACAATACATGTCATATTGGCTCAAGTGATACATTTCATTTAGAAATCAAGTTCAACAACTTCCCCAAGGACTTTTAAACACCTTGGACCCCAAGGACTTTTAAACACCTTGGCCATGGACTTTTAAACACCATGAATGGACCACACAAGGACTTTTAACCACCTTTGTGTCCGTAGCTTGAAATACCCCAAGGACTTTTAAACACCTTGGCCCCAAGGACTTTTAAACACCTTGGCCCCATGGACTTTTAACCACCATGGAAAGGAGCACCTAAGGACTTTTAACCACCTTAGTGTCCGCAACAAGATTCATCCAAGGACTTTTAACCACCTTGATGATCTTAGATAACAAGGCTCACTCAAGGACTTTTAACCACCTTAGTGACCTTCACTTTTACAAATCATCACTTGCCAATACACACTTTATACATCATGTAATCCACTGTTTTAAAGCATTTAAATCAAGCCATTTCATCATGCATTTCAAAGCATTAAATCATCATTTAACAATGCATAAAAACAAGGCACTCTTACCTAGAGACACCTTCAACACATGGCTTAAATCTTCAGCATAAATCATGCTAAAACATCAGCAATTAACATGCTAAAACATACTTTCCAAAACAGTAGCAAATCATGCAAAATCATCATTTCACATTTCATCAAAACATGGCCACCACTTTAAGAGAGTAATCCGAAAACTTACACTTGAGCTTAGCAAAGTTGTTTAGACTTATACTAAGCTCCCAAAACCTTCAACCTTTGGTTTAAAAGCTGAAAATCCATTTTTCACTCACCGATTACCAAACAAGCCTAGCCAACAAGCTTTCCAAGCTTCCGAAACCTTCCGAAAACACCTTCAAAACTCAAGGATCAACCTCCCCTGTTTCAAGCACATAAAAACAGAACATTAATGCATCCTTATGCATTAAAACACCAGCAACATCAACACAACTCGCTGCTCACCACAAATCTAACAATTTGGCTACCAAACACAACCGAAATCATCTCCAAACGCTTCCAAAACTTAACCCAGCCAAGATCCATCACTTCTAACCATTTTTATACATCAACTAACATGCAAAAAGATCACAACCACGTCCTTATACCTCCAGGTATAACAGATCACCAAAAACACTCCAAAAACAACCAAAAACTCAAGCCAAACTTAGGAAATTCAACCTATCCGGGATTGCATTGATTAAACCTCAACTTCTAATCATTTTAGCATTCATTTAACATCATTTTAACACTTCAAAACCCTGCTAAAACAGATCACACGAAATTTTCACCAAAATCACCAAATCTTGCATTTTAGCCAAAAATCAAGATCTCAATTGAAAAGCCTTTAATAAAACATGAATCAAGGATTGAGAACTTAGGAATTTCAGTAAAGAACTGATAGTTTAGAGGAGAAGGACGTTCTTACCTCCAAACTTGAATTTCTCCCTTTTAGAGCCAAAATGCTTGATGAATCAACTTGTAAATTGTGAGGTTTTGATGATGAGATGATTAGAAATCAAATGAGAGTTGAAATGAGAAATTAAGAAGTCAAAATCAGAGAAAGAAATCTGAGGAAATCTTGTTTGGGTAGAGAGAAAATGAGAGAAAAGAGAATTTGAGAGAAAATAGAAAAAATAGTTAAGAATTGGTTAAAATGATTTCCCCCTCTTTTCTTAATCTTTAAAATCAAATTTTAGACTTAAAATATCTTAGAAAAATCTGGAGAAATCCTTTTTGGAATAATAGCTCCTTAAAGATTCAAAGTTTCAATCCTTTATAAAACTGTCCCGCAACTTTCAAAAATTACATTTTGGTCACTAGCCAAAATGTCAACCTTCCGAACCTCATTTTCCAAAATTGATTTCACAGTTCACTTTTATATATTAAAAGATGATTTTAGAATATTTTTCCATATTTTTAATGCAACCCGAACTAGGTTTTTCCTAAATTCCCTCTTATATATTCGATAAGCACCTTGACCGAACCGGTCAACGCCAAAACTTCTGAGCCCAAAACCGGGGCGTTACATGTTTTGGACTCCCTAAGTTGGTATTATGTTGTTAATGTTGTTGGAACATGTATTTGGCTTTTGTGAGGTGGTTTTGGTATATTGATGCTTGAATGGTTTTCTAAGTAGGAAGCATGCCAATAGAATTGGGGATTTGCTTAATTGATGCCATGTTGATGTATGGTTGATGCAATTATGTTCCTTATGCATGAAATGACTTGCTGGTATAATTTGGTTGCATTTGGAGCATGTTTGATGGGTCAATTGGGTGTTTATTCAGCAAAAATCTGCAAATCTGGGCAGGCCGTATCGGAACGGGTGCTACCGTTTCGGAACAGGGGCCTGAAATAGCCTAGGCATTCCGAAACGGGAGGAACCGTTCCGGAACGGAAATGCCACTGCCAAGCCATGTTTCGGAACCCGTTTCGGAACGGTCCCGCGTTTTGGAACAGGTCCTCCCTGTTTCGGAACACTCGACCGTTGGGCTCTGAATTTAATGGTTATATGTTTTGAAATGTTTGCGTTTTGGTCCTGAATCTTGTTATTGCAATTGAATGAGTTTGAGATATCCGTTTGAGCTGAATTTTGGCAGAGAAGCATGAAAGATGATTAATTTCAAGTCGGTAACTTTTAATTGGGTTAAGTCCCTATAATTTTCAGAATTTACAATTTGGTCCCTAAAGTCTTAATTTGTGCAATTGGGTCCCTGAATGTTCTCTGAATGTTATGATCTTTGAGTATGCTGATCTTGAGAATATATCTAGGGTTAACGTGCATCTAGATAAGATTAAAAAGAAAAAAAAGGGTCGTTAATCAAGGTTGACTTTCGGGTTGACTTTGGTTTTCCCCGTGTAAACTTCTTAATTCGGTTCAACCGTCTGGGCCGGGTTAAAGGGGGTTACATGACCAAATTGTAAAGTTTCAAAATTGGGGAAATGTGATTATTAATGTGGAAGCCAAAATCTTAGAATCTTTAGGGGGCTTTAAGTCAATTTGACCTTTTCTCAATATGATGTGTTTTAAAAGGCTTTTAATTAAATGGATTTAATTGGGTTTAGATTAATTAATTAATAATTAGTTAATGTGAGATTTTTAATTACGTAACTACCAACTCTTTCTCATTTTCAGCCAAACACTAATTTTCTCATCTTTTCTAAGAATTCTTTCTTCCAAAAATTCTCTCAACATTTTCTAAACCATTTTCAAGAGATATTTCCTAGTTCTTCAATATTTTGCTAAGAAAAACTTGTCATTCATTGAGAGAAGCAAGGATTGGAGGTAAATCCCGTTCTCAACCTCTAATCTAAGTTCTTTATTCAAATTCCAAAGATATTTGGCTTCTAAATACTATTTTTGGTTGAGTTTTCATTATAGTTTTGACTGGAGATCAAAATCTTGCAAAAATATGGTTGAAATCTTAATTTTCGGACTTGATGAGTTAAGCTTTGATTTGTGTTGATTTTAATTGAGTTTAAAGTTGATTAATATGCTAAACTGATGTGTTGATAACATAGATCCCGAAATCCTTGAGATCCTTGGTTTCTTGGTTGTTTTAAGTGGGTTTTTGAGGTGAAATGGTGGAATCTTGCTTGCTGGAGTTATAAGGCTGGGTTAGGTTGTTTGTTAGATGTGTCTTGATGTTTATAATGCTTTGGAAGTGATGTATGTTGGCTGGGTTTGGTTTAGGAAGCAATCGATTGAGTTTTTGGTTGTTTTGGATGGGTATTTTAGTGTAGTTTGGATGAGCAACGAGTTTGTGAATTGTTGCTGGATTTATAATGCATTGTAATGCATTTAGATCTCTGTGTTGATGATGTGAAAACATGGGATCTTGATCCGGAAGCAAACGAGGTGTTGTTGGAGGCTCCGGAAGGGTAATTATGTGTCAGCCAGCAAGGCTTCGCGTATCGGTGAGTGGAAATGCAATTTCCTGCTTTGTAACGCTTTGAGCGTGGTCTTGGGAGCTTAGTGTAAGTTTGATACACTTAGCTAAGCTCAAGAGTAAGTGATTCGGAAATCCCTCTCTTGGAGATGTGCTATGTTTGATGAAATTGCATTTGAGTTAAATGTGGTTTAGTTTACTGTTTTTAAGCATGATTAAGCATGGTTAGATGCTGGATTTTTATGCCATTATGTTAAGGATGTACTAGGTAAGTGATCCTTGGTTTTCATGTGATTATGCATATGATGTTAAGCATGTTATGCTTGTGGATTAATGTGGTTAAATGATTATATTGGCAAGTGATGAAAATGGTTTTTGATTACTTTAATCGGATATAGTTAGCCAGCTATAGGATTGGGTGCACCGTGAATAAAGTCGCCTTGGATGTCGAGGGGTTGTGATTGTGCCGTTATCTCCATCCAAGTAACCTAACGATTGAGATTAAGACCATAACGGTGAATGGTTTAGTCCCGTGTGCGAGTCTTGTGTATGTGTCCCATACTCTCTTTAGTAGAATTATACAACTACCGATGAGTGAGGTTGAGGGGTTGTGATTGTGCCATTGATCTCCACCTTGTGTAGTCCGGTAGTATGTATGAAGCGTGTGGGACAACGCTTGTAATCTGCGTATCCGATTGTGTCTTGTGTTGAAATGGTTTATGGATTATCAGTTGTGAGCCAATAAGATGTAAATGAATAATGTGAAGCATGAGATGCTTGTAAATGATGCAAGAATGCATGAGATGCTTGGTAAAGCATGAGCAATTGTTTAGTTGTTGTTTTTAAGTTGTTGCATATGAGTATGTGTTTATAAAATGAATTGATGTCTTGATAAGACATGTGTTATGAAAAAGGGCATGTGATGAAAGTGGTGGTTTTGCAAGCCATGTGAAATGCATTGATGAATGTTGTTAGCGATCCTCAATAAGCTATAAGCTTACCCTCTTTTGTTTCATCAATGCAGAGAATTGTACGTTTCAATGCACCCCAAGAACAAGAGGATTTCAAGGCTTTGTTTAAGAGATGTATGTGGTTCAACCTTAGTGTAATAAGTGGCAATGGGTGAGACTTCTACTTCCTAATTTTTGTTGGAGATGTTTGTTGTTTCAAGAATGTTTAGTTTCTGATTGTGGACTTGTATTTGGCCTTTATGTGGCTCTATGGTTTGTTTGTGGTGTTTTACCTTTTCTATAGGTTGCTATCTTAAGCATGCTAGAATAGCTAAGTGTCATCATGATATGAAGTGGTTGATGAGTATGATTTGTTCTTTGATGATGTTTAAAAGTCTATTTGATAGATTATATCTTGTATGCATGTTTTGAGCTAGACCAGATGTGTTTTTGTATGATTAAATGAAGTTGGATGAAGCCAATCTGGTACGTGTATCGATACACGGGGAAGCGTATCGATACGCTAAGGCAAAATGAGGCATTTCTGTATCGTGGTATCGAAACAGATTGCACGCGTATCGATACGCTTAGGCCAAGTTTGAAGGCCGTACCGATACGCGAGGAAGCGTTTCGATACGCTCAACCCTCCTTTAGCTATTGTCTTCCCGCGTATCGATACAGGGCCAAGTGTATCGATACATGTAGTTAAATTTCAGTTATAAGTATCTTTTAAGGTTTGGAAATGTTGCATTTTGGTCCCTGAATATTGTGAGTGCAATTGAATGAGTTTGGATGATCCGTTTGAGCTGAAATTTGGCATGTTGGCGTGTTACATGACTTATGAAAGATTGGTAACTTTAAAATCCTGAAATTTCCTGTATTTTATGGAATTTACAGTTTAGTCCCTAAAAGTCTAATGTATGCAATTGGACCCCTAATTGAACTCCGATCGCTGTGCCGTTTTCACCTAATCGCTTTGCTAAACTTATACGTTAATAATATGCATCTAGAGAAGATAAAAATAAAAAAGGATCGTTAATCGAGGTTGACTTTAACGAGTTGGCTTCAGTTTTCCTAATGTAATCTTCTTAGTTCGGGTCGGGCGCCTAGGCCGGGCTAAGGGTGGTTATAGGACAAGGCAAATTACCTCATGAAGTGGTTATGTCTGGGACATGCAACCTTTATTTAAACCCTTCTCACTTCATTCATTTACTTTACTTTCACCTTCTTGCTATCTATTTCTTGCATCCACTTCTCTCACTTATTTTCTTTCAGAATTTCAGTAAACATCAACCGTCCCACATGGCTTCCTCATCGGCACAAAAACCCACCTTCCAACGCTTCTTCTCCCGCACAACTGAAAAGAGATACGAAACTCAGTTCACAAAGTAGAACTTATGGGAGGAGCAAGGCTTTCACTACACAAGGCAATTATGAGATCTAGGCCTAGAACCAAAAATGTTCGAAACCATCCACAGCAAGGGATGGAAAATCTTCGCATGACAGCCAGAGATATCCAACATTACCATGGCCAGGGAGTTCTAGGCCCACCATCCCCTCCTAGAGATGCCATTTGTGTATGTCCGCGGGGAACCTGTCAAGCTCAACGCTGCCATCATCAAAAATTTCTATGGCCTAGATATGTATGACAACCCTCACGAGGAGTGGAGGCAATCACTGACGGCTGTCGATTATGAGAAAATCAAGGCCAAACTATGAAAGCCCAACACGCCGTGGTTGGCAGGCAAGCATGGAGGATATGTCCAACGCCACCATATACTACCGAGGCAATGTTGTGGAACACATTTGTAAAGAGGTGCCTATTACCCACTGTAGATTGTCCACAAGTTCAATATTTTGTACACATTCCTGCCCTTATTATTGCTATTCTTAAGCCCATTTACGCATATTTAGGTGCATTGCATGCATAATAACAATATTTTCTCTTTTGCCATGCTTTTATTGAATATTTTATGTTTGGTTAAGAAAAGATATTGTTTAAGTTTAGTTTTTATTTTCAAGTGTTGTAGATGTGTAGAGGAGGAGAGAACAAGAAAGGATAGGAAAGCTGGAAACAATAGGAGCTGTACTAAATCAGTTCCAGATGTCGTCAAGGACGTTGTGGAAGCAGCATTGCCGCCCAGGCACGAGTTACACCGACTTAGCAAAGATGGGTCGCGATTTAAAGAGGGCAATTCCTCGAGCCTAATTAGCCAATCTTGCAATTCTCTGAAGCCTGTAGCGGCCGGTAGAGCTGATCCAAGATTGATAAGTAGGAGTACTTATCCTTACTTGTGGGAGAAGGCAACGTCCAAAGAGTCCACATTTAAGTCAAAAAGGAGTTAGAGTTTAATGAAAAACTACTTTAAGAACTTTTACTTCAAGGAGGACTCAAACTTAGGCCATGAGCCCTATATATACCTAATGTATGTGAGGGTATAGGGGCATGAGGGGATGCACACATGAGTAGCTGCATAGCGGAGAGGTAGCTCGGTAGATGGGAGTTGTTGGGGGTCACGGCCCAACTCTGCCAGGGTTTAGGTCTTTACATGTAAAGCAATTGTGAGAAACAGTTGCAATAGTTTAAATATGTTTTCAATAAAATTCCAAGTTTGCTTAATTCATGTTCTTCATTCTCTCAATTAGTTCTAACAGTCCAGTTGAGAGAATCCATTTGTCGGGCACGAAAGTGTAAGGCCCACGAAAGGGTTAAGCACGGTCACAACATGTCGAGGCGTGACTAACTTGGTTCCAAAAGTTCACAAGTTTCAGTGGCTACAAGGAGCAACCAAACGTCGACTGCGTGTTTTAGGTTTACACTGAGATTGCTAGGTATTGCCTACATCACGTGGTGATAGAATCCTTGCCTAGACATAGGAAGGATCACTTAAGAATTGCTCTACCAAACTTGGAGTATCTGCTAGACTTGCCGCCAGGACTTATTTCCATTCCACCTGCAGAGACAACGAAAGTTGCAGGGGTAGTGACCCGTTGCGGCCGCGTGACAAGGTTGTAGCTGCCGCCCGCCATTACCTATCGATGCAGTAAATCATGGCATCGCAAAAAATAATTAGGCTTTACAACATAGTCTACACACTATTGAGTTGTAACTGTCTTACCCAATCTATCAACCAAATCTCTCCCTATCATCATTATCTTTACTTTACTTGTGTTTTTATATTTCCACATTAAGAGATTTAATTGTGCATTTACTAAATCTTTATGTAGGAAACTATTCATAGAAGTTGCTCCAATCCCTATGGGAGATAATATCTTTTATACTATAACTTGACGAGAGTGTGCACTTGCGCTCACAAATAGAGAACACCTAAACCCTTTACAAGTTTTTGGCGTCGTTGCCGAGGATTGGCAACAACAATTGTGTTTGAATCCTGCACTTCTACTTTAGTTTTTGCACATTGAATTTTGTTTATTTTATTTTACAAAAAAATGCCTCTTTGTTTTCTTTGGTGTATGTCCCGCCAGGGCGGCAAAGATAGCAGCCAACATCCACCTGAGGAAGGAAATTCCCAGACGAAAAGCCAAAATGCAAAGCCCTCGGGAAATGGTTATGTTTGGGAAAAGCGCAAACACAATATGACCTAATTTTTATTTTTAATTTATTTTTATGCACTAGTATTAGATATAATTTTCAGTTATTTTTATTGATTTAATTTTCTTTTCTTTTAATTCAGGTTAGGAATGAAGGCAAGACCAAGAAGGAGGAAAGAATAATGGAGAAGCCCAACCATCGGCCAAGGCAGCCCAAGGCATATGAGCATTACGGCTAGCGTCTTCATAACGGCCAGTTGCAACAGCTACATTTGCAACCGCGAGCGGAACGACTATCTGCGTAACGGCTAGAATCCCGTTATTCACGCCACAATCATTGCCGCCCATTGGCAGCGTGCCCCCAAGGCAGCAGAGAGAAGCATCTATATAAGGCCAACTATTCTCTTCACGTTCTTCAATTTGCTCTCCCTTCTACTATCAATTCTTTCTTCCATCTTTGCTTTCAAGATTTTGCTAGTTTCACTTTCTTTTTCATTTTTAGGGAAATACAACCATCTCACAACTATGGCCACATCGCAACAACCCGCCTCCACCCCCAAACGAGTCTTCAAGAAATTCTTGAATAAGGATATAGTGGCAATCTACCGAAAGTACTTCGCGGAGCGGAAAATCTAGGATGAATTAGGGTTCCGATACACCAGGCCTGATGGGGATTTTGGCCTCGAACCCACTATATTAGAGGATTCATACTTTGGGTTGGGACCTGTTCGAACGACAACCAGAAGGGATAAACAACAACTAGATGCGAGAGTTCTACGCCCACAAACCTACACCGGGAAATCCTTTCGTATATGTCCGCAGAGAAGGTGTCAGGTTCACAGCGGATACCATTAATAGTTTCTACATCATAGAAATTCGCAGCAATCTACATGAAGAATGGAAGTCCTACCTCACGGCGGCTGACTATGACAAGATCAAGAAAGAAGTCTGCAAGCCCAACACCAAGTGGTTAACATGCAAGAATAATGGCTCAGTCAACCGTCGTGATCTACTGTCAGAGGCAGTCTTTTAGAGAAACTTCGTCCAACGTCGCTTGATACCCACCACGCACGAAACAACAGTCAACAGGCCACGGCTGGCCTTAATCTACAGCATTATGAAGGGGCGGCCAATCAATGTTGGCGAAGTAATTCTAGAGGAAATCTATACCCACGAAGACAAACCCAACGCCAAAGGACCTCTCGTCTTCCCTGCACTCATCACGAGACTATGCGCCAATTTCTGCGTGCCGTCGCACCCCAAGGACACAATACTTCCTGCAAGGAAGAATAGACAAGAAGGGCACGCCACCAGATGATGCAGGATCTGGAGTCGGAAACACCTTAAACCACCCAGCCGCCGTCCAAACTTGTCGCCACCCCAGCCATAGCGGGCAATACTAAAGCTGCCCTTCCCTACACCTTGATCCCACTGCTACGCAGCCTCGTTGAAAGCTGCCAACGGATCGAGCACAAAAAGGTGATCTTCACCAAATATATTGTGGTGGTACAAGAGGCCTTTGCGGCCTACTTTCTTAATAAATACCATGACGGCGGCTCACAATTGCTCGCATTCCCATCGGAGTTAGCAGCATCCAAATCGATCCAGATCACACCCAGACCAGCTGCTACTCCAGCCGCCATCGACAATGAGGGGCCACATATCCTCCCCAAAAGAAGGACCTTGCCAACTCCCATCCAGCCGTACGACCTCACCTCCTCATCCGAGTCAGAGAAAGAAGAGGAGACCACCGCTGCCTCCCCAGTAGCGAAAGAGGTAGCTGCCAATGACGCCGAGGACTCAGATATGAATATACTTGACTCCTTCGATGATGAACTGGACAAAACAGTAAGGAAGAGAAAGCGACCAGACGCAACAACCGAGCCTCAAGGTAGTGGGTCTGAACCTAAGCCTGAAGCACCAACAAAACGACCCACACCCAGCCGAATCCTGCCACTGCATGGCACGAAGAAGAGCCATGCCGCTAGAACTTCTACCACACGCCGCCTAGTCCTGCCCACCTCCTTAAAATCGTTCTCCGACGCAACAACAACAAAAAGGAAATCCCCTAGTCTATAGCACCCTTTTTTCTCTTTCTTTTCTTTTCTGTTTTTATTTTTCTTTTTATGTTTTATTTTATTTTTCTGTTTTTATCTTTTTATTTTGTAAGGCATTGAGGACAATGCCAACTTTGAGTTTGGGGGGAATAGTCCTCTTTGTTTTTAGTTTCATTTAGTAGCATATATGAGCATATATAAATTCTGACCTAACACTCAATGAAGTAGAAATTTTTAGCTTAAAAATTGAGCCTGTGATAGTTAGCCGACTACGTATATCCGCACCATACTTAAAATTTAACCTAACTATGGGAAGAAGCATGAAAAATACTTAGAAAATTTGTCTTTTTGTCAATTATTCCTACCATGTCTGTTAAATTTTGAATTTTTGCTTGAGTTCTAATTTTAACATTGCATGCCTTACTAATAAAAAATTCCTTGATTGGATACAGATTTGTCGTCGCGGCAGTACATGGCAGCAGAACAAAGATGGTGAAAACCCTAAAGGTTCCCGAAACAGGCTCTAGGAAGGATGTTTAATTACCCTAGAGGTGCCCAAAACAGGCTCTAGGAAGGATCATGAGCAAGGACACTCCGCTGCTATCAAAGTCCACGTATCTAAACCAAGTGACAGACAAATTAGCAAGAGTGAATGAAAACCTTCACGACATGACTCTATTCAAAGGGTTCGGAGTTTTGTAGAGAGCACCTATCTTAGCTTCAAACCCGAAAAATAGTTGTGATGAGTTGAATCCCTTAAAAAATGACTTAGAATTTTTTTAAATTGCCAAAACTGTCAAACACTATTGTTACATGTTGGATTTGTTAGAATATCTAATGAACACTGCCTACATGTTTTTAGAATTCTTTGGAAAGTTCTAAAAATGATTGCAGGTAGCCGCGGAGGCAGAAAAGAGAAATAGAAAAATACAGCACTGCCACGGCAGCAGAAGTAAAAACAAAGAACATTGTTGTTTACTCCAGAGGTGCCCGCAACAGGCTCTAGGAAGAATCATGTGCGAGGACACTCCACTGCTATCAAAGTCCATGAATCTGAAAGTTTTGAAGTGACAGACAAATTAGCATGAGTGAATGAAAGTCTTCACGAGATGACTCTACTCCATGGGTTTGGGGTTTTGTAGTTTGCTCCTATCTTAATTTCAAACCTAGAAAAGTAGTTGTGATAAGTTGAAGCCCTCATTGCCATGATTAAAATATTGTGTTAAACTGTGTTGTCTCGGCAGCAATCTTATATATTGTAACAACATCTTCGTTTATTTAGTTATTATGTATATTTAGCCTATACACAGTTCTGCACACACTACACTGTCATTAGAAATTAATTCTGAGTTATTTTCTTGCTAAAGTTCCCTTCACTACTCTAATATAGGTGTCACGGCCTTGAGGTATGAAATCAAGTTGAAAAACAAGTTTTTCTTTCTGGTTATTATAAGGGCAAGTATGTTTAGGTTGCATTGCTTGAGGACAGGCAATAGTTCGAGTTTGGGGGTGTGTAAAGTGTCCATAAGTTCTATATTTCATGCACATTCCATCTCATATTATTGTTGTTTTTGAGTACATCTTAGGTATAACCAGGATTGTGCATTGCCTTTTATAGTATTTCTTTGCTTTGACATGTTTTTATAGATTATCTTTTATTTGGTGAAGAAAGGTATTGTTTTAGTGTACTTTTGGTTTTAGGTACTAAAGGCTGACAGAGGGAAAGAGGAGCTGAGGATGTGATGCTGAGGTAGTGAACTAGGGAGTTGTACTGATGCAGTTCCAGACAGAGACAGCAGCTGCCGAGTAGCTGCCGCCGCCCACCTTGCCGCCCAAGAAAGTAGACTATGGACTTATAAAACTGGAGTGCGATTTGTAGAGCAGAAAATCATGATTCTATTCATGTTCTCCATTCAATTTTTCGACGACTGTAGTAGTGTGCAGATCCGCCAAAGTTAAATCTCGATATTGCTTGCGGAACAAGGCAACGTGATAAAGTCTACATTCAACTCAAAGAAGTCAGAGTTTAAAGTCACATTTAATGTGGAAAGCTACTTTCAAGAATTCTACTTCAAGAAGGACTAGACCTAGCTAATGCCTATATATACTCATTGTAATTCTAATTATAGATAACTTAGGTTTTCCTTAGGCATAGTTTAGGTTTTCTTACCACCGACATGTTCTAATTCTCCATTTGGGTTTGGGTTATGTTGTAATTAGTTGTGAAAACGGTTGTTTAGGTTTTTCAAGTTTGTTTTTGCAATAAAATACTCTTAGTTTGCTTAATTCATGTGCTTCACTTCCTTCAATTAGTTCCAAAAGTCTAGTTGAGGAAAACCATTTATCGGGCACAAAAGTGTCAAACTCACGAAAGAATTAAGCACAGTCTCATCATGACGAGGTGTTGACTAATTCAGCTTAGACATAAGTTAAAATTTCAACGGCTAAAAGGAGCAACCAAATGTTGATTGCCTATGTTAGGTTTACGCTGAGATTGCTAGGTATTGCCTACATCACGCAGCAACAGAATCCTAGCCTAGACATAGGTAGGATCACTTTAGAATTGCTTTGTCGAACTTGGAGTATCTGCCAGACTTGTCGTCATGACCTCTCTCCATATCACCTGTCTAGACAGTGAAAGTTGCAAGAGCAGAGTTCCGTCGTGGCAGCGAAAGTTGCCACCGCCTCAATCTGCCATTACCCGCCAAGGCAGCAGATCGTGGCAGCGTAAAACAACTTGACCTATTCAACGTAGTTTCACACTAAGCAGCAGCATAACCCTGCCCTCTCTATCAATCTGATCACTTCCTTTATTATTACTTATGCTTTTATTTTACTTTTCTTTTCAAAAAAACCACCTTACTTGTGCATTTACTTTTCTTGTGCAGGAACAACAATTTGAAGCAAACTGTCCAATCCCTATGGGAGACGATATCTTATATACTATAACTTGACAGGAGTGTGCACTTGCGCTCATAAATAGAGAACACCTAATCTCTCTATATTGATTAATGCCTAAAATGTGTTGGATGAGTTTGGTAATGGCTGGAATGAGGTCAGAGGTCAATCGATTGAGTTTTCGGTTGTTTCGAATGGGTGTTTTGGTGCTTTAGAGCAGGGCTATGGGATTTCTTGTGTGTGCTAGTGTTTTGGATGCATTTTAATGCATTGAACCTCTGTTTTGATGTGTTAAGAATAGGGGATAATATTTCAGAAGCAAACGAATTGTTTTAGGAGGGTTCAGAAGGTCGGTAGTTAGGTCGGCAAGCGTGGTTTCGCGAGTCGGTGAGTGGAACTTGGTTTTCCAGCGTGGAAATGTTTTAGAAAAGGTTTGTGGAACTTAGTAAGAGCTTGAAATGCTTTACTAAGTTCGGAAGTAAGTAAAGTGAATTTCTCTCTCGGATTGTGCTAGTATTGAACTTTTGATTGCACTTGGTTTTAATTGCATTTACCAACTGTTTTAAAGCATGTTTTGAATATGTGAAATGAGGTTGATGATGCCATGTGGTTTAAGGACGCACTAGGTAAGTGATCCTTGTATACATGTGTTAATGCATGAGGTTTCAAGCATGGTTTAATGCTTGATTTATGGCATGAATGATTTGTAAAAACAGTGAGGTTTGCATGTGATATGGATTATATTGGCAAGTGATGTTGTATAGAATGTTTTATAAATGAAATCGGATATAGTTAGCCAGTTATAGGATTGAGTGCACTGTAAACAAGTCGCCTTGGATGTTGAGGGGTTGTGATTATACGGAATACTCCATCCAAGTACCCTAACGATTGAGGGTTGTTTAAGGTTGCGATGGTTGAGGGTAGCTCCCGGGTGCGAACCTTGTGTTTGTCCCGTCTCTCGTTAGTGGATTATACATCTACCGATGAGTGGTGTTGAGGGGTTGTGATTGTACCGAATACTCCACCATGGGTGTCACAAGGATAGAGGGTCTCTCTCATGTGTGAGCCTTGTAATGTCGGTAGAGTGTATGAAGGGTGTATGACAACCCTTGGTAATCCGTGTATCTGATATATGTTTTTGAGATTGTTGTTTATCACTTGTGAGCCAATATAATGAAATGAAACATTGTGGTAAATGATGTTAATGCATAATTTGAAAGATGATCGTTTATGTTTAAGCTTAGCATAAAGGTGATTATGCTTGGAAGGCTTGTATTATGGGTAGCAATGGTTTAATTGTTGGATTTATATGTATCATGTTACATCATGTTCATTACAATGTTTTTTAGGTTAAAGTGCATGTTTTGTCAAAGGAAGCTTGATGGTTTGGAAAAGAGTGAAAAAAAGGTTTTGTGCATTGATGTCGTTTTTGGTTTGAGCAATCCTCACTAAGCTTGTATGCTTATGCTCTCTTTGTTCATCAATGCAGTCAATTTAAGCTTTGGAGGTTGCACTTGCAAGGAGATCAGTTGAAGACTTTGATTGAAGGTAAGCTTTGGTTTTGGACTAGTGTAATAAAGGTAATGGGGGTGTCCAATGCTTCGAATGTTGTTGGTTTGGTGTTTTCCGTGTTTGTGCAAGTTTGATATGCGTATTTAGTTGTGTGAATGACCTTTAAGCTTTGGTTTATGCTTGAATATGCAATTTGGCCTTTTGGTACTTTTAACTTCTAGGAAGCATGCCTTTAGTTCCGTAGCTTATGAGAATGATGTTATGATGTTTCTTATGCTTCGTGCATGTGGTCTTTGTGTTGAGTTGATCACACAATTAAAAATGGCCAAGAGGGGGGGTGAATTGGCAATAAAAATTTTTGTGGGAAGAATGAGTGAAAAATAAAAATTGACACAAGTAGTTAGAGTGGTTCAAGTTCTCCAAATGAACTCTACATCCATTACCTTAGTTCTCACTAAGGATTTTCAACCAATTCACTACTTGAATTCTTCCCCTTTTCTCGGATGAGGAGGTAACCTTACAAATTTGATTAAGCTTTCTACCCAAAGCTTAATCCACTCAATTTACAAAGAGAGGTTTTGGTAAACTCAAATAATTCCTCACAAAGGATAAATGTCTACCCAAATACAATTTCAATTACCCCAAACTCACAATACAAGATAACAATGAAAAACACTAGAGTTGGGTACAAAAATTTGACTTTGAAGAGCACAAGGGTTTAAATTTTTGCTTTGATGATGCTTGTAGGTTGAATCGTTGTTGCTGACACTCAAAGGGCTTCAATTTATATCTCCTCTATTAATTCTAGCCGTTTCGGTGGTTGGGAACTTGAATAGAGCCGTTGGTGGTGTTATCTCACCTCCATAAATGCAGTCTGCAACCACCCGTTTCGGAACGCGGGAACCTATTTCGAAACGGACCAAAATAGAAAGAGACGTTAGGGTGCATTTAAGAGCCTGTATCGAAACAATATTTACCCGTTTCGAAACACTTTTGCCACTGTCAAGGGTCGTTTCGAAACAGATTGAACTCGTTTCGAAACGCCTTAACGGTTTCTGAAAAATGAGTTAAAAACATACAACGGTCATATTTTTCAAATCAAATGAAGAACCGTTTCGAAACACTTGAAGTCGTTTCTATACGGGTTCTCTATGTTCTAAAGCCGTTTTGATACTTGTTTCGAAACATGGGTTGGCAGTGGTGAAAATGTTTCGATACCCGTTTCGGAACAGGGGTTGACAGTTTCAAAACCGTTTCGAAACGCCTTAGGCCATTTCGAAACAGGGACTCGAAAAACACTGTTTCGGCTTTAAGAACACTTAGAAAATATTTGGAAATCTTAGTTTTTAACTTAGGCATTTTCTTTAAATCATATGGGGATGTTTGAGGACTTAAAAATTCGTTTTGACATTTTCAATTTAGTCCTTAGGTTCTTTAGTTATATCAAAATTAAAATATCGGTTTCACAATCTCTCCCTTTTTGATATAACAAAACCAAAGTTAGAATTTTTAAGAGTTTTGAAAATTTTGAACACATTCTAACTCCCCCTTAATTTAAGATAGGTTTTTAAAGTTTTAAAAAGGTTTTAACTTTGAAATTCTTAAAACTTAAAAACACTTTAAACATTTAAAACGAATTTTTGGCTCTTAATTTTTTTCTCCCCCTTTTTGTTAGATCAAAAATAATAAACAAGGCTCATAGAGAAGAGAAAGGGTTATGACCAATAAGCATTAAGCAATAAGCAACAATAATCTTAATTCATAAAATTAAAATATCCAAAACATAAATCAACATTAAGTTCAAAGCATAATCCAAGTAAAACAAAAAGCATAGGTTCATAAAACTTAATGGAAATAAAGATGCAAACTTAATCCTAAAGTGCATAGATAATATGATATGACATGAATGTCCTAGGCCTCGTCGTCACCATCATCATCCGAAGTCTCATCATCTCTCTTGACTTGAGAACGGCGAAACTTCATCCATTGGCCATAGAAGGTAGAGAAGGACATGTCCATGGCTGAGTGTGAGTTCTCAAGGGATAGGAGGTGATCCTCGACACTTTGCAAGTGAGTGTTGATGGCACCAAAACTCGAAGCCATGTTAGTGTCCATGGCATTGAACCGCTCGGTAATTAAAGCCGTAAGAGCTCCATTGTTTCCAACTTGAGCTTGTGGTTGAGCTTCAACGGGAGGAGGAGGAGGAGGTGCTGCTCTATCAACACGTTCCCAAGCATCGTTCACATAGTGAAAACCAGATTTGCGAAGAGAGGACTCACCAATTTTGGACTTGCGGGGTTCCGGAGAGTCGTAGGTGCAATCGTGACCAATCGAGCTAAAGATGTGACTTAAGATCGTGCCATAAATAAAGGATTTCAAAGCATCGGTGTCAATAAGCTTAACATTGTTAACCATCTCGGCAAATATGATCTTAGCAACATTAGGGCGCTCACCACGACGGAAACACTCAAGCCAAAAATAGTCAACTTGACGGATATGAGAATATTTACCTCCGGAGGGGCGAAGGAACCATGAAACCATCAAATGGAGGAAACGATTGTGCGCATCCAAAGTAAGCACTTGACCGCTGTTAGAACCAAAGTGACACTCATTCTTAAGACCTATATTCTTAAGGGAAAACGTAGACTCCAAGAGAGGAATATTAACAACAAACTTTTTCCTTAAAATATTCGATTCAATCCCAACAACCTCGGTATTTGTTTCATCATTAATAAGGTGAGCATTGGAGTAAAAGATAAGTACCATGTGTTTGTAGCAAATGTCTGGGATGCTCAACAAAGGAAGAAGATCCCATTCGCTCAAACGCTCGAGGTAACGGAAAAGAAATCGCTCGGAGTTAAGGAATTCGAGATCAATCACACGCTCACGACGAACTTCGTAGTCCTTCACATATTTGAAACGAGCTCGCATCTCTGGAGTTCGAAGAGATTTTTGAAAGGGCTGAGCGAGATTCAGACGCATACTCGAGTCACTGGTTTGAACGGACTTACGCTTTTTGTTAACATTCTCCGACATCCTAAAAACATTAAGCAAGCAAGTTTTTTAAAAAATTAAGTGTATGCTTAGATTTCTAAATTCAATCTAATGATAAATCTCACTTAGGTTTTAAGAAAAAAATTTAAAACAAAAACAAAAAAAATTTAAAAGAAAAAACAGTAAAAGAAAATACGAGTGAAAGATTTTATATTCGAATCAGAAAGTTGAAGATTTTGAAAAAAATTTACAAGATATGAAAAACCCAAGCATAAAAACATATAAACTATACAAAAATAAAATTTTCTAACCTAAGATTCGAACATAAATTGAAGGAAAAAGAAAAGGAGGAAAAATACCTTAGTTTGGGATTTTGGATGAATGGATGAAAATCCTTGCACAATGTTGATGAATCTTGCTTAGACTAGTGTTTTAGAGAAAAACCCCTCAAGATTTGGTGAAAAACAAAGAGGTTTATAGGGTTTTTATAGGGAAAAATTCGGGCTAGGGTTTTTAGGGTTTGGGAGAGTTTTAATTAAAGTAAACTTTATCATTAAAAGCCCTACTTAAAGCTGTCCGCGAAACCGTTTCGAAACGGTCCTGACCGTTTCGAAACGCGAGCACGAAGGTTTGACCGTCTTTTGGACTTCAGCTGACCGTTTCGATACAGTGTTGACCGTATCGAAGCCCCGTTGACTCGTATCGAAACTTGTTTCGATACACCCCTTGGTAGTAGTCAAAACGTTTTGAAACCCTTTTAAGGCGTTTCGAAACGCCCTACTCTCGGACGTGATTTTAAAGCATCCGCATCGAAACAGGTTGACCCGTTTCGATACACATGGGCCTGGAAGTGCAGATGAGGCTCTAAAAGTGCAGAAAATTGAATTTTTCTAAGGCCTAACTTGCATGAATGACATGAATGAGCAGGCAAAACATATGCAAACATAAACATACTCCCCCTAGCTATAGGCATGGATGAAATTAGGAGTAAAAACACATAAACATGGCATTTCACAAGATCAAGCAATTTTAAGCACAAAAGAGGTCCTAAAAGGTCAAGATAGGCTAGCTAGACCTAACTCTCTCCTAAGGGACCAAAAACACTCTTTATCTAAAGGTTTTGTAAATATATCCGCTAATTGGTTCAAGGTGTCAAAAAATTCTATAACAACATCATTTTTCAAAACATGATCTCTAATAAAATGATGTCGAATTTCTATGTGTTTAGTTCTAGAGTGTTGGATGGGATTCTTAGTGAGACAAATGGCACTAGTGTTGTCACACCTAAGGGGTATGGTTTCTATTTCAACACCATAATCTAAGAGTTGTTGCTTCATCCAAAGGACTTGAGCACAACAACTCCCTAAAGATATGTACTCTGCTTCGGTTGTAGATAAGGTTACACTATTTTGTTTCTTAGAGAACCAAGATACGAGCATACTACCTAAGAATTGGCATGTCCCGGAAGTACTTTTCCTATCTATCTTACATCCCCCATAATCCGCATCCGAATATGCATGAAGGCTAAAGGAAGAATCTTTAGGATACCAAAGGCCTAAAGTAGGTGTATCTCTAAGGTATCTAAAAATTCTCTTAATGGCAACTAAATGTGATTCTCTAGGACTAGCTTGAAACCTAGCACACAAGCAAACACTAAACATAATATATGGTCTACTTGCGGTAAGGTAAAGCAAAGAACCTATCATGGATCTATAAAGCTTAGAATCAACACACTTACCTCCTTCATCTTTGTCAAGCTTTATGGAAGAACTCATAGGTGTGGCTTGAGGTTTTGCATTCTCCAAGCCAAACTTTTTGAGCATATCATTCACGTACTTAGCTTGATTTATGAAGGTGTCATCTTTCCTTTGTTTGATTTGGAGCCCCAAAAAGAATGAGAGCTCGCTCATCATGCTCATCTCGAACTCACCTTGCATTAGCTTAGAAAATTCTTTACAATAACACTCATTAGTAGAACCAAAAATGATATCATCAACATAGATTTGTACTACTAAGATGTCATTGTTATATCTTTTTATGAAGAGTGTGGTATCCACCTTTCCTTTTTCAAAACCCTTTTCAATTAAGAAATTTGAAAGTCTCTCATACCAAGCTCTAGGAGCTTGTTTTAAACCATAGAGAGCTTTTGTGAGTTTAAACACATGGTTTGGAAATTTTGAATCCTCAAAACCCGGTGGTTGTTCAACATACACTTCTTCATTTATAAAACCATTTAAAAAGGCACTATTCACATCCATTTGAAAAAGCTTGAAATTATGATAACATGCAAATGCAAGCAACATCCTAATGGCTTCCATTCTAGCTACGGGTGCATATGTCTCATCAAAATCAATTCCCTCTTCTTGGGTATAGCCTTGAGCAACAAGCCTAGCCTTGTTTCTCACTATATTACCACTTTCATCTAATTTATTCCTAAAAACTCATTTTGTTCCTATAGTAGATTGATTATTAGGTCTTTCAACTAATGTCCAAACTTTACTTCTCTCAAATTGATTTAATTCCTCTTGCATGGCCAAAATCCAAAAATCATCTTTTAAAGCTTCTTTAATATTTTTAGGCTCAATGCATGAAAGAAATGCAACATGGTTCATTAATTTGAGAGAGGATCTAGTAGTTACCCCCTTGGATGGATCACCCAAGATTTCACCACCTTTGACATAGTTTAACTCCCTTGGGTAAGACACCTCCTTTTCCTCAAGAGCCAAGTCCTTCAAGGCTTCAAGAGGTGGATCTTGTGTATCCTCATCTTTGGTTAGAACCTCATCCACCTTTGACGTTTGTCCTCCATCAATGGCATCAAGGATTCCTACATCATCATCATCATCACAAGATTCCTTCCTCGGAAGGAGGTTATCATCGAAAACAACATGTATAGACTCTTCAACTACTAGAGTTCTTTTATTAAATACACGATAGGCTTTAGAGTTTAAAGAGTACCCTAAGAAAATAGCTTCATCACTTTTAGCATCAAATTTACCTAAGTTTTCTTTACCATTATTCAAAACAAAACACTTGCAACCAAAAGGATGAAAATAGCTAATGTTAGGCTTCTTAGATTTTAAAATCTCATAAGGTGTTTTCTTCAAAATCGGCTTAATCATTACTCGATTTATAATATAGCAAGCGGTATTTGTGGCTTCCGCCCAAAAATATTTAGGTAAATTATTTTCGCAAAGCATGTTCTAGCCATTTCTTCTAAAGTTCGATTTTTCCTCTCAACTACCCCATTTTGTTGAGGAGTGCGAGGTGCGGAAAAATTGTGGCTAATCCCATTTTCATTTAAAAACTCATCGAAACCTAGATTTTGAAATTCGGTTCCATGATCCTAATGTGAGAAATTTTAAGTTCAAGATCATTTTGAGTTATTTTAGAAAATGTGATGAATTTTTCTAAAGCCTCATCTTTTGTACTTAAGAATAGAACCCAAGTAAACCTAGAATAGTAATCTACAAGCACAAAAGCATATGATTTTCCACCCAAGCTCATTGTTCTAATAGGCCCAAAAAGATCCATATGAATCAATTGTAAACATCTACTAGTAGAGACATCATTAATGGATTTAAATGAAGTTCTATGTTGTTTACCTTTTGAACATGCATCACAAATTTTATCATTAGAAAATTTAAGTTTGGGTAAACCTCTAACTAGATTAAGGGAAATTAATTTCTCTAAGACACTCATTCTAGCATGTCCTAATTTTCTATGCCAAAGACATGAGTCATGTTCATCATGTGCAACTAAGCATGTATGAGATGAATGAATGTCATCTAGATGCACCATGTATATGTTCCCTATGCGATGACCAATGAGCATTAGTTGATTTGTTTTAATGTTTACAATTTTGCAACCACTTTTATCAAATAAAACATTAAAACCCTTGTCACATAATTGACTAATGCTCAATAAATTATGTTTAAGACCGTTGACATACAAAACATTTTCAATGAAAATAGAAGAGTGATTACCAATGGAGCCTATTCCTTCAATGTGGCCTTTGGAGTTGTCACCGAAAGTTACCACTCCACCACTCTTTGGCTTTAGTACCACAAATCTACTCTTGTCACCGGTCATATGTCTTGAGCATCCACTATCAAGGTACCAAGAATTTTGGCTTGAAGCTTTATCCTTGTAGCAATGCTCCCCCTACAAACAAAGATATTAGGCTTTGATTTTTGGTACCCAAATCATTTTGGGTCCATGAGTGTTAGCCTTCAAAATTTTGGTTCCCTTAGGAATCCAAGAAGCAATAACATTCATATTATTAGAAATAATGAGTTCCTTAGGAACCCAAACACTCCTAACTCTTTGACCTCTAGATTGCTTATTAAAATTTCTTTGTTTAGGAATAAAGGGTTTTCTTTTTACATATTTGGATTTAGAATGATTTCCTTTTTCAAAATTGTTTTTCCCAATAGCAATAGATGTTTTAAGATTATCCACTTCCTTTTGTGTGATAATCTTGAAAATCAGAAAGAAGTTTTTCAAGTTCAAGATTTTTTGTTTTAAGATCATTTGAAAGATTTACTAAAAAAACTTTCTTTTCCAATTCGGAGTTAGCTTTAGAAAATGTCTCATTTTGATTTTTCAAATCAGAAATGGTTTTCTTGTTTTTCAAAATGGATTCTTTGTATTTTCCTACTAACTCATCGTAAACCTCTTGCAATTCATCATAAGCATCTTGAAGTTCATCAAAAGTAAAATCAAAATTGGATAAGTTAGAATTTACCTTTGGTTCATCATCAATGGCAATGAGACATAGATTGGCCACTTCCTCCTCTTCCTCGGATGACTCATCGTCACTCCAAGTTGCTATTTGACCTTTGAGCTTGTTCTTCTTCCCAAAGCTCTTCCTCTTCAATTGAGGGCATTCGGAACGGATGTGACCCGGCTTCTTGCATTCATAGAAAGTGATTTGGTCCTTCTCCTCTTCCTTACTCTTTCTCTTGAAGTCTCTCTTTCTAATAAATTTTCTTCCACGATTGGACTTCATGAACCGAGTAAATCGTTTGGCCAACATGGCCATCTCCTCATCTTCATCTTCACTTGAATCGCTTTCTTGATATGAAGCTTTAGAGCGATTCCCACTTTCTTCTTCTCAACATCCTTCTTCTCAACCATTTTCTTCTCTTCTTCTCTTCCCTTTCTCATGATCTCATGGGTGAGTAGAGATCCAACAAGAGCATTAAGCTTGAGAGTCTTCCAATCTCTAGCTTCAATAATAGTTGTTCTCTTGCCATCCCATGATTCCAGAAAAGAGTAAAACAATTTCCTCACTAGTTTGTCTTCAGGGATGATCTCGCCGAACCCCTTCAATCCGTTGACAATGACCGAGAATCGATCAAACATCTTGGAGACACTTTCATCGGGATCCATCTTGAAATTTTCATAGCTTAGATTGAGTAGCCCAATCTTTGTCTCCTTGACATCACTAGTTCCCTCATATGTTGTCTCGAGGGTATCCCAAACCTCCTTGGCATTTTCGATTGAAGACACCTTGGAGTAGATATCCGGACCAAGTGCACAAAATATCACATGGAGAGCTTTGTCATTCACTTGCATCCTTCTTCTTTCATCATCTGTCATCTCGGCTTTCACCTTTGGGACAAGTCTGTCTCCATCTCTCTTCATAGGAATGTATGGACCTTCTTCAACCACATCCCACACCATGTAGTCGGTAGACTTGATGAAGAGTCTCATCCTATTCTTCCAATATGGGCAGTTATCCCCATTGAAGAATGGAGGCTTGGTGGTAGATTGGGGCTCAGAGATGTTGGAGTTGGAGGTGGATGCCATTGCTTGACTAGTTGTTGATCAAACTCTCCTAGAATCGACTCAAGAGAGTTGTAATCCTTCCAATGAGTGTAGCTCTGATACCAATTGTTGAGTTGATCACACAATTGCAAATGGCCAAGAGGGGGTGAATTGGCAATAAAAATTTTGGTGGGAAGAATGAGTGAAAAATAAAATTTGACACAAGTAGTTAGAGTGGTTCAAGTTCTCCAAATGAACTCTACATCCACTACCTTAGTTCCCACTAAGGATTTTCAACCAATTCACTACTTGAATTCTTCCCCTTTTCTTGGATGAGGAGGTAACCTTACAAATTTGATTAAGCTTTCTACCCAAAGCTTAATCCACTCAATTTACAAAGAGAGGTTTTGGTAAACTCAAATAATTCCTCACAAAGGATAAATGTCTACCCAAATACAATTTCAATTACCCCAAACTCACAATACAAGATAACAATGAAAAACACTAGAGTTGGGTACAAGAATTTGACTTTGAAGAACACAAGGGTTTGGATTTTTGCTTTGATGATGCTTGTAGGTTGAATCGTTGTTGCTGACACTAAAAGGGCTTCAATTTATATCTCCTCTATTAATTCTAGCCGTTTGGGTGGTTGGGAACTTGAATAGAGCCGTTGGTGGTGTTATCTCACCTCCATAAATGCAGTCTACAACCACCCGTTTCGGAACGCGGGAACCTGTTTCGAAACTGACCAAAATAGAAAGAGCTGTTGGAGTGCATTTAAGAGCCCGTATCGAAATGGTATTTACCCGTTTCGAAACACTTTTGCCACTGTCAAGGGTCGTTTCGAAACAGATTGAACTCGTTTCGAAACGCCTTAATGATTTCTAAAAAATCAGTTAAAAACTTGCAACGGTCATATTTTTCAAATCAAATGAAGAATCGTTTCGAAACACTTGAAGTCGTTTCGATACGGGTTCTCTATGTTCTAAAGCTGTTTCGATACTTGTTTCGAAACATGGGTTGGCAGTGGTGAAACCGTTTCGATACCCGTTTCGGAATAGGGGTTGACAGTTTCAAAACAGGGACTCGAAAAACATTGTTTTGGCTTTAAGAACACTTAGAAATTATTTGGAAATCTTAGTTTTTAACTTAGGCATTTTCTTTAAATTATATGGGGATGTTTGAGGACTTAAAAATTCTTTTTGACATTTTCAATTTAGTCCTTAGGTTCTTTAGTTATATCAAAATTAAAATATCAGTTTCACACATTGATGTGTAGTTAAGTTGCCAATGTGTTAGGGCATGTGTCGGGATGGTTTCGGAGGGCATAAAGTGACTTAAACTAGCTTTTTAAAACATTACAAGCTTAGGTGTTTCGAAACACCCTTGCATGTTTCGAAACGGTGGCCTAAAATGGCCTTGGTGTTTCGAAACAGTGAGGTATGTTTAAGAATATTTTGCCTCTGTGAACCATCGTACCGAAACGTGTCTTGAGGAGTTTCGAAACGAACCCGCGTATCGAAACAATCAGCTGTGTTTTGAAACGGTCGTTCTGATATGTGGCATTCTGTTCTGAAACGTTTGACCGTTGGACCTATTTTTGAGTTGTTCTGAGTTTTTTTCTTACGTTTTGGTCTCTGTTTGCTTTGATCGGTGAATTTTAAAGCATGTTGAGGTTAAGTATGCGATAGTGATGTGATTTATATGAAGAGTGAACATGAATACAAGTCGTTATGATGTTTGATTGGGCTGAATTTTGATGCTTGAGTTGCATGATGGTTGAGATATGGATGTAGTATGCTTTATGCTATGCTGGGGGGAAATTTGGATGCACATTGCCTTATTACCTAGTGAAATGTTTTAAGTTGAAATCAAAGTCTTGGATCCTTGCTTGGAGCTAGCCTGAGTAATTTGTTTTGTTTGTTTTGTAAGTTGTTATCATGCATTAAAAATAATAGCACAATAAACTGAGAAGAGAGTAGCGATCTGGTATGATTGTTGTTGCCTTTGGGCAAGGAATAAAGTAGTGTGTAAAGTCTCCTGGGGGCTAGACGCCTCAATGTAAGTACAACCTATGTTGGTTGGGTAAGTGTTGGTTTGTATGACGCCAGGTATATAGGCGATGTTTAGAGCTTGCGAAGCTGTTAATGCTAAGGTGCATGTGACTGCACTAGCTGGTGGATGTTTGTAAGCTGCGGTTAGCGCTTACGCAAGTTGAGTAGAAGTTGAGCTCGAAGGCTGTCAACGGAGGTATCCATGGAGTGGATGACATGTATGAATGAGATTAGGGAATAAATGAAGTGTGGTGATACCCATAGTGTAAAGATGAGTTGTATCCTGGTTATATAGAGATGTGTTTAGGCGGTGGACAACTGTGGTTGTGGGCTTAGAACCAGATGTTGTGTTCTAAGAGTTCTTTTGAACGGTTAGAAGGGGAAGTATCTAGGGGTTAGATACTTGAACGGCTGGAATTGTGAATTTGTGGTTTGGGGTTCGAAATCGTGAGTTGTACTTGAGTTAGGGTACAGATTGTGTAGTTTGAACATATGTGCTCATGAATTGGGATTGGATGTGAGACATCGTTGTGTTGGCACCTTTATGGATTGTGCCTGTTGATAAGCCATAATTGTTGATTTACTGGCTACATTGTTTTCGACGTGTTGGTAACACGGGTGAGGTATTTTAGCGGAACCTTAATTTAATAGCTCGTGCGAGGGGTTCAAGCGCTAGGAAGTGAGTTGTGAACTCTAGTTTAGTGGTAGCCAATGTACGAATGGTCATGTATTAAGAGTATCGCCTGGGTGGAGGCGAGGTTGTAGTACTGTTGGACAAAGATAGTGGGGTCAGTTTCCCAAGGCTTGAGTAATGTTTGATACCTATTAAGTAGGTGGATCGCATGACCATGTAAGGCGAGCTTGTCCACGTTTGGTTGATGGGGTATAGCTTTTTGTGCTTGTTGCTGTAAGTTGTGACTCGAATGTTCGTTTCAGAGGTGTTAGATGTAGGGGTAAGAGTGGTTAGTTTCTTTGGTGAAACTGTTGGTACAAGAAAATTGTATAAGAGATGTCCTTTATCTGTTCAAGGCCATGTGTTTCGGTTGATTTGATGGAAATATTGTTTTATGGTTTGGTGTGATTCTTGGAATGGACTGGTTTGTTGAGCATCAAGCTGTGTTGGATTTTGATGCTAAGCGAGTCACTTTGAAGCTTGCGGATGATTATGAGGTAGTAATCATAGGCGAGAACGTGAGGTTCTTGTCTAACGTAATTTTGGCTCTTGAAGCGAGTCGGATATTGGAATTAGTATGTGGAGCTTTCTTAGCATGTGGTGAATCCTTGCACGAAGAATGTTTGGGTGCAAGATATACGAATCATATGTGAGTTTCGGGGTGTTTTTTCGGAAAAGTTGCCCGGATTACCACTCAATCGAGAGGTTGAGTTTGGTATCGAGTTGTATGAGAATACGACTCTCGTGTCCATTGCTCCTTATCGCATGGCACCTAAGGAGTTGAAGACGCAACTTCACGAGTTGCTTGATCGGGGATTTATAAAGCCAAGTATTTCACTTTGGGGTGCGCCGATGTAACCCCCTTAGCCCGGCCTAGACGCTCGACCCGAACTAGGAAGATTACACGGGGAAAACTGAAGTCAACTCATAAAAGTCAACTCTGATTAACGACCTTTTTATCTATTATCTCTTCTAGATGCAGATTATTAACATATATGATTATCAAAGCGATTAGGCGAAAACAACACATCGATCGAAGTTCAATTAGAGGTTCAATTGCATTCATTTGACTTTTAGGGACTAATTTGTAAATTTCAGGAATTACAAGGACTATCCAGGTTTTAAAGTTACCAAACCAAAATTAATCCTATAACATGCCAGCTTGTCAACTCTCATCTCAAACGGACCATCTAAACTCAACTAATTGAACAATCATTCAGGGACCAAAACGTAAAAAATAGGAACTCGGAACAATTCAAATTTAGCGTCCAACGGTCAAGTGTTTTGGAACAGAGAATCTTGTATCGGAACGGTCGTTTTGAAACAAGAGTGACAGTTTCAATACGCGTGGGAGTTCTGAAACCTCAAGAAACCTGTTTCGATACGTTGGTTCACAGTGGTGAAATGTTCCGGAACGTGCCTTCCTGTTCCGAGACACCATGGTCATTACAGGCGTTCGTTCCGAAACGGACAAGGGCGTTTCGAAATGCCTGGGCCTGCAACTTTCCAAATTGCTGGTTTTTAACAATTTTTCATCTTCGAAACCATTCTGACACTTGATCCAACACACAAACAACATAGATAAACATCAAGGATCACCCAAACGAAGCACAAGCTATATCAAGGCATCATTCTTGCAAGTTATAGGACTATAGGCGTGCTTCCTAGATGTCAAAACAACAAAAAGGCTAAAAACCATATTTAAGCTCAAACCAACACTCAAAGGCCATTTACAAATCTGAATAAGCAAACCAAACATGTTCAAGGTGTTTAACATCATCAAATATAACCAAGATTAGAAATCCCTCCGATTGCCTCTTATTACACTAAGGCGAAATCACATACTTTGCTTAGTCAAAGGTACTTGGGATCCACTTGCTCTCTTGCTGCCTCAAAAGCTTAATTCTCTGCATTGATGAAACAAATGAGCGAAAGCATAAAGCTTAGTGAGGATCGCTAAAACCAAACATTCATCAATGCATTTTATAAAACCGAGATATCATCATTTGCAAACTCATGCCTTCCTTTAAAACATGCTCTCTAAAGCATTAATGCACTTTTAAAACCACATGCTCTTAGCATCATTAAAACAACAACAAAATCCTTTGCTCATGCTTAAACCAAGCATCACATGCATTCTAGAATCATTTCCAAGCATCACATGTTTAAATCATTAATCAACAACATTATATTGGATCACAAGTGATCAATTCTCAAACCATTTCAAACCAACACAAAAGACACAATCGGATACGCGGATTACAAGCGTTGTCCCACACGCTTCATACACACTACCGAACTACACAAGGCTCACACACGGGATTAAACCATCAACCATTGTGAAACCTGTGGTGGAGTTTAACGGTACAATCACAACCCCTCAACACCACTCATCGGTAGTTGTATAATTCCACTAATGAGAGTACGGAACACAAACCACAAGATCCATACACGGGAATAAACCTTCCACCGTTGTGATCTTAGCCTCAATCGTTAGGGTACTTGGATGGAGTATACGGTACAATCACAACCCCTCGACATCCAAGGTGACTTTATTCACGCTGCACCCAATCCTATAGCCGGCTAACTATATCCGATTAAAGTAACCACAAACCATTTCCATCACTTGCCAATATAATCATTTAACATCATTATTTCATTATTTTACAAGCGTAAATCACAATGCCATTTTCACAAGCATAAACATGCTTAAAATCAAATGCATACATCTCATAAAACCAAGGATCACCTACCAAGTGCATCCTTAACAAAATGGCATTAAACACTAGCATTATCAATGCTCAAAACATGCTTTAAAACAGTAAATTAAACCACATTTAATTCAAGTGCATTTTCTAACAAAAACATAGCACATTTTGAGAGAGACTTTCGAATCACTTACTCTTCAGCTTAGCTAAGTGTTTCAAACTTACACTAAGCTCCCAATACCACGCTCAAAGCGTTACAAAGGTGGAAAATCCATTTCCACTCACCGATACGCGAAACCTTGCTCGCCGACGCAAAAATCACCCTTCTGAAGCCTCCAAAATGCTTTGTTCGCTTCCGGATCAAGATCCCCTATTTTTAGAGCATCAAACCAAAGATCAAAATGCATTTCAACACAAACTCGTTGCTCACCAAAACTACACCAATTTACCCAACCGAAACAACCAAAAACTCAATCGATTGCTTCCTAAACCAAGCCCAGCCAACATACATCACTTTCAACCATTAATAAACATCAAAACACATCTAAAAACAACCTAAACCCTTCCTTATACCTCCAGCAAGCATAACTTCACCATTTCACCTAAAAAACCCAACTAAAACCATCAAGAAACTCAAGGATCTCTAGGATTTCGGGATTTATATCATCAAAGCTTTTTTTCAACATAATAATCAACTCAAAACGCAATTACAATCAATCCAAAACAGAGCTCGTCAATACCAATCCGAAAATCAAGATTTTAAATCATAATTTTGTAAGATTTTGATCTTAAATCAAAACTATTATCAAAACTCAGCCAAAAACAATATTTAGAAGTCAAAGATCTTGGAAATTTCAATAAAGAACCTAGATTGAAGGTTGAGAATGGTATTTACCTCCAATCCTTGCCTTCCTCAATGATTGACAAGTTTTTCCTTCACAAATCTTGAAGAATTTGAAGAGAACTCTTGAAAATGGTTTAGAAATCAAATAGAGTATTTGGGAGAAAAGAAATCTGGAGAAAAGAGCTGAGAAAATGGTTTTGCTTAAATGAAAGTTAGTTACGTCAAAAACTTCTCATTATTTTATTTTAACAATTTAATTAAACAAAATCCTTTTTATTTTAATCATCTAAAAATCCTTTTAAAACACATGTCAATTTAAAGAAGGTGTAATTTCACCATAGCTCCCTAAAGATTCTAAGATTTTGACTCCTTTTTTAAAAATTACATTTTTCCACAATTTTGAAACTTTACATTTTTGTCACTACCCAAAATGTATCATTTCCAAAGCTTATTTTGTAAAATTGATTTGACCAACCCCTTAAACATGATTTTAGAGGATGTTAGAAATTTTACCATATTTTTTTCCTTTCCTGATCCTTGATTTCCCTAAACCTCCAAATACGATTCGAATGGTTTCCGACCAGTCCGATCCGATTTCTAAAACATATAGGCTCAAAATTAGGGCGTTACAACTCTCCCCCACTTAGGAAATTTTGTCCTCGAAAATTTACCTAAAGGAAAAAGGTGCGGAAACTGCTTCAGCATGTCCGCCTTACTTTCCCAAGTGGCCTCCTCAACTCCTCGGTGTCGCCACAACACCTTCACAACCTCTATCGTCTTGCCACGAAGAACTTTACTTCTCGAATCCATAATCTTCATCGGTTCCTCATCATAAGAAAGATACGAATTCAACTCTATCTCCTCAACAGGCATCACATGCGAAGGATCCGATTTGTACCTCCGCAACATCGAGAAATGAAACACATCATGAATCTTCTCCAGCTCGAGAGGCAACCTCAACTGATATGCCACAGGACCAATACACTCCACAACCTCATATGGTCCAATAAACCTCGGGCTAAGCTTACCCTTACGCCCAAATCTCATCACCTTCTTCCAGGGCGATACTTTCAAGAATACACGTTCGTCAACCGCGAACTCAAACTCCTTACTCTTCAGATCCGCGTAAGACTTTTACCGTTTCGATGTTGCCTTCAAACGCTCACAAATGAGCTTCACCTTCTCGGTGGTTACTTTCAACAAAGCCAGCATCGAAATCAACTTATACCCCATCTCCGCCCAACAAAGAGGTGTTCTGCACTTTCTCCCATACAAAGCCTCGTATGGAGAAATTTGAATGCTTTCCTGGTGACTATTGTTGTAAGAAAACTCAACCAAAGCCAAGTGCTTTTCCCATGAACCCTGAAAATCAATAACACAACATCTCAGCATGTCCTCAAGCACCTAGATCATACGTTCCGACTGTCCATCTGTCTGAGGATAATAAGAAGTACTAAAATTCAACCGTGTACCCAAGGCTTGATGCAAACATTCCCAAAACCGTGATGTAAACCTCGAATCCCTACCCGACACTATAGACTTTGGCACACCGTGCAACCGCACAATCTCAGCAATATACAACATTGCCAACTTATCCAAGGTATACATAGTATGCACAAACAAGAAATGTGCACACTTCGTGAGACGATCAACAATCACCCAAACTGAATTCTTCTTTGATGGTGACAACGGCAAACCAAACACAAAATCTATTGTAATCCTTTCCCACTTCCATTCTGGAATTATCAAAGGTTGTAACAACCCAGAGGGAACCTGATGTTCAGCCTTTACTCGCTGACACACCATGCACTTGCTAACGAACTCGGAAACATCCTTTTTCAACCCCACCCAAGAGTACTCATCCTTTAAATCACGATACATATTTGTACTACCAGGGTGCATAGCGAAAGGACTGCTATGAGCTTCAGTCAGAATAGTGCGCCTCAACTCAACATTATCCCGCACCACCATTCGACTCCTAAAACCTAAAACACCATCATCATTAAAACTAAAATTGGAAGGCTTACCCTCCGCAATGTCCTGAACATGAGGGAAAATAGAATCATCAAGCAACTGCTTATCCTTGATCGACTGGATCAGAGATGGTTTCACTTGCAATTCAGCAACAAGACCACCATCTCGCGATATGCTCAAGCGAGCAAACATCGCCCTCAACTCCACAACCACTTTCATGCTTAAAGCATCGGCCACAACATTGGCCTTTCCCGGATGATACTCGATCGACAGATCATAATCCTTAAGCAACTCCACCCAACGACGTTGCCTAAGATCAACTCCTTTTGAGACATAAGATACTTCAAGCTCTTATGATCCATGAACACCACACACTTCTCTCCATACAAATAATGCCTCCAAATCTTCAAGGTAAACACAACAACAACAAGCTCAAGATCGTGAGTAGGGTAGTTACGCTCATGCACCTTCAACTGCCTAGATGCATAGGCTACTACCTTACCCTCCTACATCAACATGCAACCCAAACCAACAATGGACACATCACTATAAACCACAAACTCCTTACCATACTCAAGTTGAATCAAGATAGGAGCTTGCCTCAAAGCTTCCTTCAGCTTCTCAAAAGCTTGCTGCCTCGCATTCTTCCACTCAAACCGAACATTCTTCTGCAACAACTTGGTCAAAGGTGCAGCAATCTTCGAGAAACCCTCGACAAACCTACGATAATACCCAGCCAAGCCAAGAAAACTTCACAATTCTATCACCGACTTATGCACCTTCAAACTCATCACAACCTCTACTTTATGCGGATCAACGCGAAAACCCTCAGCCAATACAACATGCCCAAGGAAGACCACCTCTTTGAGCCAAAACTCACATTTACTTAGCTTGACATACAACTGGTTCTCCAAAAACGCCTGCAAAACTATCCTCAAGTGTCTATCATGATCCTCCTTGGTAAGAGAGTACACAAGGATATCATCGATGAACACCACCACAAACTGATCTAAGAACTCATGGAACACACGATTCATCATGTCCATGAAAGCAACTGGAGCGTTGGTCAAACCAAACGGCATCACCAAGAACTCGTAATGCTCGTACCTTGTCCGAAAAGCTGTCTTAGGTATGTCCGCATCTTTCACCTTCAATTGATAATACCCTAACCTCAAGTCTATCTTAGAAAACATCGAGACTCCTCGAAACTAATAAAAGAGATCATCAATCATTGGCAAAAGGTATTTGTTCTTAATTTTCAGCTTGTTCAAATACTGATAATATATACACATCCGCATTGTCCCATCTTTCTTCTTTACAAACAAGACCGGTGCACCCAACGGTGACACACTCGGTCGGATGAACCCTCTATCTAGCAACTCTTGTAGTTGCGTCTTCAACTCTTTCAGCTCCTTAGGTGTCATGCGATAAAGAGTAAAAGACACCAGAGTCGTATTCTCATACAACTCGATACCAAACTTAACTTCTTTGTTTGGCGGCAACCCAGGTAATTCTTCTGGAAAGACACCCAGAAAATTGCAAACAGTTTTGATGTCCTGCACGCGTACATCCTTTGTACCAGGATTCATCACATACGCAAGGTAAGCCTCACATCCCAACCTTAGCATACGGCTTGCTTCCAAGGCCGAAATCACATTAGACAAGAATTTCACATTCTCGCCTACTATCACAACCTCATAATCATCGGCAAGCTTTAAGGTGACTCGCTTAACATCAAAGTCAACCACCGCCCTATGCTCAGGTAGTCAATACATGCCAAGGATCACATCAAAACCATAAAAGGGTAACTCCATCAAATCCACAAGAAAAATATGGCCCTGAACATATAGGGGACACCTCCAATACAACTTCCTAGTGACTACAGTCTCATCAAAAGAACTAGTCACTTGCATTCCTACCTCAAGCAACTCAACAGGTAAATCAAGCAAATGCGTATGCTCACTCAAGATATAAGAATGCGTGGATCCATAATCAATCAAAGCCAGCAATGATAAAGACTGAAGAACAAAGGTACCTGCAATGACATCAATATCATTGCGCTCCTCGCGCTGAGCATATACCCTCGCATGACCGCCTCTCTCAGGCCAAACTACTACAACATGAGCAATACCACACTGCCCCTTATCTCACCTCTGAAAGTTTCCTCATTTGCGCCCACGACCTCTCTGAGGTGCAACCACAGCAGGTGCACGTCCCTGGCCTCCACCAGCCAATAGAGGACACTAGCGCCTCATATGATCTGATGAACCACAGTTTTAGCAAGAATTACATGTTACCACAACAGAAGCCTGAGCCTCTCTAGCCGCACGAAGACAATCTCGCCGCAGATGACCCCGAGAACCACACGTCCATCACGTCTTTTGTTCTGCCCTCATCTTGTCTCCCTGAGCCGGTGCACCATGTCCAACATTACCTCACCTAGTAGCAAGCTGGTATCTCCTATCTTGACCTCTCTTGTTCCGTCCACCACCAGAACTAGACTCAGCTGCAATCTTTCCAGAGCAAGAACCACCTCCATAAGATGACATACCCAAATTCTGCTCGATGTCCTTAGCTCGACATACGAGCACATCAAAATCCGTGTAGTTTGTAGCCAACACATAAGTCTTCACTTCCTGTACCAGCCCATATAGGAAGCGATCACAACGATGCCTCTCACTCTGCATCAACTGAGGGTGTACTGGCTCAAACATACAAACTGGGCCTCATACTCAGCCACCGAGAGATTTCCCTAAACAAGCGACATGAATTCGCGCTTCTTCTCATCCAAGTATCTCACACCAAGATACTTCCTCTTAAAGGCTTTTCTAAAAAAACTCCCAATCTACCTAGTTGGGTTCCATACCAGTGATGATAGTCGTCCACCAACTATAGGTGTCACCCTGGAGTAGAGAAACTGTGCATCCCAGCTTCCGCGCATCGTTACATCCCATTTGATCCATAATACAGATCGTGCTAGCTAACCAAGATTCTGACACCTTAGGAGACATTCCATAGAACTCAATAGCTCCTAAACTTCTCTGCCTTTCCAAACGAAAACTCGTCTGCCCAGCTGTAGGGGCCTGAACATGCGCTCCAGCTACCGCAGCCTGGAACGCTCCGATGGTCGCCTGAACTAATGGGGTTAGATCACCCAAGACTTGACCAGGTTGTCCATGTTGCTCCGGCTCTCCACCTCTAGGTGGTGGAGGTGGAGGTAAAGTCTCATCAGATGGGTTCTCAACCCCCTAATTGCCCTGCTCAGCCGCAAGCACAATCGTGTTCGACCTAAACTATCTTCTCAAACCCATAGTGCAATTTTAACAAGGCATAACAACAAAAACAAATCAAACCATAATTTAGGCCAGCCTCGAGTAAGGATCCAAGTTCACAAAAAGATTTAACTAGTGTAATAAGGCAATGGGCACCCCGATTTCCCTCAAGCATAACATAGCATACAATAGCATTTCATAATCAACATGCTTTACACCATCCAAAATCAGCATATATTCCTATCACATTTGTAACACCCAGGTTTAGGGGTCGGGTTTTATGTGTGTGAATCGGGTTTGAGTCGTGGGCTTGTTTTAAATTTAAAATGGGCTTGGTTTTAATTAAAAAGGGCTTGATATTTCATTAAGGGTAAAAAGGTAATTATCTAAGTAAAGGAAATAAGATGAGTAAAAAGGGACTTTTTGAAGAGTCTTCATCTTCTTCTTCCTTCAAGCTTTCTCACGACAAAACCTCCCCAAACCCCTAAAACACTATTCCATCCATTTCCTTCACCATTTCAAGAGCTCACATCAAGAATCAAGGGAAATCATTGGAGAAGCTTTGGGCTCGATTCTGAGAAATTTTAGAGGCTTGATCGACTTTCTCGGTTTGCTTTAAGGGCGTTCGGGGAGTGGAATGTTTAAAATGGTTTTAAATTGGTTCAAATGTGTGTGGTGCTTGGTAGGCCAATCTAAGTTGGGGATTAAGTTGGTAGCTTAATCTCTTATTTGTCTATATGAGTTCCTTGTTAAATGTGACATTGTGGTTTGTGTGATACATGTTCGTTTATGTATGTTGCTATATATATTGATGTTGTATAATGGTGATGATATGTTGTGTTGCATGATTGTGAAATCATGGAGAGACTTGTTTAGTATGTTGGCGCTAGTTATAATTACCGGGTATAAATGATCGATCGGTAGGATAAGTGTGCACACGGTAAGAGTCGAATTCGTGCGTGGCCTTGGTGATGTGTAGTCATCAAGGAGGAGTACGGTGAGGTAGCATTCCACCGAAAAATGTTAGTATGCGATAATGAGTGAAATCCCATCCATGAATGAGAACGGTGATGTGATAAGATGTTATGTGTGGTGGTTGTGATAAGATGTTATGTTACATCCTTGTTTAGCATAACATGAGGTAAGATGCCATGTTCACGCATTCTTGTAACGTTCTGCTATGTTGCTACGTTAGTGTAAATGTATGCCTTGTGAATGTCTTGTGGATACCATGCTTTGAACCCTGCATTGTCGATGTTTTGTTTTGAGCTCCTTCACTAAGCTTCTAGTTTACGCTCTCGTTTTCAAGAATGTAGATCATTAGTGTGGAGTTAGCAAGGAGCAAGGAAGGGGCATCCAATCGCGTTTGTGGTTGCTCAAGTATTGTTTTATGGAATAATGTAGTAGTTAGCAATGGGGATGCTACGTGTCGTAGGAGCGTGTATTTAGACTCCTATGTGTTTGGCTTTCATGTTGTTAATGCTTTTGTGTTGAGGATTTGTAAACCATGTTCTATGAGATGCTCATGTTTTGTATTGAAGGCATGTAACCTTTTTATGTTATGTTTTGTGGATGCATGTTTCCTATAAATGAAATGATTTTGTTAAGCCTGCTTGATTGTTTAAATATGTTCTTTGTAGGTTGTGTTTGCCTTTAGATTGTGTGGATGTTTGTTGTTTCATGAATCTTGTTGATTTGGGGTATGTTTGGGAAGGTTTGGAGATGCAGGATACTATTTTCAGGGTCACACAGAGTCAAGGTGTTTCAAAACGCTCATGGTTGTTTCAGAATGGGTGTAGCTCCAGGGATACTCGTATCGAAACGGGTGTGGTGCCATTTCGGCACGATTTGACACTGTGAGCTCTCGTTTCGGTACGCGTTTCAATACGGTTTGCCTCTGTGAGTGCTTATTTCGAAATGAGTTCTGGAACATTTTGTTAATGGAGACCCCCGTACCGGAATAGAGTGAACCGTATCGGTACTGCCTAGTCTGGCTTTTAAACTGGAGCCCGCGTATCGAAACGGGCAAGCCTGTTTCGAAACGCAGGCTTGTAATTGGGCTTTTAGGCATCTTCATAGGTTCTTGAATGTCGTGTTTTAGTCTCGTTTGTTGTATGCTTCCTTGTTAAGTTTATATGCATCTTTTTTGAATGGTTTGAGTTCGTAAGCATGCAATCGGACTATTATGACACTCGGTAAATTTAAGTTACCCTACGTTTTGCTTGCTTCTTCTCGTTATCGTTTTCCGATGTCGTTTTTACACATAGGACTAAATGATACATTTAGACAATATAAGTAATAAAAAAATTTCTAGGGTTGCTAATCGAAGTTGAGCCTTAACGGGTTTCACTTCGGTTTTCCCCGTGTAACCTACTCGAACCGGTCTGTAGTCTAGCACGAGAAGAGAGGGTTACATTTATTTGTATCAGAGCTTGAGGTTCCCGCGACCTCGGGTAGGTAAGTAAGGTATGTTTAAGTGTTATGTTGCAATGTCTCGGTGCATGTTGTACGGTGAATGTTTTGCTATGTATGCTTGTTGTTCGCTTGCTTGCATAGTGTTTGAAAGCACGTGTTAGTATGGTTGATCTGTTGAGTCGTAGTGTTGAGTTACCATTGCTACTATTACTTATTTGAAAACATTTTTGAATAAAGGAATACCTGAGCACGTTGGACCCTTGCCTTTGCTAACTTAATCCTTGTGTGTTTGTTTGTTTGTCATTGTTATCTTGTTAGTTGTAAGATGAGACCTAGTGGCAAGCCTAGGATGGTTCATCCGGAACCACGGGCAACAGTTCTAGAAGTTGAGCCGGTTGTTGAGGCGGAGGCTCCTCCACCTCCTTCTTCTCCTCCTCGTCAAGAGGGAGGTGAGGCGAGAGCTGAGGGCGTAAGACCTCAGGTTGGTCAAGGTCTGGCCGGTATAGATCTAGATCCGTTGGTTCAGGATATAGCTGGGGCTTTTCAAGCAGCTGTGGCCAGGGGACAAACAGTGGCACAACCTCAAGGTGTGGGCACCGGGTTGCCACTTGAGAGGCTTCGTAGTTTGGGAGGTGAAGAGTTCCGAGGGTTTGCGCCCGAGAGATCAGTGGCTTGGTTTGACAAGATTGTTCGTATCTTGTCTCAAATGGGTTGTACTGGAGCACGCAGACTGGGGTGCGTTGTTTCTCTGCTTCAAGGTGATGCCTACACTTGGTGGGTCACCATTACTACAGGCATGCCAGATGCCGAGATTACTTGAGAGTTCTTTGAGTAGGCTTTTCGCAAAAAGTATCTAGGTCCCCGCTATCTTGATGAAAAGAAGAGAGAGTTCATGGCTTTGCTTCAGAGTAACATGACAGTGACCGAGTATGAGATACGGTTTGTCAGATTTAGTTAGTACGCGTCCGAGCTAGTTCCTACTAAGAGGGAATGTTGTGACTGTTTCCGTTACGGGTTGAGTGAGAAAGTGAAGAGGTACACTTTGGCAACGGATTACACAGACTTCGATGTCTTGGTCACTAGGGCCAAGGACATAGAGCACAGTTTGGGTCTAACCAAACCTTTAGGTGGTTCTAGTTCGGGGAAAAGGTCTACTAACTTTGATAAAGGTGATGCCAAGAGGCACAAGGATAATAGGCATCATTTTGATCACAGACGTGGCGGTGGTAACCACGGGAGAGGCCATCAGGGCCAGAGAGCTGGTGGGCGTTTGCCCGAGTGTACTAGATGCGGGAGGCATCACACATGAGAGTGTTGGGGAAACTTTCATTCGTGTTGGAACTGTGGAGTTAGAGATCACCTTAGGCGTGATTGTTCACATCAGGCTAGGTTTGCACCAGTTCAAGTCCAGGCTCCTGCTAGAGCTATTGACTATCCGAGAGGTCGTGGGTGTGGTCGAGGTAACTTCCAGCCGAGGAACGATGGCCAGATGAATGTAGCACATGTAGTTGCGGTCCAGCCAGAGGGCGGGGGTTAGGCTAGATTTTATGCTCAGCGAGAGAGACAGAACGATACGGATGTGATTGCAGGTAATTTCTTGATATAGTCTCTGAGTTTGCTTTCCTTGATTGACTCCGGGTCTACGCATTCATATATTTTGAGTGAGCATGCAAAGATGTTGAATAAACCTTGTGATGTACTAGAGGTAGGTGTTAGTGTTACTAGTTCCTTCGTGGATACAGTAGTGGTTAGGAAGATGTACAAAAGGTGTCTGTTAATGGTTCAGGGGATATATTTCTAGTGGACATGATGGAGTTACTGTTTTATTGCTTCGATGTGATTTTGGGTATGGACTGGCTTACAGAACACAGAGCTAGGATAGATTTCGAAACAAAGAGAGTCTTCTTGAAGCTTGCGGATTACTATAAGATTGTGGTAGTAGGTGAGAATGTGAAATTCTTAAAGAATGTTGTTTCAACCTTAGAGGCTCAGAGATTAGTTGAGTTGGGTTGTGAGGCGAACTTGGCCTACGTGATGAATCCGAACATGAATGAAGTTAGACCGCAAGATATCATAACAGTGTGTGATTTTCCGAGTGTGTTTCCAGAAGAATTGCCTGGTTTACCGCCTGATAGAGAGGTAGAGTTTGCTATAGGGACATATTCAGATTCTGCTCCTGTTTCGATTGCTCTGTACCGTATGGCACTGAAAGAACTGAAAGAGTTGAAGACTCAGTTACAAGAGTTATCAGATAAAGGTTTTATTCGTCCGAGTTCTTCGCCTTGGGGCACTTCGGTATTGTTTGTGAAGAAGAAAGACGGTAGTATGAGAATGTGCATTGATTATAGACAGTTGAATTAGTTGACAGTGAAAAACAAGTATCCTTTGCCATGTATCGGTGATTTGTTTTATCAGTTGAGAGGGACATCAGTCTTTTTGAAGATTGATTTAAGATCTGGTTATTACCAGTTGAAGGTAAAAGAGGTTGATGTACCGAAGATAGCTTTTAGGACTAGATATGGTCACTACGAGTTCTTAGTCAAGCCGTTTGGGTTGAAAAATGCACCTGATGCTTTCATGGACATGATGAATAGAATCTTCCATCAGTACTTAGATCAGTTTGTGGTTGTTTCCATAGACGATATTTTGGTGTATTCGCGTACCGAGGAAGATCATGATCGGCATTTGAGGTTAGTTTTGCAGACTTTGCTAGACAACCAGTTGTGCGCTAAGTTGAGTAAATGTGAGTTATGTATTAGAGAAGTCATCTTTCTAGGACATGTAGTGTCCGCCGAGGGGATTAGAGTTGATCCGAAGAAGATAGAATCCATTGTTGAGTTGAAGCAACCAAAGTTGGTGGTAGAGATTCATAGTTTCCTAGGCTTAGTAGGCTACTATAGGAGGTTTGTGGAAGGATTCTCGAAGATAGCTGCTCCTTTGACAAAATTGCTTCAGAAGAATGTTCAGTTTGAATGGTCAGATGCGAGACAGCAAGCCTTTGAGAAACGGAAAGAAGCTTTGACGGATACACCGATTTTGATTCAGCCATAGTCGGGGAAAGATTATGTGATCTATAGTGATGCTTCATATGTAGGTTTAGGTTGTGTGCTCATGCAAGACGGAAGAGTTGTAGCTTATGCCTCGAGACAATTAAAGACTCACGAGCGTAATTATCTGACACACGACATAGAGCTAGCCGTAGTTGTGTTTGCCTTGAAGATTTGGAGGCATTATTTGTATGGTGAGAAATGCACAGTGTATACGGATCACAAGAGTCTGAAGTATATAATGACACAACGAGAGTTGAACCTTAGACAGCGTAGGTGGCTAGAGTTGCTTAAGGACTATGATCTCACGATTGAGTACCATCTGGGTAAAGCCAATGTAGTGGCAGATGCTTTGAGTAGGAAGGTAGCCGTCGAGTTGAGAGCCATGTTTGCTAGTTTGAGTTTGTCCGGTGATGGTGGTTTAGTGGCCGAGCTTCAGGTTAGACCTACCTTAGGCCAGTTGATTAGAGAAAAACAGTTGTTAGATAGATCTTTGGCACCTCACGTGCAAGATATAGCCGAGGGTAGACCATCGGACTACAGTTTCAATGTTGATGGGGTCTTGTGTTTCAGAGATAGAATAGTTTTGTCGAATGACAGTGATTTGAGACGTACTATCTTGACCGAAGCACACAATATCTCGTTCTCTATGCATCCCGATAGTACAAAGATGTATCGTGATATGAAGAATGAATACTATTGGGTTGGGTTGAAGAGAGACGTAGCCGATTTCGTGAGTAAGTGTATGGTATGTCAGAGAGTGAAGGCAGAACATCAGGTTTGTTGCAATCGTTGAGGATTCCGGAATGGAAGTGGGAAAATATCACCATGGACTTCGTTTCGGGTTTGCCTTTGACTCCTTCGGAGAAGAACTCAGTTTGGGTTATAGTTGACCGCTTCACAAAGTGTGCTCACTTTATAGCTGTTAATACGACTTACTCCTTAGATAAGTTGGTCGATTTGTACATCGATGAGATTGTGAGACTGCATGGTGTGCCGAAGTCGATTGTGTCTAACAGAGATTCGAGATTTAAAGCTAGATTTTGGGAGTGTTTGCATACAGCTTTGGGTACCTGATTGAATTTTAGTACGTCGTATCATCCTTAGCCAAATGGTCAGTTAGAGAGGGTTATACAAATTTTAGAAGACATGTTGCGTTGTTGCATTATTGACTTTCAGGGTACTTGGGAGAAACACTTGCCGTTGGTCGAGCTCGCATATAATAACAGTTTTCAGTCGAGCATTCAGATGGCTCCGTATGAGGCATTGTATGGTAGAAAATGTAGAACTCCGATTTGTTGGGCCGAAGCAGGTCAGAAGTTGTTATCGATGTCGGATTTGCTTAAGGGAACTACCGATAAGGTGAAGTTAATCAGTGATCGTTTGAAGGCAGCTTTGAATAGGCAGAAATCCTATGCCGAATTGAAGAGGAAAGAAGTTGAGTATGTCATGGAAGAAAGTTATAAGGTTTGGCATAAAAGGGAAATTGAGTCCGAGATATATAGGGTCGTATGAGATTGTAAAGCGACTCTGTCCGGTTGCTTATCAGTTACATTTGCCATCCGAGTTAGAGAAGATTCACAATGTGTTCCATGTTTCGATGGTTTGGAAGTATAGATCAGATCCGTCGCATATTATGCATGTGAAAGAGATTGAGTTGAATGCAGACTTGACGTACGATGAAGAACTAATTGAGATCTTAGCATTAGATAGCAAAGTGTTGCGTGGTAGGCAGATCGAGTTGGTCAAAGTGAAGTGGCAACGCCGAGGCGTGGAAAAGGCCACTTGGGAAAGAAAGGAGGATATAGAGAGGCAATTTCCCTATCTCTTTCAGTCAGCTAATTTCGAGGATGAAATTCCTTAAGTGGGGGAGAGCTGTAACACCCGGGTTTAGGGGTCGAGTGTTAGGTGTGTGAATCGGGTTCGAGTCGTGGGCTTGTTTTAAATTTAAAATGGGCTTGGTTTTAATTAAAAGAGGCTTGAGATTTCATTAAGGGCAAAAAGGTAATTATCTAAGTAAAGGAAATAAGATGAGTAAAAAAGGACTTTTTGAAGAGTCTTCATCTTCTTCTTCCTTCAAGCTTTCTCACGACAAAACCTCCCCAAACCCCCCAAAACACTATTCCAATTATTTCCTTCACCATTTCAAGAGCTCTCATCAAGAATCAAGGGAAATCATTGGAGAAGCTTCGGGCTCGATTCCGGGAAATTTGGAGGCTTGATCGGCTTTCTCGGTTTTCTTTAAGAGCGTTCGGTGAGTAGAATGTTTAAAATGGTTTTAAATTGGTTCAAGTGTGTGTGGTTGAGGTGTTAGATTGTGCTTGGTAGGCCAATCTAAGGTGGGGATTAAGTTGGTAGCTTAATCTCTTGTTTGTCTATATGAGTTCCTTGTTAAATGTACCATTGTGGTTTGTATGATACATGTTCGTTTATGTATGTTTCTATATATATATATATATATTGATGTTGTATAATGGAGATGATATGTTGTGTTACATGATTGTGAAATCATGGTGAGACTTGTTTAGTATGTTGGCACTAGTTATAATTACTGGGTATAAATGATCGATCATTAGGATGAGTGTGCACACGGTAAGAGTCAAATTCGCGTGTGGCCTTGGTGACGTGTTGTCATCAAGGAGGAGTACGATGAGGTAACATTCCACCGGAAAGTGTTAGTATGTGATGATGAGTGAAATCCCATCCATGAATGAGAACGGTGATGTGTGTAATCCCACCGGAAGGTAATTGTTGTTTGAGAACGTTGGGGCGAAAATCCCAACGAAAGTTATACGCATATCCGAGTAAGCTATATAGTTGCCAATATACTTGTCTATGTGTGGTGGTTGTGATAAGATGTTATGTTACATCCTTGTTTAGCATAGCATGAGGTAAGATGCCATGTTCATGCATTCTTATAACGTTCGGCTACGTTGCTACGTTAGTGTAAATGTATGCCTTGTGAATGTCATGTGGATACCATGCTTTGAACCCTGCATTGTCGATGTTTTGTTTTGAGCTCCCTCACTAAGCTTCTAGCTTATGCTCTCGTTTTCGGCAATGTAGATCATTAGTGTGGAGTTAGCAAGGACCAAGGAAGGGGCATCCAAGTGCGTTTGTGGTTGTTCAAGTATGGTTTTATGGAATAATGTAGTAGTTAGCAATGGGGATGCTACGTGTTGTAGGAGCATGTATTTAGACTCCTATGTGTTTGGCTTTCATGTTGTTAATGCTTTTGTGTTGAGGATTTGTAAACCATGTTCTATGAGATGCTCATGTTTTGTATTGAAGGCATGTAACCTTTTTATGCTATGTTTTGTGGATGCATGTTTCCTATGAATGAAATGGTTTTGTTAAGCATGCTTGATTGTTTAAATATGCTCTTTGTAGGTTGCGTTTGCCTTTAGATTGTGTGGATGTTTTATGTTTCATGAATCTTGTTGATTTGGGGTATGTTTGAGAAGGTTTGGAGATGTAGAAAACTGTTTTCAGGGTCACATAGAGTGCAGGCATTTCGAAACGCTCGTGATTGTTTCGAAACGGGTGTATCTCCAAGGATACTCATGTCGGAGTTGTTTCGATACGATTTGACACTGGGAGCTCCCGTTTTGGTACGCATTTCAATACGGTTTGCCTCTGTGAGTGCATGTTTCGAAACGAGTTCCGGAACGTTTTGTTACTGGAGACCCCCGTAGCGAAACAGAGTGGACCGTATCGGTACGGCTTGGTCTGGCTTTTAAACTGGAGCCCGTGTATCGAAACAGGCAAGAATGTTTCGAAACGCATGCTTGTAATTGGGCTTTTAGGCATCTTCAAAGGTTCTCGGATGTCGTGTTTTAGTCTCGTTTGTTGTATGCTTCCTTATTAAGTTTATATGCATCTTTTATGAATGGTTTGAGTTCGTAAGCATGCAATCGGACTAATGTAACCTGTTCGGACCGGTCTGTCGTCTAGCCTGGGATGAGGGGGTTACAACATTATCAACATACATTCATATTTATCTCACATATGATTTATAACAATCAAGCATAGTATAAGCTCCAACATTCAATCAAAACATGCTTTTTCAAACAATCATGCATTAAAACATACCAATTTCACATACCATCATCCCCAATTCTTTCGTAACCTAGCTCTAATACCAACAAATGTAACCCCCTTAGCCTAGCCTAGACGCCCGACCTGAACTAGGAAGATTACACGGGGAAAACTGAAGTCAACTCATAAAAGTCAACCCTAATTAATGACCCTTTTTATCTATTATCTTTTCTAGATGCACATTATTAACCTATAATATTAGCAAAGCGATTAGGCGAAAACGGCACAACGATCTGAGTTCAATTAGGGGTTCAATTGCATTCTTTTGACTTTTAGGGACTAATTCATAAATTTCAAGAATTACAAGGACTATCCAGGTTTTAAAGTTACCAAACCAAAATTAGTCATCTAACATGCCAGCATGTCAACTCTCATCTCAAATGGACCATCCAAACTCAACTAATTGAACAATCATTACTCAGGGACCAAAACGTAAGAAACATGAACACAGAACAATTCAAATTCAACGCCCAACTGTCAAGTGTTTCGGAACAGAGAACCATGTATCGGAATGGCCATTTTGAAACAAGAGTGACCGTTTCGATACGCAGGGCCACTCCAAAACCTCAAGAAACCCCTTTCGATACATTGGTTCACTATGGCGAAATGTTAAGAAACGTGCCTTCCTGTTCCAAGACACCATGGTCATTACAGGCGTTCGTTCCGAAACAGACAAGGGCGTTTCGAAATGCCTGGGCCTGCAACTTTCCAAATTGTTGGTTTTTAACAATTTTTCATCTTCGAAACCATTCTGACACTTGATCCAACACACAAACAACATAGATAAACATCAAGGATCACCCAAACGAAGCACAAGCTATATCAAGGCATCATTCTTGCAAGTTATAGGACTATACGCATGCTTCCTAGATGTCAAAACAACAAAAAGGCTAAAAACCATATTTAAGTTCAAACCAACACTCAAAGGCCATTTACAAATCTGAATAAGCAAACCAAACATGTTCAAGGTGTTTAACATCATCAAATATAACCAAGATTAGAAATCCCTCCGATTGCCTCTTATTACACTAAGGCGAAATCACATACTTTGCTTAGTCAAAGGTACTTGGGATCCACTTGCTCTCTTGCTGCCTCAAAAGCTTAATTATCTGCATTGATGAAACAAACTAGCGTGCATAAAGCTTAGTGAGGATCGCTAAAACCAAATATTCATCAATGCATTTTATAAAAACGAGATATCATCATTTGCAAACTCGTGCCTTCCTTTAAAACATGCTCTCTAAAGCGTCAATGCACTTTTAAAACCACATGCTCTTAGCATCATTAAAACAACAGCAAAATCCTTTGCTCATGCATAAACCAAGCATCACATGCATTCTATCATCATTCCCAAGCATCACATGTTTAAATTATTAACCAACAACATTATATTGGCTCGCAAGTGATCAATTCTCAAACCATTTCAAACCAACACAAAAGACGCAATCGGATACGCGGATTACAAGCGTTGTCCCACACGCTTCATACACACTATCGGTCTACACAAGGCTCACACACGGGATTAGACCATCAACCGTTGTGACACCCATGGTGGAGTTTAACGGTACAATCACAACCCCCTCAACACCACTTATCGGTAGTTGTATAATTCCACTAACGAGAGCACGGGACACAAACCACAAGACCAACACAAGGGATTAAAACTTCCACCGTTGTGATCTTAGCCTCAATCGTTAGGGTACTTGGATGGAGTATACGGTACAATCACAACCCCTCGACATCCATGGCGACTTTATTCACGGTGCACCCAATCCTATAGCCGGCTAACTATATATGATTAAAGTAACCACAAACCATTTCCATCACTTGCCAATATAATCATTTAACATCATTATTCCATTATTTTACAAGCATAAATCACAATGCCATTTTCACAAGCATATACATGCTTAAACTCAAATGCATACATCTCATAAAACCAAGGATCACCTACCAAGTGCATCCTTAACAAAATGGCATTAAACACTAGCATTATCAATGCTCAAAACATTCTTTAAAATAGTAAATTAAACCACGTTTAATTCAAGTGCATTTTCCAACAAAAACATAGCACATTCCGAGATAGACTTTCGAATCACTTACTCTTGAGCTTAGTTAAGCGTTTCAAACTTACACTAAGCTCCCAAGACCACGCTTAAAGTGTTACAAAGCTAGAAAATCAATTTCCACTAACTGATACACGAAACCTTGCTCGCCGACGCGAAAATCACCCTTCTGAAGCCTCAAAAAATGCTTCGTTCTTTTCCGAATCCAGATCCCATATTTTTAGAGCATCAAACCAGAGATCCAAATGCATTAAAATGCATTTCAACACCAGCAACTAAACACAAACTTGTTGCTCACCAACTACACCAATTTACCCAACCGAAACAACCGAAAACTCAATCGATTGCTTCCTAAACCAAGACCAGCCAACATACATCACTTTCAACCATTAATAAACATCAAAACACATATAAAAACAACCTAAACCCTTCCTTATACCTCCACAAAGCATAACTTCACCATTTCACCTCAAAAACCCAACTAAAACCATCAAGAAACTCAAGGATTTCAGGATTTATATCATCAAAGCCCTTTCTCAACATAATAATCAACTCAAAACTCAATTACATTCAATCAAAACAGAGCTCATCAATACTAATCCGAAAATCAAGATTTAAATCATAATTTTGTAAGATTTTGATCTTAAATAAAAACTATTATCAAAACTCAGCCAAAAACAATATTTAGAAGTCAAAGATCTTGGGAATTTCAATAAAGAACCTAGATTAAAGGTTGAGAATGGGATTTACCTCCAATCCATGTCTTCCTCAATGATTGACAAGTTTTTCCTTCACAAATCTTGAAGAATTTGAAGAGAACTCTTGAAAATGGTTTAGAAATCAAAGAGAGACTGTTTGGGAGAAAAGAAATATGGAGAAAAGAGCTGAGAAAATGGTTTTGCTAAAATGAAAGTTAGTTACGTCAAAAACTTCTCATTATTTTATTTTAACAATTTAATTAAACAAAATCATTTTTATTTTAATCATCTAAAAATACTTTTAAAACACATGTCAATTTAAGGAAGGTGTAATTGCACCATAGCTCCCTAAAGATTCTAAGATTTTGACTCCTTTTTTAAAAATTACATTTTCCACAATTTTGAAACTTTACATTTTGGTCACTACCCAAAATGTATCATTTCCAAAGCTTATTTTGTAAAATTGATTTGACCAACCCCTTAAATATGATTTTAGAGGATTTTAGCAATTTTACTATATTTTTATCCTTTCCCGATCCTTGATTTCGCTAAACCTCCTAATACGATTCCAACCGTTTCTAACCGGTTCGATTCGATGTCTAAAACATCTAGGCTCAAAATCAGGGCATTATAGCTGGTCTTGTTTGTGAAGAAGAAGGATGGCACCATGCGTATGTGCATTGATTATCGGCAACTAAACAAGTTGACAATTAAGAACAAGTGCCCTTTACCGAGGATCGATGATTTGTTCGACCAGTTTCGTGGTGCTTCGGTGTTTTCAAAGATAGATTTGAGGTCTGGGTACTATCAACTTAAGATTAAGGATATGGATGTACCTAAGACAGCTTTTCAGACTAGGTACGGTCAATATGAGTTCTTGGTGATGCTGTTTGGGTTGGCGAATACACCGATTGCATTCATGAATATGATGAATTGGGTGTTCCATGAGTTTTTGGATCAGTTCGTGGTAGTGTTTATCGATGGCATTCTTGTGTACTCGCGTACCGAGGAGGATCATAATAAGCACTTGAGTATTGTGTTGCAAGTGTTGTTGGAGGATCAACTTTATGCTAAGCTGAGCAAGTGTGAGTTTTGGCTCAAAGAAGTGGTTTTCTTGGACATGTGGTGTCAGCCGAAGGTATCCGTGTTGATCTACACAAGGTTGAGGCGGTGATGAGTTGGAAGACGCCTAAGTCAGTAACGGAAGTGTGTAGTTTCTTTGGCTTAGCTTCTTACTACCGAAGGTTTGTCAAAGGTTTCTCTAGGATTGCTTCCCTTTGACCAGGTTGTTGCAAAAGAGTGATCGTTTTGAGTGGACGGATGTTAGGCATCAAGCTTTTGAGAAGTTGAAGGAAGCTTTGATGCAAGCTCCTATTCTGATTCAACCGGAATTGGGTAAGGAGTTTGTAGTCTATAGCGATGCATCATATGTTGGTTTGAGTTGCGTGTTGATGCAAGGTGAAAAGGTTGTAGCTTATGCATCTAGACAATTAAAGGTGCATGAGCGCAATTACCCTACGCATGATCTTGAGCTCGCGGCGGTGGCTTTCGCTTTGAAGATTTGGAGACAATACCTTTATGGTGAAAGGTGTGTGGTTTATACCGACCATAAAAGTTTGAAGTATCTTACGTCTCAAAAAGAGTTGAATCTTAGGCAACGAAGATGGTTGGAGTTGCTTAAGGATTACGATCTGACCATTGAGTATTATTCAGGAAAGGCCAATGTTGTGGCCGATGCTTTGAGTAGGAAGGTGGTTGTTGAGTTGAGAGTCATGTTTGCTCGTTTGAGTATATCGCGTGATGGTAGCTTAATAGTCGAGTTGCAGATGAAACCTTCTTCGATTCAGTTGATTAAGGAAAAGCAGTTGTTGGATGATTCGTTGGTGCCTCGTGTTCAGGACATAGCTGATGGTAAGGCTACTGATTTCTGTTTTAATAATGATGGGGTTCTATGTTTCAAAAGTCGAATAGTGGTGCTAGAAGATGTTGAGTTGAGGCACACTATTTTGACTGGGGCTCATAGCAGTCCTTTTATTATGCACCCTGGTAGTACTAAGATGTATCGTGGCTTGAAGGATGAGTACTATTGAGTGGGTTTGAAAAAGGATGTGGCTGATTTTGTAAGTAAGTGTATGGTTCGCCAACGGGTGGAGGCTGAGCATCAGTTTCCTTTCGGTTTTTTACAACCTTTGAGGATACCGAAGTGGAAATAGGAAGGGATTATGATGGATTTTGTGTCTGGGTTGCCTTTGACACCGTCGAAGAAGAACTCTGTGTGGGTGATTGTGGATCGTCTAACGAAGTGTGCACATTTCTTAGCTGTGCATACTATGTATATGTTGGATAAGTTGGAAAAGTTGTGTATTGCTAAATTTGTGCAGTTGCACGGTGTGCTCAAGTACATAGTATCGGTTAGAGATCTGAGGTTTACAGCAAGGTTTTGGGAATGTTTACCTCAGGCGTTGGGTACGCGGTTGAATATCAGCACTTCATATCATCCTCAGTCGGATGGGCAATCGAAACGAGTTATCCAGGTGCTGAAGGATATGTTGCGATGATGTGTGATTGATTTCCAAGGTTCTTGGGAAAAGTATATGCCTTTGGTTGGGTTTGCCTATAATAACAATTTTCAGGCAAGTATATGAATGGCTCTGTATGAGGCCTTGTATGGAGGAAGTGTAGAATGCCTCTTTTTGGGCTGAGGCAGGATAAAAATTGCTTTCCTTTTCGGATATGCTCAAGAGAACAACTGAGAAATTGGAGCTCATATGTGAGCGGTTGAGGGCTACCATCGGATCGTCAGAAGTCTTACGCGGATTTAAAGCGTAAAGGGATTGAGTTTACGGTTGGGATCGTGTGTTTTTTAAGGTATCGCCTTAGAAGAAGGTGATGAGATTAGGACATATGGGAAAGCTTAGTTCGAGGTTTATTGGACCCTATGAGGTTGTGGAGCAAGTTGGTCTTGTGGCTTATCGGTTGAGGTTGCCTCCTGAATTGGAAAAGAATCATGGTGCGTTTCATGTATCTATGTTGCAGAGGTTTAGATCAGACTCTTCGCATATGATGTCAGTCGAGGAAATTAAGTTAAATCCGAATTTATCCTGTGATGAGGAACCGGTGAGAATTTTTGATTCGAGTAACAAAGTTTTTCGTGGAAAGACAATTGAACTTGTGAAAGTATTAATATGGCATTAAGGAGTTGAGAAGGTTGCGTGGAAAAGTAAGGTGGACGGGTTGAGTCAGTTTTGTGCCTTTCTCCTTCAGGCAAAATTTCGAGGACGAAATTTCCTAAGTGGGGGAGAGTTGTAACACCCCGATTTTGGGCTTAGATGTTTTGGCAAGTCGGGTTGGGTCGGTGGAACCGGTGTCGGTTGTTCGAACCATTTAAAAGGTGGTTTAGGGAAATAAAGGTTCGAGATGGGATAAAAATTCCTAAAATCTTCTAAAATGGTGTGTAAGAGGTTGGTCAAATCAATTTTACAAAACAAGTTTTCTAAAGTGTACATTTTAGGTAGTGACCAAAATGTAAAGATTTAAAAGTTGGAAAATGTGTTTTTGAGGAAGAGTAAAAAATCGTAGAATCTTTAGGGAGCTACTTCGCAATTATGCCTTTTCCCTATTTTGTCATGTGTTTTAAATGTTTACTAAATAATTAAAAAGGTTTTATTTAATTAATTAAGGAAAGTTAGTTAATCGGTTAATGAAATTTTTGACGAGCTTTTCATTTCTCACTTTCACTTAGCCAAACACCCTTTCTTTTCTCTCAATTTTCCAGAAATTCTTTTCTCTCAAATCTTCTTTTGATTCCTATCTTTTCCTTATTGATTTCTTCCATTTTTCTTCAAGTTTCTTCAAGCAAATCTTGCCAGATTAGAGGAGAAGCAAGGATTGGAGGTAATTTTCGTGCTATCCCTCTAATCTAAGTTCTTTAATGAAATTCCAAAGATATTTGACTCTTTAATACTAATTTAGATTGAGGTTTTGTTGTTAGATTGTTAAACTCTTGAAATATTGATTGAAAAATATATTTTAAGGTGATTCTCGGAGTTTGATTTAAATGGCTGGTTCTAGATCGTTTCTAAATGAGTTTTGAAAGGTTTCTGGTGTTGAAGTGGAGTCTTAATCATATATATCCCGAAATCCTTGAGATCCTTAGTTTTTGAAGTGCTTTTGGATGAGTTTTTGAGGTGTTCTTGAGCAATTTGAGTTTCTTGAGGTATAAGGATTGTTTTAGGTTGTTTTTGGATGTTGATTAATGCCTAAAATGTGTTGGATGAGTTGGGAAATGGCTGGGCTGAGGTTAGATGTCAATCGATTGAGTTTTCGGTTGTTTTGGATGGGAGTTTTGGTGCTTTAGAGCAGGGCTGCGGGATTTCTTGTGTGTGTTGGTGTTTTGGATGCATTTTTTATACAATGAACCTCTATTTTGATGTGTTAAAAATAGGGGATAATATTCTGGAAGCAAACGAAGCGTTTTTGGAGGCTTCAGAAGGTCGGTAGTTGCGTCGGCAAGCGTGGTTTTGTGAGTCGGTGAGTGGAACTTGGTTTTCCGGCGTGGAAACGTTTTAGAAAAGGTTTGGGGAACTTAGTAAGAGCTTGAAACGCTTTACGAAGTTCGGAAGTAAGTAAAGTGAATTTCTCTCTCGGATTGTGGTAGTTTTGAACTTTTGATTGCACTTGGTTTTAATTGCATTTACCTAATATTTTAAAGAATGTTTTGAATATGCGAAATTAGGTTGATGATGCCATGTGGTTTAAGGATGCACTAGGTAAGTGATCCTTGTATGCATGTGTTGATGCATGAGGTTTGAAGCATGATTTAATGCTTGATTTATGGCTTATAATGAATGCTTTGTAAAAACAGTGAGGTATGCATATGATATGGATTATATTGGCAAGTGATGTTGTATAAAATGTTTTATAAATGAAATCGGATATAGTTAGCCGGATATAGGATTGAGTGCACTGTAAACAAGTCGCCTTGGATTTTGAGGGGTTGTGATTGTACCGAATACTCCATCCAAGTACCCCTAACGATTGAGGATTGTTTAAGGTTGCAACGGTTGAGGGTAGCTCCCGGGTGCGAACCTTGTGTTTGTCTCGTCTCTTGTTAGTGGATTATACATCTACCGATGAGTGGTGTTGAGGGGTTATGATTGTTCTGAATACTCCACCACGAGTGTCACAACGATGGAGGGTCGCTCTCGTGTGTGAGCCTTATAATGTCAGTAGAGTGTATGAAGGGTGTGGGACAACCCTTGGTAATCCGTGTATCCAATATATGTTTTTAAGATTGTTGTTTATCACTTGTGAGCCAATATAATAAAATGAAACATTGTGGAAAATGTTGTTAATGCATAATTTGAAAGATGCATGTTTTGGTTTAAGCTTAGTATAAAAGTGATTATGCTTGCAAGGCTTGTATTATGGGTAGCAATGGTTTAATTGATGGATTTATTTGTATCATGTTACATGATGTTCATTACAATGTTTTTGACGTTAAAGTGCATGTTTTGTCAAATGAATCTTGATGGTTTTGAAAAGAGTGAAAAAAAGGTTTTGTGCATTGATGATTTTTTGGTTTGAGCAATCCTCACTAAGCTTGTATGCTTATGGTCTCTTTGTTCATCAATGCAGTCAATTTAAGCTTTAGAGGCAGCACTTGCAAGGAGATCGGTGGAAGACTTTGATTGAAGGTAAGCTTTGGTTTTGGACTAGTGTAATAAAGGCAATGGGGGTGTCCAATGCTTTGAATGTTGTTGGTTTGGTGTTTTCTGTGTTTGTGGAAGTTTGATATGCGTATTTAGTTGTGTGAATGACCTTTAAGCTTTGGTTTATGCTTGAATATGCAATTTGGCATTTTGGTGCTTTTAACTTCTAAGAAGCATGCCTTTAGTAACGTAGCTTATGAGAATGATGTTATGATGTTGCTTATGCTTCGTGCATGTGGTCATTGATGTGTAGTTAAGTTGACAATGTGTTAAGGCATGTGTCGGGATGATTTCGGAGGGCATAAAGTGACTTAAACAAGCTTTTTAGAACATTGCAGGCCCAGGTGTTTCGAAACACCCTTGCATGTTTTGAAACGGTGGCCTGAAATGCCCTTGGTGTTTCGAAACAGTGAGGCATGTTCCGGAACATTTTGCCTCTGTGAACCATCGTACCCAAACGTGTCTTGAGGAGTTTCGAAATGAAACCGTGTATCGAAACAGTCAACTTTGTTTCAAAACGATCGTTCCGATACGGGGCATTATGTTTCGAAACGTTTGCCCGTTGGACTTGTTTTATAGTAGTTCTGAGTTTTTGTTTCTTACGTTTTGGTCCCTATTTGCCTTGTATGCAACTGGATGAGTTCTAGATGTCATTTTGAGATGAGATTTCACCTAGAAGCATGTAGTGAACCTAATTAAGGTTGGTAACTCGAATTTGCAAATAACCCTTATAATTTATGAAAATTATAAAATGGTCCCTAAGCCTTAATCAACTTTAATTGAAGGGCGATTATGTTGGTGTTTTATCCGCTGCTTGTGTACGTATACATAGGAACCTAAGTTGCATCTAGACAAGATAGAAAAAAGGTCATTTATTAAGGTAAGCCTTCTTGGTTTACTTCAATTTTCCCTGTGTGATCCGTTCGGTTTGGTCTATCGGTCAGGCCGGGTCGAGGGGGTTACACCGGCGACCACAGGCGACGGCAGCGAGCGGCGTTGGTACCATCAGGTCGGCGGTGGTAAGGCGGACGGACCGGTACCAACAGCGTCGCTGATCGTGACCTAAGGACGGCAGCCGGCCACCAGCAGTCGTTCGAATAAGGGTTTGGGATGCTCAGCCCCGCGCGCGTGTGCACACGTGCCAGGCGCGTGACGTGTGAGCTGGCTTCTTTTTTATTTTTATTTCCTTTTTACTGTTTTTTATTATTGTTTTTCCCTTTTTGTTGTTTTTTCTGTTTATTTTTACATTTATTTTTTTTGGTTGTCATCTTATTTCCTTTTTTCTTTTTTTCTACATTTACTTCCACCATTATTATTTATTTTATTTTTATCATTTTTTTCTTTTTTCTTTCTTTTAAAAAGAATGGGCTTATATTTCAAGGTGGGTTTTGGTTTCTTCCTTTTGAAATGGGCTTTACAAAAATGGGCTTTTGAGATGGTTTTTTGTTGTTGTGTTTTCTAGAAAGCGTGGGCCTTTTATTAATTTAAGGGAAAAAAGGATTTATCTTTTTATTTTTTTAGATTATTTAATATTGGTGGGGTGAAAATCTAGTGACAACAGGTTGGTTGCCTAGTAATTGTAAGAGTTTTGCTTGTATTTGTTTATGTTCCAGTTTTTGCAATAAAATACAAGGTTTGTTTACTCTTGGTTCTTTATTGTGTGCAATCTTTATCGGGAGAGAAGAGATCATCAATCTTTGTTCAATATTGGGAGAGTTTGACTCACGAAACGAGTAAACACGGTTTTATCCAACCATAGGATAAAGCTAGTTCGGCTTAGGGATAAGTTAGAAGTTTAGCGGCTAAGAGAGATTTCATAATCGGTTGGTGTTCATCCTTAGATTCACGCCTGGAGGTATTATCCAAGACATGTTTTCCAATAGTACTTCAAGCTTAGGGATAAGAGGAAGCCAGTGAAAGGAGCCTTGCCAAACCTTGAATCGTCGTTTAACAGCCCATGCGGGCCTCGTGGGCAGCTACCGAAAGTTGTTAAGTTAATCTGCAAAACTATACCGAGACAGTGCATCCAATTTCCACACTATGAAGCATTCCAATACTGGCTCATTCTTTCACTCTGATTTCTCAATATATTTTATTTGCTTTAGTTTTAGTTTTAATTAAATCCAAACCACTTTTAATACTTGTGTTTTGTTTCTATTTGTGCATATAGGTAAATTCTGAAGGTTGTCACAATCCCTGTGGAAACGATATCTTAAATACTATAACTTGGCACCGTGTACACTTGCACGCAATTTGCGCATCACTTTTGCAGGCAACAAGTGTTCAAAACAAAACACCACCAATGCATTTAAAACTATTTTCCATGTCCACATTGAAATCTCATTTCAATTAACTTAAATCATCATTCTAAAACCATCATGCCTTTAAAACCATGCATTTTTCTTTTTCAAAAATCAGCATAATAAACCTTATGCAACATGTATCATGAAACAACAACAAGTCTCATTGCAAACACTCAATTTAAGCCTTCCCATGCATAACTACCATATGAAAAGCTTAAAGAGTAAAACATGTATAAATCACAACAATCAACATAAACCTTCTCATGACACATCATCAATTATATTGGCATACAAGTGATCATTGGGTAAGTTCATTTCTCAAAACATCATATCGGATACACGGATTCACAACTGTTGTCCCAACACTTCATACATTCTCACTAGCATCTCAAGGTTCACACACGGGAGCTACCCTCCACTGTTGTGACACTCGTGGTGGAGTATTCGGTACACCGTATAAACCCCTCACCACCACTCATCGGTAGATGTATAACCCCACTAACGAGATACGAGACACCACACACACATACCTCAATCGTTAGGGTACTTGGATGGAGTATTCGGTACACCATATAAACCCCTCAACATCCAAGGCAACTTGTTCATAGTGCACTCATTCCTATAGATGCCTAACTATATCCGATAACATTTATAAACAAATTTCATAACATCACTTGCCAATATAATTCTCATTTCACCATATATCTCACTGTTTTCAAAGCATCGTCATTAAATCGTTTTCCAAAGCTTTAAACCATGCTTTAAATCACAAGTATATAACGTATACTTACAATGATCACTTACAATGTGTATCATTCATCATCACATCATTAAAAACAGTAAACCGCATACTTTAAACATGTTTTAATAGTAGGTAACATGCATCCAAAACCAAGTGCATAAAAACCATTTCATAATAGCACAACCGAGAGAGAAATTCCTTATACTTACTTCCGAACACAGACAAACGTTTCAAGCTTACATCTAAGTTCCTAAAACCACCTTTAAAACATTTCAAAGCTGAAATCTACGTTCTCACTCACCGATACGTGAAAGCTTGATTAGCCTACGCGAAACTAAGCATCCGAAGCTCCCAAAGCCTCACTAGTTTCTTCTGAAACGTTATTCTATGTTTAAACCACATAATAACAAAGGATTAATGCATCTCAATGAATTAAAAAATCCAGTAAGCAATCCTACCACGCTGCTCTGCCCAAAACCATTAAAATGCCCATCCAAAACAACCGAAAACACCATCGATTACTCTACAAACTCAACCCAACCAAAACCTAACACTTCCAACCATTTATTATCATTGATTAACATCCAAAATCATCCAATTATCAACCTTATACCTCCAGCATTCACAAAATCACATTAACACCACAAAAACCCAATTCTAACAACATAATCAACTAGAGATCCAAATAGTTTCGGGATTACCATGCTTAAAACTCAATCTCAACATTAATATTTTCCAAAACATGACTAAAATCAATCATAAATCAGCCAAAACAGATCCATTACAAAAATTACACAAAATCATCATTTAAAGCTTGATTTAGCCATTTTCTTTAAATCAATCATAAAACCTTGTTAAGAAAAATAATTAAAGAGCCAAATACTTGGGGATTTCATTAAAGAACCTTGATTAGAGGAGAAGTGTTGCGTGTAAAAGAGTCTATCGCAATTGTAGTGCAAGTGTACACGACACAAGTAGTAAAGTGATACGAAGTATCGGATATCGTCTCCACAGGGATTGGGCTAATGACTTCACTAAGTTCACTGCACGGAAGTAAAGAAAATATTTGAGAGAATTGTCATGAAAATAATAAGGAAAAACGTAAATAAAAGAGTTGGAATATCAAGATAGAGAGAATGGGCTGGTATTGAATTGCTCAGTAGTGCAGGTATTGCAGTGCTCAGGAAATCCAGTTCTGTCGTTGCGCCCGTCGCCGACAGCACCTGTTGCGGCGGCTGTCCGTTAGCTGTCGCGGCAGCGAACACACCAACTCCGTACTTCAAGTTTGGCAAGAATCCCAGATCTGCCTTGGCCTATCCCTAGGTCCAAGTCTGTCGATGATCACGTCTTGATGATACCTCCCGGCGTGAATCGAAGGATGAACACCGATGTGTATGAATTCTTCCTTAGCCACTTAACCTCGCCCTATCCCTAGGCACGAGATGGTTCAACTATAAACTAGAGAACGCGCTCTTATTTCTTTTGTATACTTAACTCTCCCGATGCTAAGTAAATGGATAACCTCACAATGCTCTCCCGATGCTCTTGTAAGATATTAAAACCAAAATAAGAGAACTTGAAGTTTATTTTATTGAACTTGGAAAATCCTAAAACAAAACAACCCTTGCAACTACTTTACAAAACAACCCGTGGCCCTAGGGGGTTTTTAGAACATGTCGACGACGGGTAAACGGCGGAGGGGTTTAGGTTTTCGATTATGGGGTATTCGATGCCTCCTAGGTTAAATCTATGCCCTTATATAAGCTTTGGGCTCAAGTATTCTAAGTTAACAAGGATTACAACTTTAATGAAAAGTAAGATTCTAATAAATGCTTAATCTCTAAGGATTCCTACTTTTCAGCCGCCTCCTTGTTTCATGGGAATTCCTCTCCTTGAGCTTTGGCTTGACATATCTTTTGATCCGGGGCTTGGAAAAATATTTGGCTTTCACACGACAGACGAGCAGATTTTTCTCTATCTATCGAGGTCCATTTTACTTTTCCTCTTCATAAGGCTGCTGTCACCTTGCTGTCACGACAGATCCATGGCAGCTTCGTCCTCGTCGTCTGCTTGTCCAGTTCAGCTCTTCTGCTTCTCTGCCCTGCGCCTGCCTTCTTTGTCAACAATGGCAGTAACCTGCAAAATAAGCCATCTTTTAGTAGAATCCGTGCCTTTAATCCATTTGTGATGTTTTACTGTAAACTGACCTAAATGCAATGCAATGATGCTTGAATGCAGCAGAAATATGGGTTAAAAAGGATGTAAATAATAGAACTTTTACACACTCAACACACCCCCAAACTCAAGTTTTTGCTTGCCCTCAAGCAATTAAACCTAAAAGAAAAATGAATATTTTTGTGTTGGCCTTCAAACAGTGAACTGTCCCTTACCAGTCGCTCATTCTCTGTGGCGGCAGCAACCTGTCGGAAAGGTTAGGATCTGTCCGGAATCTCCCTATTGTTCTCGTGCAGTGTGTGCATGCTTGTGAACAGTTATATGCTAAGACTCTCTTAGTTTCACTAGAATATTCAACTTTTTAACTTGAATTTTTATGCCAAAGTTTATTTTTGAAGACACATTTTCATGCTTCTTTTCTTCTATTTTCAAGCTAAGTTTTTACTAGAGCCAGTTTCGGGAACCTCTAGTTACTAGAGCCGATTTCGGGCACCTCTAGTTAGCTTCCTAGAGCCGGTTTCGGGCACCTCTAGGTTGTTGAGTTTCTTTTGCTAAACTTCTTTCCTAGAGCCAGTGTTAGGCACCTCTAGGGGCTATTCAAGTTCTAAGCATCCTATTCTAGTTTGGCTAAAAGAAATCTAAGCAATATAACAGTCACAAAGGTGTTTAAGTTTTTCAGAACTATAGAAAGGTTCTAAACTTCTCCTTAAACGGTCCTAAAGATGCTGCCACGACAGAGTTGTCATGACAGGTAAGTTAACTTCACAGTTTTAAGCCAACAGTTTTTTTTTAAGAGAACTTTAAAAAGAAGACACAACAATTAATAAAAAGATGTACTTAAGACTCCATTAATGATGGAGGGTTGCCACCCCCAAACTCGAGGGTTGCATTGCCCTCAATGCAAAATGACAGGTAAAATGATGGCAGGTACATCACAAAATAAATATAAAGCAGGCAGCAGGAAAAATAAAAGACTTAAATTATTAATCGCTGTCCTCGCTGCTGCTGCTGACACGGATCTGGCGGCGGCGTCTGGGCTGTGGAGAAGGCTGGGCAGGTTCAGGGGCAGGTTGCTCCACGAGCTGGACGTCGGAACTGCTGCCACTGTCCCAGGTGCTGCTGGTGGTGGTGCTAGCCTTGTGCATCAGCCTCCTATCTGCCACGTGCTTCTGCCTCTTGACAGGCGTAAACTCTCTCTCCAAATTCCTCCTGATCAGAGGGCTGTCATCGGAGGCAGGTCTCTTTGTTCCTCTGGCAGAGGTTTCGGCCGTTGGACTGCCTGCTGCCGTCGGGGCAAGTGACGGGGTGGAAGCGGTAGAGTGGGAATGTGGGGAGGCAGGTGGTGTGGGTGTGTGGATAGGGGAGGGGATATGGAAATAATGGGCAGGAAAAGTAGGGAAATTAACATCGGGATAATTTAAAGTGTGGGTAATGAAGTTTACCGTCGAATTGGCGAAGTCCCGAATGAACGTCATCAGTCCCATTTGTCTCTCTTCCACCCGTTGTATCGCAGCAAGGATGTGGGCAGACTGGTCTGTCGGAGCGGTGGCGGCGGCAGGTTCAGGGGCAGGCTCCTCTGATGATTCTGTTGGGGAGCCGGCTGGGTTGAAGGAAGAGATAGGTGTAGCCACTACCAGCTCCATGAGGCTGTTGATGTTGTTGTCTATCCAGCCTCTGCCCTTGATTAGTTTGTCGGAGGGCTCCTCGGGGACAGCAGCACAACGGCATAGGGAAGTTATTGTGAACGGCAGGCAGAGGCGGGAGTCGGAGCGGAATGTGCAGTCCAGGATGCTGTCCCTCATATAGCGGCCCACATTGATAGGCTTGTCGTGCATGATTGAGTGAATGAGGGCGAGCCGCTGCTGGTTCACCATCGTGTGGTGGGAGGAGGGCATGATACGCTTTTCGATGAAAGCGTTCCAGAGTTTGGCTTCCGGGAGTAGCTGCCCCCTTTTGACAGAGTGGGGGTTCTTTTTGCTTGTGGTCCAAGTTGTTCCTTCCTCTGTCACTTCCGCCATGACAGCACCATAGGCGGCAGCATCGAGGGTGTCTAGAAATTTCTGGTGAGCATCATCATCGAGGCCAAAGTAGAGGCCAAACATGTGGTTGATGCTGTCAGCTGTGAAGGGCACCTTTACTCCTCGAACGGTGACAGATGTTGCTGATCTGCTGTCGATAGCAGCATAGAACTCTCGGACTAATGTGTCGTTTAGTTCTGCCGATTGTTCGGCGAATTGCTCCCATAGTTGAGCCGTGATTGCCTTTGTGATGAATGGTCGGAGTCCCATGTTGGGTGTTTTTCGGATGTAAACGAAACCCCTTTCCTCCCATAACTCCTTTGCGGCGAAGGGCGTCGCTGCTGCTGAAGAAGAGGCTGAGGCAGCACTACGGCGGGTCTATCTAGAAGACATATTAGTTGCAAGGGTTGTGAAATAGAGAAAGCAAAGAAAAACTAGAGGAGAAAACAAGGGATAATAAGAAGAAGTGAGAAAAATGAATGTGAGAACGGGATTTTATAGCGGTCGAGTTGCTGCCCATTTAATGCTGTAACGACAGGCGGGAATAACGGGGTGACTATTGCGTTTTAGCGTGTCTGACGCGTCTGACACGTAATTATGTGTCTGTTACGCGTCTGTCGCACGCTTCTGCGTCTGCCGTGTCAGTCTGTTGACAGCCTGTCTTATCCATCTGCGGCGGCAGCCGAAACGACAGGCTTCAATAAATGGGCTTTGTTGGGCTAATGGATGGGTGGTGGGCTTGGGTCACTTCTCCTTTTCTTCTTGACTCCTTTATTTCCTAAAGACAGAAAATAAAAACAAACATTATTCGAATAAAATAAACCTAATTTCCTAATAAATAATAAATACTAAAAATAAATAAAAATAAAATTTAGGTTAAATTAGGGATGCCTTGTGGGGCATCTCCTAAAGTAACCACTTCCTGTATTCCTGGGGCTTCAGTCCCCTGATAATGTTTGAGGCGTTGTCCATTGACTTTGAATTGGTGCCCGTCTTTTAATGATCGAATTGTAATGGCACCATGGGGAAAAACTTGTACCGCTTGGAACGGGCCGGACCATCTAGATTTAAGCTTCCCTGGGAAGAGCTTTAACCTCGAATTGAACAACAATACAAGTTGCCCTGGGCAGAACTGTCGTGGCAGCAACTTCCTATCATGCCACTTCTTTGTCTTCTCCTTGTAGATTCTTGCATTGTCGTAGGCCATTGTCCTTATTTCTTCAATCTCGTTCAAATCTAACAGCCTTTTCTGGCCTGCCTTGTCCAAGTCCATGTTCACTGCCTTGATTGCCCAGTATGCCCTGTGCTCTATCTCGACAGGCAGATGACAGGTTTTCCCATAAATCAAACGGTATGGAGACATTCCCAATGGAGTCTTAAAAGTTGTCCTATATGCCCATAGTGCATCATTAAGGAGTAAAGACCAATCTTTCCTAGTTGGCTTAACCATCTTCTCAAGAATGTTCTTCACTTCCCTATTAGATATCTCAGCTTGTCCATTGGTCTGTGGGTGGTATGCTGTCGCGATCATGTGCTTGACACCATATTTCTTCAAGGCAGAAGCAATTACCCTATTATCAAAATGTCTCCCCTCATCACTGATGATCGCCTTGGGGATGCCAAATCTAGAAAAGATGTTTTTGTGCAAAAACTTTTGGACTGTCTTGGCATCATTCTTTTGAGTGGCGATGGCTTCAACCCACTTAGAGACATAGTCCACTGCTAGGAGGATGTAAAGATTTCCACATGAAGATGGAAAAGGTCCCATAAAATCAATCCCCCAAACGTCGAAGATCTCGACTTCTAAAATGTTCTGCAGTGGCATCTCGTTTCTCCTCGAGATGTTACCTGTCCGCTGGCACCTGTCACAGTTCTTGTAAAAGTCCTGTGAATCCTTATACAGTGTCGGCCAGTAGAACCTTGACTGCAGCACCTTGGCAGCAGTTTTGTTGCCTCCTAAGTGACCTCCATATTGTGAAGCATGGCAGTGATGGAGAATGTCTTCTTGCTCTTCTTGTGGTACACACCTCCTTATAACCTGATCTGCGCACATTTTGAAAAGAAGAGGTTCGTCCCAATAATAATGTTTAACATCATTTTGAAACCTCTTCCTGGCTTGATAGTTAAGATCAGAAGGAAGTATTCCGCTAACTATAAAATTAACGAAATCAGCATACCAGGGGAGTTCAGAAGACTTACCTGCCGCCATGGCTGTCGCGACAGCGATTGCGGCAGCAAAGAGCTGCTCATCTGGGAAGGTCTCCAGTATGTTTGTCTCGTCGATTGGTAGACTTTGTCCCTTCTCCAACCTCGACAAGTGGTCTGCCACCTGATTTTCTGTCCCCTTTTTGTCCTTGATCTCAAGGTTGAATTCTTGTAATAGCAAGATCCACCGTATCAATCTAGGCTTTGCATCCTTCTTTGCGACCAAATACTTTAGGGCAGAGTGGTCGGTGTGTATTATTACTTTCGTCCCAAGTATGTAAGAACGAAACTTGTCGATGGAGAACACCACAGCTAATAGCTCCTTTTTTGTGGTGGTGTAGTTCACTTGGGCGTCATTCAATGTCTTGCTGGCATAATATATGACATGAAACAGCTTATCTCCGCGCTGCCCAAGTGCTGCCCCGACAGCATAGTCACTAGCATCACACATGATCTCAAATGGCTGTGTCCAGTTTGGTGGCTGTACTATGGGGGCTGTCACTAGTTTTTCCTTCAGAACCTTGAATGCTTCAGTACATTCTTCATTAAAGTCAAAGGGTCGGTTCTGCTCTAAGAGATGACATAGGGGCTTCGTGATTTTTGAGAAGTTTGCAATGAATCTGCGATAAAAACCAGCATGCCCTAAAAAACTTCTAATACCCTTGACTGTGGTCGGCGGCGGCAGCTTCTCTATGACTTCTATCTTGGCCCTGTCGACTTCTATCCCACGGCAGCTAATCTTATGGCCGGGGACTATCCATTCGTCCACCATAAAGTGGCATTTTTCCCAATTCAAAACAAGATTCGCTTTTTCACATCTTTCAAGTACCTTTTGAAGATTGCCGAGGCAGCTCTCAAAATCGTCTCCAAAGACGGAAAAATCATCCATGAAAATCTCTAGAAAGTCCTCTACCATATCGGAGAATATGGCCATCATGCACCTTTGGAAGGTGGCAGGTGCATTACAGAGTCCAAACGGCATCCTCCTAAACGCGTATGTTCCGTAGGGGCATGTAAAAGTCGTCTTTTCTTGATCCTCCGGTGCAATAGCAATTTGATTGTAACCTGAATAACCATCAAGAAAACAATAGTAAGGTTTTCCTGCTAATCTATCAAGCATTTGATCAATAAAGGGCAAAGGAAAATGATCCTTTCGGGTAGCTTTGTTAAGCTTCCGATAGTCCATACAAACCCTTCAATCGGTCACAGTCCTGGTTGGGATTAACTCATTGTTCTCGTTGGTTACTACGGTCATTCCTCCTTTCTTGGGAACGCATTGCACCGGGCTCACCCATTTGCTGTCGGAGATGGCGTAAATAATACCAGCATCTAACCATTTAATTATCTCTTTACGCACTACCTCCTTCATCGCATGGTTTAGCCGCCGTTGGGCATCAATAGCTGGCTTATGATCTTCCTCTAGGAGGATTTTGTGCATGCATAGCGCCGGACTAATGCCTTGTATGTCTGCTATCGTCCATCCAATCGCCTTTTTGTGCTGCCTTAGCATGCCGATTAGCTGTCGTTCCTGTTCCTGCGGCAGCTTAGTAGAGATGATTACGGGCAGTGTGTCATTGGAACCAAGGTAAGCATATTTTAACTGCCCTGGCAGGGGCTTAAGTTCTAAGGCAGGTGGTTCAACAGTAGATGGCTTTTGGATTAAATGGTTATCCGGAGTGTAATTCAAAGGTTCGAATAACTTACCTGGACGATGGCCTATCCAATTTACCTCCTCCTGACTTTCAGTATCAGATGAATCAGATTTAGAGGAGTCGTTGTCGTCGGTGCTGTCGTCGTTGCTGTCGTGACAGTCCTGTAGGTGGCTGTCGCAGCAGTGACCAAATTTTATATCACGGCAGCCCGACCTAAAGCAGGGGTGTTCAAAGGTCACCTCAATGATTGCCTTGCATTCCTCGTCCACATCAGCATGTTTCATTGCTTGGAGAACATTCAACTTAATCTCTTCATCGTTCATGCGCATGGTGAGTTCTCCTTTCTCCACATCAATCAATGATCTTCCCGTGGCTAAGAAGGGTCGCCCAAGGATGACTGGTGCGTTTTCATCTGCCTCACAATCTAAGATAAGAAAGTCAGCAGGAAAAATAAGTTTATCCACTCTTACCAGAATATCTTTAATTTTTCCTTCGGGATGAACGTAAGAGCGGTCGGCCAGCTGCAGAGTTACTGTCGTGGGCCGTGCCTTTCCAATACCTAATTTCTGAAAAACAGACTTTGGCATTAAATTAACACTAGCACCAAGATCACAAAGTGCCTTACCCACGAATTTATTTCCGATTACGCAAGGTATGATGAAGCTCCCCGGATCCTTCTTTTTCTGGGGTGGCTGCCGATGAAGAATACTCATACAACCTTCTGTCATCTTTACCGTTTCAAACTCCCCAAGTTTAGATTTTTTTGACATAACATCCTTGAGAAATTTAGCATAATCGGGCATCTCCCTAACAGCATCTAACAATAGAATGTTAATATGAACCTGCTTAAAAATATCATAAATCTTTTTAAGTTGAGATTCATGCTTAGCTTGCTGTATTCGTTGAGGGAAGGGTGGTGGGGGACGATAATCAGCAATACGCCCTTCCCACTGCATGCGAATCTGAGGACGGTAATCATCGTTTTTCTCCTCTGTCGCTTCTACTGTCGTGACAGGCTCATCGGTAGCAGTCTGTTTATCACCTGTCGGGGCAGCTTCCTCGGCAGGTTTATCCAAGGCAGGTTCCTTTTCTGTTTCAGCTTCTTTTTCCGGCCCTGGTAGTTTCTTCCCACTCCTAGTAGTAATCGCCTTACATTGCTCATGTGGGGGCGGTCTAGCATTTTCAGTATTGCTAGGGAATCCTCCATTCTGCCTCGGCTTAATATGTTGCGACACCTGACCCATTTGTGTCTCAAGAGATTTCAAAGTAGCTTCATGATTTGTCATCCTCATCTCGGTTTTATCTATGAAATTCTCTGTCTTCTTGACAAACTGATTCATATTCTCCATATATGTACCGGTCTGAGACATAAATGTGGCCAGAGTCTGTTCCAATATACTGCTCGTGGCAGGTGGTGGCTGTTGTTGCTGCTGCGGCGGCAGGTGCTGCGGCAGGTTCTGCGGCAGTTGCTGTCGCGTCAACAATCTAGGCCCTCCCTGATTCTGATTGTGCGCTTGCGGATTCAGGGCATTGTTAGGATTACTCTAGGAAAATTTGGGATCCTTCCTCCAATTAGGATTGTAATTGTTGGAATTATAATTCGGCTTGTAATTTCCAACATATTTCCCCTCTTCTATTTGTATTGGGCACTCATCTCGACTATGATTTCCCTCACAGATGGTACAAACTTCCTCGACAGCAAATCCTTGTAATTCGTCTTCATTCAATAACCTTTTCATTGCTTTAGTAAGGGATGCTACCTGTGATTTCATAGTGCTGTCGGCCTCATAGTCCTTGACAGCAAGTACCCGTTTACCCCCTCTTCTTGTAGTCGGAAACTGTTCCTCATTCTTGGCCAGATTTTTCAAAACTTGCAATGCCTCGTCCGGATCCTTATCCAATAGTAACCCATTTGCTGCAGAATCAATTCGGATGCGAGTTTGTAGGTTGGCAGCATTATAGAACTTTGTAACCTGATTCCAGACGGGGAATCCATGCATTGGGCAGTTTCGAAGAAGAGTAGTAAGCCTGTCCCAGGCCTCGTGCATTGGCTCGTCGTCTTCCTTTTGAAAAGTAGCAATTTCGTTACGTAATCGCTCAGATAAATGCGAAGGATTAAAACGAGATAAGAATTCACGAGATAAATCTGCCCAAGTTACGATTGAACCCAGCGTAAGTTTATTCCAACAAGAAGACCTCGTGAAAAGCGAGAGTTGAAAGCACAAAAGAAAAATTAAAGAAAAATAAAAATAAAACGAAAATAAAAATAAAAATAAAAACGAAAAGTGAAATAAAAGAAAGATGTAGTTATGTTGCCAATCCCCGGCAACGGCGCCAAAAACTTGTTGCGTGTAAAAGAGTCTATCGCAATTGTAGTGCAAGTGTACATGACGCAAGTAGTAAAGTGATACGAAGTATCGGATATCGTCTCCACAGGGATTGGGCTAATGACTTCACCTAGTTCACTGCACGGAAGTAAAGAAAATATTTGAGAGAATTGTCACGAAAATAATAAGGAAAAACGTAAATAAAAGAGTTGGAATATCAAGATAGAGAGAATGGGCTGGTATTGAATTGCTCAGTAGTGCAGGTATTGCAGTGCTCAGGAAATCCAGTTCTGTCGTTGCGCCCGTCGCCGACAGCACCTGTCGCGGCGGTTGTCCGTTAGCTGCCGCGGCAGCGAACACACCAACTCCGTACTTTAAGTTTGGCAAGAATCCCAGATCTGCCTTGGCCTATCCCTAGGTCCAAGTCTGTCGATGATCACGTCTTGATGATACCTCCCGGCGTGAATCGAAGGATGAACACCGATGTGTATGAATTCTTCCTTAGCCACTTAACCTCGCCCTATCCCTAGGCACGAGATGGTTCAATTATAAACTAGAGAACGCGCTCTTATTTCTTTCGTATACTTAACTCTCCCGATGCTAAGTAAATGGATAACCTCACAATGCTCTCCCGATGCTCTTGCAAGATATTAAAACCAAAATAAGAGAACTTGAAGTTTATTTTATTGAACTTGGAAAATCCTAAAACAAAACAACCCTTGCAACTACTTTACAAAACAACCCGTGGCCCTAAGGGGTTTTTAGAACATGTCGACGACGGGTAAACGGCGGAGGGGTTTAGGTTTTCGATTATGGGGTATTCGATGCCTCCTAGGTTAAATCTATGCCCTTATATAAGCTTTGGGCTCAAGTATTCTAAGTTAACAAGGATTACAACTTTAATGAAAAGTAAGATTCAAATAAATGCTTAATCTCTAAGGATTCCTACTTTTCAGCCGCCTCCTTGTTTCATGGGAATTCCTCTCCTTGAGCTTTGGCTTGACATATCTTTTGATCCGGGGCTTGGAAAAATATTTGGCTTTCACACGACAGACGAACAGATTTTTCTCTATCTATCGAGGTCCACTTTACTTTTCCTCTTCATAAGGCTGATGTCACCTTGCTGTCACGACAGATCCATGGCAGCTTCGTCCTCGTCGTCTGCTTGTCCAGTTCATCTCTTCTGCTTCTCTGCCCTGCGCCTGCCTTCTTTGTCAACGATGGCAGTAACCTGCAAAATAAGCCATCTTTTAGTAGAATCCGTGCCTTTAATCCATTTGTGATGTTTTACTATAAACTGACCTAAATGCAATGCAATGATGCTTGAATGCAGCAGAAATATGGGTTAAAAGGATGTAAATAATAGAACTTTTACACACTCAACAAGAAGCACGAAAGTTACCTCTAATCTCTTGCTATTTCTTCAATTAACAAGATTTGATTGAAAATCTTCAAGAATCCATTGAAACAAATTGAGGAAACTCCATGAAAATCATTTAATAATCAAAGTAAAATGAAGAGGATAAGATCTCTGGAAGTTTTGGAAGAAAATGGGTGATTGGCTGATGAGAAAAGAGAGAAATGGAAGTTATGTCAAAATAAGTTTGTAAAGCTTAATTCCCTTTTAAATCTTTTTAATTAAACACATTTAAAACATGTCAAATTAAGGGAATAGTTAATTATATTTTCATTAGATCCCTAAAGATTTTAAGTTTTGGCTTGTTTACAAAATAGCCATTAAAAATAGTTTTCCATTTTTAGAATTTAGTCACTAAATCAAAATGTTCACCTTCCAAATGTCATTTTCCAAAATTGACTTCACCAAACCCTTATATACATTTAAAAAGGATTTTAGAAACTTTTCTCATATTTTTATCAATTCCCAAACTAGGTTTTCCCTGAACCAATCCTGAACTAACTCGAATCTCTAGTCTCGGTCCAACGGACCCTAAACCCAACCTAAAAACTCTTATGCCCAAAATCAGGGTGTTACATAATTTTTCAAAAGGTTTTTCAAAAATAATATCTTTTAGCATTAAAGAAAGACCTAGTAATTTCAAAATTCTTGAAAATTTATTTTGGGTTTTGTTGTATAAAAAAGGGGAGATTGTAAAACCTATTTATGATTTTAATATAACAAGGAATTTCAAGGACCAATTTGTAAAATTGGATAAATTTTCTAAGTACTCAAAAAGACTCACAAAGTGACAAGAATTTGAACTTAAAAATATTTCTAAGTCAAAAACTTAAACCTCAAATATTTCATAAGTAATTTCGTGCTCGAAATAGCCAAGTTAGCTCATGAGTATCGATACGCCCTTGGCCACACCGATACGATTTTTAGCTATTGAAATTCGTTTTATACTTAATGGCTATAAGGTATCGATACGTGCATAGTTGTATCGGTACGCCATTCAACCTAGGAACCAAATTTGTCTTCGAGTATCGGTATGACTTTATGCGTACCGATATGAGGTGTTAAGATTTTGTAAATCTTCTGCGTTTAATATTCGATCGTTGCCTTGTCAATTTATTGGAATCACCACTTTGAAAATTAGTTATGCGTACTGATACCCTCTTAGGCGTATCGATACAATTTTTCTTACTTAACATTCTCATATTCCAGTGAGCAAAACTAGTACCGATATGGTATGGATCGTACCGATACGCCTTTGTAAAATGAACTCCTTGTATCGATATGGCTTCCCGCGTATCAATACTCCTTTTTACAACGACTTTTTCTTCTTATAACAAGTACTGATACCGAAGCCCGAGTACCGATACTTTGTGTTGGCAGACAACATTTATTACAGGAAAAATGAAGTCCAGCGGCTATATTTATGATCTTAATTACCCAAACGGATAGAACTCAATGAGATGGTATATAATCAAGTCTCCAAAGCTACAACAACAACTATTCATCAAGTCTAAAGCATTCAAGCACATATATCCAACAGTCTTTGAGTCTTTTAGAGCCAAATCTTGTAACCCACTTGAGAGAGCTTATTTGTAATCTTTTGATTCAAATTTTGGGGTTTGAGTGAACTTTGTATTGGGCAAACATTCTACCTTTGAGAAGATTTTTCAGTTTGCTATTTGTTCTTTTTGTAAAAGATTGTTTTTTTCAAAGCTTTTAGGTATAAGTTTTGAGGTTGTAAAGATTTCCTCTTGAACCTAGAAAAGGAGAAGAAATTCATAGTGAATTTGGGAAAATCCTTAGTGTGAAGCTAAGGTAGTGGATGTAAACCTTGTTAGAAGGTTGAACCATTAGATATCTCTTGTGTCCCAATTTTTATCTTTTCAATTTGCTTTCACCGGCATTTAAATTGTCAATTCATCCCTTCTTAGCCTTTCACCATAGATTGATCTTCCCAACACAAAGCAATAATAGAGTCATTGGAATCTTGAACACACAGATTGTTAGAAACATGTGACTTGTAAGAAATAGTTGGTAACTTCAACAAATGTAACCCTCTTAGCCCGGCCTAGACGCCCGACCCGAACTAAGAAGATTACACGGGGAAAACTGAAGCCAACTCGTTAAAGTCAACCTCTATTAACGACCTTTTTTCCATTTTATCTTCTCTAGATGCATATTATTATCCTATATGTTCAGCGAAGCGGTTAGGTGAAAACGGCACAGCGATCAGAGTTCAATAGGGGTTCAATTGCATACTTATGACTTTTAGGGACCATTTTGCAAATTACAGAAATTGTAGAGACTTTACAGATTTTAAAGTTACCAAATCTTAATTAAATATGTAACATGCCATCAAGCCCAATTTCAGTTCAAAATGATCATTCAAACTCATCCAATTAGCCAACTATCATTCAAGGACGAAAACGTAACATTTCAAGACTTACAAAGATACTTTTAACTGAATTTTAACTACCCGTATCGATACACTTGAGCATGTATCGATACGCGGGAAGACAGTAGCTAAAGAAGGGACGAGCGTATCGAAACGCTTCTCCGCGTATCGGTATGACCTTCAAACTTGGCCTAGGCGTATCGATACGCAGGCAATCTGTACCGATACCCCTGTACCAAAAAGCCTCAATTTTTCCTTAGCGTATCGATACACTTACCCGTATATCGATACGCGTACCTAATTGGCTCATTCTAACATCATTCAAACACACTAGAACACATTCAATCAAGCTCAAAACATGCATACTGAATATAATCGATCTAATAGACATATAAACATCATCAATCAGCAAAACATACTCCTCAACCACATCATACTAAGGTGACATTTAAGCTATCCATGCATGCTTAAGATACCAAACTATAGCAAAGGTAAAATACCATAAGCAAACCAAGGAACCATATAAAGGCCAATTACAAGTCCACAATCAGAAGTAAAACATGCTTAAACAACAAACATCACCAACAAATTCAGGAAGTAGAAATCCCACCCATTGCCACTTATTACACTAAAGGTGAACCACATACATCTCTTAAACAATGCCTTGGAATCCCATTGCTTCTGTGCAGCCTTGAAATGCTCAATTCTCTGCATTGATGAAACAAATGAGCGTAAGCATTTAGCTTAGTGAGGATCACTAAACAACATTCATCAATGCATTTCACATGACTTGCAAAACCACCACATTTATCACATGCCTTTTCATAAAACATGTCTTCTCAAGACATCAATGCATTTTATAACACATGCTCATGTGCAACATTTTAAAACAGCAAATAAACTTTTGCTCATGATTTACCAAGCATCTCATGCTTCACATTAATCATTTACATTATATTGCCTCGCAAGTGATAATCCATAAACCATTTCAACAAAAGACACAATCAGATACGCGGATTACAAGCGTTGTCCCACACGCTTCATACATACTACCAGACTACACAAGGCGGAGATTAATGGCACATTCACAACCCCTCAACACTCGTGATGGAGATTAGTGGCACAATCACAACCCCTCAACATCGCTTATCGGTAGTTGTATAATTCCACTAACGAGAGTATGGGACACATACACAAGACTCACACACGGGACTAAACCATTCACCGTTGTGGTCTTAACCTCAATCTTTAGGGTACTTGGATGGAGATTACGGCACAATCACAATCCTTCAACATCCAAGGCGACTTTATTCACGGTGCACCCAATCCTATAGCCGGCTAACTATATCCGATTAACACAACCAAAAACCATTTACATCACTTGCCAATATAATCATTTAACATCAATATTCCACTATTTTACAAGCATCAACACAATGCCATTTCCACAAGCATAACATACTTAACACCATATGCATATTCATATGAAAAACCAAGGATCACATACCTAGTGCATTCTTAACATAATGGCATTAAAATCCAGCAACATTCATGCTTAAAACATGATTTAAAACATTAAACAAATCCACACTTAACTCAAGTGCAATTTCATCAAGCATAGCACATTTTCAAAAGAGGGATTTCCGAATCACTTACTCTTGAGCTTAGCTAAGTGTATCAAACTTACACTTAGCTCCCAAGACCATGCTCAAAGCGTTACAAAGTAAGAAAATTGCATTTCCACTCACCGATACGCGAAGCCTTGCTCGCCGACACAAGAACTACTCTTCTGAAGCCTCCAACAACACCTCGTTTGCTTTCGGATCAAGATCTCATGTTTTCACATCATCAAAACGAAGATCTAAATGCATCAAAATGCATTCCATCACCAGCAACAATTCACAAACTCATTGCTCACTCAAACTACACCAAAATACTCATCCAAAACAACCGAAAACTCAATCGATTACTTCCTAAACCAAGCCCAGCCAACATACATCACATCCAAACCATAATAAACATCAAAACACATCTAACAAACAACCTAACCCAACCTTATACTTCCAGCAAGCAAGATTCCACCATTTCACCTCAAAAACTCACCTAAAACAACCAAGAAACTCAAGGATCTCAAGGATTTCTGGATCTATGTTATCAACACATCATTTTAACATATAAATCAACTTAGAACTTAATTAATATTAGCACAAAACAGAGCTTAACTCAACAAGTCCAAAAATTAAGATTTCAACCATGTTTTTACAAGATTTTGATCTCCAATCAAAATTATAATGAAAACTCAACCAAAAAAATTAATTAGAAGCCAATGATCTTAGGAATTTCAGTAAAAAACTTTGATTAGAGGTTGAGAACGAGATATACCTCCAATCCTTTCTTCCATCAATGAATGACAAGTTTTCCTTAGCAAAATCTTGAAGAACTAGGAAAGATTTCTTGAAAATGATTTAGGAAATGTTGAGAGAGTTTTTGGAAGAAAGAATTCTGGAGAAAGATGATTGAATTAGTGTTTGGCTGAAACTGAGAAAGAGTTGGTAGTTACGTAATTAAAAATCTCACATTAACTACCTTTTAATTAATTAATATAAATCCAATTAAAGTCATTTAATTAAAAACCTTTTAAAAAACATGTCATATTGAGGAAATGCCAAATTGACTTAAAGCCCCCTAAAGATTTTTAAGATTTTGGCCTCTAAATTAAAAATCACATTTTCTCAGTTTTAAAACGTTACAATTTGGTCACTACTCAAAATGTCCCATTTCCAAAATCTGTTTTGTAAAATTGACTTGACCAACCTCTTAAACATATTTTTAGAGGATTTTATCAATTTTTACCACATTTTTATCCTATCCCGATCTTTGATTTCCTTAAATCACCTTACGCGATTCGAACCGTTCTCGACCGGTCTCATCCGATGTCTAAAACATCCAAACCCAAAACCATGACATTACAACAAATATAATCTATGGCAAAGCTCATCCTTCCCAATCACATGCCAAAAGGTCTTGAATAATATGTTGAGTATTGCAAAACAAAACTTTAAGGTTAGAGACTTTAATCAATTATCTTACAACTAAACGATTAAATCTAAATTCTAGTAGAAATAGAACATTTTTAAGAACTACGTGAGAAGAAAGTCTAATATCTCCAGAAAAATTTACAGTTATAACATATTTATCTGGTAGCAAAATAATATCACCTTTTATTGGATATAAAGATTCGCATAATTCTTTAGAATAATACACGTCTTAATGCACCAGAATTAATAATCCAATATATATATATATATATATATATTTTTTTTTTTTTAAAGAACTAAAACTATTAATATATGATAAAATATTACCATGCATGGCTATATTGACAGAAGTAGAGGGTAAATATGTGCCTGTAACAGCTTGTAGTTGATTTGTAAGCATAGCAATAAAATTTTGACACTGAATAGCAGTTAAAGAATCATTTAGAACTGAAGAAGAATTAGAAAACTGAATACTTCGATCAACATTGGCATGAACAACATTAGTGTGAGTAGTAATTTGCATGTGCAACATGATTTTATTTAGAATAAGAAGCATAACCAGCCAACCAGGGAAATAACCATGTAGCTTGTAAAGTTGTAACACTTTTCTTTTGTATGGCCAAGCATGTTACATTGACGACGAGACTTCCAAGTGGTGGGATTACATTTGACCACAAAAGCAACCTCAACAATAAGATTGTTTAAAGCCATGTTTCTTTGATTTTCATCTTGGATAACCAAAGAAAAAACCTTGTTTATCGATCGCATAGGATCCATAAGTAAGATTTGACCACGCATATGTGCAAAAGATTCATTCAAATTCATTAAGAACTCCATAGATAGTTCTTTTTGTTTATCATCTAAAATCTTTTGAAGATCCCACATGTGCACTGTAATAAGTGCAATAAGTCCTAATGGATATCTAACCTTGAATCAAATTACTTAATTTTCTTTTTAGTTGAAAGATTCGAGGACCATTGTTTTGCTGAAAACGATCTTCAAGAACCTATCATATGACAACATTTGTTGAATGATATAAAAGACTATCAGCTATACCCTTGGAGACATGATTCAAGATTTAAGAATTTACCAAATTGTTAGCTCGTGTCCGTACACTAAAATTTTGAGAAGTAGCACAGACAGAAGAGGAAAAATAATAGCCAAGAGAAGTAGAAGCACGAAACTATTGATACCATATAACAACCAAAAAATGGTAAACTGATTTTTATTTATTGAATGTAAAGAAAATTACATAAGAAGTAAAAAGTAAGTAATCTATCAAGTATCTAGCCTTTATATACAAGAGAATATAACGTTCTAACTAATACATATAAGAGAGCTGGATTTAACTAACTAGCATAACTAACTCTAATACACATCCTACGCTCAACCAAATTGGAGTACTACACTCAAAAGTATTGCATTTAAAAAAGACAAGTCTATACTTGTAAACTACGAGGATTAGAGGCATAACAATATACACTCAAAGTTATACAACCATGTTCACCAAATCATAACAGTATTGCATATTACGAAACCAGCAACTTATAAATTATAATAATAATGGAGATCTTTAATTACTCAATTAATATACAGGCAACTGAGAAAACTAATTCATTCCAAATATTATGGCTTAGAATGTGTGTGAGAGGGCACATATATACTTGTATTATATTTCACATCACTAATATGGAAATTGAAAACAATTTTACATAGGCAAAACCATGAATTAATACACCTTTAGATATGGTAAAGATGCATGCAGTTCACATTTCAAAGATCATATAGGAAAAAAAATATAAACGAGAAATTGAATTTTATGGTCATAAACCGATTACCATGTTCCCATATTTTGATTTATTAAAAAATAAGCAAAATATTGATGGAAAGAATAAACCGTTGAACAAAAATATTATGCCTATAATTATGTCTCTTTCTATGACCCACACTAAAAAATTATTAAAAATTAAATTTTAAATCATAACCTTAAATTTTACATTATAAACCTTAAATTATACAATTTGAAAAATACACTCCACCTATAATTCTCTAAACCCTAACCTTGAACTATAAACCCACTTTTTTAAGTGGGACACCAAAAGAGGCATAGTTTGGCGACAGACGATTTCTATCATAAACCAGTCTAATTTGTGTGTGTAAATTATGAACAAAAATCTTATGCCTCTTTCTATGATCCACATTAAAAATAAATAAATTCTAAACTCTAACCCTAAATTTCACATTCTAAACTCTACACCCTAAAACACATTTTATCCCTAATTCCTTCAACTCTCACCATAAACTCTGATTTTAAACCCTAAACCAATTTTTTTGAAGTTTGGACACTAAAAGAACATAGTTAAGGGACAAACAATTTCTACCCATAAATTATACACTTTTATATACATAGCAAAAGGCATAAAATTTTGTTTCATTGAATTGATTAATGAAAAATTAACCCTCAAACTATATGGAGTAATTTGATTCCAATCATTTGCAACAGCTACCACATAAACCCTAAAATGAAAACATTTAAACTTTCCTATTACACCATACTCTACAATGAAAATCATTGAGAAAACTGGGTAATTCCTTAGATCAAAGAAGCCATACCTTGAAAATCTCTCGAAAGCTTCAACCAAGCTTATACGAAGACAGCACTGGGACAAAACATGCAGCTATGAGCTATTCATGTAAAGAAATAAAATCATATACCATGCACTTGCCCTAATCCCTTCAAATCTCCTCCTTTTCTATTGCATATCTTCTTAAAATCTACTCATGGTATTTTCCAGGTTCAAGCTTTATTGATTTCATGAAACTCCATTGGAATTCTCCATTTATAGTCCTTGAAAAAACTTGCATGCAGAAACCGCTACGCAACCAAAGAAGCTTTGAATATATAAACCTCAAAAATCAAAGAAGAAATTAGGATCACCGTAATCCCAAATACTAGCTGGAGGATATTCATCATCGTTTGTAAAAGGCAAAATAGATGGAGATCTAGGTCCAACTTGTAGACCTGGATCTGGAACTGGTGGTGCAAGTGCAACCAAAGCCTGGGCCGACAAAGACAAGCTCGAACTCACCGAACCCACAAGGGAATTGATATCCTCGTACAGATTAGAATCTTGCTGATGCTCTACTTGTTGAAGGTTAGGGTTCGTATACAAGGCCGGTGTTTCGGGTTCACCAACAACGCTAGGTTGAGGTTTAGATTGTTGCATTATTTGCAAGGCTTGTTGGGGATTTGTAGCCATGTTTGGGTAAACTAAAGCTGGGTTTAGAAAGTTTGGGCAAGCCCCATATGGCATAAGCCTTGATGATGAAGAAACCCCAGCAGCGGCCATTAACAAGGTTGGATGAGTTGCTGAGCTTGCAGACGAAGAAGGAGCAAAACTGAAAGGAAAACCTGAAGGACGAGGAAGCAAAGGCCTTAAAGTTTGAGTAGAAGAAGAAGAAGATGTAGATGAAGATGAAGATGAAGAGGGGAGGGATGGTTGAAGATTAAGCTGAGCCTTGGAACCATAAAGAACAATAGCAGCTCGATCATATGCCCGAGCAGCTTCTTCAGCCGTAGCGAAAGTTCCAAGCCATTTCCTCGTACGTTTTCGAGGCTCCCGAATCTCAGCAACCCATTTACCCCAACTCCTTTGCCTCACGCCTCTATATCTAAACTTGTTATTATCAGGGCCACCTTTGCCTTTGCATTTCCTACTGCTGCTCCCCGTAGGAGGAGGAGGAGTAGGGTTAGTATTGGTGCTAATAATACTGCTTTCGGATTCAGGAACGGTGGTGGTGGTTTTAGCGGTGGTTTCTTGGGGAAGGTGATACAAACGAGACTGGTCATCCTCCTGCTCCATTTGCTTTAAAAGAGGGTTTTCAATTGGCGAAAAGAACAAAAGCTCCTCGTTCTTTGTGATTTGTCGAGAGGTTGAAAAGAAGGGATTTGAATGTCGTCCCTGTTAATGGTGGATGAGGGCGGTGGCTCTTTATATTCTCAGGAGAGAGAGATTGCTGAACAATGAAGAAAGCAGGCTCAACTTTGGTTTGGGAATTCGGGATCATTCAATATTTTATTTTATTTTCGTGTGTTTTCTCTTTTCTTTTTGGCCTGTTGATTCTATTTTAGGGAAAATTCCTAGGAGAAGTTATTGGTAGCAAACCTTTTTGTCTAGGACAAGACTTCCAATAAGTATAACTTCCTTTTATTAGGAATTTTAGGTTTGATTAATGATATATCTATCTTGTCACTTCTTGTCGAACTTTGTTTTTTTTTTTTTTTAATTCTAAACCTATCTATTAAGTGTTTTATTGGTTTTTAAAAATAATATAATGGAATACATGAACTACTATTTGGATTTAATCTTAAATTTTATTTGATTAATTCATATAGTACCCTTTAAAATAAATTTAAACATGATATTTGCAAGGTTTTACCATATGTACTGCAATGTATCATTAATCATATATATTGTTACTGTAATGTATTATTAATTATTTTAATACTTTTGAAACTATAAGGACATAAAGTGTTATTATTTATTTTTAGAATAAAGTTTAAAAAATAATTTATATATTATTTTTTGAGTAAAATACTCAAATGATCACTGAATTTTGATAATTATTAAATTTAGTAACTAAACTTTTAATTGCTTCAATGATACCATTAAACTTTTAGTTTTGTTCTAAATTGATCACTGGCCCATTAAAATTTGTTAAAAGGGTGACGTCGCAGTTAAAATATTTTGTATAGTTACACATTTAGTCCTCTACGTTTGCACATTCAAACAATTTTGTCTTAATTTGAAAAAAAAAATTAACCTCATTATTTATACATTATTTCAATTTGGTCATGTTTTAGTTAAAAATAATTTCCCTACACCATAAGCCCTAAACTCAAAATCATAAATCCTTAAATTCTTAAACAATTTTGTCCCTATCATTTTGTGACTTCACCCAATTTATTTTTAATGTACCAGATCCATATGAATCATTGTGAACCGTTACTTTTCTGCAATAGCAATGTTTTTGGTCAGACATGACATATGCTAAAATGATTTTTCCTCTGTTTTTAAAAAGATTTAACGAGAATTATGCCCCGAGCATTGGGGTGTAAATTTCCTTCGTATAAAAATATATTTTTTGAACGTTTTTTCGGGATCACAGTTTTTTTTTTTAAATTAAATTCAAATTTGTAATTTCCATCGTTAAAACCATTTGTAATTGACTAGGTACCAATTTTGGGCGTTGTGGGGTGCTCACCCTTCCCCACACGTAACCGACTCCCGAACCTATTTTTCTGGTTTTACAGACCAAATTTCGTTGTTTTAATAAAAACGAAAAAACATATTTTATTAAAATAACCGGGTTTTCAGGTGATCTAATCTCACCTAAACTAAACAAAAATAAACGAAGATTGGTGGTGACCCCCCGTTGTTACATCTTGGCGACTCCATTGAGGACCTTTTTTTAGAGTCAAGCCATGAGTCGATTAACTTTTTGTCTTAATGAGTGGAAAATATAAATTTGGTTCAATTTATTTTGTGATCCATTTTCTTTAATTTTTTACAACATGTTTCTAAAAATCCTTTTTTTATATTGCATATCATGAGCTCTGCACCCGAGCTCTATCCTTCTAAGTTGAAGCAAGAAATTACTCCTTCGTGAGGTACCCCCTCCGTGCAGGATGGTGGATTGTTGTATCCTTGTAATTCTGCCCTTCTATTTCGATTTTCTTATATTATAGTCACTGTTTTTTGTTACATTTGCACTTTAATTTCTACCATATTTCATTCCGGTCACTTTATTATTATTATTATTATTATTATTATTATTATTATTATTATTATTATTATTATTATTATTATTATTATTATTATTATTATTATTATTATTATTATTATTATTATTATTATTATTATTATTATTATTATTATTATTATTATTATTATTATTATTATCATTATATTGCTATTTATTTACTAATTATTAGTATTATAATATATTTACCAATTTTTAAGGATTATTGTGAAAAACGTGCCCCAAGCGTAGGGGTGCCGCTTTCCGTTAATTCCTATTACGAAATACTATATTATAATTATAAATTTCAAAAATAATTTTTCCTCTGTTTTTCAAAAGATTTAACGAGAATTAATCGCCGGGCACTGGGGTATAAATTTCCTTCGTATAAAAAATATATTTTTGAACGTTTTTTTCGGGATCACATTTTTTTAAATTAAATTCGAAATTGTAATTTCCATCATTAAAACCATTTGTAATCGACTAGGTACCAATTTTGGGCGTTGTGGGGTGCTCACCCTTCCCCCACACGTAATCGACTCTTGAACCTATTTTTCTAGTTTTGCAGACCAAATTCGTTGTTTTAATAAAACGACAAAACATGTTTTATTAAATAATCGAGTTTTCAGGTGATCTAATCGCACCTAAACTAAACAAAAATAAACGAAGATCGGTGGCGACTCCCCCGTTGTTACAGCTTGGCGACTCCATTGAGGACCTTTTTTAGAGTCAAGCCATGAGTCGATTAACTTTTTGTCTTAATGAATGGAAAATATAAATTCGGTTCAATTTATTTTTTGATTCATTTTCTTTAATTTTTTTAGAACATGTTTCTAAATTTTTTTATATATTGCACATCATGAGCTCTGCACCCGAGCTCTATCCTTCTAAATGGAAGCAAGAAACTACTCCTCCGTGAGGTGCCCCTTCCGTGCAGGATGGTGGATTGCTTCCAGGATATGAGTCCCTCTGTCTTCGTGAGACCTTCGTCTCCGTGTAGACCTAGGGAAATGTATCCTCCCAAATCGATGTCATAGCGGCGGTTCGGGTATCATTACTTTAGAACCGAACCACATATAGTGAGCCATAAGAGCCTACCTTATTAGAGCCATGCTGAACCTCTGTCCGTTTAGAGAGTCTCCCGATAAATGCATTATAGGGAGATATGAGTTTCAATTTCTTTTAATTACGCTCTTTAATTTCAGTTTTTTTATTTGTTTGTTTATCTATTTATTTTATTTTCATAATAGAGTATGCTAACAGCAGAATAAGCACAAACACAAGTTCATCTCTATGAGGGTACAACGAAATGAACGCGATAGCAAATCTATTTCCCTGAATTCACAATGGAACATAACAAACACGACAATAAGTTCGTATCCCTGAGGTTGCAGCGCAATGAAAATACCAACAGAGGCAGCAAGCCTAGGGCGGTTCATGGTGCTGCAAGCCCATCGCAGATTGGGAGTTCTTCACTTCCCTTTATGTTGCTTTAACATTTATTTTATATCTGGAAAATGAGTTGTATGAATGAAGATACTTCGAATATTTGCCCAACCATGAGCTGATTTAGGTGGCTAGGGCTGTTGGATGAACTATGTTTTATTTTCTTTTATGAATGTTTATTTATCTCTTGCTCGCATCTATGCTTTGTCTATGTTGTTATATGCTTAGGGTTGTAAGAGCCCTTGAGAGTTGGCCTTTCCTTAGGTGTTAGTTGAGGTTAGTGGTTGAGGGAGCTTTCCTTAACCTATATAGACAATGGAGTTGGATACTAAGAGGCACAGCTCTAATCCACCTTAGAGATAAGTGTTGGGTTTCAACGACTAATAGAGATAGACCTTTAAAGGTAGGGGGAGTGTTAGAGTTTACATTGAGAGGTATTGCTATAGCATTTCATGCTCCCAATTTCCTGGCTAGAGATAGTTAAGGAGCATCTCAAGTAAATTCTGTCAAGCGTGGACTAAGTTAGAGAGGTAAACCCTAGTAGAGAGGTAAAACATAGGTAAACCTGACAACCCAGCCAGTCATTCCCAAGAGAGTTTCACATGCGTAAGAGGACCTGTTTGTCTATTTGATTTCAGCACGCTATATTTTACCTTTATTTGCTATCACATTTATATCTCCGCTCTATTTTGCTACAACATTCATCACTTTGTCTTGAATTGCCAAAACATTCTCCATTTACATTTCGTGACACTTGTGGGCTTAAGCTTACCTCGAAACACCTCCAATCCCTGTGGAGACGATACTCACTTACCACTTTATTACTTGTTCGACGTGTATACTTGCACCATAATTGCGTATCATTTATAGTACATCACGCGCAACAACAATATGGCTTTCGATTAAGGGCATCAACAACCACATTTTCTTTCCACGGATGGTAATCTATAACCAAATAATATTCCTTAAGCAATTCTAGCCATCTTCTTTGCCTTAGATTAAAATCTTTCCGTGTTAAGAGATATTTGAGACTTTTGTGGTCGGTAAATAGATAACACTTTCCACCATACAAGTAATGTCTCCAGATTTTGAGAGCGAACACGATTGCGACAAGTTCTAAATTGTGTGTCAGATAATTGAGTTCGTGAGGCTTCAATTGGTGTGACACGTAAGCAATTACGTTATCTTCTTGCATTAGGACGCATCCTAGACCCGAATGAGATGCACCGCTATAAACCGTGAACTCTTTTTCTGATTCTGGTTGGATAAGGACCGAGCATGAGTCAGGGCTTGTTTAAGCTGGTCGAAACTTTGTTGCTGCTTTTCCGTTCATTCGAATGGTTGATCCTTCCGAAGGTGTTTATTCAGGGGCAAGGCAACAATGGAAAATCCCTTAACGAATCTTTGATAGTACCCGATTAAACTGAGAAAGCTTCGGACTTCACTTACATTCTTCGGATGTCTCAAGTCAACAATGGATTGTATTATCTTTGGATCTACTTTGATTCCTTGAGCTGAGATGACATGCCTAGGAACGAGACTTATGATAGTCAGAATTCACACTTGGAAAATTTGGCGAACAACTGACCTTCTCGGAGAGTTTGGAAGACATTTCGTAGGTGTTCAACATGTTCTTCCTTGTTACGAGAGTATACCAAGATGTCATCGATAAAGAGACGACAAATTTATCGAGATAAGGCTTGAATACTCTGTTCATGAGATCCATGAATGCGGTCGGGGCACTGATTAGCCCGAATGGCATTACTAGAAATTCATAATGACCACATCTTTTTCTAAAAGCCATTTTGGGCACATCATCATCCTTCACTTTCATCTGATAATAGCTCGATCGAAGTTCGATCTTGGAAAACACGACAGCGTGTTTGAGTTGATCGAACAAGTCCTCAATCCTTGGCAACAAATACTTGTTCTTGATCATTACTATATTCAATTGTCGGTAATCAATACAAACCCTCATTGTCCCATCCTTTTTCTTCACAAACAAGACAAGAGCACCCCAGGGAGATGTACTGGGTCGAATGAATCCCTTGTCCTCGAGTTATTGAATTTTCTGCTTGAGCTCTTTCAACTCGACTAGCGCCATACGATAGGGCGTAATGGACACCGGGTTTGTTCCAGGTTGAACTTCAATCTCGAATTCCACTTCTCTAGTTAGAGGGAGACCAGAAAGTTCCTCGAGAAAACATCAACGAATTCAGAAACAATTGGCATCTCATTAAACCGAATTCAATTTGATCTTGTAAGACCATAGAAGAGAAAATAGAAGTAGGCTTTTTATCGATTAGGAGTATAGACTCTTTTCTAAAAACACGGAGATATAATCCCTTATTTTGACAATCTACCCAAGCTTCATGTTTGCTTAACCAATCTAACCCTAATACTAAATCAAACTCACAAGATGGAAAAATGCATAGATCGACAAGAAAGGGCATATTTCAAATGGTAAGTAGGCAATCTCTACAAATCAATTTTATATTTGAAGTTCCCCCTAAAGGATTAGAGACTACAAGGTCCGTTCGAACAAGTTCATGCTTTAAGTTCAATTTTGGGTAAAGTACAAAGATGTTCACTGAACTTTGGTAAAAAACAAAAACAAAATGGTAACTACACTTTCAAAAATCATAAAATGGCAATTAAACTTTATGTTTTATAACAAAATGGTAACCAGACGTTAAATCCCATTAAGTGTATGTTATAAAATTTGGTATAATAACACATTTAGTCCTTCATATTTATATATTCAATCAATTTAGTCCTAATTCAAAACAATTCACTAAATTTAGCCCTCATTATTTACGCATTCTTTCATTTTGGTCCTTAAAGCAAAATTCCAAAGTATGGTAACATGATAAATAATTACAATTAAATTTTTATAGGGAGTCGAAAACTCGACTCGACTTGACTTGATTCGAATCGAAAAAATTTCAAATAAAGTTTGAGTTGTAAAATATGACGCATCAACTCGAATAACTCGAAATTTTTTGACTCAAATTGATCGAACGCTCACATCTATCTTAAGATATGACGCGTTAACTCGAATAACTCAAAATATAACGCTCACCTCTATCTTAAGATATGACGCGTTAACTCGAATAACTCAAAATATTCAAATATTTTAAACTATTTTTTCTTTTAAATCGAATATTTTTAAAATATAATATTTAATATTTTCATATTTAAATAACATCGAATATTTAATAATTACTTTAAATATTTAATTTAATTTAAAAATATTCAATTTAAAAGAAAAAAATTGATTTAAAATATTCGAATATTTAATAACTACTTTAAATATTTTTCTTTTAAATATTCGAATATTTAATAAATACTTTAAATATTCGACTATTTTAAATATTTTTTTTCTTTTAAATCGAATATTTTGAAATTAAATCAAATATTTAAAGTAGTTATTAAATATTCAGTGTGATTTTAAAGTAAAAAAATGTTTTAAAATATTAGAATATTTCGAGTTATTTGAGTTGACGCGTCATATCTTAAGATAGAGGTGAGCGTTCAATCGAGTCAAGTAAAAAAAAATTGAGTTATTCGAGTTGGCGCATCATATTTTTTAACTCAAACTTTATTTGAAATTTTTTCGATTCGACTCGAGTCAAGTTGAGTTTTCGTGTTCTTATAAAATTTAATTAAATATTCTAATATTTTAAATCAATTTTTTATTTTAAATCGAACATTTTTAAATTAAATCGAATATTTAAAGTAGTTATTAAATATTCAATATGATTTAAAGATGGAAATATTAAATATTCTTTTTTAAAAAATATTCGATTTAGAAAAAATGATTTAATATATTCGAATATTTCGAGTTATTCGAGTTGACGCGTCATATCTTAAGATAGAGGTGAGCGTTCAATCGAGTCAAGAAAAAAATTCGAGCTATTCGAGTTGACACGTCATATTTTACAACTCAATTTTTGTTTGAAATTTTTTTGATTCGAGTCAAGTCAAGTCGAGTTTTCGAGTTCCTATAAAAATTTAATTGTAATTATTTATCATGTTACCATACTTTGGAATTTTGCTTTTAGGACCAAATTGAAAGAATGTGTAAATAACAAGGGCTAAATTTAGTGAATTGTTTCGAATTAGGAGTAAATTGATTGAATGTATAAATATAAATGATTAAATGTGTTATTATATTAAATTTTATAATAGACACATTACGAGATTTAATGTCTTGTTACCATTTTGTTATAAAACATAAAGTTTAATTTTCATTTTGTGATTTTTGAAAGTTTGGTTACCATTTTGTTTTTTTACTAAAGTTCAATGACCGTCTGTGTACTTTACCCTTAAGTTTTTCTATCAAGTTTGCACATACAAATGAATGAGTGGATCCAGAGTCTAGCAAAGCATAAACATGTATTGAGTTTAGTTCGACGGTACCTGCGATAACATCGGGAGCTTCTTCGTCTTCCCTTCCTTGAATATGATAGATACGAGTAGGAGCTCGGGATTCCTGGTGAGTGTAGGTAGGGGCATTCGAATGGTTCCCTTTACCCTTGCCATGATTTCTTGATTGAACTTTGTTAGGGCCTTTGCGTCGATTAGATGGTGCTGGACTTAGATTTGCAGTGGATCGAGCTGGAGCTATATTCTGATATTTAGGACAATCTTTAATAAAATGGCAGTTCCACCAAACATATAGAATAGGTTTGATGGAGATCGGCATTGACCAAAGTGGAGCTTGTGGCAGAAATTGCAAGTGGGGACTTTCTTGGAATTTCCTGTGCTATTCACAGAGATAATTGATTGAGGTCTCGGTGTGAAATTGCTTCTCGGAGCAGGAGCATAGGTCGATGAGCTCTCTTTGTAATACTTAGCTTTCTTGGATTTCCAATTAGGCTTATCGTCTAGCTTCTGCTTTTTGTCATTTCGGTTTCCACCCTTTCTCCTTTTCGCGGCTTTCATCTTTGCCTCGGTTGCGATGGCTCAGTTAACAAGGTTTTGAAAATCTGTAATGCCCATGGATATAAATATGGGACTAAGGTCGTCATTCAGACCATTAATGAACATACGACATTTGTCGGCCCTGATTTTGATATATTCCGAGCCGTATTTTCAATACTTGCAGAAATTAGCTACATATTGTGCAATTGGTCGATTGGCTTGCTTGAGATACAAGAATCGGTTCCTTCGCTCGTCTAGATATTGTTCACTGACGTACTTCTTCTTAAATTCATCCACATAGAATTTCCACATAACAACTTCAGCCAGAGTAGTCAGGGTAGTGGTTTCCCACCAGCTCATAGCTTCATCTGTTAACAGAGCTACGACACACTCAAGCTTGTGCTCGTCCCAACATTGTAACTATTTGGTTACAACCTTGATACTGTTCTCGAGCCAATACTCGGTATCCTCGGGTTTCTCATCATTTGCACCAGTAAAGGTATAGACTCGGTGTTGGACAAGTTTTTCAATATGAGCTCTACTCGATGTAGCAACAGGAGGAGCAACATGCTAATCTTGTTTAAGGTTCGATACGAGTTGATCGTACATCTCCTTCATACTAAGGAGACATTCTCTCTGGACAACTTGGATAGCAGTAGTATCATGCTGAGGTTGAGCTTGAGCTCGAGGTTGAACGGTTTTTTGAAGTTCAGTTTGTCTCGGAAGATTCTGATCAAACCTTACACTTCCACCCTCATTAGAGGATCCTCGAGGACTTTCATTGTCCCCAGCTATTCTTGTCTCGGACATACTACGATTGAATAAAAGAAGGAGTTAGATGTGCAAATACATAAGTATATCGAGAATACGACTCCTAGGTGGAATAACTCAATCCTATATGATACATGTAGACTCGATCTAGTTCTAGGATATAGACCTAAAGCTCTAATACCACTTTTTGTCACACCTCTCGCCCGGGTTAGTAGCGAAGAGTGTCGATGCAAGAATTGATACAAGACATATAAATTTGAGGCCAATTTAAAACTTTTCTATTCATACATAAAGTTTCATATAAATCATATCACCATTGTTCATACAATACCTACTCATTCGAATTTCAAAACAATATTTGAACAAGATGCAATTAAATTCAATTGGATTATTCGGCTAACATGATAAATCCTATACCATTTGAATAACAAGATCAATAGGTAAGGAAACAATTTGATCACATGCTTGAAGGACAAGAAGGCATTCGAATACATGCTATTACATACAAGTCACAATTTCAATCAATTGCCAATTTCAATTTACCTATGGTGTTCAACAGTCAAATTTATACATATACATGTTAATCTAAAGACAAGGCAATCAAGAGGGAGTCAACCAAAACAAGACAATTAAACATAACATCAAACCTTTAGCCTATGTTTATATACAAATCAAAAGAGGCTAATAGCCTTAAGTTCATACATTCATATCCTTACTTATTTACATACCGAAGTATCACAAAACTTTACCATCCATTCATTAAGTCCTTACATACATCTCAAATACATTTTCAATAAGAGCCAAATGCACGAGACTTGGATAACTAGACACAACACTAAGAAACTAACTAGGAGTGTAACATAAACAAGACAAGCCATACTGTCAATTCTTCACTTGTGTATGCTCAGCTCAAGATCGGGAAACTTTGATCACTTCAAACCTGATTTTGGGAAGAATAAAAGACAAGAGTGATAAGTACATTGATTACTTAGTGAGGTAACAACTATCTAACATGTTACAAGATTATTAACATTATTAATCAATCATTATTAAAGATTATTTCACAATTAAAGGAAGTTTAACCTAGCTAGTCTTTCCATGATTTATTCGAATACATGCCTAGGAAGCAAGGAATCATTCAAGCTCATCACAATTGAATCAATCAAACATCAAACAATCTCAATTAAGGTGTGATAAGTCCTAGTCGAATAGGTTCCATGTAACATGTGAATTATTTTTCAAATCATAAGTAATTAAAGTAGCATACACTTCAATTCAATCACATAATTTCATTTCATATCAAGTTCATTATCAAGAATCACATTACTCATTCTTTATTTATGATTCCAAGTCTTCCTTTCAGGTTTCTTATAATCAAGTTTTCCATGGTAGATAGTGTTCTTTGCGTGTAGTGTAATATAAATGATACGCAAACATGGTGCAAGTATACACGTCGAACGAGTAATAAAATGATGAGTGAGTATCGTCTCCACAGGGATTGGAGGTATTCACGGTTTGCTGTAACAATAAAGATTGAACTTTTTGTAGATTACAATGCTATAGTAAAAGAGATGATGTACAATAATGCTGAAGCAAAACAGTGCAGAGAAAGATAAGATAGCAATTTTGATAAACATGTCCCCTTTCGTATGCGAAACTCACTACGGAATGACTGGCTGGGAATGATGGACTACCTAAACTAAGCTTCTTAACGAGACCAAGGCTCTTCAGCTGTCTTTTATGCTAGGCGAGATTTGCTGAAAGTGTTCCTAAACTATCTCTAGCCAGGAAACTGGGAGTCAGAAATGTTACAGTCATACCTCTCGGCGTAAACACTTAACACTCCCCTACCCTTCACAATCTATCATTTTTAGCCCTTGAAACCTATCACTTATCTCTAAGGTAGATTAGATTCTACCTCTAGACAACCACTCCATTGCTTATGGGGGTTCTAAGGCTAGCTCTCTCGATTACTAACCTCAACACACACTTAAAGAACGACCAACTCTCGAGGGCTCTTACAACTTTAAGGAAATGAAAACGCATAAGCAAAGCATATAACATGATAAACACTGAAAAGGCTATAGCATGCATTAAAAAGTACTCAAAATAAAATCATCCATCAAACCCAAGCCACCTAAAACAGTTTGTGGTTGGGCAATATCATCCAACGTATCATTGCGATAACATCACCAAAGATAAATATATGAAAAGAAAATGCTATAGCGATAGAAAGAAAGGTGAACTCCCTCTCCGCCATAGACTGCCCGACTGTCTTAGGCCCACCGCCTCTCTCGAGGCCGGTGAGGCCACTTCTTGGAGCTTCAACGATGGAGGACACCAAGCTGGAGAAGATGAAGGTGAACACTTCTCTCTCCTTGTGACTTTCTCTCTCTTCTGCCTCTTTTTCTCGCGTCTTCCATTCCAAGCTTCTCTCCCTCTTTATATAGTGGAGGATCCTAGGGTTTTGTGCCCTAAAGATTCCTTGATAATCCCAAGGAATATCCACCGACAAGGTCTGCCATGAGGGGACAAGGAGGACAGTCTGCAGGTAGGTACCGGCTGCTGCACATGTCAGGTCGTCCTTTTCTGCATGTTCGCATGTTTCTACAGCTCACATACTTCTCACGTGTTGGCCAACATCCACTTCCACCATGCTATAACAATTCCTGGCACTAGCTTTCTCTCTTGACTCCTTTCCTGCACATCATCAAACCCAAAACAAACCTTCCGAGCAGTACCCCTCAGTATGGACCAATAACCAACAAAGATAAAGATGCACCCAGAATAAGAAAATGCAACCTAAATGCAGTCTAAATGCTATGGTATGAACTCAAGAACATGCAAATGCTATAGCAAAAAGGTATGAAAACAAGGATATTTGTGCAGTTATCACACCCCCTAACTTAAGCTATTGCTTGTCCTCAAGCAATGAGTAGAACATAACAAAATAAATACTATGGCAAAGATTTAACCTAGAGGATTGCTATGGCAACATCTCAGTCCTCAGAAATAGCTTAGGCAATTAAATATAAACAACCAGAAGTGAGATCCCTAAGAACATTCCTTAGGACTAAGCTGTGTGTGTGTGTGCGTGGCTGCCTTCCTCCTATAAAGGTATAAGTTTTCTGCTACGAAGGGTGTCAGCTCATCACACCTACTGTCCTTAACTCTAGATGAGTAGGGAGCAAACCTCTAACCCCGAGCTAGTAGGCAGAGTCATCCTGTGACAACTTTCATTCACTCATATGCTATAGAAAAAATTTATTTCTCTTTTTTGAAACTATGCTATAACAAAGCGGAGTGTCCTTCTACAGATATGCCGTAGCATTTATTCGTTTGTTTGAGCACAAGGTCGTCTAGTTTTTCTTAAGTTCCCCAGAGTTTACATATTAGAGTTCACTAGGGTTCTTCCTGAATTTTTTTTTCTAACAAACTTACTTATAGAAAGAGAGCAGATGTGTAACAATTTTTTTAACAACTAGATCCTAAGGTCAGTTCTACAAATCTCAACTATTTGTGTTTTTTCTAACTTAGTTCAAGCCTTTAAGATTTCGTCGTCAGACATCATAGATATATTCATAGGCTATCTCTAGACTAAACAGAATGCCATAGTAAAAATTTTGTTCTTTCCTACTATGCATATGCTAAAGCAAAATACTAACTATGAACACCAACACCCCCAAACTTAAGGGATGCGGTGTCCTCAATGCATGAACTAATCTATACTATATGCAATGAAAAATGTTTAAAAATGAAATGAAATAAAAAAATTAGTTACCTCCTGGGTGCGGAGGCTATGTGGTGCTGCTGGTGTTGTCCATTGATATTTAAGGCGTCTTCTTTCTCGGAGTCTTTTTCTTGGCAGCTTAATTAGTCATATAACATGTCAAATTTCATCACAAACAAATCATCCAAACTCATCCAATTGAACATTCAACATTCAGAGACCATAATGTAACATTACAGAACTTAGAAAGATACTTTTAACTGAAAATAAGGGTCAGGTATCGGTACCCATAAGCTCGTATCGATACGTGGGAAGACAGTAATAGAAGATGGGGAGAAGGTATCGACACCCTGCCCCGCGTATCGGTACGCCCTTCATACTTTGCACAGGCGTATAGATACCCTTGTGTTGTTTGGCCTGAAATATATGCCTTCGAGAATCGATACCCAAGCCCGAGTATCGATACTCGTACCAGAAATGCACAACCAAGAATAAAAATTATGCATTTATCAACAACTGTTCACATCCATATCTACCATACATGTTATATCAATCATTTCTAACAAAAAATGCATTAACAACCATCCACAATATAAGCATTAGGCACGACAATTCATGAAGATCATGAAACTATAAAAGAAAGCTTTAAAAAACTTATATAAACATATCCAAATTACCAAATAGAAATCCTCAAACCATATAGAGACCAATTACGTGTCTCAAAACACAAACTAAACATGCTCAAGGTGTCACAAACACCACGCAACTCATAAGCGGAAATCCTTCCTATTGCCTCTTATTACACTAAGATGAAAGCACATACTTTACTTAACAAAACCACTTGGATATCCCTTGCTTGCTCGCTGCCAAAGGTGCTCAATTCTCTGCATTGATGAAACAAATGAGCGTAAGCACAATGCTTAGTGAGGACCGCTATAAAACCAAAACATTCATCAATGCATTTTCAAAACAAACATCAATCTTTGTAAACACACGCCTTCCTTTAAAACATGTACTTTTAAAAACACAAGTTGAAACCATATCATGATCAATCTCAATTGAAACTTTCAAAACCAAAGAAAACCATTCTTTAACCATGTTCCACGTGTATCATTAGCCACAATCATTGTTCACAATGCAAATCCACATTAAGCCTCACTTGCTTAATTCACATGCATAGATTTGTCCTATGCAACATCTCATCATCAAGCATCTCATGCACAATAATCCACTAGACGTTCATTATAATCATGATACATGGGCAACAATAAACATGTATATTAGCTTACAACATCTCGGCATAGGCCCACCCATATCCGTTGTGATAGACTCACATCTATCAATCAATGATGGGCTCACCTCCATCTTAATGGCTACGAGTGGAATTACACTCACCCCTAACCCATAGTGTTAGACTCACCTCAACCACCCACAATAGGCTCACCCTTATTACGTCACGTAGCTAGACACACATACGATTTATAGATTATATTGCACTCACATTCTATTGGTCGACCAGCGTATTCGTATATTAAAAATAGATCATCCACTTGCCAATATACCCATAAAACCATGTTAACTCACTGCTTACAATGAATCATTTAAAATCATCTCATATCCCAAAATTAAACATGCTTTTAAATAGCAAATACCATCTCATACAAGATCAAACCATCTTATATAGAACCAAACCATTTCATGGGATAAACACAAGCAAAACCATGCTTAAAACCATACATAACAGTGAGTAACAACCATTATCAAAACATGAGCATGATAAACCATAGAGTCCATTTCAAACCGAAATCTGAGAGTTCAAGTAACCATACTTACTTATGAGATTAGCTAAGCGTTTCAAGCTTACACTAACCTCCCAACACCTCATATCCAGGCTTAACAAAGCTTTAAAACACATCCACTCACCGACACGCAAAACTTCGCTTGCCGACACGAAGATCACTCGTCCGAAGCTTCCAAAATCGCTTTGCTAGCTTCCGGATCAATATCCCCTACTTTAAAGCATCAAAAACATATATCCAATGAATTAAAAAGCATTGTAACTCCAGCAACTAAACACAAACTCGTTGCCCAGTAACACAACATCAATTTACTCATCCGAAACAACCGAAAACTCATTCGATTGCTTCCTAAACCAAGCTCAGCCAACAATCAACACTTCCAATCATTAATATTCATCAAATCACATCTATAAACAACCTAAACCATTCCTTATACCTCCAGCAAACATATAACCATCGAAACACTTCAAAAACTCAACTAAAACCATCATAAAACTCAAGGATCTCAAGGATTTCGGAATCTATATCATTAAAACTCTTTTTCAACGTCATAAACACCTCAAAACTCAATTATAATCCATCTAAAACACAGCTCATCAACAACATTCCAAAAATCAAGAATGAAACCATAGTTTTGCAAGATTTTGATCTTAAATCAAAACAATAATCAAGAGTCGGTTAAAAACAACAATTGAGAGTCAATAATCTTGGGAATTTCAATAAAGAACATTGATTAGAGGTTGAGAACGAGATTTACCTCCAATCCTTGCTTTCCTTAATGTTTGACAAGTTTTTGCTTCACAAATCTTGAAGAAATTAAAGAGAATTCTTTGAAATGGATAAGAAATCAAAGAGAGAGTGTTTGGGAGAAAATAAATCAGGAGAAAGTTTTAGAAATGTGTTTTGCTGAAAATGAGAAGAGAAAAGTTAGTTACGTAAATGAAACCTTCCAAACTAACAATTTTATTTAATAAATAAATAAAATCTATTTTAAATCAATTATCTAAAAATCATTTAAATCACATGTCAAATTAAGGAAAGGTTTAATACACAAAAGCTCCCTAAAGATTCTAATATTTTGACTCTCCTTTTGAAAATTGCATTTTTCCATAGTTTCAAAACTTTACATTTTGGTCACTGCCCAAAATGTACCACTTCCAAAACTCATTTTGTAAAATTGATTTAACCAACCTCTTAAACATAATTTTTCATGATTTTAGCAATTTTGTCATATTTTTATCCTGTCCCGAACCTTGATTTCCCTGAACCACTTAATACGATTCGAACCGTTTCCAACCAGTTCACTTAACCCGATCCGATGTCTAAAACAACTAGGCGTAAAATCGGGGCGTTACAACTCTCCCTCACTTAGGAAATTTTGTCCCCGAAATTTTGCCTGAAGGAAAAAGATGCGGAAACTGCTTCAACATGTCTGCTTTGCTTCCCACGTCGCCTACTCAACTCCTCGGTATCACCACAACACCTTCACAAGCTCTATCGTTTTTCCACGAAGAACTTTGCTATTCGAGGCAAGGATCTTCACCGATCCCTCATCGTAGGACAAATCCGGGTTCAGCTCTATCTCGTCGATAGGCATAACATGCGAAGGATCCGATCTATACCTCCGCAACATCGAAACATGAAACACATCGTGAATATTGTCTAACTCGGGAGATAACCTCAACCGATAAGCCATAGGACCAACACACTTCACAACCTCTTAAGGTCCAATAACCATCAGGCTAAGCTTACCCTTACACCCAAATCTCATCACCTTCTTCCAAGGTGATACTTTTAAAAACACACGTTCGCCAACCACGAACTCAATCTCCTTACGCTTCAAATCCGCGTAAGACTTTTGTCGATCCAATGCTGCTTTCAAGCGCTCACAAATGAGCTTCACCTTCCTGGTGATCCCTTTTAACATATCCGACATTGAAACCAACTTTTGCACTTCTTCCACCTAATAAAGTGGCGTTCTACACTTTCTCTCATACAAAGCCTCGTACAGAGCCATCTGTATGCTTGCCTGATAACTAATGTTACAAGCAAACTCAACCAAAGGTAAATACTTTTCCCAAGAACCTTGGAAATCTATAACGCAACATCTCAACATGTCCTCCAGCACATGGATAACAAGCTCCGACTGCCTATCCGTCTGAAGATGATAAGAAGTACTGAAACTCAACAGTGTACCCCAAGCTTGACGCAACCATTCCCAAAACCTCGTTGTGAACCTCGGATCTCTATCTGACACTATAGACTTTGGCACTATGTGCAAATGCACAATCTCAACAATAAACAACTCGGCCAACTTATCCAACATATAAGTAGTATGCACTGCCAAGAAGTGTTCATACTTCGCAAGACGGTCAACAATCACCCAAAAAAAAATCCTCTTTGACAGTATCGAAGGTAAACCAGACACGAAATCCATGATAATCCTCTCCCACTTACATTCGGGAATTTTCAACTGTTGTAACAACCCGGAATGAACTTGATGTTTAGCCTTCACTTGCTGATAAACCATGCATTTGAACCACAAACTCCGCAACATCCTCCTTCAATCCCACTTAATATTACTCATCCTTCAACCACGATATATCTCCGTACTACCAGGGTACATAGAAAAAAGAATACTATGAACTCTAGTCAGAAAAGTTCACCTCAACTCAACATTATTCGACACAGCTATTCAACTCCCAAAACACGAAACACCATTATCATTGAAACCAAAATCTTAAGGCTTTCCATCCACGATATCCTGAATATGCGATACAAGAGAATCGTCAAGCATTTGCTTATCCTTTATCAACTGGAGCAAGGAAGGTTTCACTTGAAACTCAGCGATAAGCTCACCTTCATGTGACATGCTCGACCAAACAAACATCGTCCTCAACTCCACGGCCAACTTCCTGCTAAACGCAACGACCACAACATTGGCTTTCTCAGGGTGATACTCAATTATCAGATCATAATCGTGAAGCAACTCCAACCGTCTTCGTTGCCTAAGGTTCAACTCCTATTGAGACATTATATACTTTAAACTCTTGTGATCCGTGTACAACACACGCTTCTCTAGATGAAAACCAAAATCCGCCCACTCACCATCAAAAAATCCTCGTCACAAGACTCTAACACCGTCTCCAACAGTTGGTTCACTTACATCAATTGTCTCAAGAAGGTTTACTTACACTCATCCAATAGACCACCCCCTTATGAAGATCCAACTAAATCAACATGGCTTTTGAGCTTAAATTACTTTTCCCACACAAACTTTGGCTATGACACTAATCTTACCTGGATGCTACCCAATGGCAAATCTTAATCCTCACACAAAGGCAACCGCAACAAGCCAGACATAAAGCTCATTCTCCATACACTTACAACCGTCTGAAAACATACGCTACAACCTTCCCAACCTGCTTAACAACTCATCCTATCAACATACGATACATACTTGAACCATGAATCCTTTACTCATCTCAAGCTAAACCTCGATTAGAACTCTCGTTGGAACTTCCTTCCAACTCCTCTAAGGTCACTGTCGAACCTTCATCCACTTAATACAACCATCCTATACAACCACTTAAGCAAGCCCACAATGCTTCAAAAATACATCCGCAAACCTACAACATCCATCCAACTCAGAGAAACTACAACACCTAACTGCTACCTCAAATTGCTTTTAACTACACACTAAACGACCTCGGCCGATTCTAACCAAAACGATCTCCTCTTCACCACCATGCCGCCAAAGGCCCTTAAAACACCTAGAAACTTTACCTCCTGCAAACCAAGCTAGGCCAAACCCACTCCTAACGATAAACTTGTTTACTCCTATCCTCACATCCATCATTTACCTTGCACCAAAGCAACACTTTAAACCCACAAACTATCCTAATCATAACACATCACTATCAGATCCAATTAGCTATTCCTAAGTGTGAACATTCATATGCATGATCACCTACATGCCCTTACGAATGCCTGTGCACATGTATGCAATCTTCTAATGTCATGCCAAATGTATGCATGTACCAAAATATGTAATATATGTATATAAATGACTTTAACTGTGCATGTATGTCTGTTCACACTTACTAATAACGTCCTCAGACTAACCTAAGAACAACCTCTTATTCCATTTCCAAACACTTCCAGCTCCACCACTCTTACAACTCACTAACAACAAACTACCCCAACTATTACACTTTCATCACCAATGTTGTTTTCAAAACAACACCGATTACTACCCAACTCACTAACTATATGACCTTATCCACTACACAAGAATATGCAAAACCATAACTAATAAAAGATAACAATGACAAGGATTGAGATGTAAAGATACTAGCAATCACCTCGTTGTCCTGGGACTCCAAGAGACGAGCACTCTCTCCCGTAGAACCACCATTCTTTGGCTACACCACCATAGCATCGACCAACACCCTAAGGTCACCACCGTCTCCTTGCTGTAAAGAACCATGAATGCACTCGCGATCACGAGGAGCTTCAATAGACATCCTACCTTGACCACCCCGAGCTAACACTGGAAAATCTCGCCACTAATGTCCAGTAGACACACAATTCCAACAAGATTCAACCATCGTACACCTTGCGCCTCTGAACCATGTCTCGGCCGCGCTCACGACCCCTTTGAGACTCAACTACACGCATTGGAGCTGGTCTCACTACCTTAGGACAATTACGCTTCCCATGCCCCATTCCACCACAGTTCCAACAAGCTCCAAAAGCCCAACAAACCCTAATGTGTCGCCTTCTACAACGGCCGCACTCCGGTAGACGAACCACCACTCTCTGACCTTGATACACTTGACCCACTCTACCACCACCACCAAAGCTCTGGTTCACGCAAAACCTTCTATCACGAGATCTCTTACGCTGTCCACTCATAAAGCCAGAAGTCACAGCTCTTTTGCTCTCATTCTGCTCGCCATAATAATATAAAGCCATACTCTCGCGCTTCTGGTTATTCGAAGACTTATCTCCAAGATATATACTTCTAAAGGTTACTTGAAAGAATTCCCAATCCACTTCATTGATATTTAGCGCAGCCGACACAATTGTCCACCAACTACAAACATCATCCACTATTAACGAGACAACGCTTCCAAACTTACAGTAGTTGTCACACCCTTCCTGATCCAGGATTGGGATCGTCCTGGCTAACCAAGCCTCGAACGCCTCCGGCGGCAACACATGATACTCAACAGCTCCCAAATCATACAGACGCTGCTTTGGCAAACTAGTTTGTCGGAATGTCGGCACATGCACATGCCTTTCATTCACCGCGACCTGAGATGCTCCAAACATCTCCTAAACCACGGATGATAAAACTTTCATCACAGGGCCAGCCCCCTCATGCTGCCCTATCGCCTCAACTCCAGGTAAGAATGGCCGATTAGGCACATTCTCAACAGACGGAACATCATTCCCTCTACTCACTCGTAGGTACGATCGTATATAATTTAATTTATTGCAATTTATTTTCTTTCTTTTAGGATTAAATTTTAAGTTAAGTTAAAATTATTCTCCACATTTTTATTTTTCAGAATTTATTTTATTTTTAGTATTTAATTATTTTTATTTTTATTTCAGGTTTTAGAAATAAAAGAGCCGAACCAAGAAGAAGGCCCAACAAGGAGCCCGCCCACCATCCCGCTAAGACAGTTGAGGGCGGCCCAACGCAGAAACAACGTAACGGCTAGTTGACCGCTAACAACTAGTTGCCAACGGCTACAAAAATAACGAGTAGAAAACTCGTAACGTGAGCGAAGCAATTTGCCCGTTGGGAATATAATGCCGCCATGGCATATCTCGGCACCATCTATACAAACGACACTTCTCACAATCATTTACTTTACTTCCATCTCCTTGTTAACATATTCTTGATTCCACTCCTCTAGTTCTCATTATCTTCTTTTAGTTTCAAATTAAAAACAAACAATCTCACACATGGCATCAACATCACAATCCAAACCCACATTCCAACGTTTCTTCTCCAATGATTATACAAGAAGGTACATAACCCAGTTCACAAAACAAGCAATATGGGAGGAACAAGGGTTCCATTATTCACAGCAGATAGGGGATCTCAGCCTTGAGCCCGCCTTATTCAAGAGAATCCACAACAAGGGTTGGGAAATATTCGCACGACAACCGGAGGTGGCAAACATCACGATGGTCAGAGAATTCTATGCCCACCACCCCAGCCTAGAAATACCTTTCGTTTTTGTCTGAGGAGAGCCTGTCAAGTTAAATGTTGTCGTCATCAACATCTTTTATGGATTAGAAATGGACGGCAATCCACATGAAGAATGGAAGCAGCCACTGACGAGTGCCGACTATGACAGAATCAAGGCCCAACTGTGCGAACCCAACACCCTTTGGTTGGCAGGAAAACATGGCGGCTCAGTGCAACGCCGCCGACTGCAACCCGAACAGATGTTGTGGAACACATTCATGAAATGGCGTCTGTTGCCCACCTCTCATAATTCTGCTATGGACCGGCCACGTCTCGCTCTAATTCACTCCATCATGGTGAACATGCCAATCAACGTTGGAGAAATAATCTTCAAGGAGATCCACAACTGCTTCCAAAAAATCAAAGGGCCGGCTTTGTAACCCCCTTATCCTGGCCTAGACGATTGACCCAAACTACGAAGATTACACGGGGAAAACCAAAGTGAATCTAAAAGTCAACCTTGATTAACGACCCTTTTTTTTTCTTTTTATCTTGTCTAGGTGCACATTAAGCCTATGTGAATACTCAAGAAGCATAAGAGAGAAAAGCACAACGATCGGAAATCATTTAAGGACTCAAATGCAAGAGTTGCACTTTTAGGGACCAAAATGTAAATCTAAGAAAATATAAGGACTTTGCAGAATTTATGATTACCAATGTGTAGTTAGTCATATTACATGCCTCCATGTTAAATTTCAGTGTAAAAGGACATTCCAAGCTCAAGAAATTGCATCCACAACATTCAGGGCTAAAATGTAAAACATGGAAACTTAAAACAATTCAAAACATCATCCAACGGTCGTCCGTTTCGAAACACTGATCTTCGTACCGAAATGCCCGTATCAAAACGGTGTTGATTGTTTCGATACTCGGGTGCGTTCCGAGACCAGTATCGGAGCATGCCTCTCTAGTAGCCAAAGTGTTCCGAAACACCTTCACCCGTACCTAAACACTATGGCCATTTCGGGCCCCTGTTTTGAAACAGATAAGGGTGTTTCGATACACCCTGCCTTGCAACAAAACTAATTGATGGTTTTTCACATCTTAACCTTATAAAACATGCTCTAATATATATCATAACATACCAGCAACCTGATTAAACATTAGGCAACATGTATAAGAAGTACAAGCTCAAGTATGGCATCAAACACAAGAATACTCAAACTATATGCATGCTTCCTATCCGCAAAACCAAATATAGAACTCAAACCTCCAACCAAACCATTAGGACCATTTACAACCCATAACGACCATAAAAAAACATGCCATAAACTTAGGGAGTTCAAAATACATCTCCCAAATACAACCATGGAGTCCCATTGCCAAATATCAAAACTAAAGTGTATAAAAACATCACCATACATGAGCTTTGCACTTCCTTGGATGTTCTTAACCTTCTTGCTGCCCAAAACACCTCTATTATCTACATTATCGGGAAAAGAGAGCGTAAGCACATTTGCTTAGTGAGGAATGCTCTAAAGAAAACCAACACAATAATGCACTTTCCAAAACACTTTCTCAAAAGTCATTTTCAACAACATGCTCATTCAATCTCATGCTTGAAAACCATTTCAAAGCAAATCTTCATTTGAAACCACATGTACCTCTATTCTATCTCATGCATTTAAACCAATGTAAATCTCATGGCAAAGGCATACACATGCTTGTGAAAACTAAAGCATTTCTTATACAAATCTCATATGCATTTCTCATAGCATAAATCATCTCAACATTAGGTACATGTGAATCAAAAGCATTTTCTTATATTATATTGGAATTTCATATCTCATTATTACTCGGATATGCGGATAACATTCTCAAACCCACTAGACACTTCCGGTGGAATCTCACATCACCGTACTCACTCGTCTAGCAAACATAATTTCTGGTGGAATCTCACATCACCGTACTCACATGGCGGAATCTCTCATCGCCACAAAGCTTGGATATTTCACCAAGTCCTACCCGATGGAATGCCCATCATCGGTCTCTCCCTTTGGATTGAATCCAAAAAGCACGTACGATTTAGTTTATAATGCACTCTCATCCTATTGATCGATCAATTATATCCGGTAAGTATCTCATCTTCTATGTCAATATATTATGTCAAAACATCATCTCACCTATTGTTTTTCATGCAACATTTCTCAAAGCTTTCTCATCTCATTCAAAATCATAACATTTGCCATGCTCTAAAATAAAAGCTCAAAACTCATCAATGCAACATGTTATTTCATGAAATCTTTTCAAGCATCATCTCATGCTACAAATCATGCATAAAAATAATAGGAATTCATCTATCTCAAAACATGAGCATGTGAAAGCATTTTAGGGGCAACCACCACATATATGAGAGCAATCTAGTCAATACTTACTTCCGGACTTAGGAAGGTGTTTCAAACCTTTCCTAAATCCCCAAACCTTGTTTCTTTGTCCCTCAAGGACTTCTAAAACCATTCGCACTCACCGATTACGTTTCGCTTACTCGCCGAAACGCTATCTAAGCTCCCAGATCAACACCAAAGGTGTCCGAAGATTTCTCCCCTATTTATAACAAATAAGAGAAGAGGATTAATGCATCATCATGCATTGAAATCATCAACCACACACCTAATCTCGTTGCTCTACTCAAGAGCCTCATTTCGGCTACCAAAAACAATTGAAATCATCCCCAAACTCTCCCAAAACAAAGCCCAGCCAAGATCTATCACTCCTAATCATTTCTAAACATCAATCAACATCAAAAACCACCACAAACTCGTCTGTATACCTCCAGCTATAACAGAGCACCAAAACCACCCCAAAAACCACCATTCTAGCATGCAAAACTTAGGAATCCAAACCTATTCGGGATTTGTTTGATAAAACCTCTTTTATAACGTCAATTACCATCCAAAATACATTAGAAAACAACCTTAAAACAGAGCCTAACCTACAAGCACGAAAATTATCAAGATCTCTCCAAAAATCTTGAGTTCTAACACAATTTCACGTTTCTAACATTAAAGCAAATCAAAAATCATTAACAAAGGATTGATAACTTGGGAATTTCAGTAAAAAACTGATCATTAGAGGAGAAGGATGAAGCTTACATGTAATGGCTGATTTCTCCTAGATTTGGGCAACTTTTCTTGAAAATCCAATGTGAAAACAAGAGGATTTGGTGAGGAAAAGATTAGGAATCAAAAGGAGATTGAAATCTCATCAAAATGAATGAAAATCAGAGGTTAATTGATGGAGGAAATGTGTTTGGCTGAAAAGAAATTGAGAGAAAATGAAATGAGAGAAAAATTGACGTTAGATAGTTTTGAGAAGTCAAATATGGTTTTTCCTTTTAATTAACTTTATTTCCCTTAATTAAAACATTATAAAAATCACCCAAAATAAGGAGAAATCAGATTAAAAACATTTTGGTAAAGTTAGCTCCTTAAAGATTCAAAGTTTCAATCCTTTACAAAACAGTCACTATTTAACTTTTGCAAAAACTGCGATTTGGTCACTACACCAGAATGTAGTATTCCCAAACCTTATTTTGTAAAATTGTTTTCACCATAATCATTCATATAATAAATGAGGATTTTTAAGTATTTTTCCACAATTTTAAAGCAACCCGAACTAGGTGTTCCCTAAATCACCCTTAAAGATTCGAACCGTTCTCAACCGGTCCGATTCGAACTCTAAAACATCTAGGCCCAAAATCAGAGCCTTACAACTTCCCATCCCTCATCACAGGCTTATGTGTCAATTTCAACGTCCCATCAGATCCAAATGACGAGATAACATCCGCCAAGGAGGGCTGGACCAGAAAGTTCCGCATGCAGATGATGCAAGCCCAAGAGACAGAACCGATCACTCTGAGCAAGCCATCCTCCTTCCAGCCATCTACACCGGCAACCCCAGATAGTACTGGCTATAACCCTTTTAGCCCGACCTAGATGCCCGACCCGAACTAAGAAGATTACACGGGGAAAATCGAAGCCAACTCGTCAAAGTCGACTTCGATTAACGACCCTATTTTTTCTTTTTATCCTCTCTAGATTCACATTATGAGCCTAGATGATAAAAAAAAACATTTAGAAGAAAATGTCACAACGATCGGAGTTCAATTAGGGGTTCAATTGCATACATTTGACTTTTAGGGACTAAACTGTAATTTCTGAGAATTACAGGGACTAACCCAATTTGAATATTACCAATCCTTAATTAGTCATGTAACATGCTTCCATGTCAAATTTCATCACAAACGGATCATCAAAACTCAACCAATTGAACAAGCAACATTCAGGGACCATATTGCAACATTTCAGAACTTTAAAAGATACTTTTAACAGAAATTAACGGCTCGGTATCGGTACACTCTAGCCCGTATCGATACGCGGGAAAGCAGTAGCCAATATTGGGAAAAAGGTATCGATACGCTTCCCCACATATCGGTACGACCTTCAAACTTTGCCTAGGCGTATCGATACGCGGGCAACTCGTATCAATGCCCATGAGCTAAATTGCCTGAGAAAAGCCTTTGTGTATCGATACTCAATCCCGAGTATCGATACACATACCAGAAAAGTACCTATAACAGCCACAAAACAACATTTGACATCAACTAAACATGTCCAAAACATCCATACATGTTCTATCCAACATTCCAAACACTTATGCATCATCAAACGTTCACAAAATAAGCATCAAGCATGGCAAGTCATGAAGGGATATTAAACTAATCAAGCACGCTTTAAGACACAAACCATAGCATAGCCAAATACGAAATATAAGACCACAAACCATAAAGAGACCATTTACAAGACCCAAAACACAAACCAAACATGCTCAAGGTGTTTAACATCACCAAACAATCAATGAGTGGAAATCCATCCCATTGCCTCTTATTACACTAAAGTAAATCACATACTTTGCTTAGCTAAAAATCACTTGGATTCCCCTTGTTCTCTTGCTGCCAAAGATGCTCAATTCTCTGCATTGATGAAACAAAAGAGCGCAAGCATAAAGCTTAGTGAGGACCGCTATAACAACAAACATTCATCAATGCATTTTATAAAACCAAAACATCATTCTTTGTAACATATGCCTTCCTTTAAAACATGCACTTTAAAACATCATTTCAACTTTCAAAACCACATGCTCATAGAATCTTTATTTACAATAGCAAAACCCTTTTCTCATGCTTAAACCAAGCATCACATGCATTCTAGCATAAATCTCAAGCATCACATGCTTTCTGAAACTAATCGTTCATCATTAATTCAATTTATCATCATCATTATATTGGCTCGCAAGTGATCAATAACAAGATACATACCAAACATGACACAAATGACACAATAGAATACGTGGATTACAAGCGTTGTCCCACACGCTTCATACACACTACCGGCTTAACAAGGTGGAGTTTATGGCACAATCACAACCCCTCAACACCCGTGATGGGGTACAATGGCACAATCACAACCCCTCAACATCACTTATCGGTAGTTGTATAATTCCACTAATGAGAGCACATGACACAAACCACAAGATTCATATACAAGATTAAACCATCCACTGTTGTGATCTTAGCCTCGAACGTTAGGGTACTTGGATGAAGTTTACGGCACAATCACAACCCCTCGACATCCATGTCGACTCTTTTCACGATGCACCCAATCCTATAGACGACTAAATATATCCGATTAAAGTAACCAAAACCATTTACCATCTCTTGCTAATATAATCACTTACCATCACTTGCCAATATAATCATTTACCAACATCATTTCACTGTTTTACAAGCATAAACCACAATGCCATTTCCACAAGCAATAACATGCTTTAAACCAATTTCATAATCATATAAACCCAAGGATCACTTACCATGTGCATCCTTAATTAAGTGGCATTTAAAACCAGTAACATAAATGGTCAAATCATGCTTTAAAACAGTAATTAAATCACATTTAAATCAAGTGCATTTCAAACCAAAACATAGCACAATACGAGAGAGACTTTCGATTTACTTACTCTTGAGCTTAGCTAAGTGTTTCAAACTTACACTAAGCTCCCAAAACCACGTTCAAAACGTTTCAAAGCTGGAAAACTCTTTTCCACTCACTGATACGCGAAACTTCGCTTGCCGACACGAATATCACTCGTCTAAAGCTTCCAAAAATGCCTCACTTGCTTCCGGAACAAGATCCCATGTTTTTAGAGCATCAAAACAGAGATCCAAACGCATTAAAATGCATTCCAACACCAGCAACTAAACACAAACTCGTTGCCCAGCAAAACTACACCAATTTACCCATCCAAAATAACCGAAAACTCAATCGATTGCCTCTTAAACCAAGCCCAGCCAACATACATCTCATCCAACCATTAATAATCATCAAAAGACATCTAAAACAACCTAAACCCTTCCTTATACCTCCAACAATCATATAACCACCAAAACACCTCAAAACCTCAACTAAAACTATTATGAAACTCAAGGATCTCAAGGATTTCTGGATCTATATTATTCAAACACTTTTTCAACATCATAATCATCTCAAAACTCAATTAGAATCAATCTAAAACAGAACTCATCAACAAGACTCCGGAAATCAAGATTTAAACCTTTATTTAACAAGATTTTGATATTAAATCAAAACTATAACCAAAACTCAGTTAAAAACAACAATTAAAAGTCAATAATCTTGGGAATTTCAATAAATAACCTTTATTAGAGGTTGTGAATGAGATTCACCTCCAATCTTGGCTTTCCTTAATGATTGACAAGTTTTTGCTTCACAAATCTTGAAGAAATTGAAGAGAATTCTTGGAAATGATTAAGAAATCATAGAGAGAGTGTTTGGGAGAAAAGAAATCTGGAGAAATGGTTTTAGAAATGGGTTTTGCTGAAAATGAGAAGGGAAATATTAGTTACGTCAAAAACTTCTCAATTTACTATTTTAACAATTAAATAAAAATTGCAAAGAGGGGTTGTGCTCCTTTAAAAATTGAGCTTTTTGTGGAATGAATTCATTGGACCAATCCCCTCGAAGAATTTCTGGAACGAATTCATTTGGGTAGGCTGTGCTCCTCCAAAAATTGAGCTTTTTGTGTGGCTGGTAATTAAAGGTAGGGTACCGGTTAGAATCGAACTTGCTAAAAGAGGGGTTAATCTCCCTAACAACCTTTGCCCACTATGCAGTATTTCCCCGGAATCAATCTCGCATCTATTCTTCTCCTGCAAATTCAGTTGGTTGCTGTGGACTCATTTCATAGCGTTGGTGGGTCTCAGGACAACGGTACAAGATTCTACGATGGAATTTCTAGAAAGTTGGGGTGACATGTCTCTGACGAGACATAGGACTCTTTGGTCCCTTATCCCCTTTGCAATAATCTGGACAATTTGGCTGAATAGGAATTTGATAATTTTCAGCAACAAATCGTTCGACTTGATTCAAATTCTTCAACAGATAAAATATCGGTTAGCCTTCTGGATTAAGGCGAAATTCAAAGATTGTAACATTCCCTTGGAGGCTCTCGTATGTGACCTGATGCTAGCTACTGACAATGTATTATCGTGTGCCTAGGCTAAATGCCAACAGTGGACTCCCCCTCCGATAGGTTTTGTCAAACTTAATGTAGACGGAGCGGTATCGCCGGCAACTTCGTATGGAGGTATTGGGGGGGGGGGGGTCTTAAATGACAATCGAGGTAACATTCTCTTTCAATTTTCTGAGTCTTGCGGACCGATATCTCCCATATTAGCAGAAATCTTAGCAATCCAAGTTGGACTGGAGAAATATGAAAGGATAAATTGGGGTGAGAATCAAAGGTTAATAATTGAACCGGACAACAAAACGGTAGTTGATTGGTTGAATGGCATCGGGTCTCCTCCAACTATATTATCATACATTGTGGCTGGCCTAACGTCGACGGTGGCGAGGATAAGCGCGGTGGTCAGGTGGACTCCCTGAATCTGCAATGTGACAGCAGATTCCCTAGCAAAAGCAGGGATTGGGTAATTTAATAGCTTTCGAAAATCTGGTGATAATTGGCAAATGTTTTGTATTTTCTTTTTCCATCACAAACGTTTGTAATTCGACTACTCAGATAATAAAATTCTGGGTACTCTTTTCCCCCAAATTAGGTTTAGTGGGGGTTTTTAACGAGGCCCTAACCTTAAAAAAACAATTAAATAAAAATCCCTTTTTAATCAATTATTTTAAAACTCATTTAAAACACATGTCAATTTAAGGAAATGTGTAATTGCACAAAAGCTCCCTAAAGATTCTAAGATTTTGACTCCTCTTTTGAAATTTGCATTTTTCCATAGTTTTAAAACTTTACATTTTGGTCACTACCCAAAATGTACCCTTCCAAAATTCATTTTATAGAATTGATTTGACCAACCTCTTAAACATGATTTTAGAGGATTTTAGCAATTTTGTCATATTTTTATCCTATCCTGAACCTTGATCTCTCTAAACCACCTAATACAATTCGAATTGTATCAGACCGGTCCGATCCGATGTCTAAAACATCTAGGCCCAAAACCAGGGCGTTACAACTCTCCCCCACTTAGGAAATTTCTTCCTCGAAATTTTACATAAAGGAAAAGTGCGTGGAAATTGCTTCAGCATGTCTGCCTTGCTTTCCCAAGTGGCCTCCTCATCTCCTCAGTGTCGCCACAACACCTTCACAAGCTCTATCGTCTTGCCACGAAGAACTTTGCTGCTCAAATCAAGGATCTTCACCGATTCCTCGTCATAATACAAATTAGAATTCAATTCTATCTCCTCAACAGGCATCACATGCGAAGGATCTGATCTATACCTCTGCAACATCGAAACATGAAACATATCATGAATCCTTTCCAACTCGGAAGGCAACCTCAAACGATAAGCCACATGACAAATACGCTCCACAACCTCATAAGGTCCAATAAACCTCGGGCTAAGCTTACCCTTTCGCCCAAATCTCCTCACCTTCTTCCAACGCGATACTTTCAAGAACACACGTTCGCCAACCGCGAACTCAATTTCCTTACGTTTCTGATCCGCATAAAACTTTTGTCGACCCGATGCTACCTTTCAGTGCTCACAAATAAGCTCCACCTTCTCGGTGGTTCCTTTCAACATATCCGACATCGAAATCAACTTTTGCCTAGCTTCTGCCCAACAAAGAGGAGTTCTACACTTCCTACCATACAAAGTCTCGTATGGTGCCATTTGAATGCTTGCCTGATAACTGTTGTTGTAAGCAAACTCAACCAACGGCAGATGCTTCCCCCAAGATCCCTCAAAATCAATAACGCAACATCTCAACATGTCCTCAAGCACTTGAATAACACGCTCTGACTGTCCATCCGTCTGAGGATGATAAGAAGTACTGAAATTCAATCGTGTACCAAAGGCTTGATGCAAGCATTCCCAAAACTTCGATGTGAACCTTGGGTCTCTATCCGACACTATAAACTTCGACATCCCGTGCAAACGCACAATCTCAGCAATGTACAACACAGCCAGCTTATCCAAGGTATACGTAGTATGCACGGGCAAGAAATGTGCACACTTCGTAAGGCGATCAACAATCACCAAAATATAATTCTTCTTCGATGATGACAAAGGCAAACCAGTCAGAAAATCCATGATAATCCTTTCCCACTTCCATTCTGGAGGTTTCAAAGGTTGCAACAACCCAGAAAGAACCTGATGTTCAGCCTTCACTCGCTGACAAACAATTCATTTGCTAACAAACTCAGCAACATCCTTCTTCAACCCCACCCAATAGTACTCATCCTTCAAATCACGATACATCTTCGTACTAACAAGGTGCATAGCGAAGGGACTACTATGAGCTTATGTCAGAATAGTGTGCCTCAACTCAACATCATTCGGCACCACTATTTGACTCCCCAAACATAAAACACCATCATCATTGAAACTGAAATCCGAAGGCTTACCATCCGCAATATCCTGAACATGAGGTACAAGGGAATCATCAACCAATTGCTTGTCCTTGATCAACTAAATCAAGGATGGTTTCTTTGGTAATTCGGAAACAAGACCACCATCGCGCGATATGCTCAAGCGAGCAAACATCACCCTCAACTCCACAGTCACCTTCCTGCTCAAAGCATCGGCCACAACATTAGCATTTCTAGGATGATACTCAATCGACAGATCATAATCCTTAAGCAACTCCACCCATCGACATTGCCTAAGATTCAACTCATTTTGAGACATAAAGATACTTCAAACTCTTATGATCTGTGAATACTAGACACTTCTCGCCATAAAGATAATGCCTCCAAATCTTCAAAGCAAACACAACAGCCGCAAGCTCAAGATCATGAGTAGGGTAGTTACGCTCACGCACCTTCAACTGCCTAGATGCATACGCTACTACCTTACCCTCCTACATCAACACACAACCCAAACCGAAATAGAACACATCACTATAAACTACAAACTCCTTACCAGACTCAGGTTGAATCAGAACGTTAGCTTGCATCAAAGCTTCCTTCAGCTTCTCAAAAGCTTGATGCCTCACATCTATCCACTCAAGAGAACATTCTTCTGCAACAATTTGGTAAAGGTTCATCAATTTTAGAGAAACCCTCAACGAACCTACGGTAATACCCAGCCAAGCCAAGAAAACTTCGCACCTCAGTCACCGACTTAGGCACCTTCAAACTTATCACTTGCTCTACCTTATGTGGATCAACATGAATACCCTCGGCTGATACAACATGTCCGAGGAAGACTACCTCCCTAAGCCAAAACTCACACTTGCTTAGCTTAGCATATAGCTGGTTCTCCAACAACACTTGCAACACTATCCTTAAGTCTCGATCGTGATCCCCCTCGGTACAAAAGTACACAAGGATGCCATCGATGAACACTACCACAAATTGATCCAAAAACTCATGGAATACACGATTCATCATGTCCATGAAAGCAATAGGTGCGTTGGTTTAACCAAAAGGCATCACTAAGAACTCATAATGCCCGTACCTCGTCTGAAACGCCGTCTTAAGTACGTCCACATCCTTCACCTTCAACCGGAAATAACCTGACCTCAAGTCAATCATAGAAAACACCGAGGCTCCTCGAAACTGATCAAAGAGATCATCAATCCTTGGCAAGGGATACTTGTTCTTGATTGTCAATTTGTTCAGTTGTCGATAATCTATACACATCTGAATTGTCCCATCTTTCTTCTTAACAAACAACACCGATGCACCCCAAGGTGATACACTCGGCCGGATGAACCCTCGGTCAAGCAACTCCTAAAGTTGCGTCTTCAACTCTTTCATCTCTTTAGGTTCCACTCGATAAGGAGCAATGGACATCGGAGTCGTATTCTCATACAACTCGATACCAAACTCAACTTCCCTGTTTGGCGGCAACCCAGACAATTCTTTCAAAAAAACACCCGGAAAATCGCATACGGTTCTAATATCCTGCACACGCACATCCTTTACACTAGGATTCATCACATAAGAAACATAAGCATCACAACCCATCCTTAGCATACGACTTGCTTCTAAAGCCGAAACAACATTAGACAAGAATTTCACATTCTCGCCTACTATCACCACCTCATAATCATCAGCAAGCTTTAAGGTGACTCGCTTGACATCAAAGTCAACCACTGCTCTATGCTCAGACAACCAATCCATACCAAGAATAACATCAAATCCATTAAAGGGTAATTCCATCACTTCCACAAGAAAGATATGACCTTGAACAAATAAAGGACATCTCCTATACAATTTCCTCGTGATCACTATCTCGCCAAAAGAACTAGTCACTTGAATTCCTACTTCAAGTAACTCAACATGTATATCAAGAAAATGTGTATGCTCACTCAAGATATAAGAATACGTGGATCTAGAATATATCACTGCCAACAATGATAAAGACTATAGAACAAAAATACATGCAATAACATTGGTGTCGTTGCTCTTCGCGCTTAGCATAGACCCTCGCAGGACTGCCTCCCTCAACCTGAACTGCTACCACATGTGCGACACCACGCTGACCCTCATCTCTCCTATAAAAATTACCTCGGCCGTGCCTAAGGCCTCTCTGAGGTGCAGCAACAGCATGTGCACGTCCCTAAACTCCACCAGCCAACAGAGAACACTCACGCCTCATATGTTCAGCTGAACCACAGTTCCAGCAAGAATTCTATGTCACCACAACAGTAGCATGTGCCTCTCTAGCCGCACGTGGACAATCTTGCCTCAGATAATCCCTCGATCCACATGTCCAACACGTGTACTCCTCGGACCTCACTCGTCCACCCTAAGCATGTCCACCTCGTATAGAAGCACCTCGACTCGCATCCAACTGATGCCTCCTATCTCAGCCTCTTTTGTTCTGTCCACCTCCGGAACTGAACTCAGCAGCTCTCTTACCAGTGCTAGAACCACCTCCACGAGATGTCAGACCTAAGTTCTGCTAGATGTCGTTAGCCCAACACACGAGCACATCAAAATCTGTGTAGTCCATGGCTAACATAAAGGTCTTTACTTCATGTACAAGCCTATACCGGAAGCGATCACAGCGATGCCTCTCACTCGACATCAACTCAGGGGCATACTAGCTTAGACGTACGAACTGGACCTCGCACTCAGCCATAGAAAGATTTCCTTGCACAAGCGACATGTACTCGCGCTTCTTCTCATCCAAGTATCTTCGACCAATATACTTCTTCTTAAAGGCACTTCGAAAGAAGTCCCAATCCACTTCATTGGGCACCAAACTAGCGGTGATAGTCATCCACCAACTATAGGCGTCACCCTGAAGCAAGGAAACTGCGCATCCCAGCTTGCGCACATCACTGCAGCCCATCTGATCGAAAATGTGGATCGTACTAGCTAACCATGCCTCTAATGCCTCAAGAGACATACCACGGAACTCAACAACTCCCAAATTCCCCAGCCTTTCCAAAGGCAAACCCACCTGCCCCGCTGCAGGTGTCTGAACTTGCTCTCCAGCTACCACAACCTAAAACGCTTCAATGATCTCCTAAACCAGTGGTGCTAGATCACCCAATTCTGGACCAGCCTGTTCATGTTGCTCCAGCTCTCCACCTCCAAGTGGTGGTGGCGGAGGTAGAGTCTCATCAGACGGGTTATCGACCCCCTGATTACCTTGATTACCCTGCTCAGGCACAGGCACAATCGTATTTGATCTAAGCTCTCTCCTCGGACCCATTGTGCTATTTTCAACAAGGCATGATAAAAAACAAATCAAACCATGATTTAGGCCAACCTCAAGCAAGGATCCAAGTTCACAAAACCAATTTAAAACATTTAACTAGTGTAATAAGGCAATGGGCACCATGATTTCCCTCAAGCATAACATAGCATACAATAGCATATCCTAATCATCATGCTTTACATCATTCACAACAAGCTCATGTCATTACCACATCATTAACATACAATCATATTTAACTCCCATATGATTCATAACAACCAAGCATGGCATAAAAACTAACATTCAACCAAAAACATGATTTTTCAAACAACATGCCTTTTAACATTGAATCAAACATCAAAACATGCCAATTTCACATACCATAATCCCCAATTCTTTCGAAACCTGGCTCTGATACCAACAAATATAACCCCCTTAGCCCGACCTAGACTCCCGACCCGAACTAAGAAGATTAAACGGGGAAAACCGAAGCCAACTCGTTAAAGCCGACTTCGATTGACGACTCATTATGATGTTCAATTGCATTTAGAAGAAAACGACACAGCGATCGGAGTTCGATTAGGGGTTCAATTGCATACATTTGACTTTTAGGGACTAAACTGTAATTTCTAAGAATTACAATGACTAGCCCAATTTTAAGATTACAAATCTTTTTTCTTTTTATCCTCTCTAGATGCACATTATGATCCTAGATGATCAACAAAACATTTAGAAGAAAATGACACAGCGATCGGAGTTCGATTAGGGGTTCAATTGCATACATTTGACTTTTAGGGACTAAACTGTAATTTCTAAGAATTACAATGACTAGCCCAATTTTAAGATTACAAATCTTTAATTAGTCATGTTACATGCTTCCATGTCAAATTTCATCACAAACGGATCATCCAAACTCAACTAATCGAACAAGCAACATTCAGGGACCATAATGCAACATTTCAGAACTTTAAAAGATACTTTTAACAGAAATTAATGGCTCCGTATCGGTACACTCTAGCCCGTATCGATACACGGGAAGGTAGTAGCTAGTATTGGGAAAAAGGTATAGATCCTCTTCCCCGCATATCGGTATGACCTTCAAACTTTGCCTAGGCGTATCGATATGCGGGCAACTGGTATCATTACCCCTGAGATGAATTGCCTGAGAAAAGCCTTGGTCTATCGATATTCAATCCCGAGTATCGATACATATACTAGAAAAGTACCTCCAATAGCCACAAAACAACAATTAACATCAACTAAACATTTCCAAAACATCCATACATGTTATATCCAACATTCTAAACACTTATGTATCATCAAACGTTCACAAAATAAGCATCAAGCATGGCAAGTCATGAAGGGATATTAAACTACTCAAGCATGCTTTGAGACACAAACCATAGCATAGCCAAATACCAAATATAAGACCACAAAGCATAAAGAGACCATTTACAAGTCCCAAAAACACAAACCTAACATGCTCAAGGTGATTAACATCACCAAACAATGCATGAGTGGAAATATAATTCCAGTAACGAGAGCACAGGACACAAACCACAAGATTCACACACGGGATTAAACCATCCACCGTAGTGATCTTAGCCTCGATCGTTAGGGGTACTTGGATGGAGTTTACGACACAATCACAACCCCTCGATATCCAAGGTGACTTGATTCACGGTGCACCCAATCCTATAGCCGGCTAACTATATCCGATTAAAGTAACCAAAACCATTTACCATCACTTGCCAATATAATCATTTACCAACATCATTTCACTGTTTTACAAACATAAACCACAATGCCATTTCCACAGGAAATAACATGCTCTAAACAAATTTCATAATCATATAAACCCAAGGATCACTTACCATGTGCATCCTTAATTAAATTGCATTTTAAACCAGCAACATCAATGCTCAAATCATGCTTTAAAACAGTAATCAAATCACATTTAAATCAAGTGCATTTCAAACCAAAACATAGCATAATCCGAGAGAGACTTTCGATTTACTTACTCTTGAGCTTAGCTAAGTGTTTCAAACTTATACTAAGCTCCCAAAACCACGTTCAAAATGTTTCAATGCTGGAAAACTCTTTTCAACTCACTGATACGCGAAACTTCGCTTGCTGACGCGAAGATCACTCGTTTGAAGCTTCCAAAAATGCCTCACTTGCTTCCGAAAATGATCCCCTGTTTTTAGAGCATTAAAACAGAGATCCAAATGCATTAAAATGCATTCCAACACCAACAACTAAACACAAACTCGTTTCCCAGCAAAACTACACCAATTTACCCATCCAAAATAACTGAAAACTCAATCGATTGCCTCTTAAACCAAGCCCAGCCAACATACATCTCATCCAACCATTAATAATCATCAAAAGACATCTAAAACAACCTAAACCCTTCCTTATACCTCCAACAATCATATAACCACCAAAACACCTCAAAACCTCAACTAAAACTATCATGAAACTCAAGGATCTCAAGGATTTCTGGATCTATATTATTCAAACACTTTTTCAACATCATAATCATCTCAAAACTCAATTAGAATCAATCTAAAACAGAACTCATCAACAAGACTCTGGAAATCAAGATTTAAACCTTTATTTAGCAAGATTTTGATATTAAATCAAAACTATAATCAAAACTCAGTTAAAAACAACAATTAAAAGTCAATAATCTTGGGAATTTCAATAAAGAACCTTTATTAGAGGTTGTGAACGAGATTTACCTCCAATCTTGGATTTTCTTAATGATTGACAAGTTTTTGCTTCACAAATCTTGAAGAAATTGAAGAGAATTCTTGGAAATGTTTAAGAAATCATAAATAGAGTGTTTGGGAGAAAATAAATCCGGAGAAATGGTTTTAGAAACGGGTTTTGCTGAAAATGAGAATGGAAAAGTTAGTTACGTCAAAAACTTCTCAATTTACTATTTTAACAATGAAATAAAAATCCCTTTTTAATCAATTAATTTAAAACTCATTTAAAACACATGTCAATTTAAGGAGAGGTTTAATTGCATAAAAGCTCCCTAAAAATTCTAAGATTTTGACTCCTCTTTTGAAATTTGCATTTTCCACAGTTTTTAAACTTTACATTTTGGTTACTACCCAAAATGTACCACTTCCAAAACTTATTTTATAAAATTGATTTGATCAACCTCTTAAACATGATTTTAGAGGATTTTGGCAGTTTTTATCATATTTTTATCCTATCCCGAACCTTGTTCTCCTCGAACCACCTAATACGATTCGAACCGTATCTGACCGGCCCGATCTTATGTCTAAAACATCTAGGCCCAAAACCAGGACGTTACACTAACGCTGCCCAAAACAATGAAGTCATTGCCGTGCTCCACACTCTTATCGACAACAACAAACGCGTAGAGCAACAACAATTGACGTTCATGAAATATGTGGGGGAGGTCCAAGAGGCCTTTGTGGCTTACCTTCTTCAGAAATTCCCAAATGACAGCCCCTCCCTACCTACCTTCCCTGCAGACCTAGCTGCCGCAGCAGAACCCAGAGAAGGAACACTATCAGAAGCATATGCCCGCCACGCCGCCTTCCGCCGCCAAATGCCATCTTCGACGCACTATCCATCCTACTCAACCACCTCCGCGTATAACACAGTGGCCGACACTCCCGAGAGGCATCAAAAACATTTCTCTCATGCTCACATAGCGGAAACAGTGACAAAAACTTCCTAGTCCAATGAGGTTGAGCAGTAGACGGCAACAACAACGACAACCATGGCAACAGAGGATCCACCTTCAGAACCAATGGCAGAGGCAACCAGGAAGAGAAAGCGGCACATCATCTTAACCGAGCCAGAGGAAGAGGAGTCTGAATCTGAGCCATACCAAAGTCCAGCTCCTCGCCCCACTCCTAAGAGAGTCTAGCCGTCGCGGACAACAAAGATATCACCTGCCAAGTCTGCCGCCCGGACACCTACCATTCGCCGCCTTGTCATCCAGTCTTCATCTTCTTCCTCTGCCAAAAAGTCCTCATCTTCTGCTCAGCCCTCCTCCAACTTCTATTGTTATTTCTTTTCCATATTTTATTGCTTATTTTTATGTTTTAATTGTATTTCTGTTTCTCTTGTAATTTTTGTGTGCATTGAGGGTAATGTCCATCTCGAGTTTGGGGGGGGGGGTAGCACCCATTTTTAGGCATCATAGTAGCATATTGATTGTATTGTACTTGCCTTAAAAAATTAATAAAGAGAAAAATTTTGTTAGAACTTGTGCCCATGATAGGATAGCCAACTTTAAAATTTTCGTATCAATTAAAAAGAACTAAAATTGGGGGAAAGCATGAAGTAAACTTAAAATTTTTCTCTTAATGCAAAAAATTAAAAACACTACTGTTACTTGTTGAATTAGTTAGAATTTGTGATAAACATTGACTGCTTGAATTATTTGTAAAAATTTAACATGGTTGCAGGAAGCTGCCTCGGCAGGCAACAAACAGAAAAAGAAAAGCAATGCCACGATAGGAAAGAAATATTTATGATGTCTTTCCCTAGAGGTGCCCGAAACCGACTCCAGGAAGAATCATGTGCAAGGAAACTCCGCTGCTATCAAAGTCCATGAATATGAAAATCCTTAAAGTGACGGACAAATTAGCAAGAGTGAATGAAAGTCTTCACGGGATGACTCTGCTCAAAGGGTTCGGGGTTTTGTAGTTTGCTCCTATCTTAATTTCAGACCTAGAGAGTAGTTGTGGTGAGCTGAAGCCCTTACTGCCATGATTAAATAATTGTGCTTAATTATTCTGCCTCCGTAGCAACCTTATATACCATGACAACATCCTTGTTTGCTTAGAATATTCTTTAGATTCAGCCAGTATACAGTTTCTGCACACATTACACTGGCATTGTAGATTAATTCTGAGGTAATTTATGCTCTTCTCCTTTCACTAATATAATGTAGGTGCCACGTCCTTGAGTTGTTAAATCAAGTTTAAAACAAGTTTTTCTTTCTAATTAGTTCAAAGGGAAAATATGTTTAGGTTTACATTGCTTGAGGAGAAGCATAAGTTCGAGTTTGGGGGTGTGTAAAGTGCTCATTAGTCCTATATTTTATATGCATTCCATGTCATATTATTGTTGTTCTTAAGTACATTTTAGGCATATTTAGGTTCATGCATTGCATATTTACAGTATTATTTACTTTGCCATGATTTTATTGGTTATCTTTTATTTGGTAAGGAAAGACGTTGTTTTAGTTTAGTTTGCATTTCAGGGCTAGCAGTTGTTAGGAGGAGGACATATCAGAGGAGAAGATGTAGAGGCAGCATACCAGGGAGTTGTACTGATGCAGTTCCAAGCAGAGAAAGCCGATGCTGAGGACCTGCCACCGCCATACCTGCCGCCCAGGGCAGCAAGCGAAGGAATTGGAGAATTGGAGTGCGATCTGTAGAGCAGAAAATCCTGATTCCAGCGATGCCATCCACTCAATTTTCTAACGCTTGGAGCAATGGTTAGAGCCGCCGAAGGAGGAGATCAAGATAACTTGCGGTGCAAGGCAATAAGAACGAGTCCACATTCAACTCAAAGAAGTCAGAATTAAAGGTTGCATTTAATCCAAAAGCTATTTTGAAGACTTCTACTCCAAGGAAGACTTGGCCTAGCTAATGCCTATATATACTTGACATATTTTGTAATTGTAACAATCTTAGGTTTTCCTTTGGGCATAGTCTAGGTTTTCTTGCCGCCATTATGTACTAAATTTTCTCTTGGGTTTGGGTTATGTTGTAAACTAGTGTGAGAACGGTTGTTTAGGAATTATGTTTTTTTTTCAATAAAACTTCAAGGTTTGCTTATTCCATGCTCTTCATAGTTTTCAATTAAGTTTGAAAGATTAGTTGTTAACTATCTATTTGTTCGGTATCAAGAGAGTCGAACTCACAGAAGGGATAAATATAATCTTCATCCTAATCAGGCGTTGAACAATTCGGCCTAGACATAGGTGCGAGCTTAAGGCGGCTAAGAGAGGACAAACCAAAGTTGCTGTCTTTGAAAGATTCACGTCGTGACGGGTATCATCTGCAGTGGGCAACAACAAAATTCTGACTTAGACATAACCGAGATCAATATCGAAGCGTTTTGTCGAACCTAGAAGGCCCGAGTTTGTCGCCAAGCCAATCGTCCATTCTACTACCGAGGCAGCGAAAGCGTCAAAGCAGCCAATCTGCCATCCTCTGCAAAGGTAGCAATGTAACACCCCAAATTTGGGCTTAGAAGTTTAGGGTCTGTACCAGGTCGGTCTGAGAAACGGTTCGAATTTAAAAGGGAGTTTTAGGGAACACCTAGTTCAGGATGCTTTAAAAATATAGAAAAATATCTAAAAATCCTCTTTTAATATATAAAGGTGATTGGTGAAATCAATTTTACAAAATAGGGTTTGGAAATACTACATTTCGATGTAGTGACCAAATCACAGTTTTTGCAAAGTTTAGTAGTGACTGTTTTGTAAAGGATTGAAACTTTGAATCTTTAAGGAGATAATTTACCAAAAATGTTTTCATCAGATTTTCCCTTAATTTGGGTGATTTAATTAATGATTTAATTAAATAAAATAAAGGAGATAAACTACCTTTGACTTTCATAACTACTTTTCTCTAATTTTCTCTCATTTCATTTTCACTCAAAATCCTATAAACCAAACACTTTTTCTCCAGCAAAATTCACTTTGATTTCCACTTCATTTGATGAGATTTCCATCACTCATTGATTCCTAACCAATCTTTTAACAAATCCACTTGATTTCTACATTGTATTTTCATGGAAACTTGCCCAAATCAAGGAGAAATCATCATTTAGAGGTAAGCTTGTTCTTCTCCTCTAAATACTCAGTTATTTACTGAAATTCCCAAGTTGTCAATCCTTTATTAAAGTTTTATGAATGATTTTAATGTTGGAAACAAGATTTTGGCTTAAAACTCAAGATTTTGGAAGAGATCTTGGAGATTTTCATGGTAATTATTTGGGCTCTGTTTTGAGATGGTTTTCTAATGTATTTTGGATGTTAAATGATGTTAGAAATGAGGTTTTATCAATCCAATCCCGAATAGGTTTGTTTTCCTAAGTTTTGCTTGCTAGAATGGTGGTTTTTTGGGGTGCTTTTGGTGATCTACTGTTGCTGGAGGTATAAGGTCATGTTTATGTTTCTTTTTGATGTTAATTGATGTTTAGAAATGTTTAAAAGTGATAGATCTTGGTTGGGCTTTGTTTTGAAAGAGTTTGGAGATGATTTCAGTTGTTTTTGGAAGCCGAAATGAGGTTCTTGAGTAGAGCAGCGAGTTTAGGTTGCATTGATGGTGATTTTAATGCATGGTGATGCATTAATCCTCTGTTGTTATGTGTTAAAAATAGGGGAGAATGATCCGGAAGTGATAGAGGTGGCGTTGGAGGTTTCAGACGCTTGGGAGGCTTGTCGGCTAGCATAATATTGTGTATCGGTGAGTGAGATCATGTTTTCTAGCTTTGGAATGGTTTTGAAAAGAGGTTTGGGAACTTAAATCTAGGCTTGAAACGCCGGTTTAATTTCGGAAGTAAGTGAAGTTGAATTCTCTCTCGATTGTGCTATTATTGTTTTGAAAACTATCGAAATGGATTTTGATGTGTTGATTTGGCAATGTAGTCAAATTGTTGTTCGTGCATGGTTTTTAAGCATGTGAGTTGGTTGTCAAACTTGGTTTGAGAAAAGATGCATGAAATTGATATTCCTTGAGAGTATGAGTTGTAAATTTGTGTCTCAAATGCTTTGTTCGGCTTTTTGGCTTTGAAGGTGTTGCATGCTTTAAAAACAACGAATGTGTTGATGTTTAACATGATATATATTGGCATAGATGATGTAAAGATTACCGGATATTTTGATCGATAAATAGGATGTAGAGTGCACTATAAACTAAAATTCGTATGTGCTCTTGGGTGTCGTCCCAAAGAGAGAGACTAATGATGGGCATTCCATTGGATTAGGACTTGGTGAATTATCCAAGCTTTTAAGCAACAAGAGTTATTGCCATGTGAAATCGATGAGGGGCATTCCATCGTAGTAGGACTCGGTGAAATACCCAAGCTTAGTGGCGAGGGTAGATACCGCCATGAGAGCCGGTGGCGAGATCCCACCGGGGTAGGACTTGACCTCGAGTCAAGCTGTTCGCATATCCGTGTACAATAGAATATGAAAATGCTAATATATGGGAATGAAATGTGTCACATGTACCAATGCTTGAGATGTTGTATGTAATGAGAAATGCATATGATATAATAATTTTATGAAATGCTTTTGTGTATCAAGCATATGTGGCCTTGCCATGAGATTTGCATAGGTTGTATGCATGTGTTAGCTAGATGGTACATGTGGTTTTCAAAATGGTGATTTGCTTATGCAAATGAGGTTTTGAGTTTATAAAATTCTTTTGAGTAACGAGCATGTGTGGCTTTGCCATGAGTTTTGCATTTGTTTAATGCATGAGATAGATAGAAGGAACATATGGTTTTCAAAATGTATTTTGCTTTGAAATGATCATCAAGCATGAAAAATGTATAGTGTGAAGTGGAAGTGATTTCCAAGGAAATTGGTTTAAACTTTGCATGAAGTGGTTATGCATGGAAAGGTTTAAATGATAGTATTTGCAAGGATGTTGTTTGGGGTGAGTTGTTTAGTGTATCAAAGTTAAATGTTGGTTTTCTTGTTGAGCAATGCATGTTTTAAAGCAATGGTGTTTCAAAGGAGATTTTCAATCAACACTTTGGTTTATTGGGTTGTGATTACATTTTAAGAAGGTTTTATGATCCGCTGCATTGATGGTGTTTTGGTTTTGAGCATTCCTCACTAAGCATATGTGCTTACACTCCTTTTTGTCCATCAATGTAGATAATTGAAGTTGGGGCAACAAGAAGCAAGGGATTCAAGAAGAGCTCCACTTGAGAAGTATGTTTGGTTTATAGCTATTGATAATAAAGGCAATGGGGGGGGGGGGGAACCTTTTATGTTGTTGTGTAATGAGATTGTTTATCTTGACCAAGTTCGGTTTATGGTTTAATACTTGTTGATGATCTTTTGCAATATTTGGATCTTCTTCTTTATATGTTGATATAGCTATGTTTTTGGGTTAATGTAAGATCTTGTGTTGAATGTGATTAGGGAGTTGGTGTGCCTAATGCTTGATTTGTATCTAGTCTTTGATGCAATTTGATAGTTATAATGCTTAGCATGTTGTTGATATATTATGGAATGATTTAAAGTATGTTTGTGGGCGTCTTAATGTGAAAAACCAGAAGTTTCTGCTGTTTCTGGGCATGGTGTATCGAAAGACCCTTGGCTGTTTCAAAACGGGTGTTTGAAATGGCTTGGGCGTTTCGGATCGACTAGAAGTGTTTCGAAACACTTTAGCTACTGGAAGTGTTTGTTTCGGAACTAGGTTCGGAACATACCCGCATACCAAAACGGTTAACACCGTTTCGATACGGGTTTTCGACACGGGTGTTTCGATACGGTTGTTAGTGTTTCGAAACGGGTGACCGTTGGACACAGTTTTGAATTGCTTTGAAGTCTGCATGCTTTACATTTTAGTCATGAAAGTTGTAATCGCAATTGGTTGAGATTGAGATGTCTTTTTAAGCTGAAATTTGGTAGAGAGGCTTGTAATATAATTAATTGAGGTTTGGTAAAACTAAAATCTTGAAATTCGTTTTATTTTCCAAAATTTACATTTTGGTCCCTAAAAGTGTATTTCTTGCAATTGAGTCCTTAAACGTTTTCCGATCGCTATGGTTTTCTCTCCCAAGTTTCTTGGGCTTTCACATAGTTTTAATGTGCATCTAGAGAAGATAAAATAAAAAAGGGTCGTTAATCAAGGTTGACTTCTGGGTTGACTTTAGTTTTCCCCGTGTGATCTTCTTAGTTCGGGTCTAGCGTCTAGGCTGGGCTAAGGGGGTTACATTTGTTTGTATCAGAGGTAAGTTTCGAATATTTGGGGCGATGGTAAGTTTGTGGTAAGTTGTTATGGTAAGTGTTGGATGTTTATTTTGATGTATGGTTGAAAGTTGGTTGAAAAGTACGTTTCTGAGTGAATTGTTGATGTTTTTATCGTGCTTGTGGTTACGATTCTTCTATAAGCTAATGTGAACATGTGCTGGTGACATGCTGGTGTTGTGAGTTGATTTTCTGAATAATGAAAATGGAGTTGGAGTCTTGAATCCTTGCTTGAAGCTGGCATGATCGTTTTGTTTGTTTTGTTATCATTGCTTTGTTAATAATAGCACAATGGGATCGATGAGAGAATGGCAGTTGGGTACGATGGTTGCTGCTTTAGAGCAAGTTGCAAAGGAGTGGAATTCACTCTTTGGTGGGAATGTATCATTTTGGTCTACAGTGCCTGGAGTTGAGGTAGTAAGACATGAGGTGAGAGTTGGTTCTGTGATGAAGGATTCATCACTTGTGGTTCAAGAGGTGTCAGGAACATCTCAGGCCGTGGTGAGGTGAGGCCAATGTATGTGCCAACTGTGGGGCATACGAGTTTGTCAAGGCAGCGTTTATAAGATTTGGGAGTTGTGAAGTATAGTGGTTCGATACCTGAGGCGTTCGAGGCTTGGTTAGCCAGTATAATTCCGATTTTGGATCAGGAAGGGTGTGACAACGCCTGTAAGTTGGGAAGTGTTGTCTTGTTAATGTTGGAGGATGCTTGTGCTTGGTGGACATCTGTGGCGGTGGCAACGAATATCCACGATATAGGTTGGGAGTTCTTTGTGTCTGCCTTTAGTAGAAGGTACCTTGGAGATAGGTTCTCAGGGGTTAAGCAACGCGAGAGTGTGGCTTCAATTTTTGGTAGTGAGAGAAATACAAGCAAAAGAGCTGTGAGTACCAACCTTGATAGTGGTCAGCGTAAGAGGTTACGCGACGGAAGGGTTCACCTAAACCGAGGTTTTGGTGGTGGTGCTGATGTGGGTCAGGTACAAAATGATCAAGGAGTGATAGTTTGCTTGCCGAAGTGTGATTGTTGTAGAAGGCATCATGTTGGAGTTTGTTGGGGTGTTGGAGTTTGTTGGAACTGTGGTTCTAAGGAGCATGTGAAGCGGGATTGTCCTCAAGTAGTGAGATCAACTTCAGTGGGTGCAAAAGGGTCTCAGAAGGGTCGTGAGCGCGGACGAGACAGAGTTCGAAGGTGGCAAGAAAGGCAGAAAGGTGTGAGGTGTTTGGGGAATTGATCTTGTTGGAATTGTGGGTCTGTTGGACATTTGAGACGGAATTGTTTGGAGTTAGCTCGGGGTAGTCAGGGTTCTTTACCGCAGGGAGACGGTGATGACCTTAAAATGTTGGTTGGTGCTGCGGCGGTACGGCCAGAGAATAATGGTTCTGCGGGGAATAGAGTTTGTCTGTTGGAGCTCTGGGGCAATGAGGTGATTACAGGTAACTTTGCTAAGTAATCCTTGCCCTAGTTATCTTTGTTTGGTTCCGGTTTGGATTCCTGTGTGTAGTAGGTAAGGTATTATAGCTAGCAGGTTGGGGTAGTAGCCGATGTTGTTTTGAACACAACTTTTGTGTGAAGAGGGTATTAGTGGAGTATTTTGTAGTTAGCAAATTGTTAGAATGGTAGAGCTGGAAAAGTTAGATGTGTGGTAAGAGGTTGTTCTTAGGCGGATCCTGAGGATGTTGTTGGTAAGTGTGAACCGACATACATGCACAGTTAAAACCATATATTATATATTATATATAAATGTTGGTACATGCATACATGCGACATGACATTAGAGGTTTTGCATACATGTACACAGGCATTGATAGGGCATATTGGTTACCATGCATACGAACGTTCACACTTGCTAATAGCTAGTTGGGTCCGATAGTGTTGTGGTAGGATTAGGTTGGTTGGGGGGGTTTAAAGTGTTGTTTTAGTGCTAGGTGAATGCTAGAAGTAGTAGAAGGTAGTAAACAAGTTGTCAGTAATAGTGAGTGTGATCTAGCATGTTGGCAAAGGGAAGGTGTTTAGGTGCTTAAAGAGTTTAGCGGTGAGGTGATAAGGAGGTGGTCGTTTAGAGTTAGAATCGGTTGAGGTGGTTGTGAATAACAGATAAGTGTTTTAGTTTCTTTGTGCTGGGTGATTGTTGTAGGATAGTGGATGTGTTTCCGGAGTGTTGAGGCGTCTTGGTGTTGATGGTTGCAATAGGAGGGTTTTTTATGTAGGTGATGGTTCGTAGTAACCTTAGAGGAGTTGGTAGGAGGTTGTGTTGATAACTATAGATAAGGTTTGGCTTGGGATGAGTGGAGGTTTCGAAATCTTAATATGTTTATATGGAATGGGTAGTATCCAGGTAAGGTTAGTTTTATGGTCAAAGCTTGAAGTGGAAAGGCAATGTAAGTTCAAGGGCCATTGTTGGTTGGCCGGGTTCTTGTGAGAAGTGGTTTGTTAGTCGAGTATAAGTAAATCTTTCCTACGTCAGTTGGGGGTAAATGGAACAGTTGGTGGAGTTAAGGTTGGAGTCTTGTGACGTGGATTTCGGATGTTGTGTGAGTAGTTTTGATGAGTTGTTATAGTAGTGATAGTGGCGGATGTGAAGGAATGTTATCAATACATTGAGAAGTTTGAGTAAGTAGTTGATGCTTAAGAAGTTTTTGCTTATCGTGGTAATTGCTGAGCAGGAGTGGAGCGGTTGGCGAGAGGTTTTAGAAGTAAAGTAGGTTGTGGGTCACATGGTGGCTGAAAATGGATGGGTTGGTGTCACCGTGTGTACAAGTTTGTTGAGGGAGTTATGAGATAAGGCGGAGTATGTTGTAAAGATTTGAGAGTTCTTCGGGTTGTTGGGGCTATGCACAGGTCGAAAGTGTGAAAGGTTAAGCTGAGATTAATAACCGAGTGTTTTGGAAGTCTTGGACCGTAAGTGGTGGTGTTGGATTTGGGTATAGTGTAAGTTTGATTTGAGGATGTGTTGATTTTCGTGGTATTTTGGGTTGAGGATGTTTCAGTGGTGGTTAAGTCTCATGTGTTACATTGTGTGTTGCTTTGGGAAGTTTGGTATCGTGCTCTTTTCGCAGGTTGAAATTTCGAGGACGAAATTTCCTAAGAGGGGGAGAGTTGTAACACCCTAAATTTGGGCTTAGAAGTTTAGGGTCTGAACCCGGTCGGTCTGAGAAACGATTCGAATTTAAAAGGGAGTTTTAGGGAACACCTAGTTCGTGACGCTTTAAAAATATAGAAAAAATACCTAAAAATCCTTTTTTAATATATAAAGGTGATTGGTGAAATCAATTATACAAAATAGGGATTGGAAATACTACATTTCGATGTAGTGACCAAATCGCAGTTTTTGCAAAGTTTAGTAGTGACTGTTTTGTAAAGGATTGAAACTTTGAATCTTTAAGGAGATAATTTACCAAAAATGTTTTCATCAGATTTTTCCTTAATTTGGGTGATTTAATTAATGATTTAATTAAATAAAATAAAGGAGATAAACTACCTTTGACTTTCATAACTACTTTTCTCTAATTTTCTCTCATTTCATTTTCTCTCAAAATCCTATCAACCAAACACTTTTTCTCCAGCAAAATTCACTTTGATTTCCTCTTCACTTGATGAGATTTCTATCCCTCATTGATTCCTAACCAATCTTTCAACAAATCCACTTGATTTCGACATTGTATTTTCATGGAAACTTGCCCAAATCAAGGAGAAATCATCATTTAGAGGTAAGCTTGTTCTTCTCCTCTAAATACTCAGTTCTTTACTGAAATTCCCAAGTTGTCAAACCTTTATTAAAGTTTTATGAATGGTTTTAATGTTGGAACAAGATTTTGGCTTAAAACTCAAGATTTTGGAAGAGATCTTGGAGATTTTCGTGGTAATTGATTGAGCTCTATTTTGAGATGGTTTTCTAATGTATTTTGGATGTTAAATGATGTTAGAAATGAGGTTTTATCAATCCAATCTCGAATAGGTTTGTTTTCCTAAGTTTTGCTTGCTAGAATGGTGGTTTTTGGGGTGGTTTTGGTGATCTGCTGTTGCTGGAGGTATAAGGTCATGTTTATGTTGCTTTTTGATGTTAATTGATTCTTAGAAATGGTTAGAAGTGATAGATCTTGGCTGGGCTTTGTTTTGAAAGAGTTTGGAGATGATTTCAGTTGTTTTTGGAAGCCGAAATGAGGTTCTTGAGTAGAGCAACGAGTTTAGGTTGCATTGCTGGTGATTTTAATGCATGGTGATGCATTAATCCTCTGTTGTTATGTGTTAAAAACATGGGAGAATGGTCCGGAAGCGATAGAGGTGGCGTTGGAGGTTTCAGACGCTTGGGAGGCTTGTCGGCTAGCATAGTATTGTGTATCAGTGAGTGAGATCATGTTTTCAAGCTTTGGAATGGTTTTGAAAAGAGGTTTGGGAACTTAAATCTAGGCTTGAAACGTCGGTTTAAGTTCAGAAGTAAGTGAAGTTGAATTCTTTCTCGATTGTGCTATTATAGTTTTGAAAACTATCGAAATGGATTTTGATGTGTTGATTTGGCAATGTAGTCAAATTGTTGTTTGTGCATGGTTTTTAAGCATGTGAGTTGGTTGTCAAACTTGGTTTGAGAAAAGATGCATGAAATTGATATTCCTTGAGAGTATGAGTTGTAAATTTGTGTCTCAAATGCTTTGTTCGGCTTTTTGGCTTTGAAGGTGTTGCATGCTTTAAAAACATCGAATGTGTTGATGTTTAACATGATATATATTGGCATAGATGATGTAAAGATTACCGGATATTTTGATCGATAAATAGGATGTAGAGTGCACTATAAACTAAAATTCGTATGTGCTCTTGGGTGTCGTCCCAAAGAGAGAGACTAATGATGGGCATTCCATTGGATTAGGACTTGGTGAATTATCCAAGCTTTTAAGCAACAAGAGTTATTGCCATGTGAAATCGATGAGGGGTATTCCATCGTAGTAGGACTCGGTGAAATACCCAAGCTTAGTGGCGAGGGTAGATACCGCCATGAGAGCCGGTGGCGAGATCCCACCGGGGTAGGACTTGACCTCGAGTCAAGCTGTCCGCATATTCGTGTACAATAGAATATGAAAATGCTAATATATGGGAATGAAATGTGTCACATGTACCAATGCTTGAGATGTTGTATGTAATGAGAAATGCATATGAGATAATAATTTTATGAAATGCTTTTGTGTATCAAGCATATGTGGCCTTGCCATGAGATTTGCATAGGTTGTATGCATGTGTTAGCTAGATGGTACATGTGGTTTTCAAAATGGTGATTTGCTTATGCAAATGATGTTTTGAGTTTATAAAATTCTTTTGAGTAACAAGCATGTGTGGCTTTGCCATGAGTTTTGCATTTGTTTAATGCATGAGATAGATAGAAGGAACATATGGTTTTCAAAAGGTATTTTGCTTTGAAATGATCATCAAGCATGAAAAATGTATAGTGTGAAGTGGAAGTGATTTCCAAGGAAATTGGTTTAAACTTTGCATGAAGTGGTTATGCATGGAAAGGTTTAAATGATAGTATTTGCAAGGATGTTGTTTGGGGTGAGTTGTTTAGTGTATCAAAGTTAAATGTTGGTTTTATTGTTGAGCAATGCATGTTTTAAAGCAATGTTGTTTCAAAGGAGATTTTCAATCAACACTTTAATTTATTGGGTTGTGATTACATTTTGAGAAGGTTTTATGATCCACTGCATTGATGGTGTTTTGGTTTTGAGCATTCCTCACTAAGCATATGTGCTTACGCTCCTTTTTGTCCATCAATGTAGAAAATTTAAGTTGGGGCATCTAGAAGCAAGGGATTCAAGAAGAGCTCTACTTGAGAAGTATGTTTGGTTTATAGCTATTGATAATAAAGGCAATGGGGGGGGGGAACCTTTTATGTTGTGTAATGAGATTGTTTATCTTGACCAAGTTCGGTTTATGGTTTAATACTTGTTGATGATCGTTTTGCAATATTTGGATCTTCTTCTTTATATGTTGATATAGCTATGTTCTTGGGTTAAGGTAAGATCTTGTGTTGAATGTGATTAGGGAGTTGGTGTGCCTAATGCTTGATTTGTATCTAGTCTTTGATGCAATTTGATAGTTATAATGCTTAGCATGTTGTTGATATGTTATGGAATGATTTAAAGTATGTTTGTGGGCGTCTTAATGATTTGTATCTAGTCTTTGGTTTTTCGTGTGTGATCTTCGTAGTTCGGGTCTAACGTGTAGGCCGGGCTAAGGGGGTTACAAGCAAAGTCTGGCAGCACAAAGCAACTTAACCTATTCAACGCAGTTTCACATTCCTAAGCAACATAACCTGACCCATTCTATCATTCTGATTTTTTTCTTCAATTACTTGTGTTTTATTTATTTTTCTTTATAAACTAAAATTCATTTGTGCATTTAATTTTCTTTATTCAGGAATTGCAATTCGAGTTAAGATGTCCAATCCATGTGGGAGACGATATCTTTTATACTATAAGTTGACAAGAGTGTGCACTTGCGCTCATATTTAGAGAACACTCAAACGCTCTACATACCTGAAACTAAAACTAAACTAAAACAATACCTTTTCTTACCAAATTAAAGGTATCCAATATAAACAAAGTGAAGTAAAGAATATTGTAGATAATGCATGCATGCACCTAAATATGCCTAAAATGTACTTAAGAACAACAATAATATGAGATGGAATGAATATAAAATATAGGACTAATGAGCACTTTATACACCCCCAAACTTGAACTATTGCTTGTCCTCAGCAATTCAATCCTAAACATACTCGCCCTTGAACTAATCAAAAAGAAAAACTTGTTTTAAACTTGATTTAGCACCTCAAGGAGGTGACACCTATCATTAAATTAGTGAGAGGAGAATAACATGAATTACCTCAGAATTAAACTACAATGCTAGTGCATTGTGTGCAAAAACTGTGTACATGCTGTATCTAAAGAATATTCTAAGTAAACAAAGATGTTGTCATGGTAATCTAAGGTTGCTGCCGAGGCAGCTTAATTAAGCACATTTTATAATCATGCTAATAAGGGCTTCAGCTCATCACAACTACTCTTCTAGGTCCGAAATTAAGATAGGAGCAAACTACAAAACCCCGAACCCATTGAGTAGAATCATCCCCTGAAGACTTTAATTCACTCATGCTAATTTGTTTGTCACTTCAAGGATTTTCAGGTTCATGGACTTTGATAGCAGCGAAGTGTCCCTGCACACGATTCTTCCTAGAGCCGGTTTCGGGCACCTCTAGGGAAAAAACATAATTTTTTTCTTTACTACTATGGCAATACTTTTTTTTCTGTTTGTTGCCTGTCGCGGCAGCTTCCTGTAACCATGTTAGAATTTTACAAATAATTCAAGCAAGCAATGTTTATCATAAATTCAATCAAATTCAGCTAGTAACAGTAGTGTTTTTAATTTTTGGCATTTATAGAAAAATTCTAAGTTTACTTCATGCTTTCCCCAAAATTAAGCTCTTTTTAATCTGGTGCGAAAAATTTAAAGTCAGTTGTCCTATCATAGGCACAAGTTCTAACAAAATTTTTCCTTTGATTAATTTTTAGAGGAAAGTACGTTATGCAACCTATATGCACTAGATATGCCTGAACAAAATGAGTGCTACCCCCCCCCCCCCCAAAAAAAAAAAAAAACTAGAGATGGGCATTGCCCTCAATGCATAAAGTAAATACAAGAAAAATAAAAGACGAGATAAATAATTAGAAAAGAAAGAAAAGAAACAAAGGTATAAGTTGGCGGAGGGGTGATGTAACCCCCTTAACCCGGCCTAGACGGTTGACCCGAATTAAGAAGTTTACACGGGGAAAACCAAAGTCAACCCGAAAGTCAACCTTGATTAACGACCCTTTTATTCCTTTTTAATCTTGTCTAGATGCACATTATCCCTAGATATATTCACAAGATCATCATATTCAAAGATCATAACAATCAGAGAACATTCAGGGACTCAATTGCACAAATTACAACTTTAGGGACCAAATTGCAAATTCTGAAAATTACAAGGACTTATCCCAATTAAAAGTTATCAATATGAAATTAATCATCTTTCATGCTTCTCTGCCAAATTTCAGCTCAAACGGACATCTCAAACTCATACAATTGCAATAACAAGGTTCAGGACCAAAACGCAAACATTTCAAAACATATAACCATCAAATTCAGAGCCCAACGGTCGAGTGTTCCGAAACAGGGAGGACCTGTTCCGAAACGCGGGACCGTTCCGAAACGGGTTCCGAAACAAGGCTTGGCAGTAGCATTTCCGTTCCCGAACGGTTCCTCCCGTTTCGGAACGCCTAGGCCATTTCAGGCCCCTGTTCCGAAACGGTAGCACCCGTTCCGATACGGCCTGCCCAGATTTGCAGATTTTTGCTGATTAAACACACAATAGACCCATCAAACATGCTCCAAAGGCCACCAAAACATACCAGCAAGTCATTCAACAATCAAGGAACATAATTGCATCAAAATCTAGATACAAGACCACCCCTAGGTGCACCAACCCATTCAACACATCCAATACTCATTCATGTTTTTAAAACAAAAAGCATATCATATTGACTTAAGGATAAGAAGATTCAAAGGTTGCAAGCGTTAAACCACATAGTTCAAAAGCATAAACCATACTTGTCCAACATATACAATCTCATTAAACATCAACATAAGAGATTCTCCCCCCCCATTGCCTTTATTATCTATAGCTATTAACCGAGACATACATCTCAAGTGGAGCTCTTCTTGAATCCCTTGCTTCTCGCTGTTCCAACTTCAATTATCTGCATTGATGGACAAAAAGGAGCGTAAGCACATAATGCTTAGTGAGGAATGCTCAAAACCAAAACACCATCAATGCAGCAAGTCATAAAACCACTTTTGAAAGTAAACACAATTCGATAAACCATAGCAATGTTTGAAAACCCCTTTTCAACATCGTGCTTAAAATCATGCATTGCTCAAACATGAAAACCAACCCTTAGCTTAGAAAAAACCAAGTAATCCTCTTCAAAGCACAAACTTGCAAAACCATCAATTTAGCCTTTCCATGCATGAACATCATATGCATAGTTAAATACAAGATCCTTGGAAAACACTTCCACTTCACATTATACTTCACTCATTCTTGAAAATCATTTTCAAAGTAAGAAACCCTTGAAAACCACTTACTCCTTCAATTAATCACATGCATTAAACAAATGCAACATATGCACCACAAACTTAACATTTGCATTACATGCCTTTTAAACAAGCCTTCACAAGACTTCAATGCATTAAAGAGATTCCATGCACACAATGCAACATTCTCAATAGAAGGTAAACACTTGTTCAAGCTAACAAGTAAAACATGCATTCATAGAACATTACACACTTCTCATGCAACCATGCACCATTTCAAGCATCTCATGCTTCATCATAATCAAGAACTTTATATTGGCTTCCAAGTGATAATTCACAAACCATCATAACACAAGACTCAATCGGATACGCGGATCACAAGCGTTGTCCCCACGCTTCATACACACTACCAATCTCAAGGTCCCCAAATGGAATTTTAACCACCACTTGACCTTACCATACACAAGGTCCTCATATGGAATTTTAACCACCATATGACCTTAACATTCACAAGGTCCTCATATGGAATTTTAACCACCATATGACCTTAACATTCACAAGGCCCACATATGGAATTTTAACCACCATATGACCTTAACATCACCCATTGGTAGTTGTATAACATCACTAACGAGATCCGGGACATACATCGCAAGATCCACACATGGACTTTACACCACCATTGTGATCTTAACAAGCACAAGGTCCTCAAATGGAATTTTAACCACCATTATGACCTTTGCTTACACAAGGTCTTCAAATGGAATTTTAATCACCATTATGACCTTAACACAAGACCCACCCATGGAATTTTAACCACCATGGTGTTCTTAACCATCTCGTTAGTGTACTTGGATGGAGTTACCGGTTCACTCACAACCACTCCACATCCAAGGCGACTTTATTCACGGTGCACCCAATCCTATAGACGGCTAACTATATCCGATTAAAGTAACCAAGAACCACTTACATCACTTGCCAATATAACTTCCTTACCACATTAATCCATTGTTTTACAAGCATAACCATAATGCCAAAACCACCAATTACCATCATCAATCCACTGTTTTTGAAGCATTAAACAAAGCCATTAAACAACATGCAACACTATGCATCAATCCCACAATTCCAATGTACAAAACCAAGGAACTCTTACCTTGAGCATCCTTCACACACGGCTTTCAAAACCAGCATTAAACCATGCTATAAAATGCTTTCAAAACAGAATTTAAAACATGCAAATCACATGCATTGCATCCAACAATCACAAGTGCTTTTAAAAACCATTTCATAACACAACCAAGAGAGAAATTCCATTTACTTACTCTTGAGCTTAGCTAAGTTGTTTAGACTTAAACTAAGCTCCCAAAACCTTCAAACCTTGGTTTTAAAGCCGAAAACCCAACTTCACTCACCGATACACAAAACTAGGCTAGCCAACAAGCCTTCCAAGCATCCGAAACCTTCAACGCCACCTCTATTGCTCACGGATCATTCTCCCCTGTTTCAAGCACATAACAACAGAGGATTAATGCATCATTATGCATTAAAAACACCAGCAACACACCTAAACTCGCTGCTCTTTGCAAATCCAACATTTCGGCTACCAAACACAACCGAAATCACCTCCAAACACTTCCAAAACTTAACCCAGCCAAGATCCATCACTTCTAACCATTTATAAACATCAATTAACATCCAAAATGATCCCAACCACGTCCTTATACCTCCAGCAATAACAGATCATCAAAAACACTCCAAAAACAACCGAAAACTCAAGCAAAACTTAGGAAAATCAACCTATCCGGGATTGCATTGATCAAACCTCAATTTCTCATCAATTATACATTCATTTAACATCAAAAAGACATCTCAAAACAATGCCCAATCAGATCATACGAAAATTCATCAAAATTAACCAAATCTTGCATTTTAAAGCCAAGATCAAGAATACATTTGCAAAACCTTTAACAAAACACAAATCAAGGATTGAGAACTTGGGAATTTCAGTAAAGAATTGAGAATTTAGAGGAGAAGGACGTTCATACCTCTAAACTTGAGTTTCTCCCTTGTTGGAACCAAAATTCTTGAAAAACCAATAAGCAAATGCCAAGGTTTTATTGAAGAGATGATTAGAGATCAAAAGAGGATTGAAATCTCATATTTGGATGTCAAAATCAGAGGGAAAATGTGTTGGAGAATGTGTTTGGTTTGAGAGAAAAGATGAGAGAAAAGGAAAATGGGAATTTGGAAAAAGTTAGTTGGAAAATGCCAAAATATCTTCCCTCCCTTTTACTTTTATTTAAAAACCATTAATTAAACCTTTATTATTTAAGAAAAATCTGGAGAAACTCCTATTGGGTAAATAGCTCCTTAAAGATTCAAAGTTTCAATCCTTTTAAAAACAGTCACCCAGTTTTCAAAAATTACATTTTGGTCACTAACCCAAAATGTCACTCTTCCAAACCTCATTTTGTAAAATTGATTTCACTTTTCTCTTATATATAATAAAAGAGGATTTTAAGACATTTTTCCATATTTTAAATGCAGCCTGAACTAGGATTTCCTAAAAATCACCTTTTATATCCGAACCGAAAATCCGACCGGTCCGGTTCAAACCCAAAACTTCTAAGCCCAAAATTGGGGTGTTACAACTCTCCCCCTCTTAGGAAATTTCGTCCTCGAAATTTCAACCGACAAAAAGAGCACAACCAAACTTCTCAAAACAACCCACAAGGCAACACAGGAGACTTAACCACCACATACTGTTCACGAATTCCAAAACACTCAAATGTTAACCACATCTTAACCTTTCACACCTCCGGTCTGCACATAGCCCCAACAACAACCTGAAGAACCTCCAAACTTTTACAGCATACACCACCTCAACCCATAATTCCCAAAACTTGTTCACACAGTGACACCAACCAATCCAGTTCGGCCACCATGTAACCCACAACCTTCACTGCTTCTAAAACTCCTTGCAAACTACTCAACCTCTTTCAAGATTTCCACAACAAGAAAAAATTCTTAAGCATCAACTGCTTACCCAAACCTCTCAACGTATTGTTGATATTCCTTCACATCCGCCACTATCATCACCACAACAACTCACCAGAACCACTCACCAATCACCCGATAATCCCGTCACAAAACCCCAACCTTAACTCCGCCAGTCGTTCCACACACCACCAGCTGACCTCAAAAGGAATTTACTTAATCACAACCAGCCAACCACTTCTCACAAGAACTCGTCCAACCAACAATGGCCTTTGATCTTACATTGCCTCTCCACTTCAAGATTGACTACAACACTTGCCTTACTAGAACATCGCCCAACCCATACATACATATTTAGGTTACGAAACTCCTATTCTCCCAGGCTAACCCTTTTCTACAACCCACAACACAACATCTTCTCAACTCTTCGAAAGTTGCTACGCACCATCACCTACATAAACAACCCTTCTACTACAACATCAATGCCAAGTTACCTCAGCACTTTGGAAACACATCCACTAACCTGCAACATCACTTAACTCCAAGGGACTACCACTTCTACTAGCTACTCAAAACCACTTGACCGGTTCAACTTCAACCAGTAATCTTCTTACCACCACACCGCTAAACCCATTAAGCATCAAACACCTTCCTTCCACCAACATGCTATACCGCACTCACTATTACTGATAACTCGCTTAATACCCCTCATCAAACCTAACACTATTACAACACTAACGAACCCGACTAGCTATTAGCGAGTGTGAACGTTCGTATGCATGGTCACCAATATGCCCTACCAATGCCTGATGTACATGTATGCAAAACCTCTAATGTCATGTCACATGTATGCATGGACCAGTACATATATAATATAGCATATAACAAATGATTTTAACTGTGCATGTATGTCGATTCACACCCACCAATAATATCCTCAAAGTCCGCCTAAAAACAACCTCCTACCTCACCTCTAACTTGACCAACTCCATCATCCTAGCAACCCATTATCCACAAGATACTCACTAATGCCCTCTTCACACTAAAGATGTTTTCAAAACAACAACAACTACTACCCCAACATGCTAGCAACGAGACCATACCCACTACGCAAGGAAATACCAAACTTAGGATACTAAAGCAAAGGTTACTTAACAAGGTTACCTGAAAACGCATCACCACCCCGGAGCTTCAACAGACGAGCTCTCTTCCGCGCAGAACCATCATTCTCCAGCCGCACCGCTGCAGCATCAGCTAACACATTAAGGTCATCACCATCTCCCGGCGGTAAAGAACCCTGGCTACCCCGAGCCAACTTCAAACAATTACGTCTCGAATGTCCAACAGACCCACAATTCCAGCAGATTTCATTTTCCAAGCTCCTCACAACTTTCTGCTCTTCCTGCCACCTTCGAACTTTGTCTCGGCCGTGCCCACGACCCTTCAGAGACCCTTCTGCTACCACTGAAGCTGGTCTCACCACTTGAGGACAATCTCGCTTCACATGCTCCTTAGAACCACAGTTCCAACAAGCACCTGCGCCCCAACAACCTCCAACATGGCGCCTTCCACAATGGTCAAACACCGGTAGCTGAGCTTCCACTCCTTGATCATGCAGCACTTGCCCCAGATCTGCACTAACATCCAAGCTTCGATTCAAGCCAAAACTTCCACCATATAGCCTCTTACGCTGACCGCTCCCGAGGTCAGTATCCACAACTCTCTCGCTTAAACTTTTCCCACCTTCATAAACAGAAACCACACCCTCACATTGCTTAACCCTTGGGAATTCCTCTCCAAGGTACCTTTCATAAAAGGCAGACACAAAGAAGTCCCAATCAATATCTGGGATGTGCGATGCTACCGCTACAGATGTCCACCAGGCACAAGCGTCCTCCAACATCAACGAGACAACACTTCCCAGCTTACAGGTATAGTCACAACCTTCCTGATCCAAAATCAGAATTACACCGGCCAACCAGGCCTCGAACGTCTCAAGCGTCGAACCATGATACTCCACAGCTCCCAAATCATATAACCGCTGTTTCGACAAACCCACACATCCCACAACCAGCACGTCTACAGACCTCACTGTTGCCACAGCCTGAGATGTTCCCAACACCTCTTGAACTATAGGTGATGAAATCTTCATCACAGAACCAGCTTCTTCCTCCTGCCTCACTACCTCAACTCCAGGCACAGAAGACTGAGACGAAACACCTCCATTAAAAGGTGAATTCCACGCCTTAACAACCTGCTCTAAAGCAGCAACCATCTCACCTAACTGCCACTCTCTCATCGATTTCACCATGCTATTAACAACAAACAATCATAACAAAACAAACAAATCGATCAGACCAGCTTTAAGCAAGGATTCAAGACTCCAATTCCAATATAACACAATAGCTATAATAATAAGGCAATGTGTATCCCAAATTCTCCCCTTTTACATGACATAACAGTCAATAAAAACAATGATATCACAACATCAAGCATATCAAAACACATATTTCGATCATGCTCTCATCAAACAACATCCACTCGCAACAGCATAGCATCAACATATCATACCCATTACACTTTCATCATTCATAAAATCAGCTCACAACACCAGCATAACATCAGCACAAATCCAAATTAGCTCAATGAAGATTCATAACCCAAAAAGCATGCTTAAAACATCAACAATTCACCTAAAAACACGCATTCCAACCGACTTTCAACCACACATCAGAATAAACATCAAACACATATTTCAACAACTTACCATTTCCCCATGCATTCGCAACTCAGCTCTGATACCACCAAATGTAACCCCCTTAACCCGACCTAGACGGTTGACCCGAATTAAGAAGTTTACACGGGGAAAACCAAAGTCAACCCGAAAGTCAACCTTGATTAACGACCTTTTTTTCCTTTTTAATCTTGTCTAGATGCACATTATCCCTAGATATATTCACAAGATCATCATATTCAAAGATCATAACAATCAGAGAACATTCAGGGACTCAATTGCACAAATTATAACTTTAGGGACCAAATTGCAAATTCTGAAAATTACAAGGACTTATCCCAATTAAAAGTTACCAATATGAAATTAATCATCTTTCATGCTTCTCTGCCAAATTTCAGCTCAAACGGACATCTCAAACTCATACAATTGCAATAACAAGGTTCAGGACCAAAACGCAAACATTTCAAAACATATAACCATCAAATTCAGAGCCCAACGGTCGAGTGTTCCGAAACAGGGAGGACTTGTTCCGAAACGCGGGACCGTTCCGAAACGGGTTCCGAAACAAGGCTTGGCAGTAGCATTTCCGTTCCGGAACGGTTCCTCCCGTTTCGGAACGCCTAGGCCATTTCAGGCCCCTGTTCCGAAACGGTAGCACCCGTTCCGATACGGCCTGCCCAGATTTGCAGATTTTTGCTGATTAAACACAAAATAGACCCATCAAACATGCTCCAAAGGCCACCAAAACATACCAGCAAGTCATTCAACAATCAAGGAACATAATTGCATCAAAATCTAGATACAAGACCACCCCTAGGTGCACCAACCCATTCAACACATCCAATACTCATTCATGCTTTTAAAACAAAAAGCATATCATATTGACTTAAGGATAAGAAGATTCAAAGGTTGCAAGCGTTAAACCACATAGTTCAAAAGCATAAACCATACTTGTCCAACATATACAATCTCATTAAACATCAACATAAGAGATTCTCCCCCCATTGCCTTTATTATCTATAGCTATTAACCGAGGCATACATCTCAAGTGGAGCTCTTCTTGAATCCCTTGCTTCTCGTTGTTCCAACTTCAATTATCTGCATTGATGGACAAAAAGGAGCGTAAGCACATAATGCTTAGTGAGGAATGCTCAAAACCAAAACACCATCAATGCAGCAAGTCATAAAACCACTTTTGAAAGTAAACACAATTCGATAAACCATAGCAATGTTTGAAAACCCCTTTTCAACATCGTGCTTAAAATCATGCATTGCTCAAACATGAAAACCAACCCTTAGCTTAGAAAAAACCAAGTAATCCTCTTCAAAGCACAAACTTGCAAAACCATCAATTTAGCCTTTCCATGCATGAACATCATATGCATAGTTAAATACAAGATCCTTGGAAAACACTTCCACTTCACATTATACTTTACTCATTCTTGAAAATCATTTTCAAAGTAAGAAACCCTTGAAAACCACTTACTACTTCAATTAATCACATGGATTAAACAAATGCAACATATGCACCACAAACTTAACATTTGCATTACATGCCTTTTAAACAAGCCTTCACAAGACTTCAATGCATTAAAGAGATTCCATGCACACAATGCAACATTCTCAATAGAAGGTAAACACTTGTTCAAGCTAACAAGTAAAACATGCATTCATAGAACATTACACACTTCTCATGCAACCATGCACCATTTCAAGCATCTCATGCTTCATCATAATCAAGAACTTTATATTGGCTTCCAAGTGATAATTCACAAACCATCATAACACAAGACTCAATCGGATACGCGGATCACAAGCGTTGTCCCCACGCTTCATACACACTACCAATCTCAAGGTCCCCAAATGGAATTTTAACCACCACTTGACCTTACCATACACAAGGTCCTCATATGGAATTTTGACCACCATATGACCTTAACATTCACAAGGTCCTCATATGGAATTTTAACCACCATATGACCTTAACATTCACAAGGTCCACATATGGAATTTTAACCACCATATGACCTTAACATCACCCATTTGTAGTTGTATAACATCACTAACGAGATCCGGGACATACATCACAAGATCCACACATGGACTTTACACCACCATTGTGATCTTAACAAGCACAAGTTCCTCAAATGGAATTTTAACCACCATTATGACCTTTGCTTACACAAGGTCTTCAAATGGAATTTTAATCACCATTATGACCTTAACACAAGACCCACCCATGGAATTTTAACCACCATGGTGTTCTTAACCATCTCGTTAGTGTACTTGGATGGAGTTACCGGTTCACTCACAACCACTCCACATCCAAGGCGACTTTATTCACGGTGCACCCAATCCTATAGACGGCTAACTATATCCGATTAAAGTAACCAAGAACCACTTACATCACTTGCCAATATAACTTCCTTACCACATTAATCCATTGTTTTACAAGCATAACCATAATGCCAAAACCACCAATTACCATCATCAATCCACTGTTTTTGAAGCATTAAACAAAGCCATTAAACAACATGCAACACTATGCATCAATCCCACAATTCCAATGTACAAAACCAAGGAACTCTTACCTTGAGCATCCTTCACACACGGCTTTCAAAACCAGCATTAAACCATGCTATAAAATGCTTTCAAAACAGAATTTAAAACATGCAAATCACATGCATTGCATCCAACAATCACAAGTGCTTTTAAAAACCACTTCATAACACAACCAAGAGAGAAATTCCATTTACTTACTCTTGAGCTTAGCTAAGTTGTTTAGACTTAAACTAAGCTCCCAAAACCTTCAAACCTTGGTTTTAAAGCCGAAAACCCAACTTCACTCACCGATACACAAAACTAGGCTAGCCAACAAGCCTTCCAAGCATCCGAAACCTTCAACGCCACCTCTATTGCTCACGGATCATTCTCCCCTGTTTCAAGCACATAACAACAGAGGATTAATGCATCATTATGCATTAAAAACACCAGCAACACACCTAAACTCGCTGCTCTTTGCAAATCCAACATTTCGGCTACCAAACACAACCGAAATCACCTCCAAACACTTCCAAAACTTAACCCAGCCAAGATCCATCACTTCTAACCATTTATAAACATCAATTAACATCCAAAATGATCCCAACCACGTCCTTATACCTCCAGCAATAACAGATCATCAAAAACACCCCAAAAACAACCGAAAACTCAAGCAAAACTTAGGAAAATCAACCTATCCGGGATTGCATTGATCAAACCTCAATTTCTCATCAATTATACATTCATTTAACATCAAAAAGACATCTCAAAACAATGCCCAATCAGATCATACGAAAATTCATCAAAATTAACCAAATCTTGCATTTTAAAGCCAAGATCAAGAATACATTTGCAAAACCTTTAACAAAACACAAATCAAGGATTGAGAACTTGAGAATTTCAGTAAAGAACTGAGAATTTAGAGGAGAAGGACGTTCATACCTCTAAACTTGAGTTTCTCCCTTGTTGGAACCAAAATTCTTGAAAAACCAATAAGCAAATGCCAAGGTTTTATTGAAGAGATGATTAGAGATCAAAAGAGGATTGAAATCTCATATTTGGATGTCAAAATCAGAGGGAAAATGTGTTGGAGAATGTGTTTGGTTTGAGAGAAAAGATGAGAGAAAAGGAAAATGGGAATTTGGAAAAAGTTAGTTGGAAAATGCCAAAATATCTTCCCTCCCTTTTACTTTTATTTAAAAACCATTAATTAAACCTTTATTATTTAAGAAAAATCTGGAGAAACTCCTATTGGGTAAATAGCTCCTTAAAGATTCAAAGTTTCAATCCTTTTAAAAACAGTCACCCAGTTTTCAAAAATTACATTTTGGTCACTAACCCAAAATGTCACTCTTCCAAACCTCATTTTGTAAAATTGATTTCACTTTTCTCTTATATATAATAAAAGAGGATTTTAAGACATTTTTCCATATTTTAAATGCAACCTGAACTAGGCTTTTCTAAAAATCACCTTTTATATCCGAACCGAAAATCCGACCGGTCCGGTTCAAACCCAAAACTTCTAAGCCCAAAATTGGGGTGTTACAACTCTCCCCCTCTTAGGAAATTTCGTCCTCAAAATTTCAACCGGCAAAAAGAGCACAACCAAACTTCTCAAAACAACCCACAAGGCAGCACATGAGACTTAACCACCACATACTGTTCACGAATTCCAAAACACTCAAATGTTAACCACATCTTAACCTTTCACACCTCCGGTCTGCACATAGCCCCAACAACAACCCATAATTCCCAAAACTTGTTCACACAGTGACACCAACCAATCCAGTTCGGCCACCATGTAACCCACAACCTTCACTGCTTCTAAAACTCCTTGCAAACTACTCAACCTCTTTCAAGATTTCCACAACAAGCAAAAATTCTTAAGCATCAACTGCTTACCCAAACCTCTCAACGTATTGTTTATATTCCTTCACATCCGCCACTATCATCACCACAACAACTCACCAGAACCACTCACCCATCACCCGATAATCCCGTCACAAAACCCCAACCTTAACTCCGCCAGCCGTTCCACACACCACCAGCTGACCTCAAAAGGAATTTACTTAATCACAACCAGCCAACCACTTCTCACAAGAACTCGTCCAACCAACAATGGCCTTTGATCTTACATTGCCTCTCCACTTCAAGATTGACTACAACACTTGCCTTACTAGAACATCGCCCAACCCATACATACATATTTAGGTTACGAAACTCCTATTCTCCCAGGCTAACCCTTTTCTACAACCCACAACACAACATCTTCTCAACTCTTCGAAAGTTGCTACGCACCATCACCTACATAAACAACCCTTCTACTACAACATCAATGCCAAGTTACCTCATCACTTTGGAAACACATCCACTAACCTGCAACATCACTTAACTCCAAGGGACTACCACTTCTACTAGCTACTCAAAACCACTTGACCGGTTCTAACTTCAACCAGTAATCTTCTTACCACCACACCGCTAAACCCATTAAGCATCAAACACCTTCCTTCCACCAACATGCTATACCGCACTCACTATTACTGATAACTCGCTTAATACCCCTCATCAAACCTAACACTATTACAACACTAACGAACCCGACTAGCTATTAGCGAGTGTGAACGTTCGTATGCATGGTCACCAATATGCCCTACCAATGCCTGATGTACATGTATGCAAAACCTCTAATGTCATGTCACATGTATGCATGGACCAGTACATATATAATATAGCATATAACAAATGATTTTAACTGTGCATGTATGTCGATTCACACCCACCAATAATATCCTCAAAGTCCGCCTAAAAACAACCTCCTACCTCACCTCTAACTTGACCAACTCTATCATCCTAGCAACCCATTATCCACAAGATACTCACTAATGCCCTCTTCACACTAAAGATGTTTTCAAAACAACAACAACAACTACTACCCCAACATGCTAGCAACGAGACCATACCCACTACGCAAGGAAATACCAACTGAAACCAAACTTAGGATACTAAAGCAAAGGTTACTTAACAAGGTTACCTGAAAACGCATCACCACCCCGGAGCTTCAACAGACGAGCTCTCTTCCGCGCAGAACCATCATTCTCCAGCCGCACCGCTGCAGCATCAGCTAACACATTAAGGTCATCACCATCTCCCGGCGGTAAAGAACCCTGGCTACCCCGAGCCAACTTCAAACAATTACGTCTCAAATGTCCAACAGACCCACAATTCCAGCAGATTTCATTTTCCAAGCTCCTCACAACTTTCTGCTCTTCCTGCCACCTTCGAACTTTGTCTCGGCCGTGCCCACGACCCTTCAGAGACCCTTCTGCTACCACTGAAGCTGGTCTCACCACTTGAGGACAATCTCGCTTCACATGCTCCTTAGAACCACAGTTCCAACAAGCACCTGCGCCCCAACAACCTCCAACATGGCACCTTCCACAATGGTCACACACCGGTAGCTGAGCTTCCACTCCTTGATCATGCAGAACTTGCCCCAGATCTGCACTAACATCCAAGCTTCGATTCAAGCCAAAACTTCCACCATATAGCCTCTTACGCTGACCGCTCCCGAGGTCAGTATCCACAACTCTCTCGCTTAAACTTTTCCCACCTTCATAAACAGAAACCACACCCTCACATTGCTTAACCCTTGGGAATTCCTCTCCAAGGTACCTTTCATAAAAGGTAGACACAAAGAAGTCCCAATCAATATCTGGGATGTGCGATGCTACCGCCACAGATGTCCACCAGGCACAAGCCTCCTCCAACATCAACGAGACAACACTTCCCAGCTTACAGGTATAGTCACAACCTTCCTGATCCAAAATCAGAATTACACCGGCCAACCAGGCCTCGAACGTCTCAACCTTTTAAAAATAGTCACCCAGTTTTCAAAAATTACATTTTGGTCACTAACCCAAAATGTCACTCTTCCAAACCTCATTTTGTAAAATTGATTTCACCTTTCTCTTATATATAATAAAAGAGGATTTTAAGACATTTTTCCATATTTTAAATGCAACCCGAACTAGGCTTTCCTAAAAATCACCTTTTATATCCGAACCGAAAATCCGACAGGTCCGGTTCAAACCCAAAACTTCTAAGCCCAAAATTGGGGTGTTACAGGTGACAAGAGGCTGGAGTTCTTGAGGCAAAGGAGGAAGATGAAGACTGGATGACAAGGCGACGGCTGGAAGATTTCCGAGAGGCAAGCTTGGCAGGTGATATCTTTGCTGTCCGTGGCAGCTGGACTCTCTTGAGAGTGTGACGAGGAGCTTCACTTTATTACGGTTCAGTTTCTGAGTCCTCATCCTCAAGCACCGATTCGGCTGAAATAATATGCCGCTTCCTTTTTCCTACTTGGCTCCACCGTTGGTTCTGCCGGTGGTTCCTCTGTTGGTGCCATTGGAATGGGTTCCGCTGTTGCTGCCATCTACTGCCCAGCATTATTGGACGGGGAGGTGTCTGCCATTGTTTCTACTGTACATGCTAGAGAGAATCGTTGTTGATGCCTCTCTGGAGTGTCGTCCACCGTGATAGAGGCGGAGGTGGCTGAGTAGGACGGATATCGCGTTGGAAAGGGCATCTAGTGGCGGAAGGCGGCATGGCAGGTAGCTTCTTCTAATGGTGTAGTCTCTCTGGGTCGGCTGCGGCAACTAGCTCTTTTGGGAAGGTGGGCAAGGAGGGGCCGTCTTTGGGGAACTTCTGCAAGAGATAGGCCACAAAGGCTTCTTTGACTTCCCTGTCACACCCCAAAAACCGGTCTAGTCGAAAATAGGTTCTGGTGACCGAATATTTTGTATCGTTGTGTTTAAACGATGTAATTATTTGATCTTGTACCCAATTTGAAACGGTAAAGATTATTATTATTATTATTATTATTATTATTATTATTATTATTATTATTATTATTAAAAAAGCCATGGGACCTACGGCTAACTCCTTCAATTTGAAGGGATTGTCGTGTGCAATTCCCATATTGGGAAACATGTGGCGCAAGGTGGCCATAGGCCATAATGGTCCTCCACCACATGGCCAAGACATGAGGCCATCATGCCCCATGTTATGAACACAATCACAACAACAATTAGATGGGAGAAGGAGAAATGTATTAAAGGAAAAAGGTTCAGTTCTTTTTTTGGATTGTTCAATGAATCCTTTGTTCTCAAACAAACATTTAAATAAATCACTCTCTCCCTCCACCTCAGTAACAGACAAAATCGATTAAATTTTTTGGTGCTCTCCTTTCCCTCATTCCTCTTCGCAATAGTGGACTTTCTCCTGCATCATCATCAGCTGCCAGCTGGACATTCTCTTGTTGACTACTCGCTTGCCTTGGAGTCCAAATGGTGACATGGTCCTCATGGTCTTGTACCATGACAGTACCCCCTCTTCAAAGTAAACCTTGTCCTTAAGGTTCGAGTGGTTTTCCTGATGAGCATCCGGTTGTAGGAGCAGGGGTAACGGAGTAACCTCCTGCGTTGGATGACCTCGACAAAGTCTCAGCTGGGAGATGTGAAAAACTGGGTGGATTCGCGTAGAATCTTGAAGTTTCACCTGATAAGTGACTGTACCCACTCTCTTCTCCACTTGGTAGGGCCCAAAAAAACGCGGACTGAGTTTTTGTTGTCGCCTGAGCCGAAGGGATAATTGTCCATATGGTTGAAGCTTGACAAAAACCCAACTACCTGCCTCGAGTTCCAATTCTCTTCGATGTTGATATGATTGGTTCTTCTTTCGGAGCTGAGCTTGTCCCAAGTTTTGTTTTAACATTCTGAGGATCTCATCTCGGTCTCGAAGAGCACTGTTGACCAAATTATTCCGGGAAGCACCTTCGAGGTAGTCGATCATAAGAGGTGGATCGCGTCCGTACAATGCCTTTAATGGCGTCATGCCTGCCAAACTTTGGTAGGAGGTATAATACCAATATTCCGCCCATGGTAGATAGTGATCCCATTTACATGGGTCTTCATCGGCCATACACTGTAAATACATTTCGAGGCAGTGGTTTAAAGCTTCAGTTTGCCCATCGGTTTGGGGGTGATA